>CM070552.1:16171123-16808666 GCA_036346405.1 Phyllostachys edulis
CCCTCTCCTCCTTTGACCGGCCCCCTTGTGCCTCCTCCTAGCAGCGCCTCCACCATGTCTAGCAGTGCCTCATCCTCCGTTGAAGCCCCCTGCTACCGGCGAAGAGGGTCCCCGTAGCTGCCGGCCAAGTAGAGGAAGGAGATCGATCGCCGGGAGGTAGTTTGGCCAAGAAGAAGAAGAAGAGGAAGGGGAAGAAGGGAGAAAGGAAGGGGAAGAGGATTTGCGAGGTGATCATCGCATTTTACAGTGGGTTCATCAAGGGTAATCCCGATCCCCATTTGATTAGTTTCGTAATTAGATAATTAGGCAATGTCGGTATTATGGTCTGCTCAGGACAGATTTCGTTAGACAGTCGTTTTGATGTAGTTAAGTGCGGATTCAGTTCTGGACGTCTCCTATAGTAATGTAGAGGGCGTCACCATATTTTCGTGAAGTGCTAGAACACATTATTTGGACCTCTGTAGCAGAAGTTATGATTTTATTAGTGGGACTGTTCTGCAGAATTGTCGGTTTTCTGACAGGTTTTAGTAATATGTGTTAAAGGATTAGTTAAAGGGGAAATTAGAGAATCTCAGTATAATGAAAGTCGTAGATTATTATCTCAGATTTTCATAAAGGTCAAGAACTCGTGATTTGGACACTCGTACTGAAAGTTATGGTATTTTTAGTGTTCTGTCCAGAGAACCCAACGTGAAATCGATGTTTTATTAACTGGCTTGGTGGGGGTATTATTTGGCCGATTCAGAGAGGCTCACCAACTAGACTTAGTTGTAGAATTCTATTACCTTTCCGGAAAGTCCAAGAAAACCTTATTTGGACCCCTGTAGTGAAATTTATGGATTTTAGAAGTTGGCTGTCCACAGAAGGGACAGATCGGTCGTTGGAAGTTGGAAGTTTGGAAGGCGCTTGATAGTTTAGGGAGTTCGTGTATGCTATTAAATATGTCTTTGCTCTAGTATGGTTGTCTTAGCGTGCGTTATAATTATTATTCAGGTGGTGGACTGGTCCTGGGGGCAGCACCTTCTGCACGTCCCTCGTTCTCTCGCAGTTAAGGCAAGTATAATTATGGATATAATAGATATTATCGAATGGCATTGATTGACAATTTCTATGATTATTTGTGTTGTTCATGATTGATATGGTGATATGATTGGTAATGATCATGGTTTCTAGTGCTATGAGTTATGTGTTAATCATGGATATTTGAAAGTTGTGAAGTTTATGATTATGAGCTTTTGTAGTATGAATAGGATATTCATATGCAATGTTCTTGCGGATGCATGTTTGTATTAATTTGAGAATTCATACATATGCATCATGTTGGTTTATTGAAGTCTTGGTCATATGATGACCAAGCAACTCTTGAGGTCCCTGTCATGTTAATGACGGGCTAAAGGTCCCCATGCTTGTAAAGCATGGGCTTTGGTCCCCATACTTGCGGAGTATGGGCAATGGTCCCTATGCCAGATGGCACATGCATGGGTGTGCATCGACGGATGCGCACTTTGCATTACCGGTAAAATGCAAAAGGGAAAGATGTGGATATCATGGGGATATGCCCATGATCTTAGGATGATGAAACAATTGGCAATGTGGCTTTTGGTTTGAAGTTTCATGTGTTTTCGACAAAGTTTCAGATCTGTCAGGTCAGCGACGGTCTGACCGGCTTTTGTGCTGATTGTTGATTTTAGTGGTGATTTGATTTTGGGATAGGTCATATCCATATTCGTTAATGCATATGTGTTGCATGTTTTCACTAACGTGGGTCAAGTTGTAAAGAACTTGTTCCCGGATTCGTGTTTGCTTGTCTATTCCTGTGCAGGTGGCTTGCAGGTCAACGACGGTCAACGGCGAGGAGGATCGGGACTAAGCTTGGAGAGCTGAGGTCCAGAACGATCAAGGATGCCGGGTGAGGTCAGGTGACTCAAGCATGGCACAGAATGGACATGGATGACCGAAGCAGGCGGTTGGCGGCGATGGTTGGATCAAGCGGCGCGGGAGTCGTTGCAAGTGCTCAGTGGTGCCGGTGGGATCCGGACGGGAGAGACTTGACGACATGGAGCCATTGATCAACCTACACGTGGCGAAGCAGGCGAGTGCTTCGCACAGATGGACTCGGTCTTTTGGAGAATGATCGAGAAGGGGTATTTTGGTAATTTTACCAAATACCGCCTTGGTGACCTTTGGACTAAGCCGCGGCGCGGGTTGGCGCATGGTGAAGTGGTTTAGATCAATCGATGATGAAGACGGCGCTTTGAGATGCGTGCGTGTGTGTTCCGTTGATGTTGGGCATTAACGGAAGCCCATTAGGTTTAGCTCTAATTCTAAAAGGGTTTTAGGGTTAAGGGCTGTCATATAAAAGGAATAGGAGATGGAATATTCTGGGTGCTGTTGAGAGGAAATAGGGCAGCCGCTGTTAAAAAAATGTATGGAGTTGTGTGGTGGCGGCTGTTTGTGAGCTCTAGGGAAGAGCCTCATGGCGGCGCAGGGCGCTTGATAGAAAAATGAAAAATCTGAGCCTCTGGCCACCGCTTGGAAGTGATGAGCAGACAGAAAATCTGGAGATCCTCAGAGATGTGATTGAGGTTCATTTTGTTTATCCTTGGCGGCAATTTTTCCTATTCTTTCTTTGAGTTTGTCCCTTAAAATCCGGATCTGTGCGGTGGCCTTAGCCCCGGAAAAAAAATCTGAGAGCCCCGGCGGCCTCTGTGCGCCCATGAGAAAAACTAGATCTGGTAGTGGCTTGTCCCATCGATTTGCAGCGTTTGTCTCTTGCAATTTTTTTGGGATCGATGTCTGTGCATGTGCATTCGGTTTGTGTATTAGCCTGTAGCTTAGTGCGTATCCCTTCAGTTGTGGAAAACAAGCTTTGAGTTTGGGCTGTTCTGGTTGGTGAATCGATGGTTCTCGGATCGAAATTTTTTATCGCTGGGTCTGTCGGTTTGATGTGGTTTTGTGCGGCACTTGTGACAGCCTTTTTGTTTTGATCACCAAATTTTCTTCTTTCGTTATTAATTTCTGCCTTGGCTGCCTTGAAAAACTTGAGTGAGTGGCGGGGCCTATGCTCCCTCAATCGATCTTTGGTCGCAACTTCTTGCATGTCAGGTCCAAAAATCTGCTTACCGAGGGTTTACAGAGTCGGGCGGCCGATTCCTCTAGAGAAACTGACGCCTGTAGAATCTAAAGCTCTAGGCGGCGGCCACTCCCTCTCCTGCAAAAACCAGAAAAACAGGAGCTCTTTGTGGTGAATGGATTGATCTCTGCAGCGGCTGCTGTTTTTTTTTTTTGCATGTCTGATCGGTTTGATGTTTAATTTTTTTTATTGCCTTGGCCTGTTCTTTTGATGCGATTGAAGCTGGGGACAATGCCATCAGACACCTAAATTCTCGAGGCAAGAAATACCTCAGACGACAGAGAAATTAGTGCCGTGGCGACTTGTATGCGTCGGCAGAAAAAGTGAGGCTGAGGCGGCGCTCTGTTCTCCTGAAGAAAAGATCTGTGCGTGAGCTATTTGATGTTTCAGATTTATTTCTTGTTGCGCCAGGAGAGCTGCTTGCAGAAACCAGAGTTTCATACGGTTGTTGTTTTGATTTCCAGCCATGTGCTTTATGGATTTTTCTATTGCTAGTGACAGTAACCTGTTGATTATTTTATTGCCCTGCCTTATCAATTCGAGTGATCGCCATTTTGGTTCCTTTATGCGTGCGATCGGCTCCTTGTGGTCTGGTGCTTGCGGCGGCTGTAGTTGGTAGCTGTTTTGCCTCTAGCTTGTAAGAAGTCCAGTACTCTGTTTGGGACCGATGCTCCTGGGTATTAAAGCAGTGTTTGCTAAGAGCATCCATGAGATACAAGTCCGAGGGTCATGACACTGCCGTTCTTGTCGAGAGAAAGGAGTTTGATCTGTTATTTCTAATTACTGAATAGTTAGCTGTTGTTCTCGTGAGGTGATTTTCTGCCTTATTTGTGCCATCATTTTGCTAGCTTTCATCTTACTGAGTACTAGTGCACACAATTTATATATGCTGTTTTTTGTTGTGTTTTGTGCATTTCTAAGAGTACTATTTGGTTCGGGGTTTAATCGGATTCAACACAGGTCATCTGCTGTGCCTGTATACAGATCTTCATAGCTTTTATAGCTATTGAAGTGAAAGTAGTGTTGAGTTAGATTGAGGTGAAAAATAGAGAAAGCGTCTATTCACCCTCCCCCCTCCCTCTAGTCGCCTTTCCGGTCCTACAAAAGAGAAGGATAAAGATCATGTTGAGCATATTGCATAGCATGTGTGTGTAAAGTAACTGATATGTGGTTTTGTGAAGTATAGTTGATGAGTTACATGCTTGTATGCTGTTGATGCCATTGATTATATTTGCTGAGTCTTTGGACTCACCTCTTGTTGTTTGTCGTGTTTTAGGTACCTTTACGAGATCGGCATGCATGGGGGAAGGAAGGATTAGTCTTGTTGCACTTTTGCACGAACTACCCACCATGAATGAAAGGAAAATTAATTAGGAGATGAATGAACTATTTAAAGTACTCTTAATGATTATTGCTTGCTTGGAGTAAACTGTAATAAATGAATAGAAGTTTGGATGCTCATGATCTATATCTTAGATGTTTATTTGCTACGGATGTCATAGTAACGAATAGCCAGTTTGATTATGTCTTGATCATATTGCAAATTGGATTATCTTTATATATTATAACTGTTTGTTGGAACCTCCGGTATAGGTAACTATACAAAGGAGGTTCTGCCGAAATTTTGTAAGGTGTTTTAGTTTAATTTTGTTTAATTTATTTAATTTAGTAGCATTCCAGGCCTTTGTTTGGCTAAGGTGTTACAATAGGTTGGTACCCATTGCTTGATGTAGGCACTTCTAGAAGTGGGATGTGAACTGAGGGTCTCGATCGGAAACGATCACCTTAGGTACACCATGGAGACAAACAATTATTGAGATGTAAAGCTTCGCTAACTTATTTCTGAAGTAGGTAGTTTTGACGGGAATGAAATGGGCTACCTTTGTCAAACAATCAACAATTACCCATATGGAATCAGACTCGGTTTGAGTCCTTGGAAGGCTGGTGGTGAAGTCCATCCCGACTTCCTCCCACTTCCACATGGGAATGGGCAACGGTTGGAGTGTTCTCGCTGGCTTCAAGTGCTCGGCCTTGACCCTTTGACAAACGTCGCACTCGGCAACATACTGGGCGATTTGCCGCTTCGGTTGGTTCCACCAAAGCTTCTTTTTTAGGTCTTTGTACATTTTAGTACTCCCGGGGTGTATGGAGAACTAAAAGTCATGAGATTCTTTGAGGATTAGTTCTCTCAACTTGGGGTCTACAAGCACCACCAAGCGGTTCCCGCACCACAGGGTGCGTTGCGTGTCTTCGATAAAACCCTTGACCTCGCCTTACTTCAAATCCTCCTAGATTCGAGCCACCTCTAAATCGGTCTTCTGGGCTTCCTTGAGCTGGTCTTCTAATGTGGATTTCACACTTAGGGCAGCAAGGGAACCTTCTTCAATTATCTCAAGACTCAGTCGTTGTAATTCGGCGCACAAGCCTACTGAAGCAGGGGTTACCGATAAGCAGTTGCATTGAGATTTTTTGCTCAACGCGTGGCTTTTCCTAGGTGATAATGGAGTCCCATATCGTAGTCCTTGATCAAGTCGAGGCACCTTCTTTTCCTCAAGTTCAAATCAGTTTGAGTGAAAATGTATTTAAGGCGCTTATGATCGGTGTAGATTTCGTAGCGATTACCGATGAGCTAATGTCGCCAAATCTTTAGAGCATGGACTATAGCTAATAGTTCTAAGTCATGTGTAGCATAATTTGCTTCATGTGGCCTCAGTTGCCTTGATGCATATGCCACAACTCGGCCCTCTTGCATAAGCACACAACCAAGCCTGTGGCGAGATGCATCACAGTATATGTCGAAGCTCTTGTGAATATCTGGTAGAATGAGCACCAGAGCTTTGGTCAGGTGTTCTTTCAAGATCTGAAAGCTTTCCTCATAGTCCTCTGACCATTCATACTTCTTTTCCTTCTTTAACAATTGGATCATTGGCCTCGTGATTTTGGAGAAGTTCTTGATGAATCTGCGGTAATAGCCCGTGAGTCCGAGAAAACTGCAGATGTCGGTGACGCTCTTGAGCTATCCCCAATTCAATACATCTTGCACTTTGCTTGGGTCAATGGCAACACCGCCCTTGGATAGCACATGACCCAAAAAGCTAACTTTATGAAGCCAAAACTCGCATTCGCTGAATTTGGCATAGAGTTGATGTTCACAAAGCTTCTCCAACACAAGCCTAAAATGTTGCTCGTGTTCTTCATCGGACTTGGAGTAGATGAGGATGTAATTGATAAACATGATGAAGAACTGGTCCAGGTACTCCATGAAAACTGAATTCATGAGGTTCATGAAGTAGGCCGGTGCATTTGTTAGTCCGAAGGACATGGTAGTGTACTCGTAGAGACTATAACGAGTAGAGAATGTTGTCTTCGGTTTGTCTTCAGTTTTGACTTTGATCTGATGGTAGCCCAATCTTAAGTCGATTTTGGAATAAACTTGAGCTCCATTCAGTTGGTCAAACAAATCATCAATCCACGGAAGCGGATACTTGTTCTTGACAGTGACTTCGTTTAGCGGACGGTAATCAACACACATCCGCAAAGTCTTGTCTTTCTTCTTGACAAAAATAGTCGGACATCCCCAAGGAAAGGAGCTTGGCCTAATGAATCCCTTGTCTTGAAGTTCCTTGAGTTGCTCCTTCAATTCTACCAACTCATTTAGAGGCATCCGGTATGGCCGTTTTGAAATTGGCGAAGTTCCGGGTACAAGCTCGATCACGAATTCAACTTCGCGGTCCGGGGGCATGCCTTGAAGTTCTTTGAGGAATACATCTGCATACTCACATACCACTAGTACCTTATCTATTTCAAGAGTGGTACTAACTTCCATAGCATAGAGTGAACTGCTCACTTTTGGTGCAAAAACGACTTGATTGCCATCTTCGCTTGTGATAGAAATTGACCGCTGAGCACAATTGATTTGCCCTTGATTTTTGGACAGCCAATCCATCCCTAATATAACATAAATACCCACTGAATCTATTACTATTAAGTTTGCCAAAAATTCAATCCCTTGAATCTCCACTTTTACGTCCCAATAGGCTTGATCGGTTTACAGAACCGATCCCGACGACTAAATGTGGTATGGGAGCTGAAGTGTATGCATTTGAAATTGATGTTGTGCAACAAACCCTTTCTTGATGAATGAATGTGATGCTCCTGAATCAAATAAAACAGAAGCTGGATTGTAATTTACTAAAAGCGTACCCAAAATGACGTTTGGTGCGTCGTTTGCCTCCTCGGTAGTGACGTGATTTACCCGACCATGTCCTGGGACTTGAGGAGGTGTAGACGCTACCCTCGGAGGTGGTGATGGTCTCACAGGAGCTAGTGGTGGAGTTGGATTTGGAGCTTGATAGACTCGGGGCATCCTTCTTTGTCTTGCTAAGCATTGGTGCGCATAATGGTCGGGGCAGCCACAATGGAAGCATGTCACACTTGGCTTGAAAGCATTGCTGTTCGGGGGCTGACTTCCTCTATTCTTTCGCTGCCAAAAAGGTGGTGGAGGTCTTGGTACAAATGTTGGTGGCCTCGGTGGCACCGGAGCTTCAAATCAGGGCGCTTGGGGCGGCCCGGTGTGCGGTCTCGAAAAACTACCGCTTACTGAAATTTCAGCGGCCCTCTTCCTCTTTCTTGATTCATCCAAGGCTTGACTCTTTTTTTTCCACCACAATAGCCTTGTTGACCATTTTTTGGAAGTTTCTAAAGTCGTGGATGGTCAATGCAAGTTGCATTTCTTCGGTCAAGCCGTTCATGAAACGGCTCTGACGTTGGGCATCGGCGGAGACGTCATCGAGAGCATAACGAGCTAGGAAGTTAAACTCGTGTAAGTACTCTGTGCCACTCTTATTTCCTTGCTTGAGAGTGAGGAATTGATGTTGCTTGATCATCATCACGACTTCTGGGATGTGGGCCTCACAGAATGCTACCTTGATTTCTTTCCAAGTTGGAACGTCTTGATCGGGCTGTATGGCATAAAAATTGTCCCACCATGCACTAGCGGCTCCCTCCAACTAGTAGCTAGTGAACAAGACCCTCTCAACGCTGGTGCATTGAGCTATCATCAACTTCTTCTCGATAGTGTGGAGCCAGACCTCTGCCTGCATGGGATCTTCAGAGCCCGAGAAGGTCGGGGGATTTATGCGCTGAAAGTCAACGACTTCCCTATGTTCCCATTGAGCTCCTGCTCCCCTGGATGTCGCTAGAGCGGGGGAGGTGTTGCAGGCAATGGTCTCAAGGATCCAAGTTTGATCCATCCGGTTCCTATCTATTTGTGCCAGGACTTCCGCTGTCGTAGGCGGTGGGGGTAGCACTTCTTCTGTCGGACCACCTTGCTGATTTTGGTGGCCGGACGGCTCCACACGTTCTCCTCATGTGTAAAGCTCATGGATAGCAGTGGTACGAGATCCCGGGGGTGGCGATCCCTCTTCTTGTTGAGCCCTTGAATAAGTACTAAGTCCTACCATCCTGTTGCCATAAGGATGGTTAGCCACAGACGAAAGATACGCTCAACGAGCGCGAACGAAATTCTGGACAGCAAGGGGAATAAACTTAAGCTAGCATGCAACATGACATAGAACGCATGAAAAATTAACACCAAAAATGGGTACAAAGGCACTAAAGCTAGTACAAGATCCATTAAAGCAAATGATAGTTTTTTTGTACGATTACATTCATATATGCCCGTAGGCGAATGGCAACCGCCCGAAACAAAAAAAGTTCTTGTAATAACACATAAAGAGTTCAACAATACTACCCTATTACATAGATTTAAAGATAAATACTCACGGAACACATTTTTGGATAGCAAGCTCAAGATACTACAACCCTGGTGGTTCTGGTTGAAATTCACAGGAAAATCGCTTAACAAATAGTAGCCGGGTGATCCTGAGTCCTCGGGGTCATCCGGATTGGTAAGGCACAGAGGGGATCCTAGGTCAATGATGTGGCCTCCCGCGGGTTCCAGCCTCTGGGCACGAGAAAAACCCACAGACATGCGAGCTTGGCGTCTTAGCCCATAATTGGGTACTCGCCCTCCCACTTCGAAAAGACAGTACTCCAGTGGTGCAGAAGCGTATGGGGAGACCTCGTTCTCCCCATAAAGCACGTCGCGGTGAACGAGCCCCGTGTTACACATGAGCTGCAAGTTCTCTTGGGCTGCTATGAGACGACATCGTGTCTCCCATAGCTCGTGCATGGTGCAATGGTGGATCCAGTCCATGATATGCACCAATCTCACCAACTACCACACTGGATCTCAGCGAAGGTGTTCACCTCCGCTCCACGAGCTTGCAGTGGAAATGGTCGTATGATGGTTGAGCTAACTCTGTCAGGTCATGACGAAGATGGCTCATGGTCACACGAGCCACTGCCTGCAATGCCGTGGCCTCGGAGGTGCCACACGCTTGGAACCTGTATGGGATACTTCCTGTTACTCTCCTAGCGATGATGTTGGCTAGGACCAAGTATTCTTCGATCCCCAGTCCTCTGTCATGGTGGTAGATGGAGTACGTTGGTTGGTATATGAAGTTGACCCTCCACATCATGTCCCAAAGTAGCGCCGGGTATCCATCAACATCTTCAGCTTGGGTCTCTTTGACGAGGTATTGACGACTCATCTAAACATAGGAAGGACAAGCTAAGAGAAAAGGTTAGTTTTGCAAATCAAAAGAGAATAGGGTAAGAAATGATACTAACGGTGGTGCGGCCTCCGCCGGAAGAACCCCTTGAAACCTACCCAGCAGGTCATCGCGCCAGTCGGCAGCGCGTCCAGCGGGGAGGCAACGACTCCAGTGATAAGCAGGCTGAGTAGCAACGCGACATCCTGCAGAGTGGGGTCCATCTCCCTGAATGGGAGATGGAAGGTGTGCGTCTCGGGTCACCACCGGTCCACCAGGGCTGTTAGGAGCGACCGGTCGAACAGGAACCATCATGACCGCTCCGGACCAGCCTGGACCTCCCTGTCATCCTCGACCGGAGCGCCGTCCTCTTCTGTGGCCACCACTATTCGCGCGAGAGGTAGAAGACCGGCATGGCTCAGCCTACAAAGCACAAAGAAGTAACTACATAGTGGACATAGGACACAAAAAAAGTGGTACAGCTTGCGGACAAATGTAGGATCAAGGATAACCCACTAGAGGGGGGTGAATAGGAGGTTTTTAAATTATTTAACAATTTAACAATTTAAGCCAATTAATAACTTAGTCTAAACAAGTTACACTTCTAGCTAAGCAATTCAATCACAATAAAAGATCTAGAAATGTAGATGCGGAAATCGTAAAGACTAGGAATAACCACAATGAGACAAAGATGTTTTTCCATGGTATCGAAAACTTGCCGGTCTTCACTAGTCCACGTTGAGGAAGCTTGACAACTCAAGCCGACTCCACGAATTAAGCCTTCCCTCGATCACTATGGTTGTTCTTCCTCCGCTCCGGAGATGGCGAACACCAAACCACTCACAAGCTTGCACCGGGCCTCTTCACAATCTTCTTGAAGAGATCACTGTGCTCCACCGCCAAGGCCATCTAGGAGTGTGGCAAAACTCCAAAAGTAACAAATCAAGACCTTCGCTTAACGGCGCTCAAGTGCAATAGGATCAACCTAGGATGATTGGATGCACTTGAATGAACTCAACTACCTCACAATGAATGCATAAGAGAATTTTGGTGTTGAGTGGATGCACAAGGCTCTCAAGGCTCTAAGGATGTTAAAAATACTAGCAACCTGTCCTTGAGCAGTTGGGTGGTATTTATAACCCCTACCAACACTTATGACCGTTGGGGACCAAATCCCCAACTTTCAGAGAAAATCGGTACAACCGGCAACTAGGTTGCGGTTGAACCGCACTCGTGTTAGAATCCCGTAACGGCTAGAATGGCAACATTTAATACTCTAACATAGCCGTTGGAATTTCCCGTGCGGTATGACCGCCAACTAAAGTGTGGTATA
Organism: Phyllostachys edulis; assembly: GCA_036346405.1. NCBI lineage: Eukaryota > Viridiplantae > Streptophyta > Magnoliopsida > Poales > Poaceae > Phyllostachys > Phyllostachys edulis. Next base: position 16,182,204 of record CM070552.1, read on the forward strand.
ACGGCATAGCCTGGTCATACCGCATTGAGGAGCGGTACAACCGATCGTAGGGTTTTCAAATCTGCTGAAATTACATGCTCTCTGGAAAATTCATATCGCCTTATGAAAATCGGTACGACCAATTCTTAGAAGCGGTACGACCGATTTCTAAGGAGAGCTTTGAGCCAAAATGCATCCGTTCTAGTTTTATCCAACTGCCAACTAAAAATCAAAACGACCGCAATGCGGTAGTACCGCTCAAAGAGCCGGTCGTACTGCATTAGCACTCAGTTGGCAGAACCAGTCAAAATCTAGTAGTACCGCCAAGTATAGTGCGGTCATACCGCTTCAAGCGGTACAACCGCCCGTTTAACTTCGGTATGACAGATTTCTGACAAATGCACTTAGAGCTTTCAAATTCAAATTCAAATGCATGCATGATCCTAAATTGATCCATATGGCACAAGAATATGCTATCAAGCTACTTAGTCATGATCCCTCTTAATAGTACGGCTTTTAACCTATAATCCGGTCTTCCAACCAATTCTCCTAAGACCGGTAAAATATAAAAAGGATCCTAGACTACTTGTACCTTGACTTTAAACCATGTAGATCTTCATGTCATCCTTTAGCATGCATCTTTACGTCATTATGTTCACCAATGGGACTTAACCTTGTAAATACTCAATTAACACGTTAATCCCACATTCACATATTATCATTAATTACCAAAACAATTTTTAGGGGTCTAGATGCTTTCAATCTCCCCCTTTTTGGTAATTGATGACAACACAACTAATATGTGAGAGAATGATTGTTTTGAATATACTATGAGTGTATATTCTTTTGATGACTTAACAACAAAATAATTCTTACAATTAGCTTAAGAGAGTTTAGAGAATTATTTTCTTGTTAAATCCAATTTAAAGAAAGCTCTCCCTAAACATGTGCATATAAATGACAGAAAATCTTTGCAAGCACATGTAGAGATTTTTGAAATTTTGACAGAGTTTCTTTAGCATGTTTAAACTTTAGGGAAAATGCAATATTGAGATATGACAATAATTGAGATTGCATTTCAATATGATAACATAGGCATAAACATCATTCAACAAGTTCAACATGAAGAGCAACAGTTATAAACTATTATAAGCACGATAGTTCAACAAAATAAAAACCACAATCATATTACAAAACACATAAGTCCATATATGGTAATAGTAGCAAAAGACTTTGCTCCCCCTAAAACTTTGTCTTCACATTCTCGTCTTCTCATTTCTCCCCTTTTAGCATCAAAGTACAAAAAAAAATCTCAAATGGCTGGGTTCTGAGGAGGAACTGGGTCTTGCGAAGCGGGGTCCTGAGCTAGAGCTGGAGCGGGATCCTGAGGCTCTAGAACTGGGGCTAGAGGAGCTAAGTCCTGAGAGGCTGTGGCCTGATCCGGAGGAGGAACAGAAGCTAGATCCTGAGCCATCGACTCAGAGTCAGGCCGAGGAGCTGGAAATCGAGCTGGGTCAAGATGGAGCAACAGGGCCGGAGCTCGAGACTCTGTCCAGAGGCTGGGACCAAGGGAGGGACAGCTAACGAAGTAGAGGCCCTAGAAGGTGGAGGACGACGATGAGTGTATCGCTGAGGAGTCCTCAAAAGCTGCTCCAAGTCATAAATACTCTCCATCATGGCAGACAATCTGTTATGAGTCTCATCAAAGAAGTCATTCTGAGTTGACTCCATCTCAAGTAGCCTGTTGCGAGTCTCATCTTGAATTCATTTTGTTCTGCCTTCATTTCTCGTAATGTGCTAAGAATTAGCTGCTGATTTTGAAGAATTTGTGCAAGGGTACTTTCAGCAGGAGCAGCAGTAGCAGGCACTAGGGGTGAAAATGGATCGAAAACGGACGTATAATGGCTCTGCAATATTTGTTTTCACATTTTTTCCCAGATCCGGATACGAATACGGATACCCCGGATACGAATACGAATGCGAATAATATCGAATACGAATACGGAGCGAATACGAATCGAAACGAATACGGTCACGGATTGTAGGACCGGAAAGGCGATTGGAGGGGGGTGAATAGACATTTTCTCTATTTTTCTACTCGATCGAACTCAACACTACTTTCACTCCAATAGCTATAAAAGCTATGAAGATCTGTATATAGGCACAGCGGATGACCTGTGTTGAATCCGATCAAACCCCGAAGCAAAAGACCAAAAAACATCTCACAACCGCACAAGAAGATGCGTAAGGACTAACTAGCTTGCTGTATATACGAGATGAATAGTAACAGCACAAGATGCAATTAAGAAATAAATCAAGGCATTGCACCGAGATATAGCACACGAGGATCCCTGCCGCTCCTGTGCGAGAACTCAACAGCATACATCAACCCAGTCGGTCCAACAATATCTGACACATAAGACACTATCGTTCCTGAGGCAGCACTGATCCACACACGCAATAAACAAATCTAACAATAGCAACCCACATCAAGTAACAGCACCGCCAGATCTTGGATCAACTCAATGGAATAACAAAGCACTTTACTCATACGCATGAACCAAAAGGACAGCAATCAATTACAGACATCACAATCGGCTGCCATTCCTTGACTTTTCTGTCTATCGAAGACGCTACAAGCTGCCGCCGCCGAGGCACCGGTTTTTGCGGGCCCACAGGCCGCCGCCACAAGCTCCTATTTTCTACGGGGCACAGGCCGCCGCCAGGGTTCCGGTTTTTTGGGAGCTACACCTACAGCCGCCGCCACGGGCTCTGCTTTTCTGCGGGGCGCCTTCTCCACAGATGTCCCATCTACTGTTCCTTTTATATGACAGCCACCAACCCTAAAACCCTTTTAGAATTGGAGCTTCTAGAAGATTAAACCTAATGGGCTTCCGTTAAGGCCCAACAACAACGGAACACACACGCACGTATTTTAAAGCGCCGTCTTCACTTCTTTGATCTAATCTACTTCTTGACACACCGTCTTGCGCCGCATGTTGGCATTAAGTCACCAAGGCGGTATTTGGTAAAATTACCAAAATACCCCTTCTCGGTCTTTTCCGAACACCAAGTCCAATCCTATTGAAGCAATCGCCTACTTCGCTACGTGTAGGTTGATCAACGGCTCTCATCATGTCGGCAAGTCTCTCCCATCCGGTTCCCACCGGACCACCTTGGCACTTGCACCGACCCCCGCACCGTTTGATCCAACCAGTCGCATCGAACTGCCCGTTCGGTCATCCTTATCCATTCTGCGCCACGCTTGAGTCCATTGACCTCACCCGACATCCTTGATCGTTCTGGACCTCAGCTCTCCAAGCTTAGTCCCGATCCTCCTCACCGTTGACCATCATTGACCTGCAAGCCACCTGCACAGCAATAGACCAAGAAATCGTCTCTGGGAACAAGTTCTTCACGACTTGACCCACGTTAGCTTAAAACATGCAATATGCAACACATATGCACTATAGCCTATGAACTCAATCTATTCCAAAGCCAAAATTCCAAAAACGAAGATCAGCCTTTTAACTTTGCCGAAAACGCGTGAAACTATAAACCAAAAGCAACATTGCCAATTGTTTCATCATCCTAAGATCATGGGCATATCCCCATGATATCCACACGGATATTTTTTGGAACATGAAAACCCCTTAAATTGCATGCCAGAAATTAATGAAAATATATATATAGTTTGTTTGATGCAAACATTCATGAATTGTTCATATTTTCAGCAACCACACATAACATTTAGCTCATAAGTCATAACTCACAAGTCAACATACATAAAACTTAATTCATCACATACATAAAACTTAGTTCATCACGTACATAAAATGTAGTTCACACTTAGGTCATCACAATTCAATAATGCAAAGAATCCAAAAGGTCATTCACGTTGGCAATCAAAAGGTCATTCATCCATATCCTCCAACACGTCCTCCTCCAAATCATCCATATCCTCGTGCTCCTGCAACTACAAGTTGTAGTTCGATGAGTATCATTTATCAAGGTGACAATAAATTAAGCCAATGAGCTAGATAGTTAGGTAAAAAAACAGCAAACCGTTGCCAAGCTTGCAAAGCATCGCTCAATGCCCTCCATGTCCATCTCAGTGAGGATAGATCCACCAATATCTCCACCTTCATGTGAAAAAGATTAATTATGCTCAAAAATTTGCTCACATACTACACATAAACCAATCAAACATAAGTGTAGAACTCAATATTACCTTTTCGAGACGCTGCAGTCCAATCTTTGGTACAAACCAAAGCTTGCACGACTTCAGGATCAAGACGACTACGAAATGGATCGACAACACGGCCGCCAGCACTAAAAGCTGACTCCGATGCAACAGTCGACACTTGAATAGATAAAACATCATGTGCAAGTCGGGAGAGAATAGGGAGCTCAGGTTGCTTGAGCTTCCACCATGACAAAACATCAAATAAGATTTTGCCTTTTGTTTTCCATTCCACTAGTGGTTGTTCCATGTACACTTCCAACTCAGTTTTAGTACCTTGACCTACAGCACTACTGCCATGCAAGAACCTTTCAAGATCTGCATCAAGCTCATCATCACTCCCCTCATCCACAACCTCTTGGTCTAATGGTTGAGAATCAACTGTTTGCACATTTGCAGTTGCTGTTTTCTTCAAAGTTACAAGTGGACTAGACACATAAGCCTGGAACAACTGGTTAATAACACTCATGAATCTATCAACTTCTGCTAGAGCATTGTCATGGTAAATCTTATTTGCAAAATAGTGTATCGGCTTTGTTTTGTATCTAGGATCAAAAAAACATGCTACAGCTAGAGTCATGTTGGACTTTTCCCAATACTTATCATACTTAATTTGCATGGAATGAACCATAGAAGATATAATAGGATCAAAGCTATCACACCAATCTGCAATGGCAAGCTTAATCTTGCAAAAAGTATTGAAAAATAGATTTGCTGTTGGATATTTAGTGCTAGAGAAGATCTCAGTAGCATCATAAAATCTCTTCAAACATGTAGATATAGATTTTTCCATAGTCCAATTTTCAGCAGTCGATGCACATCTCACATATTTGCTTTTATGTCAAAGGAAAAGCCTATCAAAAGCATGCCTATAGTAAATATCTTGCTTCAACATGAGATATGTGGAGTTCCACCTTGTTGGAACATCCAAGGGGAGACCATTTGGCACATCTAAGTCACATTCTGATGCACACTTCATAAATTCCTCATACTGCAATGGAGAGTTCTTCACAATTACAATTGTATTTCTGATATTTGCAATAGCTGGTGCAATTTGCTTCAAACCATCTTGGGCAACAAGGTTCAAAATATGATTCAAGAATCTCACATGAAAAAAGATACCATCATAGATCAAGGGAGCTGACTTATTGAGTTTTAGTACTAGCCCCTTAGCACATACATCATTGGCCGATGCATTATCCAATGTAAGGGCAAGCAATTTCCTATCAAGATTCCAGTCCACTACACTATCATGAAATTGTGCGCACAAGTTTCTTCCTGAATGATGTCCTTCTACATGCATAAACTTAATAATTCTTTTCTGCATGTTCCAATTGTCATCTATCCAATGCACAGTGATACACATGTAACCTTTATTTTGGTTTGATGTCCACATGTCCATAGTTGTACTAAAGCGACATGCAAGTGTTTTGAAGTAATCATACAACTTCTTCTTTTCCTCTACAAAGATATTCAATATATCTTTTCTGGCAGTAATGCGACTCTTAATTGGAAAACTAGGGCACAGTGACTTGATAAACTCCACAAAGTACTCATGCTCAACAATATTAAAGGGATATTCATGCATGATAATTGCCAAATATAATTTTTTCAAACTGTCAGCCTCATCATACCTATAAGTCTCAATAGATGCAGTGCTGCTGTCATCTCCACTCTTCATCTATTTTAGAAGTTGTTGGCCTCCCTTGATTTGGTGCTTGCTACCCAAGTGATTCCAAAAGACTGATGTGCCTCTCAAACTCTCACAACGAGATTCGTACCTGCACTTGTTGCATTTAGCCCAATACTCTGTAATCATCATGCAATCTAATCCTTTCTTCTTTTTCTCATATTTTGTGTAGTGCTTCCAAACATCAGAGCTGCACTTCTTTGCTCTTTTTGCAGCAGGAGCAGCAATGTCGGTCTCGACATAGTCTCACCAGTCAAATCAACTTCATTCCTTGGCACCAATGCACCAGCAACTGGATCATTTGTAGCAGTGGAAGGTGGTTGTGGCACTGGCAAAGCAGGAGATGTATTTCTTACACTTGCACTGCTACTTCCAGTTGTAGATTCCATCACAAATCTAGCACACGATAGTAGAGGGAATACATAAGATATCAATGAGGCATACATATTCTACAAACTACGAAGATCATCTAAATATGTGTATTAATCAACAACAGAACATTTAATCATAGAAGGACTAGCATCATAAAAGGAAAATAAGAATGACTAGCATCATAGAAGGACTAGCATCCAACTAGTTTGGATCCAAACCTGTTAAATCAGATGTATCAAGCCATATAATTTTGTTTATGAGCTCAGTATCATATAGGGATTGCTTTGAGATAACTTTTAGAAAATGCATTGGCATGATAACAATTTTGGTGCATAAACTTAACAGGACACAAAAGGACTAGCATCATAAAAGGAAAATAAGAATGACTGAGAGCATGCAACAGGATCAAACCATTACTCCATTAGTAGGTACTACAATAAACATATAGTGATTTACAAAAGTGTTTGTTTCCATAGTGCAAAGTAAATTTGGTACATAGCAACAAAATAAATTCAGAAGTGTTTGTTTCCATAGTGCAAAGTAAATTTGGAGTTTAATTAGCTCAGGATTTAATTAGCAAAAACTCCAGTAAAGGTTATCCATAGTGCAAAGTAATCACTATATAAAGATTTCTACTACAAGACTTCTGAACCATATAGTGATTGCTCAGGATTTAATTTGTAGAAATTAACTTTTGAAACAACACATCTAGAATTAACTTCTGAAACAACACATCTGAATTTAATTAGCAAAAACATTAAACGAATGGAATTTAATTAGCTAGCACTAGGAGCTCAATCCATTGATTCATTGCCTCATTGGCCATTGATTCTTTGATTCACTGTTAAGTTTATGCACCAATCCAATGGAATTAATTAGCACATCCTGAGCAATCACTATATGATTAGTAAATTCAGATGTGTTCCAACACATCTGGAATTTAATTAGCAAAAACATTAAACGAATGGAATTTAATTAGCTAGCACTAGGAGCTCAATCCATTGATTCATTGCCTCATTGGCTATTGATTCTTTGATTCACTGCCAACAGGGAGCTAGCACTAGGAGCTCAATCCATTGATTCATCATTCATTGCCTCACTGAATCAAGATCCTTACCTTGGTCACTTGGTGGGTAACATGCCAACAACTACAGTATAGGCGGATGTCTTGGGGCTGGGGGAGGGGAGCCACGGAGGTCTTGGTGAGGGGAGCCGTGAGGTGCTGGGTCTTGGGGCAGTGGTGGCGGCGAGGCAGATGGCCACGGGCAAGATGGCTTGCGGATGGGGGAGGCGGGTCATGAGCGAGGTGGCCGTGACGGACGGGCGAGAGAGGGGCATGGCGAGGTGGCCGGTGGACAGTGGAGGCGGGCCACTAGCGAGATGGCCATGACGGTGGAGAAGGGCATGGCGAGGTGGTGGCCGGACGACGCGTGAGGCGGGTCAGGCGAGGTGGGGCGGTGGGCGAGGCGAGGGCGGCGCCACCACTGGACCCCAGCGGTGTGGACTCGTGTGGAGGGCGAGTGCGGCTGAAGGCCTGAAGCAGTGAAGGCTTGAAGCTCCCTACCCTAACTCCTAAGTCAGTTGCCTTAAGGATACCCTAACTCTAAGTGGGCCAGCTGGGCAGTGGGCCAAAATTCCAGATATCCAGATTAGACTTATTCGGATAATCCGTATTCGTTTCCGTTTCCCCTGGATATCATGTCTACCGCATTCATTTTCGTTTTCGAAAAAAAAATCCGAATCCGTTTCCGATCCGAAAAATATCCAAGAAAAATCCAATCCGGGACAATCCGAATCTGTTTTCATCCACAACATCAAATTTTATCCCCTTCATAATATTATCAATGATATTCCAAGCATGTCCTCTGACTGCATCAAAATTACCAATCTTGGGGTAAAAAGTATGATTAATAATTCTGTTAATCATGCTTAGGATAGGCTTAAGTCTAGTAATTGTTCCTAGCTTATTCCTGATAATGGCAATAAAGCAGGCCTTTCAAAGATTTTCTCCCAAGTGCCAGACTGTACCCTCAGAATACGCTCAAATTCTTCCTTATTGCTCTCCACATATCTGGTAACTGATATCCATCTTATTGAGGTCAAGTCTAGAGAGATATGCACTGTGGCAAAAAATTATCTGATCAGCTCATCATCATAATTTTGCTTCAATGCAACAAGGTCATGAAGACCCACTCGATGAAATAACTGGTAAACACTACTGCAATTTTCCAAGGTGTTTATGTGAGCCCACTTAATCCATTTGTGGTCTGCAAACTTCCTGTGATGGCCATACAGTTGCTCATAAACTTGTTCTTGAAAAACAGTATGGAATCTTGGATTAACAGAGTCGGACTTGGAAAGATATTGGTTTACATGCCGCTTGATGGCATATTCATCCGATGAAAGGAGTCTCAAATCAATTGGATGCTCTGGAGGCTCTACCAAATCTTGATTGGTACCGGCTGGAGTTTCTTGTTCTGACTCAGTCTCATCATCAGAATCATCTTCTTCGCTTTCTTTAGTTTCAGATACGGGTGCTGGCCTTTTTCCCTTGCCATGCACAACCTTCTGTCGAACTGATCGTGTTTGTTGAGTTGGAGCTGCAGGTGGAGTTCGTTGAGGTTGTTGAGCTGGAGCCGTAGAGGATTGAGGAGAAGATTGCCCTCTTGGTGGTCCATGTGATTTTCTTGTCAAAATTCTTGTCCTAGGCACCTTCACAGAGATAGGAAAGGTTACAAGGAGTTCAAAGGATTAATCAAAGTAGAATTTAGTGAAAAAGAGATAAAATTTCTGTTTTCTGTCAGAATAATCGGTCGTACCGCCGTTCAATGGCCGGTACGACCGCACTGCGGTCGTACCGCCCTCAAGAACCGGTTGTTCTGATTTTCCTGACCGAGTTCTAGGCTAAGCAAAAGATTGAATTTTCGATGATTTTTCATGGAGTGAATCCATGGTTTGGATGCGCAAACATCACTTAACATCAATTTGATACTTTTGCCCAACTAGAAACACAAAGATCATCCGCATTTTCAATTAACCCAAAAATTGACACCTAGGGTTCCAAAAGCGGTAAAAACTCGAATCAAAGGAGGTTTTACCTTAAGGAATGGAGGAGGTGAACCTTGAAGCAAGAATCAAAAAGGCAACGAAGAAATGCTAAAGATTTTAGAGGATTTGTGTCTCAGTTTTGGGGAGTTTTCGGGCTGGAGAGAGAAGCGGCCGAGCGAATTGAAGTGGTGCGGGTGTGGATGAACCGCCACGTGGGGTTAAGACTTGGGCGAACAGTAACCGCAGGGAGTTACTGCCCTCTCACAAACTGACGCGGTCGTACCGCCAAAAGACCGCTGGTAGAACCGCATTGCGGTCAAACCGCTGTTATAACGTCGGTCGTACTGCAAAGCGGTCATACCACGCATAACACGCCAGTTGTTCCGATCATTCTGGAGCTTCAAGAAACAGCTCTGGATTTTCTTTGGAATTGAGATTATTTGCAAATGATCCTTAGTTTTGCACTCAAATAAATATCATTCAGGATTATTATGCATAGAATAAACTAATGTCTATATAAGAACATAATTTTTATGATCATAGTTGTCTTTAATAAAAGATTTGAAAAATACTTTCATCAAATAGTCAAATAACATCAAATGAAGCACAGTACATGAGGCAAGAGTTCAAACAACATTCGAATAGTCTATGACATTTAACTCATTCCTCAATTTACAAAAGCGGCCTTCATCTAATGGCTTAGTGAAAATATCCGCTAATTGGTCTTCGGTTCTTATGTGGCTAATTTCAATATCTCCCTTGCTCACATGATCTCTCAAGAAATGGTGACGAATATCGATATGCTTGGTTCTTGAGTGTTGAACAGGGTTATTAGCAATTTTCACCGCACTATCATTGTCACACAAAAGAGACATTTTATCAATTTTAATTCAATAATCCATCAATGTTTGCCTCATCCATAGCAGTTGAGCACAACAACTTCCCGCAGAAACATATTCGGCTTCGGCGGTGGATAATGCTACGGAGTTTTGTTTCATGGATGACCACGATACTAAAGATCTTCCTAAGAATTGACAACTGCCTGAGGTGCTTTTTCTATCCACTTTACAACCCGCATAATCGGAATTCGAATATCCAATTAAATCAAATTTAGCACCTTTGGGGAACCATTGGCCAATGCCAGAGGAATGCTTTAAATATCTTAGTATTCTTTTAACGGTCATTAAATGGCACTCTTTTGGAGTTGCTTGAAAACGTGCACACATGCAAACACTAAACATGATATCGGGCCTAGATACGGTAAGATAAAGCAAGCTACCAATCATAGACCTATAAAGCTTTAAATCTACCGATTTACCTCCCTCATTTAAGTCAAGATGACCGTTGGTTGCCATGGGAGTCTTGATGGGTTTTGCATCCTCCATGCCAAACTTCTTGATCAAATCTTTTGTGTACTTGGTTTGGCTCACGAAGGTCCTATCTTTGAGTTGCTTGATTTGAAGTTCAAGGAAATAGCTCAATTCTCCAATCTTGGACATTTCAATTCCCTACACATCATATCACCAAACTCTTCGCAAAAATCTTGATTAGTAGACCCAAAAATGATATCATCAACATAAATTTGACAAACAAAGAAATCATCATTAAAGACTTTAGTAAATAAAGTTGAATCAATTTTCCCGATCTTGAATCTTTTTTAGACTAGAAAATCTCTAAGGCGTTCATACCATGCTCTAAGAGCTTGTTTAAGACCATAGAGAGCCTTGGAGAGTTTATAAACATGATTTGGATTTTTAGGATCTTCAAAACCGGGAGGTTGTTCAACAAAGACAAGTTCGGATATTTTACCATTTAAGAATGCACTTTTAACATCCATTTGAAATAATTTAATATCAAAGCATGATGCAAAAGCAAGTAATATCCGAATTGACTCAAGCCTAGCTACGGGAGCAAAAGTTTCACCAAAGTACAAACCTTCGACTTGCGAATAACCTTGAGCGACCAATCTTGCTTTGTTTCTTACAACCAAACCATTTTCGTCTTGTTTGTTCCTAAAGACCTATTTTGTACCAATAATGTTATGTTCCTTGGGTCGATCCACCAATGTCCAAACTTCATTTCGGGTGAAGTTATTGAGTTCTTCATGCATAGCATTCACCCAATCCGGATCTTCAAGTGCTTCTTCTACATGCTTTGGCTCAATGGAAGAGACAAACGAGTAGTGTTCACAAAAAGAAGTAACATGAGAGCGAGTTTGGACACCCTTATTTATGTCACCCAATATTTGATCTATTGGATGATCCTTTGCAATTGCATTATGAACTTTTGGTGGTAGGTATGATAGTTGATCATTTTCCTTATTGTTCTCTTCATCAATTTGAACTTGATTTGTGGAAGAGGTAGGAGGCTCAACTTGAGTGGAAGATGATGGATTATCTTCGGACTTGATGTCGCCTATTTGCATATACTCCATTGCTTTTCTTAAGGCTTCATTACCTGCATCATCCAAATTCTCATGCTCTTCTTGAGAGCCATTAGTTTCATCAAATTGCACATCGTGCCTTTCTTCAACTAAACCGGAGTTTTGGTTAAAGACACGATAAGCTTTGCTATTCAAAGAATAACCAAGCAAGAAACCAACATCGCAACGACTTGCAAATTTTGAAAGACAAACACCCTTCTTCAAAATATAACACTTGCAACCAAACACTCGAAAATAAGAGATGTTCGGTTTTCTTCCTACAATAAGCTCATAGGAAGTCTTTTTCAAAAGACGATACAAATAAAGACGATTTATGGCATGACAAGCGGTGTTAATTGCTTCCACCCAAAAGCTATCAAAACTATTATACTCAACAAGCATTATCCTAACCATTTCAATTAATGTACGATTTTTCCTTTCTACAACTCCATTTTGCTCCGGAGTGTAGGTCGTGGAAAGTTCGTGCTTTATTCCAAGTTCATCACAAAAGTCTTCAACTTTAGTATTCTTGAACTCGGAACCATTATCACTACGAATTTTCTTTATTTTAAAATCAAATTCATTTTGAGCCATTTTTGCAAAACTTTTGAAAATACTGGAGGTTTCACTTTTATCATCTAGGAAGAATACCGATGTGTATCTAGAGTAATCATCCACAATGACTAAACAATAGCTATTACCCCCGATACTCTTATAGGTTATTGGCCCAAACAAATCCATATATAATAGTTCCAATGGTCTAGAAGTTGACATGATACTCTTAGAAGGATGAGAATTAGCGACTTGTTTACCGGCTTGACAAGCACTACAAAGTCTATTTTTCTCAAACTTCACATCTTTCAAGCCAACAACTAAATCATGTTTGAAAAGCTTTTTGACTTGAATCATTCCAACATGAGCTAGCCTTCTATGCCAAAGCCAACCCAATGAGGTTTTTGCAATCAAACAAGTTTTTAAACACGATTCATTTGAGCTAAAATCAACCAAATAAAGATTTCCAAATCTAAAACCTTTGAAGACCAAAGAGCTATCTTTTGCATTTGAAATTGTAACACCTTCATTAGAGAATGAGCAAATTAGTCCAAGATCACATATTTGAGCAACCGATAGCTAATTAAAATTTAATGATTCTACTAAAGATACATTAGAAATGGAAAGGTCATTTGAGATAGCAATTTTACCCAATCCTATTACCTTTCCTTTGCTATTATCACCAAATGTGATTTTGTCTACTCCTTTTCCATTCTCGAATGTGGTGAATATCTTTCTATCACCGGTCATGTGTTGAGTGCATCCACTATCTAGCACCCAATGTTTTCCACCGGTTTTATAGTTCACCTACAAAACAAGAATCAAGTTCTTTTAGGTACCCAAATTTGTTTGGATCCTTGGAGGTTAGTAACCAAGGATTTAGGCACCCAAATAGCATTCTTTTTAGCGCCTAAAATTGAAGTGCCAACAAAACGAGCAATTACTTTACCATCCTTAGTCTTTCTAAGCATATAGCATGAATCATATATACCAAGAGATGGAGTCTTACCCTTAGGACAATTTTGTTGCACATGTCCTATTTCCCGGCACTTATGGCAATACTTACTATTTTGCCTCACAAATCTTGTGGGCTTGTTTGCTGGCTTCTTACCTTTCTTGGGCACATACCCAAGACCTTCTTTATTGAATGAGCACCTTTGCTCACTCAAAAGCTTGTCTAGGGTTGCCTTACCCTTGAAGCACCTTTCCAAGCTTTTGCTTAGCTTGGTTACTTGTTCCTTTAACTCATTGTTTTCAACAATAAGTTTTGCATCACTATGCTCAACGTTATCATGATTAGCATTAATACTAGAGCAACATGGCGAAGCAATAGGACTATTATATTAAATAGATGCACTAGTTTTAGCAATATCTATACTAGGCATATCATCAATAATATCACATGTAATTCCTATACTAGAACACGACTTGCTTGAATATTCTTGGATAAGCAAGTCATGAGTTTCCTTTAGCCCCACATAAGAATATTTTAGAGAAATATGCTCTCTACTTAAGACCTTATATTTTGATTTTTCTTTTCCAAGATATTCATTTAGGTCATCAAGCATATCCATTAATTCATCATAAGTTGGTTCATTACTATCAATGGGTTTTACCTTATCTCCTTTTGCCATGAGGCAAGTGGGAGTGGAGAATAGCGACGGAGCTTCCTTGATGGCAATGCCGACTAGTCCCTTCTTCTTGGGGGACTCATCCTCATCGGAATCGGCGTTGCTTGACTCATCATTTGAATCCCACTCTCCAATGTGGGCTTTATGCTTGCCATTTTTGTGATGCTTCTTAAAAAGCTTCTTCTTGCCATTATACTCCTTCTTCTTGTAAGATTTGTCCTTATCATCCTTCTTTTCGGGGCAACGAGAGGCAATGTGCCCCTTCTCTTCACAATTATAGTATCGAATGTTGCTATAACACTTCTTGTCACTTGAGGATTGCCCCTTTTTGTACTTGTCGAAGTTGTAGCTTCTATTGAGGCGTCTCTTCATGACCCTCTTCATTCTTCTTACAAGAAGTGCATACTCCTCGTCAGAGTTTTCTTCTTCATCCTCATCATCACTTGATTCCGCTTTGGCCTTGAAAGCGGTAATTTTCTTCTTTGAGGAGGATGTCTCCAAGAGCTCTTCTTTTTCCTTCTTGAACAACTCATTTGTGATGAGGTTGCCCAAAAGCCCCGTTAGTGTCATTCTTGGCAACTTAGGAGAGTTGAGAAATAGTGTCACCAACGTTTCATATTTGTCCGGAAGAGCCCTAAGAATCTTACGCACAATATCAACATCAAGAAGATTAGTCCCAAGGCCTTTGAGCTCATTCACAATGTTGTTGAGTCTTGAATACATCTCATTGATGTTTTCATGAGGCAACATTATGAATGTCTCATATTTGATCCGAAGCCTATGCAATTTGGCTTTTTTGACCGTGGATGTTCCCTCATGGATCTCCGAGAGGGTAGTCCAAATATCATGAGCATTTTCCAAGTTGCTCACTCTATTGAACTCATTCGCGTTCAAAGCATCAAAGAGAGCGTTCATAGCTTGGGCATCTAAATGAGCATTACGCGCCTCTATTGCCGTGGGCTCTAGTGGATTAAGAGGCATAACGTAACCCTCATTTACGATTTTCCATATGTTTGGACTCATGGCCTTCAAGAAAATTGACATTCTAATTTTCCAATAAGAATAATTTGAGCCATCAAACAAAGGAGCCTTGCCTATAGACATTCCCTCACTAGCCATCCTTTCTCTCCTAGACAGTTAAGTCTAACAATGGAGAGACCAAGCTTTGATACCACTTGTAGGATCAAGGATAACCGACTAGAGGGGGGGTGAATAGGAGGTTTTTAAATTATTTAACAATTTAACAATTTAAGCCAATTAATAACTTAGTCTAAACAAGTTACACTGCTAGCTAAGCAATTCAATCATAATAAAAGAGCTAGAAATGTAGATGCGGAAATAGTAAAGACTAGGAATAACCACAATGAGACAAAGATGTTTTCTCGTGGTATCGAAGACTTGCCGGTCTTCACTAGTCCACGTTGAGGAAGCATGACAACTCAAGCTGGCTCCACGAATTAAGCCTTCCCTCGATCACTATGGTTGTTCTTCCTCCGCTCCGGAGATGGCGAACACCAAATCACTCACAAGATTGCACCGGGCCTTTTCACAATCTTCTTGAAGAGATCACCGTGCTCCACCGCCAAGGCCGTCTAGGAGTGTGGCAAAACTCTAAGAGTAACAAATCAAGACCTTCGCTTGACGGCGCTCAAGTGCAATAGGATCAACCTAGGATGACTGGATGCACTTGAATGAACTCAACTACCTCACAATGAATGCACAAGAGAATTTTGGTATTGAGTGGATGCACAAGACTCTCAAGGCTCTAAGGATGTTAAATGAATACTAGCAACATGTCCTTCAGCGGTTGGGGGGTATTTATAACCCCCACCAACACTTATGACCGTTTGGGACCAAATCCCCAACTTTCAGAGAAAATCGGTACAACCGGCAACTAGGTTGCGATTGAACCGCACTCATGTCAGAAACCCGTAACGGCTAGAACGGCAGCATTTAATACTCTGACATAGCCGTTGGAATTTCCCGTGCAGTACGACCGCCAACCAAAGTGCGGTACAATCAAGATAGCCGGTCATATCAAGATTGAGGAGCGGTACAACCGATCATAAGGTTTCCAAATCTACTGAAATTACATGCTCTCTGGAAAATTCATACCGCCTTATGAAAGTCGGTACAACCGCAAATCGGTACGACCGATTCTTAGAAGCGGTACGACCGATTTCTAAGGAGAGCTCTGAGCCAAAATGCATCGGTTCTGGTTTTATCCAACCGCCAACTAAAAATCGGAACGACCGCAATGCGGTAGTACCGCTCAAAGAGCTGGCCGTACCACATTAGCGCTCAGTTGGCAGAACCAGTCAAAATCCGGTATTACCGCCAAGTATAGTGCGGTCATACCGCTTCAAGCGGTACAACCGCCCGTTTAACTTCGGTACGACCGATTTCTAACAAATGCACTTAGAGCTTTCAAATTCAAATTGAAATGCATGCATGATCCTAAATTGATCCATATGGCACAAGAATATGCTATCAAGCTACTTAGTCATGATCCCTCTTAATAGTGTGGCTTTTAACCTATAATCTGGTCTTCCAACCAATTCTCCTTAGACCGGTAAAATATAAAAAAGATCCTAGACTTTAAGCCATGTAGATTTTCATGTCATCCTTTAGCATGCATCTTTACATCATCAAGTTCACCAATGGGACTTAATCTTGTAAATACTAAATAAACACGTTAATCCCATATTCACATATTATCATTAATTTCCAAAACAATTTTTAGGGGCCTAGATGCTTTCAACAAACCTGTCTACCCAGCGTGGGTCCAGTCTCCAAGCCCGTTGGTGTGTCCGCATATGAACCACCCCGAAGTCAGTCACGTCGTCCCTGCGAACCGGATGCGGGACACGACGGCTCATGCGGTGCTGCGCGTTGACCAGCCAGTCCAGCAGGCCAAAATGCCAATCTAAACCACCAGGATCGCGAGCCATACCTGCAAATCAATTTCTAGTTAGCAATTACGACACAATTAGTGAGTTCAATTACTTATAGCGTAGCTCCGGAAATTCTGAAAATTAAGTTGCATTCTTGCATAAGTCTAGTGATTTTTGTTCATAACCTACCTGTAACACCCTAACTATGTGGAAGCCAAGATATTACTTAAAAGTCTAACATACAACAACAATACGAAATAATTTCAGCAATCTATCAGCTAATAACAGGTAAGGATCAACAAACAATAGATTGATCATAAGAATAGATTTAGATTTCAGCAACATTTCAAACTTGTAAATATCCAATCATATTGAACTATTCAAGATTAAACTATCAAGAGTCTATACGAAGAATATTAAGCATTCACTAGTTCAACCAAGTCATAATGAATAATAACCTCAACCATCAAAACTCCATTATTACAATCCAATATTATCAAATGAAAGATAATAACAAGTCCCTTAATTATTAGTGAAATGTGAAGTGGATGAAGTGATCCGTGACTAATCCCTTCCAAGCATGCCATCATCAATGTTTTCCTAAAACACACAAACAATGGTAAGAATGAGTCCACGACTCAGCAAGTACAACAGAATAATATGAAAAAGGGAGATTCGATTATTTGCCACTGCCAAACATGCTTAATTGATTATTTGCCACTAATGTGAGTATGACATGTGGTCCCGGGATCCACATGTCATACTCACATGCAGTGGTAAATCATAAAATGCACCCTTTTGCAGTGGCAAATAATCAATTATTCCTTTGAAAAAAGTACTGAATCAAGAACATAACATTCACAATGTCTGAATATGAAACAGAATGGTAGAAAACTTATGCAAGAATGTATGCATGCTCTTCATTTCTGCTTATACCGGTATAACCAGTGAACACCTGTCGGTGTTCATTCAGGCCCGCATTATCCAAAATACGGGCATCTAAGGCCCGTATGAAGAATGTTTCATAACGGGGATCCAATTTGCCCACATTGGAATGGTGGGTCTTATGTGCCCATACTGGAATGATGAGTCTTTACTTCCCACTCTCGTGGGTGAAACATGAACGAACGAATGAATGTATGTATATATCAATATGAAAGGCATAATCTCAAGAAGCATGGTTTAACATATATGTAGAAAGAAACAGAAATATAACAGCCTCAATTTAAGTAAAAGGTATTTATATGCATTTCATAAGCATACATGACATTTCAGATCATTTGCACAATTTGTTTCATTTGAACAATTCAAATTCAAGTCAAAATTAAAACTTGAAAAGAAACTCCTTAAGAAAAAAACTAAAGCTAATGCTTGTAAATAACTCGAATTTATTTAATCAAATACTAGATAAATTATCTTAAATAAAAATAATTTTTGTCAAATTTTAGAAATCGGTTTGACTTTAAGAAAAATATTTGTTTCTTAGTCAAACCCTTTCGGTTAAGAATTTAAAGTAAGTATTTAAATCGTGAATAGTGAGTTTTCAAATTTTATTTGGAATCTATATCATCCCAGTAGCTTCTCTGAGAAATTTTGTATTTTTATAAATTTATTTGATATTTTAAACCCTCTGGTCAAACTTTTGAAGTTTGATTTTAGTTCTAGTTAACCTTAGACCCAGCCCGAGCCTCTTGGCACTGTAGCGATTCGAACCAACTTGGTTTAACCCAGCCGAGTGCCAATCGGACCATCTTAGCCATGTTTAGGGCTCATGCCAAGCTCCAGGTTGCGCGTGAACCATTCAATTTGAAACGGACGGACCAGATCAGCTGTGACGTTCGGACCACCCGAACGCTCCACATGATCTACACCGTTGATTTTCAGTCGAAGCGCGCCATCTTTTTGGATTTGAAACCAAAACGCGCCCCAACGCGCGCGAGACGTCCGATTTTGATTGAACCGCCCGATGAAGCGGTGATGTTCGAACCATCCAAACGCGCCGTGTTTTTGGACCGTTAGATCTAAATCAGACCATCCACATCAAGTGTGATGTTCGGACCATCTGAACGATCCACTTAATCTGGACCGTCCATTTCCTATCAGACAGCACCACTTTACCTCATTTGAATCTAAAGCACGCATTTTGTCGAGATCGTTAGATTTTGATCGCACGGTCAATATGAGTTGGACCATTCGGACCATTTGAACTCGCTACTCAATCTAGGTTGTTCATTTGCGATCAGACCGTTCGCATGGATGGGGACGTTCGGACCACCCGAACTGTCTTTTTGATCAGGACCGTTGAAACTTAATTGGACCATCCACACCGTTCGGACCAAGCTGTTTGGTTTCGCCGCTGGGACTGACGGCCCTGGCCCACTTGTGAGTGTCTCTTCTTCGTCTTCTCCGCGCCACTGAGCTAGTTCCGAGCACAACGCGCGTGAGGTGGCTTCGCGCCCGCGTTTTTGTTGCATGCAAATGCCACTTAGCCTCACCGTGATGACTAGGCTTGCTCTGGTGCTGCCACGAGAGGCCACCACTGTTTTCTCCGGCAAAAAGGCACCAACAAAACTCTTCGTTCCACTCTCAAGCCGTGTAGGCAAGCCGGCATTTCCATCCTCTTCACTGAGGCAAATCCTCCATCCTCTACACTATTCTTTTTCTTCTTGCTTGTCGTTCTCATTCATGCTAAGCTGGATCTCTTTTGTGCAGTACAGCATTGGGAATGCGAGTTTGTCTTTTTGGGTTGTCCAGAGCACGCCCGGAGCGCCACCGTTGTGGATTTCTTCGCTCTGGTGAGCTCGTTCATAATTCTTGCGCGTCATATCTTGTCTAAGGGATTAATGAGCAAAACCCCTCAATCAATTTGTCTTTTGATTCACAGGGTTACCAGGAATTTGAATTTTCTCTAATTCTAGTCAACTTCGGTTCTTTCATCCTCATTTCTAAACTGGTAAGCCATTGTTCACTCCCTTCGTTTCAGAGCATCTAGAAGATTTACTTAAGCTATTCTAATCACTCATTCCATTTGATTTGGTGTAGGTTATCTTGTTCGCGTGAAGCTCTTATTCCATCTTTTCGGTCACCATCGTCGGAGCTATTTCTTGGAATCTTTGGCTGTTTTCTTAGCTCAAGTAGTTTCCTTGTGATCCATAGATGCTTAAGCATGTTTTAACTCGTTTAAATCGTTGTCGGGCTGACATAGCCGCTTGTGTCGTTTGAGCGCCGCCGCATTTCATTGCTGCGCCACCGCTCCGGCCAAACTCCGGCCATGTTCCAACCACCATTAGGTTTGTTGCGCTATTGTGAATCCATTTTGATCTTCAGTTAGCGCCGCATTGGACCACAGCTCCGGCGAGCTGCCAAGCAATCTCTCAGTAGCTAGTTTCTGTTGTCGGATTTCTGACCAGAACTATAGCTCGTTAGTTAACCTTTAATAACTGTCGATTAGTACTAGTAAATGATAATCTGGTTTACTTCTTCGCTAAAAATAGTTTAAACTAATAAATTTTGTAAGTATTTCATCAACTCCAAATCTAGTGAAGTACTTTTGTTAGTAATAGTTGTTACTGTAATCTGGAGTAACCCTCACTTGTCTCTGTTACTTAAAAACTTGTTAATTAAATTACTTGCACAATAATAACTTTAATCTTGCATAGTTTACAAAAAGTTAGTTGAACTCTAACTAAACCAAACTTTCACTTAGGTTCACTTAGAAAATAGAACACTACTTCTGTAAACTTGTCATGCATCTTTTCAGCATCCACTGCATTTTTCTATGTTTTGCACTTGGTCTTTTCTTTTCTCGAAATTTACTTGCTCTTGTTATTTTAGATTCTGGTTTTCCCGACGTGAGTGAATATACTTCTGATCAACCTGAGATTGAATAAGTGGTTTATAATCAAGGCAATCATCCTCTTGCACCATGTTGATCCTAGTTTTGATACTTCAGTATTTTGAAATGCAGTGATAACTGTGTGCATGCTATCTTGATGTATCAATAATTTTTACGAGTCAAGTTAGTTATATCCTAAATCATTGTGGCTTACCTTTAATCTGATCATATACCTATGCTTAAGATAGAAGTCATGTATAAGAATTATAGTCTTTATGTGTCTGCTTAGCCATGCAAGTCAGTAGGGCGATAGATTGATTGACAAGCTTATCTTGTCGGTCATGGGAAACACTAAATGAATTCTAGAATTGGTTTCTTTGTTCAGATTGCTAAAAACTGAAAGTTAAGTTAAAATTTGGATGTTAAAAAGTTGGTTTAGATCTGGACAAGTGCTTATTAGTGATGGTGCCTTCGTGCACGAGATTTGGGAATGTGGTAGTCTTGTCTGGATCATTGAAGACCGAACTTTGGGCTGTCATGCCAAGAACTACTCGTACTTCCATATGCTGGATTGGGGCCGGTTTGGTCAAGTAAGGAGAAGGTTTTATTGCTTTAGACCGCAGGTGGTGTGAGGACATAGAGACCGTGAAATCCTATGTTCCTTAGGAACCCAGTGTGATATATACTGTGCAAGGGAGCATGATTACCTATGTTGAGGAAAACCAACATACTAACTACCTCACACTGGCCCCTCCGACACAACGTGCATGCCCACTTAGCATTTGCTATATGCAGGTGTACTAAGTTGGGATTCATCTTGCATGGGTGGTCTAACTCAATGGGATTTTCTTACTAAAAAATACCGAATCTCGAACTACCCGGCCGACACTCCTAAGGAAGTGTGTTAATTCTAGAGGCTTACAGGCTAGTCGAGTCGTGTGGGTAAAGATGTACACCCCTGCAGGGTTTAAAAACTATTCGAATAGCCGTGTCCCCGGTTATGGACAATACTTGGTTTTGATTGACATCATAGTTAGACTCTGGAATAAAAACAATTGATATAGGAATACTTGGATCAGCATGAAGGGTTATTAATGCATGTTAACAAGTCAAAGTGGACAACCACTTTGATTTGCTTTAAGTTATGATTAATTCTTTACCACTTGTTGTTTTTAGTCCAAATTTGTGTACAAAATGGCCTTTGCAAAGATTAGCAAGTGTAGAGATAAAACTTGTGCTTTATGCAAAACTTAATACCACTACAGCCTTTCCTTTGGAACAGCCTTAAGCATGTATAAAAATTCTAATCCTTTGGTTAGATTCTACTAAACACTTTTTTTAGTAGTTTCGTGTAAGTCTTGTGAGTACCTTCTGTACTCAGTTACTTTAACCACTTTTGCAGGTGAGGACGATTATATGTACGATACATTCGTTAGCACCGATGATGGTGGCGCTAACAAATGATGTTGTTTCTACCTCCACTCAGTTGCCTGAGAGTTTTAGGGCACACTTGGTGGTATTTTGATGTTTCCGTTGCAGTTTTCTGTTTTAACTGACCGTTGGTCCTTTATGTAATTATTGTACTGAAACTCAGGTCTTGTAAAGTTTTGTTATAAATATATGACCTTGTATGACTTTATACAATGTTGTTTAGGATGTGTGTACATTAATCTTTGATCTTGGGAATTAATGTATGACACATCCGGGAACTTGAAATTGGGTTCATTCCTTATTAAAGATTTTACCTTCAGTATAATCTTTTGATTCGGAATGTATTCAATCATAGCAAGAACATCAAGCACTACAAACAATTAACCATCAATTCAATCCAAAATGTACTTGCCTTTCGCGTTGCGATGTGCTAGGAGGCAAGGATGATGCCACTAATCTCGAAGCCTCTCGTCCTACACCATTAAATTACTCGAATAAGAACAACATGATATCAAGACGTTACTCGCAATGCTTCTATCTCATCTTCCCAAAACCCAAAGTTAACTACTTGCTCTACTCAAGCTAAACAACAATCTAACAGGAAGCTACACTGGACAGCAGTATTAAAAGTTACATAACTTTCGCTCTGAAACTCGTAAAAGAGCAAGCTCAAATTTTTTGGGAACGTAATGAAATCCTCTACAATAACCTAGTTGGCGAGAATCTCTAATTCGGCCAACTTCCGAGTCTAATAATCAGATAAACATCCAGAACTATAATCTGTCAGACAGAATATACAACAGAATAAGAAAATTCATAACTTTCGAATGGATGAACCAAAGTTCAAGATTTTTAACAATCTGAAAATCTTAAGAAATCTCCTACGGCAATCGTGTTGGGTGAAATCCCTGAATCAGCCCTTATCACAATCTTATTTCATAAACAAGACGACTACTAATATTCGTCAGACTTTCTGGATAGCAGTAATCAAATCAACATAACTTCTAGACCACAACTCTGAATTGGGTGATCTTTGAACCTATGGAAATCTGAAAACAAAGCCTACAAATCTCTAGGAGACAAAATCCTCCAATTCGGACTCGATCTACACGAAACTGACGAGAAACATGATACAGAATTCTGATTCTAATCACAGCAGAAATAACGATTCTATTTACGACATCGATCCATAGAGAATGATTGAATTAAACCACGAGGACTCGAGATTACCCTTGAAGACCCATAGGAACTCGCTGAACAAACCCCACAAGGAAAACCTCTCCTCTTCTTCTCCTTTCTCCTCTCTTCTTCCCTCTCCTTCCTTTTCCTTATGGGCGGTCAACTACGAGGAAACCTCTAGGAGATGGCAGCAATGGAGGGCTCGGTCTTGAGAGATGGAGATGGAGGCACCAAGGGAGAGAAGGGGGCAGGGGTGGCAGCCAAGGGGTGAAAGGGTGTGGGGGGTTTCGGCCAAGGGGGGGAAAAGGTGGGGCAGCTAGGGTTTTGGGGGAGGGTGGTGCCTCCCCCCCTATGGCCGGCTCCCACATGGGCCCCTTGGGCCAAGGCCCAGGCCTAGGTTGGCGATTAATTACGAAAAACCTCTTTTTACTTCCACTAATATCTATTGGATACTTTCTTTGTTAGGAGAAATTCAAGGTATTACACTACCATGGTTTCGAAAGTAACCTACCATGATTTTATTGCGAACCTACGACTACGCTATTTACAACCATTAACAATATACATAGACCCTATCCAAGTGGGGTGCTCGTAGGCACGGGCACCACTATTTTCTAACAAAATATTATATAATGACTAAAAAGTTTTTAATAATATGTTCAAACATATTTAAAATTTATTTACTGATGTTAGCAATTGTTATCATCAACACTCCACAAATTTAAGTTGTTTTCGCAATTAAATGTGTGAAGCAGTCGTCCGATTGGGAAAAAAGCACAACTAATTATATATAAACATTAAGTATCATCTGAATACAATATTTACAATGCCTGGCTTACCCAACCCTAACATTCGTTCAGCCGATAATTGCTTAATAGCCTAATCTTTACCATCACTGCCACACCCCCACACAAATTTTCTAACTTCGCCACTGATAATATGACACTACACAGTACACATCTAAAGATTTTTTAAGTTAACATACCATTATTTTATTTGCTAACAATATGTCAATACACATGATATTGCTTGCTAACCTACCATGGTTTCAAAAATACACGCATAAAAACAATGCTAGAGACTCACTGTTGTCGTCGATGTGAAGACACTTTCTTTCCCCCTCTCCCTCTTCCTCTCCTCTCTTTCTCTTCCTCTCTTCTCCTCTTTCCCTTCTCTCTTCTCCAAGACGCTCGTTCTCTAGAATGGCAAACTGCCCTCGGTTGGGCGCGCGTGGGCCTTATAAACGCCCCTAATCGCCCAACAGTTGGGCGACTAGGGCCCAGCGGTGAGCGATAGGTGTCCTAGTCGCTCCACCATTCGGTGACTAGGAGGCGAAAGGTCCAATCGCCCAACGGTTAAGCGACTTGAACACTTGTCGCTCACCTGTTGGGCGACTAGTGCAAGTCGCCCAACCGTGGAGCTATAAGTGATTATTACTGTAAAAAAGGTAGTATTATTTCTGTAATTCGAAATAAAAATCAGATTATTAAAAAAAACTCCTCACACCCATCTCAAAGAAAAAAAAACCTCATCACCCTTTTTGTCAAAACAAACTTTTAAGACAATAAATACACTATAGTAGTTGGCGGCATATCAGGTGCCCATGTCCCATTTGGTGGACATGTGCACACAGGCGATCTGAGCCTTCAATTCTGAAATAGACGGCTGAGATCGCCCTTGCCTCCCACTTCATGCCACTTTGCAAAAAAAAACCCCCCGTGCGAAGTGGTGAATCGCACCCCATGTAGTCTGCTGGCCCTCCATTCCTCCCTGTCTCCCCGACCTTTGCACTGCGCCTGTGCAAGCTAGGGTTTGGAGGCCCTGCGCCACGTCGCCCTTCACTTCGCCCAGTGCCATGCCGCCGCCCAAGTGCCCGCCCCGTCCGTGCATCCCTCCCACCACAACCTATGCTAGGGTTTCATTTGAGCCCCAGCGCCGCCCCTACATCGCTGCCTCGCCTCGCCGGCGGCCGCCCCCTCTGCCACCTCTCCTTCACCTTTGCCCCGCACCTCCCCTATCTTTGCTGCCCCGCCCGCGCCCCCTCCCTTGCTCGATCCGGTCGCTGCTCCGTGAGCTTGCTACCGCGCCATCGATAATACCTTCATCGATTACGTTTCAGAGCGAAAGTTATACTAGCTTTTGTTGAAGACTCACTTGAACTTGAAGTTGTCCAAGACTCGCTTGAACCTGACAATGTCCAAGAATCACCTGAAGCTGAAGTTATCCAAGACTTGCCTGGTCCTGATGGTGAGGATGGTACTGAATGCAACAATGAAAAAGCACCGTGTTGGACTGATGGTTTTGAGTAGTTACCAGTTGAGCATCAGGAAATCGCCTAGGTTATGTATAAAATATGTATGCCTAGATTATTTTGAAATAAAAACCTGATGGTTGTCGGAATATAGAGAGCATTTGATGCCTTTTTTTCAGTCACCAGGCTGGAGTAATACTCCTAGTACGTTAAGCTACCATGTGTTTGTTGTAACTTGAGAGCTTGTTATGTCTTCTTGTTTGGCAGAATGGAATAGTTGTAACTTGAGATTATTTGGTTGAATGAATGGAGTGCTTTTTATGTGGCAGGACGCTCTGCTGTATTTTTCGTTAGTGGCATCCCTATGTTTTCGTTAGTGCTTTAATGTGTATGCCAGGATGATGAGTTGGAATGTGGTGTCACACAGTAAGAAAATTTTAGTTCATACATGTCCATAACTCCAGAAATAGAAATTACATGTCCATAGCTGCAAAACAAAATCTGAAGCTCAACACTTATGAAATTAACAATATTACATGTCCATGACTCTAGAATTGAAACAATGCCTCCATCAAAATCTGAACATCAACTGAACATGTGGTTAATCAAGACTTCGAAACATGCGCATGAAAAAACAAATTATTTAGTTGGATCACAGATCATCAAAGTCCAAACTCCAAACTATTGGTCAAGTGCATTTTAAAACATCCTGAGAGCAGCTGATATCCCTGAGGTCTGTAGAAAATTTTAAAACATCCTAATGAGCCTTGTTGCAATATCTGAGCTGCTCAGTAGAGAGCACCACTTGAATAGACACTCATCCTTTGGTTAGTTGTGAGCAAGGATCCAAAAACCGATTATTGATTTTTGCCGACCGCATTGTCTATCAAGGATTTGGTCAGCTTTGGCTGACATTACAGACACA
Organism: Phyllostachys edulis; assembly: GCA_036346405.1. Taxonomy (NCBI): domain Eukaryota; kingdom Viridiplantae; phylum Streptophyta; class Magnoliopsida; order Poales; family Poaceae; genus Phyllostachys; species Phyllostachys edulis. Next base: position 16,208,656 of record CM070552.1, read on the forward strand.
TATTTGAAGATGAACCACATGCCCTACTTGAAAACACTGATTATTGATTTTTGCAGAAGCTCTCATATCTAGTTATTAGAGCTTGAAGCACTAAATCCTTATTTACAAGCACTACTGTTGTTTTTGTCATTGGTTACTACAATTCCAGTGTTACATGCAATGGATATGCAATTTGGCAGATTTTAGGGCTTCAGGGCTTATTTACATGTACTATTGTGATTGCTCAGTAAATGCATGGAGAAATGACAAAAGGTTGAATTCTCCATCAGTATGCTCCATCTTTTTGGTAGCAATGAGCAGCAGCAGCTAGCACCATCAGTGTGATCTACACCATCATCCATAATCCAGATTCCCGAATCCAAAATCAGTCTATATGCAAATTCTGGACAAACATCCAGAATCCAAGTTGTTGCAATCAGAAATTCTGGACAGATTACAAGACATACATCCACAATTCTACACTCCATTGCTACAAGACAATCATCAATCACAATTTATCAGCAACACAAAATGTAGCTAGACAAAACCATGCATTGCTAATCAGAAATTCAACACTCACAACGAATTTCTTGTCCATCCTGATACTGTTGCTTGTAGCTGCTTTCTATGATTGGAGCCTATATCAAGAGCTTGTACTTGTGCACAAAAATCAGAAATTACAGTCCATACTGGACATTAATGACTAAAGAGGTAGCACACAACCACATTCCAATTCTTATGAACAGAAATATGCATGCTTCAAGTATATGCTTCCATTCATCCATTCATAAAAGCAAAATGCATAAGGTTTGAGGTACATGCTTCCATTAGGACAACACAAAAGTTAGAATTTTTACAACACAGTAGTAGTACATCCTCGATGGAACAAACATGAATATTAATCTTCACTAATACAAGGGAACTTGCCAATCTTCTTACTTTCAGAAACTGCTCAAATCAATCAAAACAAAAAGAAATTGACCAAATCTTTTGCATGGAGCAAGTGGTAGCCCACATGAAGCACACGTCGACGACTCGGAGTGCACCTCAGTGTGTGGGCTTCTTTTTCTCCAATTGTGTTCGCCGGGGATGGCCATAGGGGAGGCGGCGGGATGGCTAGGGGCGTTGCTGGCAGAGGGCCGACGCAGGGGAGGTGCGACGCAGGGAGCCGGTGGAGGGGACGTGCGGCGTAGGGCGCCGGCAGTGGGGCGGCGAGGTGCAGGGGGGCGGCGTAGGGTGGAGGTGCAAGGGCGGCGCAGAGGGCCGACGCAGGGGAGGCGAACCCTAGCTCACTGGATTTGGGCATGCGTCGAATGGCGTCCGAGGGGATGGATGGTCACACGGGGATGGATGGAATTTTCTGTCCCTCGTGCGGGGGGCATATCGCAAACTAGATAGATGGGATGGTGGGAGCTCCCGATGAGATCTGGTCCGCTGCTTTTGACTCGGATGGTTCTGATTGTGTATGTGCATATATCCATGAATTAGCTTCTGTGCACAGGATTTGCCGCCGCAGTAGTTGTAACACCCCGGCCCAACAGTGAGCGTGGAATGCCACCAAAACTACCCCAACTACTAATTTTATCAATAAATAACAATGAATTTCAACAAGCAATTCAATACCAACACCCATCCATGGGTCACAATAACGTATAAATAACGACATGGCAAGCACAGATATTTAAACACTAGATTGTAGGCAGGATAATAGTTCGAGAGTCAAGCAATACCAATCAAACGAAGGCTATTGAATGGATAAATGAGTTTCAACCAATCATCTAGAATTATTCAATATCTATCATGTCCTAAAGAAATAACCATCATGCTAAGGCAAAGTTTTCTCATGGCAAGTGAGTCTATGCAGTGTACCCTTCCCAAGTGAAGCGTCGTCAACGATCACCTAAAACAACATTATAGCAAGGGTGAGTCCACGACTCAGCAAGTACAGTAATAAACAATGAACATTGCTTAAACAACAGTACACAATATCATCATTAACATCAATTGTTCACTTTTCTTTATTCTCATGCTCAATCATTCAATTCTCTTTCTTTATTCACATACACAATCATCAACTACCTTTCATTCCATGTATTTCTATACTACATGTCCACATGCACTTCTTTTGCGTATACCGGTATAGCATGAGTGTTCACCGTCGATGACACACTCTCAAGCCCGTCCTCCTCAAGGATCGGGGACCTCCTCCACTCCGTGGAGTTGTGATCAACATGATCACCTTTCGAGATCTTGATGATGCTTATGAATGCACAATTATTCACAGTTTCCTCAACATTACCATTGTCCAACAATGTCATATCCAACCATAAGGAATAAATAATGACCATTAACATTACTTGCAATTAAATAAGTAAAAGCACAGCAATATAATGGTAATAAATGGTAAAGCATACAATGATCAACCAATGAACACGGCTACCATGCACTTGCCTCTTTTCCTTGTGACCTTTGGAGAGCGAAAGCGGCGACAATGCACACGAGACCCCACCCCCTGGACAACAATTTCAAAATATATCTCAAAACCTTCACATTACAGCACCAACACCTTACTCTAATCGTCATCGCATGCCTACGCCAAACCAACCATTTTTAACCCGAAACTACCGGATACACTACCCGCTGTCCCAGTAGTAAAATGGTCATATCTTACTCATCCTAACTCCAAATTTAGCCATCCAAGACTTTCTGGAATCCTCACAAAACAACCTACAATTTCCTAGTTATTAAGAAAATCTGATTCTACCGTTTTCTATTCCGTTCCTTTACCCGAAGACCGTTCCAGATTCTGTCAGAACAGTCCGTTTCACAATTTGATATCTTTAATTATACAACTTGAACATATATGAATAATATAAGTTCTGGAAACTACACAATATTTCCTACAATATTCAAGTTGACACAAATATTTAATTTTACCAATTTCTACACGAAATCGACCTAACTACACGAAGTCTGCCAACTTCGTCTAGAATCTGGACAGCGGCCTTCCAGAGGCCATAACTTTTTGCTCGCTACTCAGATTTTAATGATCCAGACCTTTCTGGAAAGCTAACGCGATAATCTACATTTTATATAATTACACCAAACACTAATTCAGAGATTACATATCTCTAATCATCCCCGCAACTTTCTGTCCTAAACCTGACGAATCTGGACAGAACAGAAATCGATCTTCCCATTGCCCAAACGATCTACCGAAAGAACAACGACTAAATTTAGGGGCATCTAGAAGTTTTCAGATCGTTACCCTCGAAGAACACAGAGCCGATCGTGAAATCCCGTGAAATCCTTCTACTCCTCCCTTCTTTTATTCCCTTCTTCCTTCCTCCTCTTGGCCGGCAGCAGTGGAGGGGAGGTGATGCTACAGTACCCACGGTGCTACAGTGGCGGTGCTACAGTACCGGTGCTACATTGCTATGGTTTAGCTCCCCCGCCCTCTTAAGCGGTTCCCCACTTGGGCCAAAAAGCTATGGGCCGAAGGCCCGAATTCTAATACTCCTCCCAAATTCTAAATTTTTTATGTTCTAATTCTATTTAAATTCAGTACTAATCACTTATTTCTTTTATTTTTAAACGGGATATTACATTCTACCCCCCTTAAACAGAATTCGACCCCGAATTCCACTTGTCGTTCTATTCGCAACAACACCACTGCTGAAATTAATCACAATTAACACGTACCTGAAATGAACAACTCTGGATTCTGTTCACACATACATGATTCCTACTCCTAAGCTGCTCCCCTCTCGGACCTATGAGACCACATCACCTTGATGGATATCAACCTCTTACACCTCAACACTCGTCTCGACCTTTTCAGGTACACTCAACGGACAGAACTCGAAGGTACGGGTCTAATAAAACCTCACACTCCAGATCTCTCAACTACTCCCTCGACACCGGGTTATACAAAACGTTGTGTACCCCCGCGTCTGGACTCGAGACGGTCCTAGCAATACGCTACCTTCCAAAATCCCCGCAACTTTCAGAAACAAACCGATGTACCTTGGGCCAACTATCCCTTTGGTACCCAACCACACCACTTGCACAAGACACATGGAACTCTGCTTCCCTTTTCTAAATCAATCACTTCACCTTTGCGAGAAGCATCTTATTTAACAACAGATGCACAAACAACTTGCCTCAAACCAACCCTCTTACAAAAGAACCCAACTGAAAAACGAAGTATTCCCATCGTAGCTAACTCATTAACCTCTTCCCTCCAAAAGACTCCAATCCAAAATCAAGAGACTCAACAAGAAATCTTTTTCTCTTTCCAAGTAACCAGTTCGCAAATAAACACCACATAAAGCCAAAGGCGAAAATTACTCGAATGCCCAAATCAAACACTTCTTTTATTTTCCTGAACCGGAAAAAAAACCCACCATACCAACATAAAGCCAATCAAATCGCATATGACCTCCGTCATAAACACACAACTCAAATAAGAATCAAGAGAGCATTTCACTACCCGAGAAAGCATTCCTTTCTCAACTTTTCTTTAGGAAATAAGCCTTCTCTCAAATCATGGGATTTCAAATCATCACACTAACTCCTTCCTCTTAACCGACAAACTCAAAGCAATACTCAACCTGAAAGTAACAACCGCACTCATTTAGAGGGCTTCACTAATCCACCAAAAAGATACTCTAGTCCACTCCTCTACCAAAGGAATTACTTTGACAAATAATTTTCAGTGCACCTCAATATATATTTCACCCACAATCACATCAACTCAATCCTTTAAGGATAATCAACTTGAAATTCAAAGCACACACACTCATTTACTGCAACCAAAGGATTCTATAAATGATTATCACACTATTCGGAATCCACTTTTATTCTACTACTAATACACATAATTATTGGACAACCAAGATTCTAGCATAAAACACAAGCCCAATTTCAACATCCAAGACTCCTATAATGAACTTTTAGTATAATTGATAAGGAAATCATCATATTCGACGACTACAATTCCCACAATCCAAACAATATCCCCGATCAGTAAAATCAACAATCATCACTAATCAATTAACTGCCCAAAACAATTAACTTACTTCATCAATCTTGGACCCTCACTAAACCACATCATTCAGTTTCACCTACACAACCACAATATACTCATTCGCAATACCTTAACTAATTAACCAATATTCAAACTTTTGATAATTCCAATATTCCACCAATATGAACAAAGGTTATTTGATTACAATTCACTATAGGTTCTACTAGTTGTAACAACATAATCAGTTTTGCCCCAATGACCATCATTCCTTTTAGATCCAATTCTTTAACAGATTTATATCACGAAATCAATTCATCCTCCAAAGCAACTCAATTAACTTGCAACACAAAGTCTCACAACATCATATACTTGAGCACTACTAACCAGTTGTCACTATATACTATTTAAGGTTTTGTAAAACAAATCGATTATTCCTTTTTCAAAAGAAGAGGCAAATAAAATAATTTTCAGCACACATAATAACGTTTACCTTTCGCAGTAAACATAAGACCAAGAGAAATAGTCAGATAGCAATGATATCAGAAAAGCAAAAGAGGAGACCACAGTTGAGGGCACAAGTCCCACAAGAAGAGAATATCAAATCTCAACTAATAAGAATAAAATATTACTTTAGAAACTCGAGAAACTCTTAAGTGACAACGACAGAAAAGTTAAACGAACTTCAATAAGTTGCAAGTTACAAAACTTAACTCCAACATCAAATACTTCTACTACACTCTTCCCTTTAACAAAGAAAACAATTTTTTTTTATTACAACATCACTTTGCCACCTCAAACAAGAAGAGCTTTTAAGACTGAATCACATTAATCACTTAAGAACCAATAGAACTTTCGACAACGTCGCTTTCCTCCACAAATTTCAAATACCACATAAATTGTGAACTCCAAAAGATCACGAATGCAAAACTCGAAACATTTCATTTGAGTGATACCATGAAAGACGATCAAATTTACTCTCTTTCTATAAGAATCAACACCACCCTCACAAGCCACAATCCATTGCAACAACCTTATTAACATCAAGAACAACACACTCTTAACAAAAATCGTCATAGTCTACTCTTCCACTATAAAGCTCTCTAGAAACTCACAAATTGTTCCATACTACTTTATCATCCCATTCCCAAATTGAGAGTCCACCAAAACTTTACAACCTCACTACAACAACCACTTTATTCTAGAGGTGATCTACCACACAAATTTAAAAGGTTCTACCAAAACCCTTTCATCAAGCACATACTATCATCCGACAATTCCACAATTATGTAAACATAAGCCACCTATTAAATCTCATTAGTTCAACTCTTAGTGATGCTCAACACCAAACTTCAACATACATTAATTGCACTCCAACGATCGTTGTTATCAACTAGCTTCATCATGAAATCTAGTTGCTACCTACTTCCCTTTGCACATCACATGAATATTTACAAACACATATTCAATTGTTCCTCCTCATGTTTAGATTTTTGATGCAAAATCCCATTAAAACTTCCAAAATTGTATCCTCCCATCGATCAAAAGTCTCAACGACACTACAACCAAATTCGTCCAATCATTCTAGCTAGAATAACTATCCAGAAACTCCTCCCATAAATTCTAGATCCATCAATATTCAATCCCCCCGATCTTTTGTACACAATTTCAACAATTAATCATACTAAGGAATTTGTAAATCTAGCAACTATATATGATCACTAAGTATCCACAAAAAAGATTACTCCAAGATTAATATCCATTAAGGCAATAATCTAACACCCTCTTAACTTAACCATCCCAAACGGTTAGATTAATCCATTGAGACCCATTAATCCAATTTATCCAAGTTTACCAAATTAAACAATCTTAATGATCAGACCAGTTCATCAATGTCCCACATTTCTTAATAACTCCCGGATTCCTAGTAGGTACGGACATACTCTTAATCACAGTTCATCATATAACTACTCCAAGACAACATCAAATTTATCAACTTCACTCCTAGGATCTCGGTTAAGATCGAGTATGCACCACGCTTCTGAGACCTAACTTGATAACTCATACATTATCAATTTATCTTCTATGCTTCAAACCTCTCACTTAACACAACAAAACATTATAAAAGACTTTTGATACTTTCTTTATCAAAGAAGATGCACTAAACTTCAACATTCCAACTACTCCAAAAGAAATCGTGAGAGTCAAAACTTCCTTCAATGAAGTTTGTAAAGATACTTTCCACTATCTAAAACACCAAGCGAATAAGCGGGTCATGTTTGCCAACAAGAAGGTAGAATTCTCATGAAAAGAACAATATTGCCAATGACAACGATTACAAGTAGCAAGAATAGCTCAACAATGAAAAGACAATAATTGCTCTATAAAACAAATCTGAGACCAATTGAAACCAATCAGCTGTAATGTAACCACTATCCAAAGAAAGTTCATCAACCGCAAGCGGCTGTAATCATAATAATCAAATACAAACTAAAAGAAAACAACAATTTTTTTAAAGAAACTCATCCCCAACATTTGTAACTAAATTACCCGGAGTAAACACTTCACTTTTCCCATAACACAAATGGTGGTACAACCTGGCCACGCCTATGGCCACAACCACAATATCTACCTCTCGTCATAGCTATCAACCACAATCAACAACACACAATAGGTTCAAAGAACCAATATCAACTCATATATCAGTATAATAACATATCGAAAGCGTAAGAGCAATACTCGTCCCATTCCCATCCTACTGTGCACTAGTGTGTCAAATTTTAAGCTAATTAACCATTAGCAAATTTTAGTTAATTTTACTAGTCCTAAAACAAATTTTAGCAATTTTAATTTACCTAAGTTCTTAATCTATTAACCACGGACCTAAAGCCCGCTCTGATACCAACTGTAACACCCCGGCCTAATAGTGAGCGCGGAATGCCACCAAAACTACCCCAACTACTAATTTTATCAATAAATAACAATGAATTTCAACAAGCAATTCAATACCAATACCCATCCATGGGTCACAATAACGTATAAATAACGACATGGCAAGCACAGATATTTAAACACTAGATTGTAGGCAGGATAATAGTTCGAGAGTCAAGCAATACCAATCAAACGAAGGCTATTGAATGGATAAATGAGTTTCAACCAATCATCTAGAATTATTCAATATCTATCATGTCCTAAAGAAATAACCATCATGCTAAGGCAAAGTTTTCTCATGGCAAGTGAGTGTATGCAGTGTACCCTTCCCAAGTGAAGCGTCGTCAATGATCACCTAAAACAACATTAGAGCAAGGGTGAGTCCATGACTCAGCAAGTACAGTAATAAACAATGAACATTGCTTAAACAACAGTACACAATATCATCATTAACATCAATTGTTCACTTTTCTTTATTCTCATGCTCAATCATTCAATTCTCTTTCTTTATTCACATACACAATCATCAACTACCTTTCATTCCATACATTTCTATATTACATGTCCACATGCACTTCTTTTGTGATATACGGTATAGCATGAGTGTTCACCGTCGATGACACACTCTCAAGCCCGTCCTCCTCAAGGATCGGGACCTCCTCCACTCCGTGGAGTTGTGATCAACATGATCACCTTTCGAGATGCAATCATGCTTATGAATGCACAACTATTCACAGTTTCCTCAACATTACCATTGTCCAACAATGTCATATCCAACCATAAGGAATAAATAATGACCATTAACATTACTTGCAATTAAATAAGTAAAAGCACAGCAACATAATAGTAATAAATGGTAAAGCATACGTGATCAACCAATGAACACGGCTACCATGCACTTGCCTCTTTTCCTTGTGACCTTTGGAGAGCGAAAGCGGCGACAATGCACACAAGACCCCACTCCTGGACAACAATTTCAAAACATATCTCAAAACCTTCACATTACAGCACCAACACCTTACTCTAACCGTCATCGCATGCCTACGCCAAACCAACCATTTTTAACCCGAAACTACCGGACACACTACCTGCTGTCCCAGTAGTAAAACGGTCATATCTTACTCATCCTAACTCCAAATTCAGCCATCCAAGACTTTCTGGAATCCTCACAAAACAACCTACAATTTCCTAGTTATGAAGAAAATCTGATTCTACCGTTTTCTATTCCGTTCCTTTACCCGAAGACCGTTCCAGATTCTGTCAGAACAGTCCGTTTCACAATTTGATATCTTTAATTATACAACTTGAACATATATGAATAATATAAGTTCTGGAAACTACACAATATTTCCTACAATATTCAAGTTGACACAAATATTTAATTTTACCAATTTCTACATGAAATCGACCTAACTACACGAAGTCTGCCAACTTCGTCTAGAATCTGGACAGCGGCCTTCCAGAGGCCATAACTTTTTGCTCGCTACTCCGATTTTAATGATCCAGACCTTTCTGGAAAGCTAACGCGATAATCTACATTTTATATAATTACACCAAACTCTAATTCAGATATTACATATCTCTAATCATCCCCGCAACTTTCTGTCCTAAACCTGACGAATCGGGCCAGAGCAATCGATCTTCCCATTGCCCAAACGATCTACCGAAAGAACAACGACTAAATTTAGGGGCATCTAGAAGTTTTCAGATCGTTACCCTCGAAGAACACGGAGCCGATCGTTAAATCCCGTGAAATCCTTCTACTCCTCCCTTCTTTTATTCCCTTCTTCCTTCCTCTTCTTGGCCGGCGGCAGCGGAGGGGAGGAGGTGCTACAGTACTCGGCGTGCTACAATGGCGGTGCTACAGTAACCAGTGCTGCAGTGCTAGGGTTTAACTCCCCCACCCTCTTAAGCGGTTCCCCACTTGGACCAAAAAGCTATGGACCGAAGGCCCGAATTCTAATACTCCTCTCAAATTCTAAATTTTTTATGTTCTAATTCTATTTAAATTCAGTACTAATCACTTATTTTTTTTATTTTTAAACAAGATATTACAGTAGTGGCACTCTAATATGGACCGCAACTAGTCATTGCCCCGCATGTCAGCCAGGTTCCTACTACACTGATCTGCGGATTACCTTCGTGCTCTTTTTTTTCTTCTTCTGCAAGAAGAGGTGCTTTCGGCTCTTCCAGGAAAAAGAGCGCAAAGGCTCCTCGCATCAATTTATTTACTGACACCGTACGCATCACTGCATCAGCTCCATTCCCCTGCAGGCCACGAGAGCAATATAATTTCGAAATATTCAGGATCAAAACGTAAATACTGAAAAGCACTATTTTAGGGATTAGTTAAAAAAATGAAACCCAGGGTTTTAGGCATCTTCTTGCTTCCTCCGGTCGAGCGCCTCCTTAAGCCATGCACCTCCCCTTTCCCAACGCCGACGAGGCGACCACTCCAAAACCCTAGAATCCATTCGCCACAATGAGGCCGTTGCGCGCGGCGCAAACCCTCGCCTCCCGCTCGCTCCTCCTCTCCGCGCGCTCGCTCCACGGCGCCACCTCCCCCGCCACCGCCGCAGCCGCAGCCGCGGGCGGGCGGTGGGGCGACCCACCGCCGCCCCCTACCCCTGCGTCATCCTCGCGGGCGATGCCGGCCGGGATCGCTGGCGCGGTTTCTTTCTCGCTGACTTTCGCGACGATGGCTGCGGCTGAGGCGAAGGCGAAGGAGCGGCCGCCGCTGGATCTGCTCCCGCAGAACGTAGTGCTGTACCAGTACCAGGCGTGCCCCTTCTGCAACAAGGTCAGAGGTAAGGTGCTCTCTTGCTCCGTGCTATGCTCCAATCTAGCATTTTGGATGCGAAGTAGAACTTTCTAGATATATTTTCCTTCTGATCTTGTTACACTTCAAAATTTAATCAGAGGTGGCTTGGCCTTAAAATGTAAGGATTGTAGACAGTTGAGTTGAATGTTGTTTTCTGGTTGGGAGATTGGTTCTAACTGGATCAAATTAGACTGTACTAGCATCTTCTGAGGTTAAGGAGATTTGAAGTCCTCATAGAAACTGAAGGACAGAATTGCCTCGAGTTTGGAATACCAACATTTTCGATTGGGGTCTGATTGATCATCCTTATCAAAAATTGGCTGAGAGCGCGACTGCTACCATTATAGAAAGTGTGAAATGGAGTGATTGCTGCAGTTAATCCTTTGTACAGGTCCTTTGGACAAAATCTTTAAAGTAAACATGAGATGTAGCCTTGTACTTCTCAAAGGAAATCTAACATGAGGTTTGATATAGTGTTTGAAATCCTCCAAAAAGGGGAGGAAACAGAGATGTTGCCTTGGGCTTCGTAGGGAAAAAATCCTATAGGATTCCAATCCTGTGAAATTCCTTAAAAAAATCTTATATTCCCAACATGCCCTAATGCTTGCTTGCACTAGTATTGTTAGTTTGAGTGTACCATCCGTATGTCAGCCTACTCGCCGTCGCTGGTGTCTATGCACGCGAATGCTCGAACGCCTGGACATGAGAACACACACACGCTAGCGTGGACAGCAAACAGAACACATAGACTGATTTTGGTGCTACTGAACTGTTGTAGCTTTTCTCCTGTTTTTCTCTCCTTTTATTCTGATCAAGGGACTTATTGTTACAGACAATGGTGCGCTACTAATTGAGCACACGTTACATGTGTTAAACACACACGTTACATGCAATTAGACCCAATACGTTGCATGCTATTAGTGTGCCACTAATAGCGCCTCAATCGTGTACTGTAGTTTCTAGCTACATGCAAACCCATTCAACGCGGCAATAAATGCACTTGACAACTCCCTAATTAAGTCTAACAAATCACAGAGTCTAACAAAATGAACGTGCAATGTGATTAAGTCTAACAAATCACCCCCTAATCATGTTGCCCTGATTTTACCTCCTTGACGTCCAGCTTCTCCCACATCTCAATGAACTTCACAAGCCCGAGCGCCTTCGTCAAGATATCGGTGAGCTGGTCGTCGGTAATGACATGCTCCACGTCCACCTTCCCATCGTCCACGCATTCACGGATAAAATGAAAACGGATGTCAATATGCTTATTGTGATCATGGTGGACCGGATTCTTGCAGAGTGCGATGGCAGACTTGTTGTCGACGTGGTCTCCAAATAGCCGACTAAGCCACACCCCCTGGCACACTGCCGTCACTGCTGCGATGTACTCCACTTCACAAGACAGTGCGACAACCTTCTGCTTCTGAGATTGCCAGTTGATGGGGCTGCGATCGAGGAAGAAGAGGACGCTCGTCGTGCTGACCGTCGCCGGCCATGTCGCTATCGCTGTAGCCGACAAACCATGACTCCTCTAACTTCTCCGCGTAATGACAACCATAGCTCCACGTATCAGCATTGTACCGGAGTATATGCTTGATCGTCGCCGCGCCGCTGGTGTCACACCCGGCAGTGGCGGCTGCAGGTGTGTCGGCTGCGCCGTGCCATCGGCGGCCGAGCGCGTGCCATGCATGCGCTCCGTGCTGCAACCTGCCCGCTGACGCGGCTCTCGCCAAGACGGCGCGTCGCGCGCATCTGCAGACGCCGTACCAACCATGCCATGCACACACGCCCATTACCGTGGCCGTCGGCCGATGTCGTGCCATGCGTTTTGCGAGCCGCCGCACCTCGCGCTGCGTGCGCCCATCTTGTGCATGTTGCCGTAATGTTCACCTAGGCGCTAGGCAGAAGGTGGGCGGAGGGTAGCCGCCTAGCGCCTAGCCCGCCTAGGCGCCGGAACAAAGCGGTAGTCGGGAGATAAAACGATGAGAAGAACGAGCAGTCATGGAGAAGAAAAACTACCTAAGAAAAAAGAAAAGACTTAACTGGCGGCTGGCCCATTAGCCCATCAGCCCATCAGCTAATCACATGGTAGCTGCTGCGTTGCTTCTCCAGGCTCCCCGACTGCTTGTTCTTCTCCCCGACTGCCTCTAGGTCTCCTCGTCGCTCTCCCATCTTGCCGCTACCTCCCTCTCTGCTTCCACCTCCCTCCCTCCCTCCCTCCCTCTCTCTCTCCCTTCTCTCCGCAATCCCATCCCACCGCCGCCTCCTCATCTCCTTCTCACCCCTCCCCCATCCCCTCAACCTGGGAGACGATGGGACGAGGCACAGCGACGGGGAGCCCGGCCCGGAGGCGGCGCGCGACGGGGATCCGGCGAGGAGGCGGCTCCATGGGTGAGTCTCTTCAGTCTTCACTTACCTCTTCTTTTTCTCCCACGTCCTTGACTCCGCTTGACACCACCTGGGCCGCCTTACCTGACCTTGTGTCGCCCCGGACAGCCACCGCCGCGCCTTGCCCGCCTTGGTCCACCTTGGACCGGCGTTGACTGCCTAGGCAGGCCGAGTGCCTAGGGGCCCGATTGAGACCGAGGCGCGGCGGTTGCCCTGCGCCCAGCGCCTAGGCGGCCGCCTAGGGGAACACTGTGCCTGCCGTGCCGCCACACGCTGCCAGCTCCCACGCCCGATGTGCGTCGCCACACGCTGCCACGCACGTTGGCTTCCTCATCCGAGCGGCCTTGCCGCCCTATGAACCGCCGGCTACGTTGCGCCAATCTCCCCAAGTCGTCGCCCCACCGCGCAGACAAGCAGACTGGCTATGCAATGCTGAAGGTGAGTACATAGAGCTGGTTGTGAGTGCGATTTACTCGAGTAAGTATGCGACTCTGCTGGTCGTGGATCGTGAGCGCGCCATCCTGGATAAGCGTTTGGTAGCCGTTGTCGTGGAGCTGCCCGAGGCTCAATATGTTGCTACGCGGTTGTGGGATGTAGTACACCCCCGTCAGCACAAGTTGCTCCCTGTTCCGGCAGGTGAATAGACGGTGCTACACCCGCGTATATCCACCACCGAGCCGTCACCGAACTTGACGGAGCTAGTGACGCCCTCGTCAATCTCCTTGAAGCCTGCCTGGCACCCGGACATGTGATTGCTAGCGCCGGTGTCCAGGTACCAAGCGTCGTTGTGGGCGTCCTCCTTGCACCCTAGATGCACCTGCGCGTGCATATCGTTGAGTACCACGTCAGTAACCGCACCCACAGAAACCTCGGTGAGCGCGCACACCTCCGTCACGTTAACTTGCTCGGCGCGTTTAGGCTTGCGGCAGTCCCTGGAGTAATGCCCGTACTTGTCGCAGTTGTAGCACTGAATCTGCGACATGTCACTGCACGCACTGGACGAGCCACCGTCCTTGCCGTCATGCTCGTCGTTGCCACGCCCATGGCCACGTGGCTTGCCGCGATAACGGTTATCATCACTGTAGGAGCTATTGCCTTGCTCCCTCTTCTTGGCACGTGCAAGCCACTCCTCTTCAGTGAGGAGCAGACGACCACCGGAGCCGTCTGAGTCGTCGCGCGCGTAGCGCTGCTCCACTGATTGAAGCCGGCCAGTGAGCTCTTCGATCGATAACGTGCTCAAGTCAAGCATTGTCTCGATTGATATTGCCACCTGTGTATACCTGGGTGGCACAACACGAAGGAATTTCTTGCCTACCTTTTCCTCTTCCAACGTGTCGCCTAGGATCTGGAGATTATTGACGAGTCCCGTGATCCTCATGGAGAAGTCGTCCACCGACTCACCATCCTCGAATTCGATATCCTCAAATTCCTTACAAAGCTTCTGTGCATTCGCCTCACGGACGCGCTTGACGCCCATCCGAATCGTCTTCACGGCGTCTCACGCCTGCTTGGCCATGTCCTTCACTGCCAATGTGGACAGCATATCCGGCAACACCGCACGGAGGATTGCGAACAGCGCTAGTCTGTCGTCGCGGTACTCGGCGTTGCTAGGTTCGATCGCCTCCCACATGCTTTGTACCTGCAGGTTCACCCTCATCACGAGAGTCTAGTCGGTGTAGTTCGTCCACGTCAACGTGGGGTAGATCACCGATCCACTCGTCTCCCTTACCACCCGCTGCACCATGATCTCTTGGCTGCCGTTGCTGCCGGATCCAATCTCGCGATCGCTATTGCCGCCGAGATTGCTCGCGCGAGTAGTGTTGCCGTCGCCGTGCACCCCATCTTGGGGAGGAGACCTAGTAGGAGAGCGTGAATCGTCGCGCGAAATCTTCACAGGCAGGAGAGCACGAAGCTCTGATACCAATTGTCAGCCCGCTCGTTGGTGTCTACGCACGCAACGCATGGACACGAGAACACACGCTAGTGTGGACAGCAAACAAAACACACAGACTGATTTTGGTGCTACTGAACTGCTGTAGCTTTTCTCTTGTTTCTCTCTCCTTTTATTCTGATCAAGGGACTTACTGTTACACGTAATGGTGCGCTACTAATTGAGCACACATTACATGCAATTAGACCCAATACGTTGCATGCTATTAGTGTGCCACTAAGGGCATCTCCAACCTTGTCTCTAATATATACTACATCATCTTTAGAGACAACATCTTCAATAGATAGTCTCTAGCACACTCTCCAACATTTATATTTCATAATTTTCCTTTGAAACGGGCATACATGTCAACTAGAGTAGATTAATGTATCATGTCTTGTTTCACGTGCACGACAGTTTTTTCAGGAAGAGACGACCTGTACTCTCTCTCCTCCACGTAGGATTTTGTTGACGTAGTATAGCTAAGAGACAACAATAAATACACTATTGGAGATGCCCTAATAGCGCCTCAATCGTGTACTGCAGTTTCTAGCCACATGCAAACCCATTCAACGCGGCAATCAATGCACTTGACAACTCCCTAATTAAGTCTAACAAAATGAACGTGCAATGTGATTAAGTCTAACACCGTACCACTGTCAAAGAGCATATTAAATTACATGGTTTGATTCCTTGCTTTCTTGCTGCACTGTATCATCGTCATTAGGTGTAAATAGGATTTCATGATTTTTGGATTTTTCTACAAATGAACTAAACAAGGCAAGCTTGAAGTTTTTATTGAATTAGGCTCAGTTTATTGATACAACAAGCTTAAAAATTGAATCCGCTTGGCTCATTTTCTTGTCTACCCAACCCTGAGTGGCTCTTATTGACTTTTAAGTTTGGAGTACCGTATAATTGATGCAACTGGTTTTGAAGTGACACTGACTAGTATCAAAATGTTGGAGTAGCATTTTATGGAAGTTTGGAGTGGCACCCAACTAAATCTCCCATTTACTTTTGATTACTACACATTACACAAATAATACTCCATATGAGAAACAATCACCTAAGGTACGAAACTAAAACAGTTGTGTAGAATTATTGAAATATGCAGAATCTAATTAGAAAATATGAAATGGTTAACATAGACAACAAATTTCTAAGCAAGAAATAGTGCTTTATGGATCAACATTGTATTGTTTTTATCTTTGTTTTTATAACTTGAAAAGAGCCTGCCAGTAACTTTTTGTCCTACTATTGTAGTTACTTGTTAGTAGTTTTGAGGTAGTTTTGTCATGAATGGCCTATTTTTTCGTGTGATTTCAGGTGTTGACAAAAGTAAATTTGTAATACATAGATTATCTCTTACTTTCAAAATCAAGTAGTTCGATACCCTGGCTGCATGCCAGCATATTAGTTAGATGCTACCATTTTGCAATTTAATTTGATTGAAGTATGATATTACCATTTACTTTGTGATGAATTTTGAAATGGCATTTTGTCTAACCATTTACATTTTCATAACAGTAATCGTTATATCATTTCAAAAGAGTGGTGGTAATCAAGCTTATTAAGGCACTAAGGCGAGATGAGGCGCCTTGGCACCGCTTGGACGCTGAGGCGTCGCCATACGCGAAGCTGAGGCGACGCATACGGCGTGGGAGCGCGTTACATACAGGAAATAAAAAGGAAAGGAAAGGAGAATAATGTTCCACGCGGCCTAGCCCAACCCATCATGTAAGCCCAGCTCGCCCAAGCCCAACACCGAGTCACCTCTGGCCATCTCCCACAGAGGACATAGCTCATCTCCTTCTCTCAATCGTCGCCTCTCCTCTCATCTGGCCATCTCCCGTAGAGCTCCTCTCCCCATCGCCCGCCTCCACCTCCCGACGCCGTCAGCCACATTGAGCCCGCCTCCACCTCCCAACGCCAGATCCACGTCGTCGCCGGCCACATCAAGCTCGCCTCCACCTCCCGACGCCGGATCCACGTCGCCGCCAGCCACATCGAGCCGCTCCTCCACCTCCTGACACCGGATCCACGTCGCCGCCGGCCACATCGAGCCCGCCTCCACCTCCCCGAGGCTGTGGCGTGACGTCGTAGGCATGCGCAACAAGGCAGGGCGACGCCTTAGCACACCGGCGGCGCCTTACCACCTAAGCGTCGCTGACGCTTAGGCGACGCCTTAATAAGCATGGTGGTAATTAAGAATTCAGAATATTCAAAGCTGATTGCTAGATGAAGGTGGTGGTTCTCCAATTATTGCTGCCCTCTGTTGTGGCCATGGTTATTAAGGCGTTGCTTAGGCGTCGCCTAAGCGGTAAGGTGCCGCCGGAGGCCAAGGCGTCGCTCGTCTCCGTCGGCGTCGAGGCAAGGAGGCTGGCGGTCTTGTCGAGGCGGCATGGGAGGCCTCCTCCCCCAGCCTCCCCTCGGACGGAGAGGCGAGGATCTGCTTGCCACGGGGAGGAGAAGAGGATGCGCCGCCGCCAGGGGAGGAAGAGGATGCGCCGCCGCCGGGGGAGGAGGATACGCCACCGGGGGAGGGAGAGTGGAGAAGAGGATGTGTGCAGGATGTGCCGCCGGGGGAGGGATGCGATATAAGGGTTGAGAAGGGGGAGAGAGAAGTGGTGGGCATGGGCCTGAATGCCTGATGGGCCGACTGGAGGTTAGTTTTTTTTTATTTTTTTTCTTTCTCCTCTTTTTTCTTTTGTTCTGCTCTTCTTCTTCCACACTTTTCTGCTCCTCTTCTTCTTCCACACTGCTCGGTTGCTCCGGATCTTCCTCCGCCCGTAGCGCCTTAAGAGTTTGTAAGGCGTCATCTCACCTCACGCCTTAACGCTTTAAAGGTGTGAGGGGGGTGGGTCGTCTCGCCTCACCTTACCACCTTAATAACCATGGTTATGGCACAATTTCCTTTAGTCTATGTCAGGACCCAAAAATACAATTCAGGAACACTCTGTATATTCTGAACTAGTCCCAGATCAGTAGCTAGTTCACACAGGAAACATCGATGAAATACCATCCATTTATTCGATTTAATTAAAAAGATCTCAAAATAACAAATAGTAATAATAACTGGACCTTACGGTCAATGTTTAAGTAACTTGCCACGCAGGGCTAAAGAAACAAATAAACTCTTGCAACGAAACGGGAAAACTTGGGAAGACCAATCAACATGCCCACAGGCAGTTAAGTGGAGAACGTATCCTATTTCGCAAAGTCTTCATAGTACTCCTCAAAGTACTCTTAAGCAGCTTGATATTCATCAACTGAGCAGCAGAAATTGAAATCGTGAGCACATAAAGTACTCAGCAAGTCGTAGGGAAATAGTATGCACATAATATTCATGCAAGACTTGAACAAAGGTTAGCTGTATAGTTCTTTTACAAAAAGTAGTATTGACGATAAATACAATAAATAGATTAAAATGTGTAATTGAAAAGAATAATAAATAAATAAACAATTGCTTTGAAATAACCAGTGAATTCTTATTCACTTCCCAACACAAATCACCAAGTAAATTACCTATTCACCAAACAAACATTATATTCATCAAGTGAACTTCTTATTCACAGTCCAACACATTTTATGAAGAAACTCTTTATCTCTTGTGTGAAATCTCCAGACATGTCCATAACCGAGGATGCGGCTATTCAAATAGATTACTTAACACTCTACAGAGGTTATACACTTTACCCACAAGATATAACTAGTGTAGCTAGCACCAATCATAACAAAACTTTTCAGAAATTTCATCTCGACAATTGACTCTCCCGTTGTGCATACTATCACTCCAACCTCACCGTTGGTTTGACGCACACCGTTGGACCTGGAGACGATAAAACCTCGTCCATAGATGTGACCTTAGGGTACACACTACCACCCATATACTACCTGAGTAGTCAATGCCAAAACTCCACAACTTACTAGGTTAGGCTCGTCCCATCAGGCATGTGGTTGTACGAAAAAGCCTAGTTGAATGATGCACAAGATTAAATCATTGACAAGTTACTCAGGCGAGTCTACCACAAACCCACAACGTGTTAAATCCATACCCTCGCCATGGCCGCAAATGCGGCGAAAATCATTTTGTTCAACCAAGACCAATGACATACTCTATCATGGTACACAAATTTTAATAACAGTAGCTACCCGTCACAATTCCATATCTCATTAAGTCAAATTCAACATTATTTGTACTTGTGATAATGAACTCATCGCAACTAAGCTTGACTAAGCATCTATATGATAGCTATGTTGGTGATACAAATATGTCCAACTAAAATTATCCATGCTAGGGTGACAAATGATTCATGACAGGTGGTAGCTAATCCCAAAATAGTTGATATAAATATAGCATGCAATTGATATAAAACAATATATTTTTGAAATCATAGGTTCAATATGATCAAAGGACTACGACTTGCCTTGGCTTTGGCTCTACTCAGTTACCACATTTGGATTTTCAAAGTTTGCTTCTACTCTTGCTCCGTGAAACAGATCGTCTAATGAGAGAGAAAACAACAAGCGAAGCACAAATAAATTCAAAAGAAAACCAAATGAAATCCAAAAATAGTAAAACCAACTCTAAATGAAAGTGCTTAATTTTAGATGAATTTAGGAATTTGAATGGACTGGTTTTTAATTTTAGGAGGGCTGTTGCTTTTTAATCTCGTTTATTTTCCTTGGTGATTTCACTACTTCTTTCCTGTTATATAAAAAGAGGCAGAAATGTCAGTGAAGGCCCTACAGCAGGCATGGAGTGGTACAAACTTGTGCTAGTGGTAAGTTTGTTGCATCTTCTGGGATAAATTGCATACTTATTACTCTCTGTTCATAAATATATACCATTCTAGCTTTCAAATTTTGTTCCTAAATACATGCTATGCTACAATTTTGAGACAACTTTTTATATTTTTCCTTTGTATTTCCCTGTCATTCATTATTTTCAAGGTTATTTACTACTACGGACAGTATTCATTATTTTCAAGGTTATAGGGACAGTAACACACCATCCAATAGCAGTTACTAAGTGAGCGAATCAAGAAGGGTATACTTTTTCTATTTTTCCTTTGTATTTCCCTCATTATTTTCAAGACTGTTTACTACTACCTACGGACAGTAACGTACACCATCCAATAGCAGTAACAGTAAGCTAATCAAGAAGGGTCTACTACCTACCGCTGTTCTGCTGTGACATCTATTCGGGAAACGGAAGGGGTATTAGTTCATTCTCCAATCCATATCTTCCTGGCGCTACAGAACGTTTATCCTGTGTCCTATTAGTCAGGTGAGAGCATAGTTGATCAACACGCTCCAGAATAGTGAACAGTAAGTGAATAGGGCTTGATGTGAGCGTGTTCGTATTCTCACGTGTACATTTATTTAATAGATGAATATAATTGGTTATTTGAAACTAGTATATAGTGGTATTTTATTAGCACCCCTTGAATCCTGATTGCCACTTCGCTGCTACTGCCTCATTGATATATGAATAATCCCATCCATTCAATCAACGAAGCATCTGCCGACATCAACTGTAACAGTCGATTTGCTACTTTTTTAAAAAAAAAATCATAAAGGCAGTGGACGTCAATCCGAATATCTGCTAGACTGCCCACCAACCCAATAAAATTAGGCGGCCAAGGGTATCAATGTTTTACCCAACATGTCACGGACCTGGAACCACCGAAATCATGACACAGCAGAAGCAGAAGTGCAGAACAGCGGTACTGAACGTTATCAGTCGCAAGAGAGAGAGAACACAGCGCCTCCAACTTCAAATCAAACACCCCAACTACGCGTCTCTTTCACCCATCAATCAATGATGATGCAACGCTCCACTGATTTGCAGCTTTGCAGAGAGGATTCAAGACTCCTCACCAAATCGAAACCATATTTTACATCGAATCGAAACACAAAACTACACGAAACAAACAACAACTAGAGATAACATAACAACCGAACACCAGAACAGGAGGCAAGAAAAAAAAACACCCTCCTGGCCACACTACGCCAACAAGGCAAGAACGGAGTAACACAGCTATCTCCGACGGGCGCGAGTCACGACTCGCGAGCGCATGCTCCGCGACCGACTACATGACGGAGCATGCGTTGGGGTTGTCGTCGCTGAACGCGGTGGTGTACCTGACCTCGGTGGAGGAGGCGCGAGCCAGCGGCGCGGCGGAGGGGTCGGCCACCACGTTGCGCACGTACCCCGCCGGCGCTTTCTTGTCGTAGGCGCCCGGCGCGTACGGGTGCGCCACCGTCTCGTACGGCACGTACGGCCACGGCTCCACCCGCTTGCCCGTCTTGTACGCCACGCGCCGCATCACCTTCGCCGCGTCCACGTACCCCGCCACCGTCACCTTGTTCTGCTTCGCCGTCACCTCCACAGAGCTCACACCTGTATACGTGCAAAAAAAATTAAACTAAGTTGCCAGATCTGCAAAAGATCCACTGCTCTAGTGTGTGCTAAATTTTCTTCATAAATCAACGCTCGTAAAGAAATTTGGTGAGAAATTGGAGCACCCAAAACATGTTGCAAACCTTCATTAATTTTAGGTGTTGGTTTCCAATAGAACGGCCTGCCCGTACAAGATAAGGTATGGCAGGCAGGCTAGCTTCTACCAAAAGAAGAAAGCTAGTGGAGCATGCAATCTTTTTTTTTTTTGCTTTTCAGGGTGTAAAAGTAAGAATCAAAACGATGATATGCTGTTCAAAAATAAATTAGGCACGTGGGAAGCACCTTTCATGTCCTCGAGAGCCTTCTTCACCTTCCTTTCGCAGCCTTCGCAGTCGATCCTGACCTTCATCTCCACCGTCTAAACAAGAAAAAATCCACACATATCCATTACAATCACGCCTTTTTTCAATGGTACAAAGACAGCAAGATAGACACACCATGCATACATAGACGCTGAAATAGACAGCTGGTTTAGTACCTGGAACTGTTTCCTCTTCTTGAGGTGCCGGCGAGTCCTCGGCATGGAGCAGAACTCAGATACAACGTCGACGATGCCCATCTCGATTTCTCCAAGCAAGAATCTTCAAAGTGCTCACCCAGAACAAACTAAGAGACCAATAAATGCTACGTTTGTGTCAACCAGCTGCCGAACTCCTGCAATGTGAGAAGAAACCAGGGAGCTGGAGGCTTCTAATATAGGCTTCTCGCAAGGGGCTGCATCCACTGGTGCTGTGACACGTGGGCTTGGTCTTTTCCACTGGTGTGAACGGAGCAGGTGCGGAAGCTAGTAGGAAATGGCGGTTTTGGTGGGGCCAACACGTTGTGGGCAGTGCCACGTGGGCAGGCGCCGCAGCATGGCCAGGTGGTGAATCACGGACGGAGGGTTCTACTACAAGCCAGCCGACCTGTTATGGAGTGGATGGATTGGTACGTGTACCTTGGAGTATTATTAGGGTGCGTTTGGTTGGTGAGATGAGGTTGAATGAAATAGGATGATACTGGTAGGATGTGATCATTCTGGATAAGATGATATAAGTATGGTGTTTGGTTGACGGGATAAGATGATACATGATTTTGTTTGGTTGGTGGGATAGGGTGGTTGTACTTAGATTGCACTAAACTTTAGGATGTTACGACACGTGAGGCCCGTATGATAATTTTTTCACTAAAATATGCCAAGAGTGATCTTGTTTTGTTGATTAAATAATAAGGAACACAACGGTTCAATCGGATCGCAAATTGGATACTCGGTTTAGTAAATATGGTCATTTGAAACTCGTAAAATCAAACCGCCACGTCACCAAGCGCCTTGGAATTCGAGTGAACGGTGTGGTTTAGGATTTTTTCCCGAACGGGATGATACAGCATAAACATGGAATATTCCTATTTCTTGAACCATCTCATCCCGGTTGGTTTGGTTTCATTCAACCAACCAAACACCTGAACGAGCTCATTTCCCGTACTAGATGGTTCAGGATCACTCCATTCAACGAACCAAATGCACCCTTAACTGGCACCTCGGAACTAACTGTTGAGAAACCGTCGTCGGCGAATTTAGTCAGAGCGATTACTTCGTAGACAAACTCAGAATCGTAAGAATAATGTAAGAACAAAAGAACAGAATAATATATTGAATACAAAGATATGAGGAGATTTTTGGCTTCTCTTTATTGCTCTTCTGTAAAGCTACAATATAATAGTTGGGGTTCTCCTCCTTTATATAGGCTACTGAATGGATGAGGAGTCCATCGTGGACCAGAATTGCCGACTTGGGCCCGATTTCTTAACACTAACCATTGAGTTCTTGATGTAGTACTAGATTATGTTCACCATGTAAATCTAATAAGCTCTTTCATGTGACGTTGATTTCTTAACGAAGTTGCCTTGCGTCCCCGTGCATGTCCCCAGTGTAATTAAATTTTCCTTTTCTCCAAAAGAAAAAAGGCCTCGTTCATCACTTGGATGGATGGTGACGTATGCTAGTTGTAATAAATTCACATCATTGTATAAACTAGGAAGAAATCCATATGACTCTTAAAATATGGTGGTGTAGCTACTTAACCTCTGACATAAAAAAACCAACTATTTAACCCCATAACGCTGACCCCTGAGGTAGTTTTAGAGGCGGTTTTTGATGTGGCCGATGACTCATCATTTCTTACAAGAGAGAAACAAAGAGATCGAGAAAGAAACAGAGCGAGATAGAGCAGAGGAGCAGGCGCAATGGCTCTGGCGACTGACGGCGACAGCAACCAATGGCTCGAGAGGCATAGGTGATAGGCAAAATGGGTTGGCGAGACTCTCGGGAAGGGATAGGCGGTGATGTCGCAAGCAGAGAGGCACGGTGGCGGTGCTGGCAATGACGAGGTGGCAATGACGAGGTGGCGGACAGGCATAGGCGGACAGCACTGATGATGCTCTAGCAAGGTTCTTTGGGGTTTGGCCGTGACAGGAACGCATAGCGGCAAGGAGTCCTCGGTGTGGCGGCGTGATCGGAGATGGCGGCGATGGTGACCGCACCGAAGCGAAGGGTGGTGTGGCGGCGCCCACGGATGTGCATTGGCCAAATTGTAGTAAGGACAAGATAAAATAGTTGATGGTGATGCTACAAGTGTGAGGAATTGCGGAGAAGCTTACTGGGGGCAATGCGCTCGACGACGACATCATGTCGAATTGTGACATGGTAGACAACGAAATTCTAGCGATGAGCTGCGAGGAATATGATATTGAACGAGGGGGGGAAGTTGATGTGGTGCTAGAACACGAAGTGCCACAAGTGATTTCGCAAGAGCTTCATTGGAGATGGCGAAACGGGTGGCAGCGTAGCAGGCGGCTACAGGGAAGACAACCTCGCGCGATGGCGACAAAGCATGAGAGGTGGTGGGATTTGCGGGGTGAGTGAAGGAGTGCAACGCGGTCTCGATGCCCCTATTAATAGGCTCAGGCAGGGAACAGAGCGGGCGCAGGCACGACGTGATTGATTTCGCGGGAATGAGGAAAGAAACAACCAAAGATGGCAATGGTGGGCTAAGCAGTAGAAGAGGAAAATCTGGGCGGAACCACTCCTCTCTCTCTCTCTCTCTCTCTCTCTCTCTCTCTGTGTGTGTGTGTGTGTGTGTGTGTGCGCGCGCGCGCGCGGATGTGTTTCTCTCTCGATCTCTGTCTCTTTCTCATTTCGCTGTCGAGCGCTCCTGCCACAAAAAATGCTAAGTCGGCGGCCACGTCAGTCGCCACGATGGCAAAATCACCTTGGGGGGTTAAATTACCCGATTTTGCAATGTCATAGGGTTAAATAGCCGGTTTTTTTGTTAGAAGGTTAAGTAGCCGCACCACCATACTTCAGGAGGTCATATAGACTTCTTCCTATAAATTATGATTATATTTCCTCCGTTTCATTTGTAAGTGATGTTTTATCACCATGTACAAATATTAGTAAAATGCATAGGATTCCATGGTACCCCTGCTGAGTTTGTTTGTTTTACTACTCCCGTTCTTTTTTTTTCGTTGTCACTAAATTTGTTGTCAACAGTAATGTTTAATATTATGATTTTAAAAATTTATACTAATACAAAGTTACAAAAACTAATGGTAAAGTCGTATTTAAGAAACCGTTAGCATCACATGCAAAAAAACAAATATAGTATGTCCTTACATCTCAAGCACTTAACCACACACCTTTAGGTCATGTACAATATACTTACATCATGTGTCTATAGTCTTTATCACGTAGGATTTAAATTGATGTGGTTGAAAGAGAATAAATAGAGATAAATGTGTTATCTACAATCTTGTAACCAACTGTATCACCACAACCAAGGAGAAAATGTCTTAGATCTATGAAAGCATTAAAAGATTATATCATACCCATTGTATGAGCTATCTATAGTGATGCTTACAGATGACAAGAGGAGTTGCTATAGACAGCAGTTGTCTGTACCATGCCCTCAATTAATAGCCTCATAAAATGAAGTATGTATTAAGGCCATGTTTTGTACCCAGAATTTTATTAAAAATAACTCAGCAATTATAAGAAAGGTACAACTCCGGTAGAAACTAGAAAAAAAAACTCTGCATTCCAAACACGATATAACTTGTTTGTGCTCTAAAAGAAAGGCAACTTACGATGACATGGATTTAGTTTGGCTCGAAAATATAGAGTTAAAACTCATTTATAAAGAATTATCTCTTCTTAAAACATCTTATATATACGGAAAAAATTAATGTATGAAAGAATACGAATATACTATTAGACCTGTAATGTGCGTGGACGCAGAGCGGTCGTTTTCTTTAGTCACCGACCTACCTTGGGACAAATAAATGGTGCAGTGGTGGAGCATCTTATTAATTAATTCGTTAGATGCAACACTCCACGAGGCCTCTCACTCCCTGTGGAGACCAGGGCAGGATGGGTGCGTCTGCCGGCCCGAGGCCTCTCACTCCCTGTGGAGACCAAGGCAGGATGGGTGCGTCTGCCGGCCCGTCTGATCGGTTGCTTCGTTCGCCGCTTCGTTCGCCCCTTCGTTCACCTTCATGCGCGTCGCACACCGGTCACCGGCCTCGTCCCCTCTCGAGCGTTACATGGCCGTGGCCCACTCACGTGCTCAAGGATCAGAGTTCAGTGGGCTGGGCAGGAAAGCAGCGCGCGGTGCATGGCAGAACGCTGGGTGTTTGGCTGACGCCTAACATTCGCATATGGAAATTGCTTCGTGTACGATGCAAAGCTTACGAGTTTTCGACAAATTTGGTACTATTGACACCTGTCTTAGCAAAAATAGCTTTCTCTTTTAAGTAGATTGTAAAAACAGCATCACGGACAAGCAGAGAAATAACTTGTCCGTGCTCCAAGGGCCTGACTTGCCTCCTCCACTGTTGTAGCGTCCCGTTTGTCAGTGTTTGAAAATTTTTAAAATAAAAAGAACCATTTGATTTTGATAAGAGTTCAAAGCTTAATCTAAGATTTTCGGAATTTTAGTGTTTTAAAATGACTAAACTAAACTTCAACTAATCCAAAGTTGGTTACTTTTGTGTTACTTGGTCTCTGGTATTGTCCTCCTCTTTCTTGTGTCCTATTGGACTTTCCCTTTTTTCCTTTGGAGATTCCTCTCTGTCTATCCCTCCCCCCCAAATCTCGTTTCAAGTTGCTCGCGCCTCTCCTTGCCTCATGGATCTCTGCCCCCAGGCGAGACCTCATCGTGATCTTTTTGTAAAGACCACCCTCCTGGTCCAGATCACCCTTGGGGATCAGGATCTTCTTTAAACTTCCCCTTGCGGTTTAAACCTCTAAGGTTTAGACATCCCTCTGTGGATCAGACCTCTTCTCTGGTTTAGACTTTTCTCTTGTTTGGTTTCTCTGGTTTGGACACACCCCTCTGTCTAGACCTCCCTTCATTTGGATCTAAGGGTCCAGACCTCTCTTGTGCTTGGACCTCCCTCTAGTTCAGACCTCCCCTTGAGGTCACAACCTCTGGTATTTTTGCAAAGACCACCTTTGCGGTCAGACCTCCCCTTGAGGTCACGACCTCTGGTCTTTTTGCAAAAACCACCTTTGCGGGTCGGACCACCTTGTGGTCAGGACCTCTAGTCTTTTTTGTCTTGACCGTTCTCCTTTGGCTTCATCTTGGCCATTGAAGCCTCCTCTGTGTTGGTCTTAACCGTCGAGATCTCCTTTGACTTCATCTTGGCCGTTGAGACCTCCTCTGTGTTGGTCTTGACCGTCGAGATCTCCTTCGGCTTCATCTTGACCGTTGAGACCTCCTCTGTGTTGGTCTTGATCGTCGAGATCTCCTTTGGCTTCATCTTAGTCGCTGCGACCTCCTCTGTGTTGGTCTTGACCGTCGAAGATCTCCTTTGGCTTCATCTTGACTGTTGAGACCTCTCTTTGTTCTATCTTAACCGTCGGGATCTCCCTTGTGTTTATCCTGACTGTTGAGACCTCCCCTTGTTTCAATCTGACCGTTAGGACCTCTCCTTGAGTTTATCTTGACTATCAAAGACCTCCTATGAGTTCGTACTCCTTAGACCTCCTCGTGGTCTTTTTGCAAAAACCACCTTTGCGGTCAGACCTCCCCTTGAGGTCACGACCTCTGGTCTTTTTGCAAAGACCACCTTTGCGGGTCGAACCACCTTGTGGTCAGGACCTATGGTCTTTTTGCAAAGACCACCCTTGCGGCTATGACCTCCTTCGTGGGTCACGACCACCCTTCCAGTAGAACCACTATCTCTGGTCCTCCGCATTTTATGCTGCTGTGTCACATTAATGCTATCTTTTCCACCATACCTTGTCTTTTGACTTTTTCCTTCTCTTGTCTCCCCCTTTACCTGCTCTAGTCCTTTTTCGTACTAGCTAGCAGTGTACCATCACCTTGTTACCTTGAATCTAGACACTTCCTTTTGATGATGCTCCTATTCTCCTCTTCCTTTAAATAGAGCACCCAGAGCAACCTTTTTCTCCTTGTTCTTCATTCTAACTTCCCCCTTCATATCCCTCTCTGTTTTGGAGAGCTCTCTTGGCTCCTCTGGTTAGACCTCCCCCCTTGTTGGACCTCCCTTCTAGTGGACCTCTTCTCTTTTTGGTTTTATTAAGTTATTTTTAGTTTTGTCTTGAAGTTGTTTTATTCATTTGGTTTTCTTTTTAAACGTGTAGATTCCGGTGTCGCTGAGGAGTTCGCGGACCTGGCTACTTTCTCAGAAGCTCAGCAAACCGTCACCGAAGGCAAGTCGTGGAACCCTTGATCATTTTGAACTCATCTTTACAAAAGTATCTTGATTTAATATAAACTTGCATTGCTATTTTTATCAGAGCTGGTTTTGGGCCTAGTTAATTACCTACTTGTCTCTATGCCTCCTTGATAGTTGCAATCGACATGTTGGCATGTTCCTTTTGAAAGACGTAGCTTGGGTATTTCTTAGCTAGACATTCTTGTTTACCAACCCGGGTATCGTTTGTTGCTTAGCCATGCTTAAGTAGACGTCGGTCTCACCATAATCATCAATGTTAGCTATCCCCGGCACACTGGTTCGTGGCTTGTGTAGTAGCGGCCAATGTCGCTGATTAAAAAGAAGTGTGGCCTGTGTGTGCCACGACATTTGTTGTCATC
The DNA here is from genome assembly GCA_036346405.1 of Phyllostachys edulis. NCBI lineage: Eukaryota > Viridiplantae > Streptophyta > Magnoliopsida > Poales > Poaceae > Phyllostachys > Phyllostachys edulis. The sequence goes on from CM070552.1 coordinate 16,237,300, forward strand.
TTAACTAAAATTTGTTGTGCCGGGACCGGGTGGTCCTCTGGCCAGGTTGAACCAAAAATTTTATGCTCGGGCGAGTGATCTTGAAGTAAAGGGGGTGTTGTGTGCACATTGGTGCTATGTGCACCTTGGAATGTGGATGATCTCGTCTGGGTAGCAACTAAGGACTTAATCTTGTGAGCCATTGACCTAAGCCATACCGTGCAACCACAAGTTCAGGATGGGGTGGACCTGGCCAACTAATTAGTGAAGTTTTGGTTCAGTTCTGTTGTGGCTGGGAACGGCGCAAGAGGGGGCCTGTGTGGCGAAACCTTAGCGAGCAGAACCGAGTCGAAATAGAGCTTTGTAAAGGCCTTGTGATAATCTCTTAGTCGCACACCTCGGAAGTGTGTAAGCGAACATTATAAGAAGATTATCTCTTGTGGGTAAAGTTGTACAACCTCTGCAGAGTGTAAATCTATTCGAATAGTCGCGTTCTCGGTTATGGACATGCCCGGAGATTTCGAACGAGGGGTAGAATTTTAAAAACTTGGTCTTGGTAGCTCTAGAGCTGGTGCTCTATGGTGGTTTGGTTCAGGCCTGTGTGGTCTGGGAGTGGTCTTGGGAGTGAGTGGGTGCTCACGACCTCCTTTGAAAATCAATGTACTTATGTATATCTCTTTTAACTTGAGCTTTGCAATCTACTTATGATATTCACTGTCAAATATTGCTTTCTGCAAACTAACCCTACAACTCTCTATTGTGAAGTCGTACATAAATATTATTTGCATTCTTATTTCCTCACGGCTTGCTGAATACATTCAAAGTACTCATGACATGTGCCCTCTGTTTTAATCAGCAGAGGAAGGAGATCTAAGAAGTCTTATGCTATTTGTTGGGGACCTCTTTTGAAGACCTTGCGCATAGGAGACGTCCTCCGCTCGGTAGCTTGTGGGCTTGCCGAATGGCCTCCACGTGTTTTTGTTTCCGCTGCAGGTTTTCCTTTTGTTGTTAGCCCTGCGTGGCACCTCTGTAAACAAGCTTGACCATAAGGTCTTTTGTTAATAATATTAATTTGTCTGCTTCATCTTTGAGTTTGTTGTATGATTGTGATGTCACCAATGTAAGTCTGTGCGAGCTAGCTTACTGATCCAGGGACTAACTCATGGTGCACAGAGGCTGGGACCTTCGGACGGTCTTGAAGGACCTCCGGTTGGACCTTCGAGTCCTCCTGGGGAGGTCCTGGAGACCTCCTAGTGGTCCTGGGAGACCTCCTCGGGTGGTCTTGAAGAACCTCCCAGACCTCCAGGTGGTCCTGTCGGACCCCCTGGGAGGTCCTGGGAGTTATCTCCAGGAGCTCCCGAGACAAGTCCTCACATGTACCCCTGGCGGCTGGACATGCCTCTAGCCCTTAGGGGCGAGGGCACAGCCAAGGATCGGGCGGCGGTTCATAGATTTAAAAATAATTTTTTTGACACTGTTCAATACTATTTGACACTATTTAAATACTATGTACAACACTATTTAACACTAAAAAAATCAATCGACGGTACTTTTTTTCTTTGATTCTTTTCTTCTTGTTTTTTTTTACTCCGCACTCTGTAGCTTTAAATGTATTGTCACATATACAAAAAAAATTCTATAGTTTTTTTCACTTGAAATCACGACGCAGCACAACACAATCACCTTGAGGCAGCCACGATTCGCCGGACGAGGCGGCGGCGAGCAGTAGTACAACGCAACCGGCCGTGGCGACGGGCAATAGTACACCGTCACCGACTGCGGCGACAGGAGTGCATGTGCACCCATGCTTGGTCTTGAGGCGTGGGCACCCATCCTCACGAATCGCTGCGTGGGTGCATCATTTGAGGCGCGACACCGCGCTGCACGACAAGCGACACGAGCAAGTAGACGGCAACCTAACCCTAGCAGCAAGGGCACAAGGCCACCACCGTCCATACCCCTCGTCGCTACGGCCGGTGATGGTGTACTACTACCTGCCGCCGCGGCCGGTTATGGTGTACTACTGCGCGTCGTCGCCGCCTCGTCCGACGAATCGTTGTTGCCTCAAAGAGATTGTGTTTGCTACGCCGTGATTTCATGTGAAAAAATTTATGGAATTTTTTTGATACATGTGATAATACATTTGAAATTACAAGTGCAAGATAAAATAAAAAAAGGAAAAAAGTGCTCACGGCTGATTTTTTTAAGTGTTAAAGAGTGTTGTACATAGTGTTCAAATAGTATCAAAAAATCATTTTTAACCCATTAACCGTCGGTTGTCCTCTGTCATGCCCCAGGGGCATGACACTGCCTTGTCCGTGCCCGTGGGGTACAGTAGAGGCATGTCCGACTTCCAGGGGCACGATGGAGGCAAGTTCGGCTCCCAAGGGCACGATGGAGGCAAGTCCAGCCCCTAAGGGCGCGGACAAGCTATGTGTTGCATCCCTGCTTGTCTGTGGTGCTATTTTTACAATTTATTCGGATAGGGGGCTACTTTTGCTAATTTGTGAGCCAAAAGTGCCAAATGCACAAAAACTCAAAGCTTACGACGCTTGTACAATGAAGACATCTCACGTGAGCATCGCTAAGGAAGCAAAGTTGCGTGGCTAATCTAGATATGGCTAGATGGGTTGTGCCTACCGGGCCGACCCGAAGCACAACACTATTGGCCCGCCTTAGGCACAGCACTATCCATACTGTTCATGTGTTGCCTAACACGGCATGAAAGCCCGTGTTGTGCCTGGTTTGCACTACAGCACGATGGGCCAGCTCGGCACCACACGCACAGTGTCATGTCGTGCTAGACACAGCCTTGGCCAGACATGGCATGGCGGCCCAACATCGGAGACAGCGAGGAGGAGGTGGCTGAGGATGGCACGATGGCGGCGAACGATAGGTCGTGGCGCCAAGGAGGAGGCTAGGCTCAATCAAGTGAGGGGCGAGGTGGCGAGAGAGAAGGCGGCCGATGTAGTGGCAGCAGGGTGAGGCTGGAGAGAGGAGTAGGAGGATGAGGGGGACACGGGCCGAGCCAGCATGTTTACGACCGCTGTGCCCATGTCGACACAACATAGGGTTTTTACCCATTAGGGCCCGTTTTGCACGGTGGTCCATGCCTGACACGGCACGATATGACCCATCTGGCTCGATTATCCCAATAACGTTCCTTGAGAGATAATTTGGCAAAATTCAAAATGTAAGATTCAAAAAAATTATGCCAAATTTTGAAAAATTCAAATTCTAACACCAAATCAGCAAGAGATGTACAATACTATTTTTTGCATTTTTTTTATTTGTTGTGCTAAGATGAAAGAAATAATAATGTAAGTTTCGATTTTACAGTTTTGCAAATTACGATAGCTTTGCTATTGGTGATTACGGACTTTCACCGGAGGATGTTGCATCCATGGAGAATGCCACTGCCTCAAACTAACCGGTGTTGTTACCAGAAGGGCAAGGAGTACCATCATTAGGCTCTACGACAACATCTTTCTCGACAACCACCAGAGCAAAAAGGTTCAGGTCAAGTACATTGGGAGTCTAGGAGAATTTCGATAGGGCAACCAAGGAAGACATACAAGGAGTTCAGGTACCATATGTTGTTTGTAAAATTTGTCATCATGAATTATCTGCAAAGTCTTTAGGTGGAACAAGACACTTGCTTAGACATGCTTCAAGATGTATGGCTAAGCAAGGATTATGGATGAGGTAGACGCAGTTGCAGTACAACCCCAACAGTACGATAGGACTACCATTCTAACGTAGCTCGTCAATCTCTTTGTCGTTTAATTACTTCTGAGGATTTACCTTTAGGTTTCAGAGAGTCTACAGCTTTTGAAACTTACATTATAACTGCACATAATCCTAGATTTTCTATCGTTTCTAGACAAACAACAACTACGGCTCTAGTTCAATACTATAATGAACACCATAATAAATTAAAGGAACTATTTAGTATATACACATCAGTAGGAATATACAATCAAAAGAGAATAACAGAGAAGAATATATGCACCCGCGCCTGAAGATATGGACCTCCAAACCATCTGCTGAAGAGCTACCTTAAACCTATGTCATACATGACAATTAAGACACTAAGTGTGGATAAAATTGATGCATATTAATCGGTGGACCAATATCTGTATGTTAGTTTTGAACCTATGAAAGATCAAAAGACCCTTGGCCTTCGATGATAGCATAAAGCAATTTCTTGTGCATAACTTGCTGCAATAATGTTCCAAGCATAGCACAAGTCAGTGTACAGACGGTACAGAAGGTACAACAAAAATTTACCAAGCAAAAGGAACCAAACCTTGGTTGAGTATGGCGGAAGTTTAAGATAATTAGCACAAGTCATGACACTAGGCAAATCATCATCCACAGAGTCTGTTACTCCAGCTGCATTAGAAGTATTCACCACAGTCGAGGAGTGCTGGCAATCAAACAAAGTGCAACCCTCAAATAACATATAGGCAGGCAAGAGTGACAGCATTAAGCATTATGTATAACTATAATTGAAGATAACTGGAGTACCTTCCTAACAATAGTCAGCTTAGGATTTAGGGCAGCTAGACCACCAGGTGGAAGCCGAGGAGCACCAGTGACAAACTGACAGAAAGCATGTTGTTGCTCCGGAGTAAATTCCGCCATGATCTCAAGTAGCTACAAACCATCAGAAGAAACATCAAATTAAACTTCCCAAATTTAAAACGAGCACTAAAGCTGTGAACAAGGGATGCACTCACATTGACAATTGCAGGACTCTTCACAGTATAACCATGGTCGAATTTTATATGCTCGACCAGTGTTTCCAGCTGCATAATGTGCATTTGTTCAGCATAAGTAAAAATAATTATGACAGAAAGAAAGCGAGAGAGAGTATTACCTCCCAAAGTTCTCGGCGACCGCAAATGAGATAGTCAAGTTCTTGAGGAGAAAATATTTGGAGGGATGATATGTCAAATACCTGAAGTGGAGAAATATAAGAGATCTATTAAGAAATATATATATATATATATATATATATATATATATATATATATATATATATGAGTTCTGCAATAGCTAATTAACAATAATTGCCAACAAATCAGAAATCTGAAAAATGAAAAACCTGATTAAATCCCGCTTTGAATGCTTCTACTTGCCGCGTTATTCCAGTCTTAACAGTAGCATCCACTACCAAAGAAATGTACTCTTCTAAGTTGTAAATGTTAACCTACAGAAAGTTAAAACAATAAGAGTAATCTGCAACAACATTAGAAGTTAAAGCCAAACCAGTGAGAGCACCAGAAACTAATCTGGTCCATCACTTACTACTGTATTTTCTTCACCTTCCTTCAGAACATAATCAGGATAGCCCGGAAGAGTAAAATCTAAACACAAATCTTCAATAGGAGCACCACGGAAACATAAATCTTCTGTTTGTTGACTGTCATTAGAACAGGACTCCAGAAATCGTTTACGTTCAACAATAATTTGCAGTTCTTGCAATATTTTTCCAAACTCGGTATCAAAAGATAGCATGTCATACAAATCAAGCTCCTAGTAAAGCAAAAGCTTATGTTATCAATAGAGAAGAGGTAGAGAAAACATCAAAAAAAGAAGAAGAAAAACTAAAGACAGATTAAAACAAAGTTGAAATGGAAACCTAAAATAAATCTACCACAAGGTGTTTATCACACTTACTTGTCCAAGTAAAAGTTTATAAAATGCTGTTGACAAAGGCAAATCGAGAAGCCTTCCATCTTGCAATGCTTTTGCCATTACTCGACCAACTAAATGGAAATACTCAACAACTTTAAAGAATTTACTACCCTCTGAGGAAGTACTAGGTGGCCAAGGCCGGGGAAATAAACCAAGAGGTGCTTGTACTAAGCTCCTGCTCTCAGCAAATGAATCCCTTTTAGCTGTTAAAGAATCACCATTCCCATCAATTTGCAATCCAAAAGCATCTGGAGAATGAGATCTCCATAATCCCAAGCCAACCCTTTGCAGGTCATGACTTAAGAGAGTATAAAACTCCAAAGTTGGACCAAGTCCAGTTCCAACTTCACCAAAGTATTCAACTTCAAGAACAGCTTTCTGACTGGAGAACATTTCCATAACTTTAGTAGCAGAATCCAAAATACGGTTACGAGAAACACGAACTTTCTGGCGTTGCAATCTACCAACCCGGACTTCTCTTTCAGTAACTGAGTTATTATTATCACCCTGTTGTTGCTGAAGACGATGCAATGCACGAGATAACCCAAAAGCTGTGGAATAAAAGTATTGTCTTCTTGTTTCAAAAGGAAACAGAAATGAACAAGCTTTGGTCATCTGATAACACCAAGAAGGTAAACTGCCACTACAAAGTGCAAGAACATCTTGAATTTGCCGAGCAAGCTTTGGGGTCAACTTACTGTTGATAAAATCCTCCGAGGGTACCTTAGCTCCAATTTCATATATCCCGTCCAGGGTAGCAACTTTTCCCTCGGCAAAATCATCAGAGGTTGCCTGTAGTCTCAAACGAGGAGATAACTGGTTCAATCCCTCCAATACACGTAATAGTGCTAAAATATTGTAAGTTTGGATTGATTTCTCTAAATCACAAGGAAGTTCTCCTTGCAGAATGCTATCAAAAAGAGAAGTACATTGTACTTCAGACGTTGCTCTGCAAACATCTGATTTGGAAGATTTCGGCGCTGAAGCTGAACCTCCAAGGGATCCCTTCTCCACTTGGTTATCAGCCTTCTGGTATGTTATAGTAAATATATCACTCCAGAAGCAGCTTCCATCATTGGGTAAATCAGATCCACCTAACCTGTCTTCATCATCCTCATTATGCACTACCTGCCGTTGCACAGCTTGATATACGGTCAAATGTTTGCTAAGCTGCTTCCCACCAACTGTAAATATCAATTTGTTGCAATGCTCATTTCCACTAGTTGCAAATGGTAGGCCATGCCTATCTTGACTACCTCTGATACCACGACTACCAACAGAAGTTAGCCCAGCCATGGCAGCTGCAGCAAATGACATTGCACCCCGTGAACCAAACGTGCTTGGACTTCTAATTTCAGCAACATCTGCTCCCCTGCTAGAAGTATTTTTTGTCCTGGAACCAGATGAGGGCTGTGTCTGGTTATCATTTGCTAATGAGACAATACTTGAATCCTCAGCATCTCCCAATTTTACATCATGCACTCTTTCTGGAACACCGACAGGAAGAGAACCTCGTAGAACCTGAGGATTTCAACAAAAATCAGTAAGTCCTAATCATGTACACTATCCTAAATTCGTGCTACCTTGCAAAAAAAGAAAATAAAATCAATCAAAAATAATTTGAGAAATACCACCTCATGATCATCATCTTCATCCTCCGAAACATCATCGTCATCATCAATCATCAAAGTGTCATTGATCTCAACTGGAGATGCATCAAGCTCTTCGTCCTGCATGTTGAAGACGTTCCGTATTATACACAACCGAAGGTAAATAGCATGCAGCATAATTTCCAGAATGGATACTACAAAATTTACATGGCATGAATTGTACTAGAATGTGAACCACACTTAGCTGAGGGATTTACTGAAATTTTAGTCCGGTTTCACCAATTTGGTTATATGTCTGGAATGTCAGCCACGGAAGCATTTTTCTTGACACGACAGTTGATGTTGAGGTATAGGGAGCAAAAGAAGGATCTTCACATGGTGTTTATAGACTTGGAGAAAGCCTATGACAAAGTGCCAAGAAGGGTCATGTGGTCGGCGTTTCAAAGGAAAAAAGCCCCAATAAAGTATGTTACCCTAATTAAGGATATGTACCAAGATGTTGTGACTAATGTCAGAACATGTGGTGGTGATACTAGTGACTTCCCTATTAAGCTAGGATATTACACCAAGTCACCCAGGGTCAACGTTGAGTCCATACATTTTTGCCCTAGTGATGGACGAGGTCACGCGTGATATACAAGGAGATATCCCTTGGTGGCTTGGTGTATGCTTTTCGCTGATGTGGTGTTAGCTGATGAGAGTTGGATAGGTGTCGATAGGAATCTGGAGATATGAAGGAAGACCTTAGAATCGAAGGGTTTTAGACTTAGTAGGACTAAAACTGAGTATATGAAGTGTGATTTCAGCGGTGCCAGGACAGATGATGGAGATGTTAGTCTAGATGGACAAGTAGTGCCTAGGAAGAACACGTTTCGATATTTGGGATAGATGCTACAGTGGGACGGCGAGACTGATGAAGACGTCAGCCACAGGATTAGAGCGGATTGGGTGAAATAACGCCAAGCATCGGGTGTCCTGTGTGACAAAAAAAGTCCCTCAAAAGTTAAAGGGTAAATTCTATAGGACGACGATCAAACTTGCGATGCTATATGGAGCAGAATGTTGGGCGACTAAAAGACAACATATACAGGAGATGAGGATATTGCGGGGGATATGTGGCCACACAAGGCGGGATCGAATCTGCATGATGATATACGTGATAGGGTGGAGGTAGCACCAATTGAAGAAAAGCTTGTCCAACATCGCTTGAGATGATTTGGACATCTCCAACAAAGGCCTTCCGAGGCACCGGTACGTAGTGGAATTTTAAGACGTACTGAAAACGTAAGAAGAGGTAGAGGTCGACCAAGACTGACGTGGGAGGAAGCAGTTAAGAGAGATTCGAGGGATTGGAATGTAGCTAAAGAATTAGCTTTGGATAGGAGCGCTTGGAAGTTAGCGATCCACATATTGGAAGCATGAGAAGGTTTAGGAGCAGTGTTTTGGGCTCTCGGCTCAGATGGCAGGATGTACAACTTAGGATTTTAGCCTTGTAGGTACAAGGTTCTCGTCTCTTTGACCTTGAGGAAGTTTCATTCCTAACCTATCCCAACTTGTTTGGGACCAAAGGCTTTGTTGTTGTTGTTGTTGTTGTTGTTGTTTCACCGATAGAAGTGATCTATGCTGTTAAAAAAATTACAGATAAGTGTAAGAGGTACTTGTAGGCAAGGATCAAAAATCCCGGTACTGGAAAGAATACCGCCCGATGGCCGTTATCCCGTTACCGGCCGGTAACCGGAAAAAAAGCCGCTCGAAATTCGACTGAGATTTGAATTTGGGATCTAACCGTCGGGATTTTGAATTTAAATTTAAATTTGAAGTATTCTGGACGGTTTTTTGGATCCCGGTTTCCACCGGGAATTCCGATAACCGCCAGTTAACAGCCGGTAAACGGCGGGATTTTGATCCTTGCTTGTAGGTAATTATATGGATATGATTAACTTTGTGTATATTGACCAAGCAGTTAGGTACGAAAAGCAGGATTTACACTTGGGACAGTCATGATTAAACAAAAAATTTAACAGTGAAATGAAATCGTTGTTATATTGCATTATTTACAATTCCATATCCTATGATATTTGCACTTGTTGCCCATCCAGATAAAGCGTGGATTAGTAGATCAAGTAGGATAATTAAAAGAGCTATAAAGCTTCTTGGTTCAGAAACCAGAGAAGATTGGAGTTGATATAGATATGAATTACACATAAATCTTATACTCTCCATTCTCTTTCATTTGTCATTTCAGACATGGCTCCTATACACACAACATTTGACCATTACTTTTCTAATTGTATGTAAAAATTATAAAACATGTAACGATACATGTAGAAAATCTAAATAATTTTTTGTATATTAGAGTTTAAAGTTTTAAAAGTTTGACCAGTGATAGTACCTTCTAACTGAAATTTGGAGCTTTGAAGTTATCTTTGATGAGAGGGAAAAATGGGTGAGAAGACAGTGCACTACTACATTTGTTTTAGCTAGACAATGCCTTCATCAAATCAATTGTTATTCATTCCAGAATTTGAATGAGACATATTTACTACCTAGGTGTCATACCAAACAGCTCTCCTAGTCAGCTGTAGATAAGATAAAGATTTAAATTTATAAAATTCACACATTGAAATCATAATGGAATACATGATAGTCTAGGAAACAATTTCATAAGGGTAGTTCCACTTTCATCTACTATTTCAGATAGGAAATCCACATTGCCTTTTCATAACATCGCACTTCAAATTATAAAATATTAATTTAGCCTGTAACTTACGCACTGCAATATAGCTAAATGGGCATTTCTATAGTGGTAGTGCTTCCAACTTTGTTACTCCTCTGCAGCACTTCACTTGCTGTTTCTTAGTCAGTTATAATATTTGTATAAATGCATGATAAATACGAACACCACAGCTCAGTACATATTCTTACTTTTCCTTGTCTGACATTTTAGTTACATAAGTGGCTCGCTAAAATATAGAAAGAAATAAATTACACGCATAGAAATTTGACGTGTTCCAAGTTGAATGAAAATTAATTTACAAAATGTGCTTCCACTTGTGCATAGTCCTCGCATATTGGGAAAGTTAGCAATTTCTATCCAAGGAAAGAAATAAAGAACTTCAATAAATTCATTTTTTTTACATAAAATAGAAGCATTTTCGGCTTATAAAATTTGACAATAGATGTCAAGCATTAGTTTATTGGCATGCAACATTTTTGCTCAAAAATACTATAATACCCATTTGACACCCTCTACGTGCACAACAAATTAAATACACCAAGGATGACAATAATCATGAAATATTAATCAGTAACTGCACAACAGTTGTATCACTAAAACCAACTTGTCAGTTGGGGAGGCATTACTAAACCAAGCATTAGAAGTCCAGCGTTTGAGTTAGATTTAGAGGAACTAAAGCAAAAGTTTAGAATGTTGGTTACTACTTGAGAATTCAGTTCATATTATGTCAATGAAGGGAATAATTGCATGCGTGATTATCAAACCTCGGAGCTACTGTGACCATGTGATGGCTTCATTTCCACATCGTTCTCTGAAGCAACTTTTCTGCGCGCAGCATTCCTGGTATGTGATCCTTTTGGTTCATCCAAAGTTGATTTAAGAACATCTTTACCTTTTACCTTGGATGTGTTTGTACTCCCCTCCTGAGAATTATTCTTAATTGAACCACTAGTGGTAGCCGATGACTTTGACCTTGTTGAAGGCCGCTGGACAGATTGAGTTGATGAAGGCACTGATGATGCACCAGCTGTTGCACTAGTTGCACCAGATTCAGTGTTATTTCCAGATGACACTGCAGGCTTTGACATTGACTCACTACGCTGGACTCTAAGCCAAAGGAATTCTTCAACGGCTGCTAGACTTGCCAGGGGATCAATAAGAACAATATTGGATGAATAATCCCTAAGTGATTTTTCACCCTGTGCTCGACATAGACGCAACTTGAAGGGTTGGGATACAGCGCTTAAACCAGAGGACAGACGAGATCCTCCAAAACCGGATGACCTTCCAGAATGGCTAAGCACAACAGGGAAGCGTTCCAATGAAGACAGCGCATTTTGCAGTTTCTGAACTAACAATGCCATAGGAGTTTTATTCCTTACCTCATCATTTGGAAGGGCAACAGATATAAATGCCTTGTATCGCCTGAGTGCTTGATGACGTAACATAGGTAGGTTTGCTTCGGACACCTTTCCCCTTCCAAATGTTCCACAAGACAAATAGTTAAGAAATGCTGCAATAACTCCACTCCCAATGAACTCAAACGTGGAAACACCATCCCCCTTGCTAAGCTCAGACAACATTTCAGCCATTATGCCGTCTAACTGTTCCTCAACATTACATAAGACATCAAAATTATTACCCCCTAGAGCCTTTGATTTCCCTTTAGCTTTTGTTTTGACACTGTCAGCAATGGTATTTAATTTTGCACAGAGTGTCCTCAGCGTCAAAAGGTCATCAGTAACAGCAGTATCACTTGAGCCAGGGTCAGAAGGGAAGTACTTATCTTTCAATGATTTTGCACGACCACTAACTGCAGTACGAAGACTACTATTTGGAACTTCTGTGATGCTTGCTGGTGAACTGGCAATCACAGTATGGGAACCCTTGGGTTCATCTAGCAAATTGTTTTCAGTATTCACTGCACTACTGTGACGGCGGTTGCGCCTAGAACGTGAAGATGTACATGTACCAGAATCGATATCCTTGTTCTTCAATGATACTTGAGAAAGCACCGGACTCGAGAATTCTGGGCATATGAGTGACTCTACGGCATGAACAACACCTTCCCTCACAAACATCTTTGAAAATGTCTCAGAAAGCTTTTCCATCAGAATTTCAGCTATCTGAAGAGCAGGGATCAGCACTTGTGGATCTTTCCATGTTAAAATGCCAGCTAAAAAGCTGCAACGGTGAATACGCAAGTTAATGGGAACCAGAGTGCACATAAGCATATCTAGAAGCAAGAATGAGATCTGAATTTTTGTATTAGCACCTGGATATGTTTGTTGTGCGAAGGAGAAGTTCGATCATTTCAGCTGAGCTATAGTACATTAATTTCCCAATGACAGATAAGCATTTATGACGTACTGGTCCATTTATGCTGTAACCATAAACCTGGTGATGGGTACAGAATACAATAGAGCCCAAACAATGTCTCAAACAACAGCATATCAACATTATCATCGCCAACAGTCAACATCAAATGATACATTAGCAAAACAAGGGACTGACCTGTGTCATGATAGGTAATAAGTCCACACCAAATTGCTGGAGAAGTTCAGGCTGATCACGCAATAACTTCTCCCGCCCTGACACTTCATTATCTGTTAAACCAGACTCCCCCTGCTTGCTAGAAGCCGGTTTCTTTACAGAAGAGCCTTTCATAAAAACATGGGAATACACTGGTAAAGAAATGGTTCCAACAGGTAGAGGAGGAAGCAACTCATCTGCAAGGTTTACAATCTCGTACATCTGTGACACAACAAAACTTATTAGCAAAATTTGCATATGGAATACATTTGTGCATTACCATATTACTACTATCGAACATTTGGTAGCTTTCTAAATAGCAATACTAGTGCGGCTGAGTACAGCCTAAAACTTCATCATACAAATAAAGCCCCCACATTGTGCTAAATGAGAGCATATATTCTTGGTTTTCCACACAGATTAACCAAACACAGGTAGCTACTAGCTAGATAGCAGCAGTACCATTACAAAAGACTTGGTCAGAGTGTGATTTCTGAATGTGCTAATAAGTTCACACATGCATCAATAGAAAAATCACAAAGACAAATAAAGCACGTATATAAGGATAGTATCAAGTTCAAACCATCATTCCATATTAAGATTGTAGGGAGAAATTTTTAAAAAAGAGCAAATGTATCTTGTTAGTTTCAGCATGAAATTTAACCGTAATGATATGGTGTAGAACATTGGCACAGTTACAGGTAACTTTTTTAGGATTTTTTAGACGAATTAAGACCACGGTTACACATGCTCACAAGATATGAAGGTTCCAACTGGATATCTTATATCCACCCTCTATTTTGTAGGGAGCATATTTAATGCATATTGTATTTTCTTTGCCTAGATGGCTTCCAACAATTTTTAGTAGAAAAATAGATAGAAAGTAATGAGTATGTCACAGTGTGGAAAAATCTCACACCACTCCCAAATTATATTAAGATTAAATTGCAGGAAACCCCAAGTATTGTGGCTCATGTTGCAGAAAACAAAACATATTATGGTCAGTGGCACATAACCACAGATATTTTGGTCTAAAAGTTTCACAAAACCACATGTGAATGAAATACAAGCCATCTTGGAAGCTAGGGTCCACCTGCAGTGCCCACTTGGCACTTGCGCCTCCCCACCTCATAGAAACATTTGGTCAACAGCGACACAGCATAACGAGCCATCTCCGACGCCACGCCAGCGACAACGATGGTGCCACGGCTGACCACTGCCATGCCAGATTCCAGTGGCGGCATTCAAGCAAGACGCGTCGCGAATCCAACAAGGAGTGGAGCATAACATCAACGAACTCGGTGTTCGCTCTCCATGTGGTGCCGTTCAGCGACTTCGATCACTGGCGTCCTCCTTTCAGGCACAGCCCTGCACAAGCATGGTCGACGACGTTGTGCTAGCCTCGCACTTAGAGCATTCGGGACATTGGCGAGGCCAACATGACCAACTACTCTGCCTTCCCAAATAGGCGTACCCATGCCCCTTGATTTCCTCATGCAACTCTCTCTCTCTCTCTCTCTCTCTCTCTCTCTCTCTCTCTCTCTTGTTTCTGTGCATATGTTAATCGTACCGTCCTTCATTTAGCAGATTTGATACAGGATGAGGTAAAATTCCACAAAGGCTCAGAACTCGGGAGGAGCAGCCAGCGGCAGCAACGATAACAGGGGTGGCGCCGAGTATACCACGCGCGAGATGTTTTTTTTTCTTATATCTCGTGTGTGACCTAGTTCACTCACGATGTTTGCTGAGGTTGGGAGGCGTGGGTGCCCCAAGAGGGCACTGCAAGTGGGCCCATGCTGTTTGAATGGTTTGTATTTTGTTTACACGTGGTTTTTTGAAACATCTAAACCAAAATACCCAGGATTATGTGCCACTTACCAAAATATCTAGCATTTTCTGCAACTTGAACCACAATACCTGTGGTTTTTTTTAAAAAAAAATTACTCTTATATTAACCAAACACACAACAAAAAAATATGTTATTATAATATCTAGCTTCCTATGTTTCACCCATTCCCGTAGGCATGCCCGTAAACCAAACAGCCGCAACCTGGGGTGGAGACTGCAATACATGTGCAATGCGACGAACTCTCTTCGGTGTTCAATAATTTAACCAATAGGGAAATAGCCACCAATTGAAGAAAAAATTGGAGGACAAGAATATGGTAAGAATACATCAATTGGACATGAGCACCCAAGCAGCAAGAAACAAGAACTCCAGTCCAGATCCAATAATAACAACCGAGACAAACACACAAATCAAACAACTGATGCCCTAGTGCTCTTGCCGTGGATGTGGTTGGGCAGACACGGCACGTGCTCCACTTTCGACACGTCATGGGATCCTGGAGACGGTGTCTCGGTGGAGACAAGAACTGATGTAATTGGCAACACGAGCAACTATGCCGGCTGGAGGCAGCGTGCGTTGGAGGAGATTGGAGGTGACTGCTGGAGAAGTGCGGTGAGAGAGCAACAGGGACTGGGGAGAAGTCGAGAGGAGTGGGTATTGCGGCGCTGAGGGGAAGGTATCAACTAGATGGAGAGGTGGGGTGGAGGTTAGTTGGACGGTGGTGGTTTTTAGGTTAGGCCCACCTGTCAGTTGCAGCAGCAGGTAAACGGCGAAGCGAGCAGACTCATTTTCCACGGGATTTTCTACTGATTTTCAATCCACTTTTGACTGCTGGGTGAGTTTTGATCAATGTCTTTTAGATCCAATTCTGTAGGAGAGAGAGGCCTACCTATGAAAACATGTATGTTTTTTGGGTGGAGGTCACCAAGAAATTTCTTCCCACGAAGATGCATGTGGGCACAAAAGGAGAAGCTTACCCACCTCTATTAGGGTTTTTGCCCGCGAGTAATCAAACGAGATTGCTATCCCTAACCTGAACTGTACACATGATTGAGTGAAATCTAAAATACAAAAAACGTATCACTCAAAAAGCTTCATCGGCTTAGCTAGTTAAGATAACAAAGGAATAAAGATGTCAATCAGCAGACACCATTCAAATAAATAGTAAGTAACCAAAAACTAGCTACAAAAAGTTCTTCATAGAACAATAATCACCTGATCAGCTGGCCTTGTTAAAGCGGGGGATACAGTTGTACCAACAATGAAACCAGAACCTGAAAGGATATCTTTAAGTGTGCCGCTAATTGCAAGAAGAAGAAGTGTTTTAGCTGCCAACGGCGATCCGCTTGAGCATGTTGAGAGTAGACGAATTACGCCCTGCAAGAAAATATGAGGTAAAGTTAGCAAGTTCAGAATAAATAATAGTACTAAAAAGTAAAATCGAAACATACCGTATATGTTGATGTACTCAATGATGCTTGTCCTGCAGAGTTACTAACAGATATTAAGCCAGCAGCTTGTGCAACCAATCCATGATTACACAACTCATCCAATTTCTCTGGAGATGAAGCAAAAGATTCTACTATACGAGTCAGGCAAACAGAAGCATGTTCCAGTACCTGGAATAGACAAACAGATTATCAACATCTTAAGCATAGATGGTGCCATGATAGAATCAGAATTTCAAACATCAACAGTACTTTTGCATCATGGTAGTTCAGGAGATTCGTCAGCAGTGGAACCGCTTCCATCACAAAATCTGATGCGTCAGAAGGAAGCTTCCTACACATATTAGCAGCTGTGGATAATGCAACTCTCTGTAAACAATACACCAAAAAAATAACAGTAAGTAAACATAATAATATAGTCCATTTTGTCAAGAGTAAAAATAAACAATGCACAACAAAAAGATTAGTGATAACACAAATTGTTATGTCCTAACTTCTAAGGGCTGCAAGAAATTAAAGTGTTAAGTACATAGGTGGATAAAGATAAATTTTGATATGTTCAAATGCTGGAAGAACTAAAAACTATTGAGTAATTACTTGAACACCCGTGGAGAAGAAGTCAAGATATGATAGCACTGCCATAAGTGCACCAGCCCGCAAGCAGGCAGTTGGATGCTCCTGGGATATCTTCTTTAGAGCTTGCAAGGACTAAAGAACCCAGAAAAGGCATACTGTAAATGTTAGTATCACATTAAGACCATTCATACAAATATAAAAAGGCAGCATATGTATACATCTATTTGTGTAGTATTTCAAACAACGGTAGATTATTTATGTAGTATTTCAAACAACAGTAAAAAAACCAAGAAACAAATTAATCTAAAGCATCAAAGAAGCATTACAACATCAAAAGTAAACCAAGTAATTCAAGTGTCCGTAGGTGATACTTCTCAATGTCCGGGTATGATCATACGTCTCAATGCAGATCCTCCAACTAGATTCAACAGCAAAGAAACATTTAAATGGCATCGTTTTCAATTAGACCCAACAAAACTACAGTATGATCATATCATATCCATAAGATAGAAAGGAAAAAACGGCCAAAAATCCGGGTACAGGAATAATAGCATCTAACTTTGAACACACTTTTTAGACAGATTACAATAGCATGTACAACTGTGAAATCAGACCATGACAAGTGAATAATTAATAACCTTGCTTATGAATGAATTCTCCCCGCAGGACAGGACTACACACGCATAGGCTCATACGGGCTTTCATCCTTGATTCGCCCAAATGGGGTTAACCCAGGGCTGCTACATTTCGACCCTCAATCATTATGTACTAAACTTCTAATGTGGAACTAAACCCACCACTACCACTTAACCCCATACCCTGTTGCAGGGTGTACTCGAGTCAGGGTGGTACAGAAACAGCACATAACCCCATACCCCGTTGCATTTCTCTATGTTCCTAACCACCTCATCTATGCATTCTAGCACCCAAATGGGAAAGACCCATAGATATTTTACTCATCAGCAAGTTCAAATTATTGTAAATGGCCAGTAACAGTAAAGGATATGCTTGCACTATGGTTAAGGTTCTATGTATCAACATAATGATGCTACACTACACAAGAATGGTTCACACTAGATCGAGCAACATGATAAAGAAGCAGCATGTACTAAAATGCAGATAAGAAATGCAACAAAGTAGTGCGCACCTGCTCCGCCAGGTCCATATATTCAATGGTGAGAAGCCGGGCGCAAAAGCATGGCACAGCACCATAATGTACAACAGAAGAGCAGGACGACGGCAGCACATCACAGAGGTGGGTCAGGGCCCGTGCGGCCAGCAGCATGATGTCAGGGTTGCTCTCATGGTTGAGCAGCCCGACCAGGACAGGCACAAACGAGTCCACGGAGAATGCCCCAAGTGACTCTTCGGTGCCTATGGACAGCATCTCGCAGAGCTGCGTCAGCGCCTCCACCTGTCGCCCCTCCTCCCCATCCGCACGCAGCCCCGCGAGTATCTTCTTCAGCCGCCCGCCCTGCTGCCCAGAAACTGACGACGATGACGCGGCCGCGGCGGCTGCAGCCGCTGACAATGCCGACGATGGCAGGATGTCGTCCAGCCCGGCGCCAAGCTTCCTAAGCAGCCCCTGCAGTGCGCTGCTCGCGGAGGTCAGGCTGTGGGGGAAAGCCCCAGAGCCAAGCCCCGCGTCATCGTCATCCTCGATGCCGTCGAAACCTAGGCTCAGCAGTCGCTTGGCCTCGCGAGCACGGGAGCTCTCGGAGGGCTCTTGCTGCTGCTGCTCCTTGCCCTTGTCCGCGTTGGAGGGGCGACCGCGGCGTCGAGGCGGGGGGTTGGGGTTCTTGTCGGCCGAGGAATCCATCAGTGGCTGCGGGGCAGGCGGGGAGAGGGGGTTGGAGGCTGCGGAGCGCCGGGAGCGTGGAGCGACCGGCGCGGGGTTGGAGGGGGAGGTCGAGGCGGCGGTAGGGTTAGGGTTAGGGTTGGGGCGGGAGCGCTTGGAGGAGCGGGACGAGGAGGTGGTGGAAGAAAACGAGGCCTCCGCCCGCTTGCGGCTGCGCGTTTCCATACAAAGGGAGGGGAGGGAGGCAGCGGCCGCCTCGCGGCGGCGGCGCAGCTAGGAAGCGATGGGCGGCGGCGGAGAGGGCATCGAGGGGGGTGGCGATCGTAGGAGATCTGGGTGGGGGTGGGGAGGAATCGGTGGGGTTTGGGATTTTTAGGGGAGGAAGGCGGTGGGGAATGGTGATGTGCGGAAAGAGGACGGAGGTAGACGGTAAATTGGTGATTTGAAGGCGGGCACGGCTTCGCTTGGTATGCTTTGCTATGTATGCTGCTTCAACGGCCGAGGCCGTTTTTTTTTTCATTAAGGCCGTTTTGGAGCGCATCAATCCAAAACTTACCAATACTTAGAGGGGAGTTCAATTATTTGTCACTGTATTTTCAGTGGTAATTTAGGATTTATCACTATTGTGTATGTGATATGTGGACTTAGGATCTAGATATCACACACACATGCAGTGACAAATCCTAAAATACACTCTATTACAGTGGCAAGTACTTAATTTTCTCATACTTAGATGGCAGGAACGATGAAAACATTAAGTAATGCTTATTTTGATGAGGGAGGTGTAACGTTGTAGGCAAAAAGTAACGAAGCCAGATACGATGGATACGATCTTCTGTCAGTCTTTTCTGCAAGCAGATATTCCTTTGCTAGCAGGTGGGTTGGCTATAGACTGAAAAGTTGGCGAGGCAGCTCTGGTGCAAAAACAGTAAGACGATGAGGAAAAAGGGGAAAGTAAATACGTAAGTAATGATTGGTATAAAAATCTGTGTTAGAGATGGTGGAGAGAATGAACCTTTTTAGCGGAAGAGATGGTGTGAATTGAGTCTTCTTTTTTTTGCGTCTGTTTGTGACTGCGCTTCAGGATCTAGATCTTCGTCAGGGCGTTATCTGTGAATGGAGAATGCGTTTAGTAATCGGAAATAAAAGGCCTTTTTTTATGGAGGGATGCATCTATAGGGAGTCTAGTTGTCAATAAGTGGTACATAATTGGAGGCATTTCAAGTGGATATTTGTATGATTTTGTTAAAAAAAATTGGCTACCTGTTTTTTTTGCCGCCATGAAATAGCTGATCAAGTTTTAGAGAGGCACATAGTATGTTAGGACATTGTTGAAAGAACAGTTTTGGGGTGGCAGAAAGCAGGGGCACAAAATGATGTAAACATTGTATAGCATGTAAATCTATAGTTGTGTTATTTGAATGGAAGCACAATGAACCTGTGCTATCTGTACGTATTTACTTGTAGTGTTTGGAAGCATACTAATAACATAACAGAATAGACGCATAAAATTTTATTGTGAACCTATGGAGTAGGAGATAATTTAATAGGAGGCTCCGCTGAAAAAGTTCTTTGTGTACGGTGTGTGGGATTTGGGTATCCTGTGAACTGTGAAAAACTAAGATGCAAGCTAAGGGTTTGTAAAGAATAACAAATGCGAGTAAGCCGTGATTGCTGTACGAGGAAAGTAAAGAGCGTAATATAAAAAGGTAAATACAATGAAGGTCTGGCAGTGCTAGGAGTGTGAACTGTTGAATGAGGCAGCATAGCTTTGATGTGTTTGTCATCCAACGTTGACTGGTAGCAAGTTTGTAGGATCACAATTTTCAAGTTTTTGGAAACACTACTACAGAAATGCTAATATCGGGCCGATCACGACGGTTCATCGAAACCGCTCAGATAAACACAATCTCGATCGGTTTTGTTACCCACCGTCGTGTTATTCTCGCGCTAAAAACCGCTCGTGAAGATGTCACATCACAAACGGTTCATGTTTGGAACCGTCGGATACTTCGCGATTCCAAACATGAACCGCTCGTGATATTACACAATATCACGACGGTTTGTTTTAGAACCGTCGTGATACTTCACGACGGTTCCAAACATGAACCGCTCGTGATATTGCCCAATATCACGACGGTTTTGTTAAAACCGTCGTGATAATTAACTCACCACGACGATATATATAGCTCCGCCCCCTACCAAAACAGATATAGTCTTCTTGATCTCCATATCTCTAGGCGCCACGATAGGTCCATCGCCGTTGCGTGCGGTTTGAGTACATCGCCTCACCTCACCGAGCCTACTGGTCCATTTCGGGTTGTATATTGTCGCCGAGGAGCTTGCCGCCGTCGCCTCATTCACCGATCGACGACCCACCGCGCCTTGGACCTTCCCCGACTTTCATTGACACCTTCCTCGTGATCGAGGTGAGATATGAAGCATAAGCATCCTTTAATTTGAGTAGTTTCAGCGTTTACGCCAAATCGCTAGTTTCAGCGCCCATGGGACATCGTATCGTCGGTTCGCCTCAGCGAGACCTTAGGCCGAGAGCCACGACTATATAGCAATGCGATGTCACCCTAAGCCCAGCTTTGAGCTTCAAATTAATTAATCCTACTGTTTTTTAATCATTTAGTTAATAACTAACGAGTCTATGACATGTGGGATCGCCATAGATTTTATAAATAAAATCATGAAATAAAAATGAGTCACTAACAAGTAGGGCCCACATGTAAGTTAATAAAATCCAAAAAATGTAAAAATGAAAAAAAATCATAATTAAGCCTCGGAAAATACGCTTTGAAAGTCATCACCCTTTATTTATTTTCGTGGTTTTCAATACGAACCGTGTGATGGACCGAAATTTCGATGTACACCGAGAACCGTGTGAGTGAAGAGTACATTAATGGCGTGGTTCTGCTTACAAGAGCCGAGGAGGATATGTTGAATAAGGGGCGGAATATATGTCTTCGTCCATGCATTGATTGCGAGAATCAAGATGTTTAACAACCGAGCGCAGATCGAAGCACACTTGATTCGAAGGGTTTCAAAAGGGTTATACATGTTGGACCACCACGGTGAAGAGCATATTATACAGAAGTCAACGATATGCATATTATACAGAAGTCAACGATATGCCGCCGAATGTCGATTGTGGTTCCGATTCGGATAGGCCGCACGATGACAATCTAGATCGAGATGCTTAGCGATGCGAAGGAACCGTGATGAGAGGGAGTATGTTCAATTCGGGCGTGATGGAGGACTCAGAGAAACCTTTGTTCCCTGCCGCAAGTCGGAATACACAAGGTTGTCATCCGTGCTTAAACCTTTGAAATTGAAGGCAAGCAACGGTTGGTCCAACAAGAGTTTCACTTGAGTTGTTAGGTCTCTTAGCGGACATGCTTCCTGAGGGAAATGAGTTGCCCAAAACCACCTACAAAGCCAAAAGGTTCTTTGTCCATTGGGAATGGAAGTAGAAAGAATACATGCATGTCCGAACGATTGTATCCTCTACCGTAACGAGTATACAAACATGCATGTATGTCCGTGTGCAACGATCCCGATACAAGCGTAAGAAGCAATCGATGACGACGAGGAATCGAGGTGAAGAAAGGACCTCTGCTAAGGTGGCGTGGTATCTTCTGTAATTCCCCGTTTGAAGCGGTTTTTATAACCCAAAGAATGCAAAAGCAGATTGGCACTCAGAGGAGCGTAAGAATGACGGAAAGTTAAGACACCTGCCGATTCCGCCAAAGGAGAAACATCGATAGGAGGTTTGCGGACAAAGGAACCGAGGAATATAAGGTTTGGATTGAGTACGATGGAATGAATCCTTTCGGTAATATGAGTAGCCGACATAGCACTTGGTCGTGACGCTCAGATCTACAACCTTCCTCCTTGGTTGTGTATGAAGCGGAAGTATATTTTGTTGTCGATACTTATCCAAGGGCGAAGCAACCCGGGAATGATATTGATGTGTACCTAGCACCATTGATGGAAGATCTAAAAATACCGTGGATTGAAGGGTGTGTATGGGATGCGTATAAACGAGAGAACTTCACTTTACGTTCCTTGTTGTTCTCGCACCATAAATGATTATCCCGCCCTTGCTAATCTGTCGGCCGAGTACAAAAGGGGCCAAAGCCCAGACTCACCGCTAGATGATACCCAGTGTGTGGTCAATCAATCACAAGAAAAACCGTGTACATGCGTCATCGTAGGTTCCTTGGAGGGCTCACCCATACCGCAGATGAAGAAACAATTGACGGAGAGAAGGAGGACAATTCACTCCAAGGCATTTAAGCGGAAAAGAGGTCTATGATATGGTTAAGGATTTAGATGTTGTGCTTGGAAAGGGATGTAAATCGAGGACAAGTAAGAAGAACATGTGGAAGAAGAGATCAATATTTTGGGACTTACCTTATTGGGAGCACCTAGAAGTTCGCCAACGCATCGACGCCATGCATGTAGAAAAGAATGTATGTGATGACTTGATTGGTCTCTTCATCAACATTCGTGACAAAACAAAAGATGGTGTCAACGCATGCGGCTTGACTTGGTTGATATGGACATCGACTGAGTTAGCACCAACAAAGACCGATAAAGGACGAACGTACCTTCCCCTACTTGTTACACTCTGTCCAAGGCCGAGAGAACCGAATCGTGCTTGCTTGCATGGCGTGAAAGTTCCGTCCGGTTACTCGCCAACATGAAGAAACTTGTTTCGATAAAAGATTTGAAGTTAATTGGCATGAAGTCTCATGATTGTCATGTGTTGATGACACAAATGCTCCTGTTGCAATTAGAAGTATTTTGCCGATCAAGGTCCGAGAGACAATCATGAGGTCAGGTTATTTTTTAACACAATTGCTCGGAAGGTCATCGATCTCGAAGGACTAGATGCTCAGAGGACGAGGTGGTGACGACACTATGTGATCTTGAGATGTATTTCCTCCGTCGTTTTTCGATATCATGGTCCATCTCATTGTTCATATTGTGAGGGAGATAAAGATGTGTGGGCCCGTGTTCCTACGTAGCATGTACCCGCTCGAGAGGTTCATGGGAATTCTCAAGTCATATGTACGAAATCGATCTCGCCAGAGGGCAAGATCGCCGAAGGTTATGCAAGCAAGAGGTCATTGAGTTTCGCCGATTACATGGCTCAGTCGAACCGATGGGTGTGCCTCGATCTCGCCATGAGGGAGGCTCGAGGGTATCGGGACCATCGGAAGGAAAGCAATCACTCCAAATATGGATGCGTATGCTCAAGCCCATTTCACGTCTTGCAACACATGGTGAAGTGTCCTCAGATATCGACCAAAGACAAGGACGTGCTTGACAATGTAATCCGCCGCAGCCGGATGTTTGGATCACGAGACAACACAATGCATTTGCTCAACCAATGGTTGAAGGAGCGACTTGCTAGGAGCTCGTCAAGTGATATCTCGACATGGTTGGCAAAAGGGCCAACATTTACAGCTTGTAACATGGCGAGGATACGACATAAATGAGTACACATTCTATACGCAGCTCGGGATATAAAAAGCACTAACGTAACAAGCGGTGTCCGTGATAGATGCATTCAAGATCGATGGGTGAGGAGCTCCTACTATGGGCAAATAGAGGAGATATGGGAGCTCGACTACGTGCTTTTCAAGATCCCCTATTTCGGTGCCGTTGGGTCCATCTCCCACAGTGAAGGTCGACAAATGCACGGCGTCACTACCGTGGACCTCGAACGTGTCGGATACAAAGACGAACCGCTCAGATCAAGCAACCAAGTTGTTCAAGTCTTTTATGTTACCGACCGGCAAATAAGAAGCGCCACGTAGTTCTTCATGGAAAAAGGAGGATTGTCGGAGTTGAGAATGTAGTGGACGAGGAAGAATACAATCAATTTGACGAGTTGCCTCCTTTCGAAGCGGCATAAGGGTCGAGGAAGAAGAACATGACGAAACTAGCTACATACGCGTCGATCATCATGAAGGGCTAATTTTTAAAGATTAATTGAACAATGTGTGTATATATGTACTATATACATTACGATGATCATGGTTAATTTTAGTTCATTTGAGTTAATTAATTGAGATTTGTACTTGTGAAATGGATGTGATTGTTTCTCAAATGAATGTGAATTGATATACATTGTTGTCTTTTTCGCTTGTTTCAAAGGGCATGGCTAGCATTTCCGAGGCTAGCCAATAAGCGTAACGATCTAGATATTAACCAATACAAAATAATATCACGACGGTTTGAACTACGCATCGTCTCACATGTGTATCATGAGCGGTTGTTTATTAACACCGCTCGTGATACATCATATATCACTGAGCGGTTCTAACTTAGAACCGCTCGTGTTATTACTATCGCTGCAGCGGTTCTAAATTAGAACCGCTCGTGATAATCACATATCACGCGGTTGTTTATTAAAACCATCTGTGATTCATCAATATCACAGACGGTTGTTTATTAAAACCGTCTGTGATACATCACATATCACAGACGGTTCTAAGTTAGAACCGGCTGTGATAGTGTGTATCACAGACGGTTCTAATTTAGAACCGTCTGTGATGTCCATCCCTATTTACATTCGGACTCTAGCTAGGGTTTGCCGCGCCCGCCACTCTCAAACGATTAAGTTTCTCAACTCCTCTCGCTCCTCCTCCCCGAGCCTGCCGCCACCGTCCTCGCGACGCCTCCTCGTCCTGGCGCTACTCCTCCCGATCCCGCCGTCGCCGCCGCCTCCTCCTCGGCCAGCCCGCGCCTCCCCCGAGCCGAGCCTCCTCCTCTGACCCGAGCCCGCCGCCTCCTCCTCCCCAGGCCGCCGCCTCCCTTCGCCGCCCCTCGCTTGCTCCATCGCTCCCTACTCGTCCTTCTCCTCGACGCCTAAAGGTAACCAATGCCGAAGTTACCGATCGATTTCATGCCCCTTTCCTAACTATTTCTATCAATAATCTGTCATGGTCCTTCGTGATAATTGTACTTATTTTAGGAATTTGTATTTGCTCTAGTCATTATTCATATGGTATTTGTTTTGATATCGCCATCGAATACATTGCAATGTGGTGTGTTGGGCTTGAGATGAATGCTCTGTGATGATAATAGTCTTGTAATGAAATTGTTTTGATAATCGGGTTTGTACTTGAGCTCTAATTGGAATGCTTACTCTACATCGATAGCAATATCAAAATGTTAAATCTTAGCTTTATCTCGATTTCATTTGTTCACATGATGTTCTATTTCTTGTGAAGATGTCTTCCGCTCATTCGAGTCGAGCATTACCATGTGTCTCGATGATGCACCATCCTCTGGAACAATATCCAACCGCGTAGAAGAAGAGGAATATCGAAAAGGCCCACGGCCGATTTACCATCACGGAGGTCGATCACCGGGACCCTATCAATCCTCGCCGAAAGCAAATGACCGCATTCCGGAGAATGGTCGGAATAGTTGCACGAACGGGTCAAGATCACCTACGATTCGTGGAAGGTGGTGCCCGACCATTGAAAATCGTAGTCCGACGGAAATTCTTGCATCGCTCGAGATCCGGTAGAACTCCCGGACTCCGTCGACGACAGCGCTGCTACAAGCGTGCAAAGCGTGGAAGAACTTCAAGAGCACGCTTGTCAAGAACTACGTGGAGAAGGATCTGCCGCCCTTCCACAAGTATCTATTATTGGAAGAGTCTGGGCCGAAGTTTGTGGCGAAGAAGACGACAGATGAATTTAAGAGTGAAAGTGCGGCGACACGGCCCTCCAGTAAAAAACAAGCACCCCCACGCACGGCAGATTTGGGTATGCGGGTAAAGCCCCGATATGGAGGGATCAGAACAGCGAAAAGCGGTTTGAATCTCTCCTGCTATTTCGAGATCAGCGATGTGCGCGCCCGACAATGGTTATTTGCGAGGTTAGCTATTCTACCACGGGAAGTGTACTTTCCAAACCTCAAGACCGTGAAGTGTCCCAACGCCGTAAGATATCGAACTACCTAGTTTGTAATTACTCCATAACTTCATAGGAAGTGAAATGACATGTCGGGCTATATTGCGATAACGCCGAGTGCACAATCTTCCCAAGGCTCATTCCAGCAGATAGGGAGAAGATATACTCTCTGCGGCCCTAGGAAACAAAGTGAGCATCCGGTCGCACGAGAGGCGCCGGTGTTTTTGTCACATGGGAACAATGGTTCCAAGCGACGAGAGGATCGCATCGAGTAGGAGGAGAGCCAAAGCCGAGCACGATGCAAAGCTACGAGAGGATCTTCGTGCATCCTCGAGATGAGCTCACTTTGAAAAAATCGAGCGAGGTCGGTGAAAAGTCACCAATCCTTTGAGGAAAGGATTCGTATGCTCGAGCAAAAGCAAAGAAGAGACTTTTGAGGAAAGGATTAGGGATTGCAAATGCCAAGTCGGTTGGAAGCCCCCGCCCCTACTATACCGCTAGCTAGCCCCCCAAACATCCGAGTAGTCAAGCGCCCAACCTTAACCCTACCACAATAGGTGATGACAGATTTTCCGTCGATGACATCCGTAATAATTATTATCTCCGAATGCTCAATCCATTCATAAGCCGCTGGAGTAGCTAATTTTGTACCATTATGTACGAGGTGGCTACGGCGCAAGCTCCAAGTGAGATATGTCTCTGTTGTTCTAGATGTTGCTTGGGGCCAAGTGTATCCATCCAAGATGTCAGACTTTGGTGCACGGTGCAAATCTAGCTCCGTGTTTCGCAAAAGTGAATGTGGACGGTGTTTGTGCCAATTTCGAGGCCGCCCCGTGAAAATTCCCCAAACGATGAGGTCATGACTCTAGGGCAAGCCGCTGGAACATTCATCCAAATGGCCCAAGGAGGACATCCGCTCGAGCTACCGCTCGGTGTCAACTTCACGGAATGTCTCAGAACGCATCAAGTCCACGGACTTGATCGCACCGGCTACTCTGACCGACATGGCAAGGGCCCGCCATCACATGCATCTACACTCGTGCTCAATCGACTCTTGTGAAGTCGACCTATACAAAGCGAGGCAAAGAAGGGCAAGGGCAAATCGAAGACGATCGAAGTCTTCTCGATATCCCTTCTTGCCGTTGGCGGAAATACAAGCCAGCGAGCCGCTGCTCGAGAAGTTAGATGACCCTACCCTAGGATTTGGATTGCACGGAATTGCATGCATGGTACATGGAATAGTCCAACAAGCGGTTGATCAACGATGCTCGGGTGTCACCGTCAAGTTCAAGGAGCATCATTTTAACCACGTGTATCAAGACGCCGTCTTCACGGTGACCTTCGACGACTTGTTCGTCTCTTCAACCTCGACGAGCTCGACGCCTCAATCATACGATGCCGACATCGTAAGTGTGTACAATCACGGTCAATGTTCGTAATATCGATAAATGTTATATATAACTCCTAGCTTTTGTATAATAGATACATGATCTGTGAAGCCGAAAGAAGGAAATCACCGGTAGGTTTCCTCGACCCACACGTTGTCTCCGAGCAAAGCATCACGGCGAATGCAACATTCGTCGAGAATTACGTTATAGATTTTTTCATGGCTCACCGCAACAAGGAATTCATACTTTTGCCCTACAACCAGAAGTAAGTAGTGTTGCACTACTGGCTATACTTAATGTTGATTTGTACTTTATAAGCAACACGAACTTAGGTTTAATGACCATGCTGACATACCTGTGTAGGTTCCATTGGATTCTAATTGTAATTATACCAAAACGAAAATACGTAATATACCTAGATTCCCTCAGAGGGCCACCACAACTTCACGACTATCCGAGTTTAATCATCGTAAACACATTTCCTCCATAGAAACTCTATTGTAGTCTTTCCTTCCTTTGCAATGGCTAAGGCTAACTTCTTGGAGTCACGAGGGTGTTCGACGTGTTACATGCTAGAGGATGGAATATCAAGGAAGGACGCCGCAACATGATCAAACATTCCTGTACTTGCTAGCTAGTACACATTAATCCTATATAACACTTCGTAGCAATGCCTCTTGAACTAACCAATTTATTTTTGCGGTACCAAAGAATACGGCCACAACGCGTCTGTGGATACTATGTTTGCCACAACATGCAACTACTCGTCGGCCCGCGATCACCAATGATCCTCGTGTTTGTCAATCTTTCAACAATTATTTCATATATACTTACCAATTTATATAAGCCCTAATTTAACCTTCATATCGACAAAGTTGCAAACATCATTTGGCTGCGTTGGAACAGAGCGAGCTCATAAAAATTCGATCACACCTTGCGGCATTCCCTAATGCATGTGTCATAAATCCAAATGGGAGTTTCCACAAAGGTAGCGATTGAACTTGATTGAGATAGATTGAACATAATGGTACATGTGTGTAAATTAATGTACATTAATGGTTAATTTTAGTTAATTGATTTGTGAATTGGATGTGTGCTTGTTTCGAAATGAATGCAATTTTGATGTGCTTCGAAATGAATGAGAATTGGATGTGCTTGTTTCAGAGGGCATGGCTAGCATTTCTGAGGCTAGCCAATAAACGTAAATAGATTAAGCAATGCAAAGACTACCACAGACGATGCAGATAAAACCGTCGGTGATATTCGATTACCACAGACGGTCCGTAGATAAAACCGTGCGATGATAGATGAACTACCGCAGCGATGCGTATATGAAACCGCTCGCGATAGTCTGTGGTAGTCGAATATCACGCACGGTTTCATATACTGCATCGTCTGCGGTAGTCTACTATCACGCACGGTTTTATCTACGACCGCCGTGGTAGTCGAATATCACGCATTTATTTTATCTACGCATCGTCGTGGTAGTCCATCATCACGCATGCTTTTATCTACGGACCGTGCTCGGTAGTCGAATATCACGAGCGGTTTTATCTACGCATCGTCGTGGTAGTCGACTATCACGCACGGTTTTATCTACGCATCGCTGGTGGTGATCGACTATCACGCAGCGGTTGCATCTGCACTGTGCGTGATAGTATGTATTATGCACGGTCGAGAACCGTCTCGTGATGACCATTAGCATTATCGACACATAAACTCGCACGGCTCACGGGAACCGCCTGTGATGGCGCTGGAACCGTCTCAGAAGGCCTTTTTCGTAGTAGTGAAATGTTTTATTTAAAATAAGGCTTTATAAAATTTTCATGATTTTCTAGAATTTAACAAAGCTTAAATAGTTTTTTCAGGAATGAAAATGATGTAATATGAATAAATCAAACCACCATTGAATTAAAAAGTATTTTGTTTAAGTTCCTTATGTTCCAAAGTATTTTTGTAAATATTTTGGAATTTTTTCGAGTTCATTTGCCATTTTTCTTGGCTTATTTGGATTTCCTGTATTTCTATAAAAATAAAAAAAATAATTAAATACTAGAAATCCTTGTGTGCTGATTTCACTCTTCGGCCCATTGGGCCTAGAGTTTACCGGATATCCGAAATAGTATTTACCAGATACTATCCGATAAATCATCTGGATAGCTCCGAATTCGACGGATACCTTCTTCCCGAATTTGTTTCCGTATCCGGCAAAAACTATCTGGCTCCAAATCCAAAATCCGAGAAAAATCTCGGATATCCGGTTTTAGGCTCCGAATAAGATCCGAATTTATTCGGATGGACAGACGGTCGATAACTATCCGCTTCGTTTGCACCCCTACGTACAACCATATGTGTTGGTTTGGGACCGCCTTAGCTCATTAAGTCATTGAAAACTAATCTTGCACGTTGGTAGGCCGTAGAGTGCGGACATGACCGGGTAGGCATGTTCCAAGGGGCTCCATTTTTCGAGGCATTGGGATAAAGCCTGTCAACACAACTGTGAATGCCTCACTCGACGGGGGTACGGGTGAGTGAAGACAAACATTCGTTGGGCTAGTGTCAGGTTAGGACTAGATGATGTAAAGATTTCGACACGTGCTCTAGACTGCTTACCTACGGTAGTGGGTGGT
This sequence comes from Phyllostachys edulis, assembly GCA_036346405.1. Lineage (NCBI taxonomy): Eukaryota > Viridiplantae > Streptophyta > Magnoliopsida > Poales > Poaceae > Phyllostachys > Phyllostachys edulis. The sequence goes on from CM070552.1 coordinate 16,267,493, forward strand.
GGCATCGACGGATGCCGAATAAACTAGATAATTCGCATACTATGGGTAAAATTGTACACCTCTGCAGAGTGTGAATATATTTAAATAGCCATGCTCGCGGTCGTGAGGGTGCTTAGTGCGGACGGTATGGGTTTAGCTTTGATTTTTCAAAAACCGTTTTATTGGAAAAACATGGGTAATGACTTATGGGTTTTTGTTTGAGTATTTGCCATGTCTATGGCCGAAAAAGAGTTGTGACTCGCAATCGAGGAGGGTTGCGAGTTGTTGTCATATTCTTTTATTGCTCGTAACCGAGAAGGGTTACGAGTTGTTGTCATATTTCTTTTGTGCTCGTAACCGAGAAGGGTTACGAGTTGTTGTTATTATTCATTTAGTTCTTTACTTACGATCATATATCTATTTAACTACCCTTTCAAATTCCGTTGCAAATTACTATATGTGAATATTGCAAATAAAAATGACTTTAATCAAAATAACTTGTAGAGTAGAGCCTCACATTTTGATAGCCTTGTATTTATATAAATTTTGCGATACACTACAAGTCTTGCTGAGTACGCATTGTACTCAATCTTGCTTATATTGTTGTTCAGAGTTCGAAGATGAGCCAATGTCTGACGATGCGTTCTTCGCACCCGGAACCGGAGGGTTCGGTGACGGGTCTATCTAGACCTTGGTCGGTTGCCTGAGGGATCGGATGGGCATGCCGCTGGAATTTCGCCATTTCGATTACTTCTTCGGCTGCTACTTTTACTCTATTTATACTGCTTTTATTTGGCCGATCAACCATTGATGTAATAAGTTTACCGTTTAAGTCAAATACCATTTTCTTTACTTTTATATATGAATTTATGGATGTGAATATCAAATGTTGTGAATGTGTGTACTAGCCACTGATTTTGGGACTAGTAAAGTATACACATAGGGTCTTTGGGTATTTCACGCCCGGTGGTCTGACAAATTTTCATCTGGTTAATTGATTTAGCGAAATCCAAAAATTCGGCAGGGTTTCAACTAAAAGCCAAGAAACTCGAATATCAACAAAATGCATTAAAAAATCCATATTTTTACTTATTTGAACTAAAACCAAATTTTAAGATGTTACAAGAGCTGACTAGCCGCATGAGGACAAGCGAGAGAGCGTTTACCTATGCGCGTTCCGAATCAGGCGGCGTACGGGCTGCCGTGCGTGTGCATGGACACAGAAGACGTGAACGTACGCGTTCATGGCAGTGGGTCGATGCATGTAGGTGTGTATGGGTTACGTGTAATGCCATGCATGGAACCTGTACGTGCCCAAGATGTAAAAGGATGCATATTAACATTTACTTCCATCTATTAGCCGAGTCCATTATACGAGGACGTTTTGAGACCAAATTAATTAGATTAATTAGCTCTTGTGTTAAGACGTCAAGTCGGTTTAGGTTTTCATAGTCAAAGGTATGTGCGTGTGTGAATGGCTATATATAGCTAGTGTGGTCAAATGGGCTGTGCCACTCGAGCTAGCCCGAATCACAGGACTGTTGGTTCAGCCTGGGCACGGCACGATCAGACCGAATGTGTCGTGCTTGGCACAACACGCATAGTATAGGACCCGGCATGGCACGGCTCGGGGCACGACACAGCCTGACTAGGCACGCTGTGCTAGTCGGGCCGACACGGCATGGCACGCCGGGGCTCGATTACAACCATTAGGCCGCTAAGGCACGTCGAGCATGGCTCGGCATGGCACACTGGTCCGATTATGCACGATTAGCCCATTAGGCATTGGTAACAGTCAGAATTTTGAATATTTTGATCGTTTTTAGCCATTGGGAGGTTTACAAATACCAGAAAAAATAAAGAATTCTAAAGTTGTTTCTATAAATAGCCACCCTCATTTAGCACCCATTCATTCCTCAATCTCTTTTAAAAAATTCTGTTGTGCAAATTTAGATTCCTTGTGTGATAATTTGGCAAAATTTAAAAAAATTGTGCCAAATATTCGAAAAATCAAAATCTAGCAGCAAATTGGGAAATGAGGTACAATACTATTTTTTACATATTTTATTTTTATTATTTTTTATACTAAGATGAAATTATTAATAGTGAAAGTTTTGATTTGTGGTTTTTGTGATGGAAAATTACGATAGTTTTGCTATTGGTGATTACGGGATTTCACCTGAGGAACTTGCATCATTCGAGGATCTCGATGCCTCAAGCCAACCACAGGATCAAGCATGAGAGACCATGTGGAGGCCCTCTCCATGTTGTGATGAATATTTGATAGCATTTGGAATTTATTGATGATGGTTTGATAATTGTTGAGGTTTGCGAAGTCGAGTTTTGAGTTTCACCTAGGATTACATGGGTTGTTATGATACATGTTTTCACTAATGATGGTCAAGTGCGTGGCGCTTGTGTCAAGAAAACGATTTCTTCGTCTTTGTTGACTACATGTTGACTTGATGGTTTGAATGATCATCGATGTGGGATCGAGAGCAAGGTTGGAGAACTTCACATCCAGAACGGTCATGGAGGCCGAAGAGATCATCGAGGATCAAGCCCGGTCATGGAGATGGAGTCTTCATGAAGATGGCGTAAGACGGGTCCGTGTGGTGACTTAGGGTGACTTTGTAGCGTCCAAATGTCAGCGAGGCATTCCGAGGGTGTTTGGAGCTCAAGACACAAGGCGGGGACGTGACAAGTCAATGAGGAGTGAAGACCGTCAAGGTGGATCAGCGTGGTATAGCTTCAGGTGGCTTTTGTTGACCAAAGTCAACATAAGGGCATTGATGTAATTGTAGCTAGTCTAGAGGGGTATTCTAAGCAAGGGGTAGAGTTGGCCGAACTCTAAGTGGATATGGATGAGTAGAGATAGTTAATCTTAGCCCTTGAGATGATCTAAGGGTTGAGGTTACTCCCATAGGGCTATAAATAGAGGGCTGGTGGTATGCCTCTACAAATAAGTCTTTGTTGGACCCAAATTTGTAATTTAGAATCCTTTGTGTTCACAGCACTAGTCCCTGGATCAGTAGCTAGTGCTCACAGTTACATCATTGGATATCAACACATATCATGAAAATATAAAGCTATTGCATAATAATAAACAAAGGATAAATATACCTTATGGCCTTGGTCTTTCAGAATGGCCGGCCATGCTAAATACTTTTAAAGAACTAGCGGCAGAAGCAGAATATAAGTATACCATGTGGAACCCTCACGATATACCCACAGGCAATCGACTGGGGCTCTCGACCTAGTTCTTGGCCTTCTTAATCTTCAGTCTTGAATGCACATAATTGTCCATGTAGCCTTCTTTTATGCTTATTGACTAAAAGAATGTAAATAGCGAGCATGAGTACATAACCGTACTCGCGAGCCAACACACAATGCAATGCAAGGCTAATCAAGGGAGGTTCAGGGTTCTTTTATTTGCACAAAGCTAGGTTTGAATTAGATTATGTAGTAGCAATTCTTGAGACTTAGCATTTTAACTAACACACGTTTTCATCAACTGAGTTTTGTTGTAAAGTACTAGCGGAGATTTCATCTCCTATACTATTGAGTGACTATAGCCACCCAATGCTTGGGTCACATCCCGTACTTATCACTAATCCTCGACCAGGCCAACTCAAATATTTGGGTTTCAGCCCAGCTTTTCATTCCATCCACAAAATTGTTTTATAAAAATGAAAGCTAGTTCAAGCAAGTTCCCGACACCGCTCTTGACCGTGAGCACGGCTATCTAGATAGTTTTCTTACTCTATAGAGTTTGTACACTTTACCCATAAGAGACAATAAACTTGTAATGTCCCTTACACACTTATAGGTGTGCGACTGGGTTGATTATCACAAGGCCTTTAGAATGTCCCACCTCAACGCAACCCCACACCGCTAAGTATCACCTCCTTGGGTCTCGCCCACGGGAGATCTCCCATTTGCGTCGTGCGAATCGATGACTCCCTTATCCTTAACTCACTCTACACACCCACCAACGGTGAAGTTGCGAGGCGACGAACAAATTAGTTAGCCAGGTCATGCCTGTAACACCCCGACCCAACACGGAGCCTAGAATGCCACTAACTACACTAACTATCAATTTTAACATCATTTTATAATAAATTACAGCAAGCGTATCAACGATAAAACCCGTCCACGGGTCACAATAACACAAGCATAAGGATATGACAACCATAGATAATTTACTCCTAGGAGCATAGCAAGGTAATAAACTAAGATTAATGCAAACCAATCGATTAAGTCTATTGAATGAATAATCAACTCTAACTTATCATCTAAGTTTATTCAACACCATCATGTCCTAAATATAAATCATCATGCTATAATGAAAATGTCTCATGTCCAATGAATCAAGTAATTGGGTGTAGGTTGTGATTCCAAGTGCGCTAGTCCTTCCCGAGTGAAACGTAATCAACGGTCACCCAAAAACAACAATATAGCAAGAATGAGTCCAAGACTCAACAAATACATAATAAAGTCATAAACAACAATTTATCAACCATAATCAAGGTTATTATCATCATCTATCTATTTAATGTCATTCTCATACTCAAACAAACTAGTCATATTCCATATAGGTAGAGTTACACAATTCAACAATTTACTCATATATGCGAATGCACCATCATGCTCATATACATCTCATCAGCTGATACCAGTATAGCGGAGTGTTCACCCGTCGATGACACACTCTATCCTTCACTTCCGTGAAGTCCCCACCGAAGTAGGATTTTATCTAGAGCACTTCCGACTAGTCATGTATCTTTGTCACCGACCTCACCGGAATAGTTACATGACTTTCTCACCGACCTAGCTCATGCAACTCCTGTCATGATGAATGTAAATGATGCGACATCTTTAATTATTCATCAGCATAATCCATCTCATTAATTCAATATCTCATCTTCATTATCTCAATATCATAATCTCATTAACTCAATGTCATCAATATCATGTGTAAGAATAAGCTTAACGAAAGCATAATAAATAACATGATAAGTAATATCAATGATAATGGTGAACAACCCGTTGTTCACCACTCTACCATGTACTTGCCTCTTAGCCCTTCGAACCTGGATGACGAAATTGTGGCACGACGCATGAGACCACAGTCCTTAAACAAGCAAGTAATAACACGCACTCAAAAACATCATCAAAATCACATCATCATAACACCAATTCTTTACAATAATCGATCTCGCATGCTTATGCCAAACCGACCGAATTAACTCAAATCTACAAGAAGCACTACCTGCTGTCCCAGTAGTAAAACGTCTCTAACTTATTCATCCGAACTCCAAATTCAACCAACCAGGACTTTTTGGAAACCTTAAGAACTTACCTACAACATTTATGTTGACCAAATTCCCAGATTAACTCACCTACTATTTTTTTAATCTACTAATTACTACAGACTGTCAACACACGACAAACTCTACCAGATAGTAGAACTATAAAATTCATATCTCACAATTTATGCATCGGATTGACATGAATCAAAATTCTACCGAAAGCTATCGAAATTCTCTACAACTCTCTAGTAGATAAAATCATCAAATTATGCCGCTATACTACTCGTAAAAATAGTACAACAGAACAACAACCTAAACCAATCTACTAAACGATTTCTACCAACCGGAAAATCGCTAATACCCTCTCTAATCTTGATTCTTTAATCTCTAGATAAAATAAACAACTAGAGAAAAACAATAGATCGTTACCCTGAGACCGTGACGAGGAACACCAATCTCCCACGCGATTCCCCTCTCTTTCTCCCTCCTCTTTCTTTTCTTTTTCTTGCTTCTCTTTCCCTCCTCTGTCGTGGCAGCACACCAACCAGCAGCCACATCTTCTCTTTCTCTATCTTTCCTTTTGTTCCTTCCTCTTCCACTATTGAAGATGACATGCTTCCATACAAAAGAGGTAGCAAAATTATCTAGTCAAGGCAAGGCTACGCATGCAGACTTTTCGTTCATATCTCTCTCTCCTTAGCAAACCAAGATGTAGTGGTAGCGGCATGAAACAAAGCGGCCACGTGGTAGAAGTGCTGGCCGAGCACAACGCAGCAGTGGCAACGAAATCCACGCATGCAGCCAAGAGCTGCCGTGCACGCACTGGCCGAACGGCAACTCGGGCTGACGTGTTGGCTGCGTGGCCAAATATTGGGCGTCCACGCGTCGGTCAAAACAACAGGGCTGTGCAAACCCCACACGCCGCCAACGCATTTAACAAAGCAGCACAAGAGGGCGAGGGCAACGAAGGCAGGTGCTAGTGCGCGGGTAGGTAGGGCTCGCGCGGGCAAGGCAGGGTGCCAAGCGGCAACCTAGCCGCCACGCATAGGGGTAAGCCCTAGCGCACGGGAGCGATCACGCCTGGCGCATTGACGATGTCGGCCAAAGAAGCTGTAACACCCCAGCCCAACGATGAGCCTGGAATGCTACTAAAATCAAACTAAACAATGCTACTAAGACTTTTTACCAAAATTTTCAGCAGAACCTCCTTTGTATTATTGACAATACCGAGGTTTTAACAACTGAACATATCATTAACAATTATTCAATATCCAGAGATCATCCAAACATGCACGATAGACTATTCCGACAAAAAAATAATAAGCATAACCCAAATTCGCTAATTTCATTATTACAAATAAACCAAAGCATTTAACCAAAACTATGAATAAATCTCAAACGGTTTGCTTATTTATTGAGTATGAACTAAAAGTTATTCTTCCTTTAGGATGAATGGTAGTGAGTGCATTCCAAAAAAAAACTACTCCCTCCCATGCATGCCGTTCTTGCTTGTGGTACCTAAAACACAACAAAAGCAAGGGTGAGTCTAATGACTCAGCAAGTATCTATAAGAAATAAACATTAAACACACGGATATGGCATCAACATGTTAAAAGAAGCATTACACTAAATATAACTCCCATGCTTATGAAATGCGAACATGCAATGTATCTTTCAATCTTTAACTGTTTTCGCATTTTACCGGTAATGCGAGGTATACAACCGTCGATGTATACCCTTGCCTGTGCCCTCTGGCACAGGGACCAAGAGCCTATACTCCATGAGTATAGGGACCATTGCCCATCATCTTCATGATGGGGACCTCTCCTCAATGCCCACATTCCACGAATGTGGAGATCATAAGCCCGTCATTTACATGACGGGGACCTCAACTATACATACTTGGTCACCACGTGACCAATCCACAGGAATGCTTTCAGTATGCATATGTGCAATGATCCTATCTTTCATTCATACAAATCAACAATTACGTATCACAATTTTCAAATCTCACATAGCACGTAAGGTATAAACAACATACATAAGAAAGCTTTAGTCATAAGCATGCATTCACCAAATTCTATTCATATTCATCACTCTATGATCCATGTATGACTAATACGAGTAAACGTAAACAAACACATCAACCAATCATAAATTTGCTACAGACATGATACTTGCCTCAATCGTGCGAAAACGGTAGACGCGGAGAGAGCGCTGCTCCTGGGACCAAACTGTAATACCCCAAAAAAATTAAATCGGGAGAATGTTTCTTTTAGCAAAGCGATTGAACAGGAGAAAGAGGGGGTTTTAATGTAATACTTCGATTTATTCTACGAAAGAAAGCGTTCAAAAGAGAAATTAGATATAAAAGGGGTTTCTGTAGTTCTTCGGCAACTTAGGCCTCGGGCCTTGGCCCAGAAGGCCCATGAGGGGCTGGTCACCAATAAAAGGAAGGGGAAAACCCTCGCCGCACTGTAGCTACAGTGCCGCCGCCGCCGCCGTAGCACGACTACTGTAGCACACCCCTCTCCTCCGTGGTGGTGCCTCCCTTCCTCGCCGTCGGTGCTCCCTGCTGCCGATCAAGTGAAGAAAGGAGAGGAGATCACCTTCGCGGGGAGAGTTCATCGTCTTCCTGCAATTCTACAAGGGTAACATCGCGTGTTCTTCGCTGGTTGATGTGTATTAGTTGCAATTGATTTCGTTTGGTAGATCGAGTAATCAGCAGTTAATAGATCGTGTTCTGTCCAGTAGATTGAACGACGGTTTTCATGTCTTTAGATGTAGAATCTGGGGATCCAACATCTTAGAGATAGTTGGGTTATGTCATTATCTTTTCGTGGCCGCCAAGAACACCCAAATCCGATTAACGGTCAGAAAGTTATGAATTGTTTAGTGTCGCTGACCTAATAATCTGTCAACATCCAGACAGTCTGTAGAAATCTGGGTTAATCTATTAGTTAAAGAAGAAATCAGAGGATCTTATTATAACAAAAAATGTGGGTAATTTCCATACCTTTCCATAAAGCTAAAGAACGTAAGATTTGGACTTTCGTAGCCAAAGTTATGGTGATTTTAGTGTACTGTCCAGAGAACCCGACGTGAAAACTGATGTCATTTAATTTGGCTTGGTAGGGGTAATAGATGTCAGATTCAAAAGGGCTCCTCAATTAGGTTTAGTTGGGAAATTTAATTACCTTTCCAGAAAGTATTAGAACACCTTATTTGGACCTCTGTAGAGAAAGTTATGTATTTTAGAAGTTGACTGTCCGCAGAGGAGGCAGATAGATCGGTAGAAATTGGAAAATTGGAAACGCTTGGGAGTTTAGCGAGTTCTTTTGTGTTATTAATTATGCTTTTAGTCCAGTATGATTGTCTTAGCCTGGTTATAATTATGTTCAGGTGGGAGTTTGATCCGAGGCAGCGCGCCTCTCCGCGCCCACCGTTCTCGCACGGTTGAGGCAAGTATAATGATGGTTATAATATATATGGTTGAATGGCAATGTTTGATATATATTATGAGAATTTGTGTGTTCATGAATTGTGATGATGGCATAGTTGGTAATGTTCATGGTTGCTAGAGATTTGTGTTATGTGTTAATCATGGATGTTTGATAGTTGTGAAGTCGATGTTTATGAACTTTTGTAGTATGAATAGAATATCCATATGCAATGTTGTTATGATGCATGTTTGTATTAATTTGAGAATTTATACATATGCATCATGTTGGCTTATTGAAGTCTTGGTCATGTGATGACCAAGCAACTCTTGAGGTCCCCGTCATGTTGATGACGGGCTAAAGGTCCCCATGCTTATAAAGCATGGGCTTTGGTCCCCATACTTATGAGTATGGGCAATGGTCCCTGTGCTGATGGCACGAGCATGGGTGTGCATCGACGGATGCACACTTTGCATTACCGGTAAAATGCAAAAGGGAAAGAGAAGGAAAAGGATCATTTTGAGCATATTAGATAGCATGTGTGTGTAAGGTGATTGATATGTGGTTTTGTAAAGTATAGTTGATGATTTACATGCTTGGATGTTGTTGATGCCATTTATTATATTTGCTGAGTCTTGGACTCACCCCTTGTTGTTTGTTGTGTTTTAGGTACCTTTACGAGATCGGCATGCATAGGGTAAAGGAAGAATTAGACTTCTTGCACTTTTGCACGAACTACCCACCATAGAATGAAAGAAAAAAATTAACTAGGAGATGAATGAACTGTTTAAAGTACTATTCTTGATTATTGCTTGCTTGGAGTAATATGTAATAAATGAATAGTCATTTTGGATGCTTATGGTCTATTCATTAGATGTTTAGTTGCTATGGATGTCATAGTAACGAATAGCCAATTTTGGTTATATCTTGTTTATTATGCAATCTGGATTATCTTTATTTGTTATAACTGCCTGTTGGAACCTCCGGTATAGGTAACTATACAAAGGAGGTTCTGCCGAAATTTTGTAGAGTGTTTTAGCTTAATTACGTTTAATTATTTAATTTAGTAGCATTCCAGGCCTTAGTTAGGCTGGGGTGTTACACAAACCCTCACCTGAACATAATTACGAACCAAGCTAAGACAACCATACTGGACCCAAGACATAAATAATAGCTCAAACGAAAAAAACCAAACTCTCAAGCGCCTTCCAAACGTCCCTCTTCTAACGATCGATCTGTCACCTCTGTGGACAGTAAACTTCTAAAAATCATAACTTTCACTACAGGGGTCCAAATAAGGTGTTCTAGGACTTTCTGAAAAGGTAATTAAATTTTCCAACTAAACCTAGTTGAGGGTCCCTTCTGGTTCTGACATCCAAAGCCTCTATGAAGCCAATTTAAAAGACCTCAATTTTCACGTCGGGTTCTCTGGACAGAACACTAAAATCACCATAACTTTTGCTATGAGTGCCCAAATCCTGCGTTATTTAGCTTTCTGGAAAGTTATGGAGATTACCCACATTTTTCGTTATATTAAGATCCTCTAATTCCTTCTTTAACTAATGGCTTAACCCAGTTTTCTACAAACTGTCAGAATGCTGGCAGATTATCAGGACAGCGACACTAGAAAATTCATAACTCGCTAATCGTTAATCAGATTTGGGCGTTCTTCACGGCCACGGAAAGCTAAGGACACGACCCAACTATTTATAACAGATGGGATCCATGGATTCTGCATCTAAGGACCTCAAAACCATTGTTCAATCTACTAGCCAGAAAGGGATCTAAACAACCGACATTGCTAAACATCTAATTAAACAACTAATCCATGGGGAACGATGGTTACCTACGACGAGTTGCCGAAGATTACGAACACCTGCTGGTGACCTCCCCTCCTTTCCCTCCTCTCCCCTTCTCTTCTTTCCTCCTTGGCCGGCCACCACACCACAGCCCCTTCTCCTTCCACGCAGCCAGCAGCAGGAAGCTTCGAGGGCATCAATGGCAGATCGGTTCCTGGGGAAGATGAGGCGCCTTGGGGAGGGGAATAGGAGGGGTGGAGGCGCAGGGGGGTGCTGGTTGGGGTGGCAGCCAAAGGGGTGGGGTGGCTTGGGAGTGGGGAGGGGAATTAGGGTTTTGGCCGCCCCCCTCCCACCAAATCCTTGGCCGGCTTCACCCCCCCATGGGCCAATTCGGCCAGCCCACTAATGGGCCTCCCCAGCGACAGCCCAAGGCCCAGGTTGTCTTACAAATGCGAATCCCCCCTCGTTGGCTGTTTAATTGAATAATTCCCAAAGGGTCCGTCCCCTAGATCGACTTCTAAACAGTCCTTCTCTTAACTCCAATTATTTCTCTCCCGGTTATTTGTTTCTCTCTCCAAACCCTTCAGAATCACTTTTGAGGTATTACAGAAGCTCGTACTGGCGACGGCGCAAGGGAAGAAAAGCAAAATGGCTAGGGTTTGATTTTTTTTTCTGGGTTTTGGATCCTCCTCTCTCCCACGTCCCTTTTTACCACGGCATGGTCCAACTCCTCCCTCATGACCCATTCGAGGAAAACAACTCTCTCTAAATTCCAAAGCATCCCATTTTCACGTATCCCTTTTCTGTTAAATTATGCAAAGGTCCTCACAAGGGTTATTTTCACGGATATTACGTCTCTCTCTCAAAACGATTCAGGATATTACATTCTACCCCCGTTAAACAGAATTCGACCCCGAATTCTACTCATGCCACTATTCCAAAATCCTCGCAGCTTTTAGAAACACACTAATGTACGTTGGGCCAACCATCTCTTTGGCACCAAACCACACAACCCACACAAATCACACGGAACTATTGTTCCCACTCTCAATCAAAGAATTCACCTTTCCAAGGGGCATCTCATTTAACAATAGACGCACTAACAACTTGTCCCAAATCAACCCTCTTACAAAAGAACCCAACTGAAAGATTCAACATGAAAACTTTTCCACTTTTCAAGTAGGCTATTTAGAAATAAATGCCACATAAGCCAAAAGCGAAATAACCCGAATGACCAAATTAACCATTTTCTTTCTTTTTCACACATACCAACAAGAACCAACTCAATTTGTAGTTGTCATCCGTCATAAACACATAGCTCAAATATGAACCAAGAGAATATCTCACTACCTGAGATCACACCCTTTTCCTCAATCTTTCTTTAAGAATTTAACTTTATCTTAAACCATGGGATTCCAAATCATCGCACAACACACTAACTCATTTGTCTTAAATTGGCAACCACAACGCTATGCTCAAACCGAACACAAAATCCACACCTATGTAGAGAGACTCTTATAATCCACAATATCATAATCTAGCCAACTTCTCTACCAAATGAATTACTTTGATAAATAATTTCCAACGCAACTCAATATAGATTTCACCCACAATCACATCACCTCAATCCTTTAGGGATAATTAACTTGAAATTCACAGCACACACTCTCTTTTATACACCCAAAGGGTGCTACAATGCCCATTACGCTATTCGGAATCCACTTTTATTTTACAACTTTTGCACATAGTCATTGGGCAACCACAATTCTAGCATAAAACACGAATCTAATTTCAACATCCCAGACTCCTACAATGAGCTTCTGGTATAATTGATAAGGAATTCCTTATATTCGACGACCACAATTCCCACAATCCAAATAATATCCTCAATCATTAATATCAACAATCCTCAATAATCAATTAACTGTCCAAAACAATTAAATTACTTCATCAATCCTGGACCCCCACTAAACCATACTATTCAGTTTCACCTACACAACCACTATATACCCATTCGCAATACCTTAACTAATTAACGAAGATTCAAGCTTTTGATAATTCCAATATTTCACCAACATGAACAAAGGTTCTTGAATTACAATTTACTATAGGTTCTACTAGCTGTAACAATAATCAGGTTTATTTCAACGACAATCATTCCATTTAAATCAAATTCTCTCCAAGAATTATTTCACAAAATCAATTCATCCTTCAACGCCCATCAAATAACTTGCAACCCAAGGTCTCACAGCATCATATACTTGAACACTACTAACCAGTTACCACTATATACTCGATAAGGTTTTGTAAAACAAATCGATTTTTTTTCAAAAGCAGAGGCAAATAAAAACAATTTTTAGCACACAGAAAAACGTTTACCTCTCGCAGTAAATACAAGACCAAAAGAAATAGTCAAATAACAATGATCTCGGAAAAACAAAAGACAAGACCACAGTTGAGGGCACACATCCCACGAGAAGAAATTTCAAACCTCAACTAATAAAAATAAAACATTGCTATTGAAACTCAAGAAACTCTTAAGCGCCAACAACCGAAAAGTTAAACACACTTTAATAGTTGCGAGCTACAAAACATAACTCCAACCTCAAATACTTCTACTACACTCTTACCTGTAACAAAGAAAGTAAATTTCTTTGATTACAATGTCACTTTACCAATGCAAACAAGAAGAGCTCTTAAGACCAAATTACATGAATTACTTGAGAATCAATAAAGTTTTCCAACAAGTCACTTGCTCAAACTAATTTCAGTTACTACATAAATCATGAACTCCAAAAGTTCACGAATGCAAAGTTCGAAATATTTCATTTGAGCGATACAACGAAAGACTATCAAATTACTTTCTTTTTATGAGAATCAACAACACACTTACAAGCCATTACTGCCAATCTTACTAACATCTAGAGTATTACACTCTTAACAAGAATCATCATAGTCTACTCTTCCATTATATAGCTTCCCAAAAACACCAAATTGTTCCATACTACTTTACCATCTCATCCTCAAATTGAGAGTCCACCAAAACTTTACAATCTTACTACAACAACAACTTCATTCTAGCGGAGATCTGCTACACAAATCAAAGGTTCTACCAAAACCCTTTCACCAATGACATGCCATCATCCAACGATTGCACAATCATGTAGGCATAAGCCACCTATTAAATCCCATCAGTTCAACTCTTAGTGATGTTCATCACCAAACTTCAACACACAGTAATTGCACTACAACGATCGTTGTTATCGGCTGGCTTCATCATGAAATCTAGTTGCTACGAACTTCCCTTTGAAAATCACATGAATATTTATAAGCACATATTCAACTGTTCCTCCTCATGTTCAGATTTTTGATGTAAAATCCCAATAAAACTTGTAGAATCATAGCCTTCCATCGATCAAAAGTCTCAACGACGTTACAACCAAATTCGTCCAGTCATTCTAGCTAGAATAACCATCTAGAAACTCCTCCCATGAATTCTAGATCCACTAATATTCAATCACTCTGATCTTTTGTACACAATTCTAACAATTAATCATACTAAGAAATATATAAATCTAGCAACCATACATGATCACCAAGTATCTACAGGTAAGATAACTCCAAGATTAATATCCACTGAGGCAATAATCTAGCATCTCACCAACTTTTCCTTCCCACACAGTAAGATTAATCCATTGAGACTAAATAATCCAACAAGTTTAGCAAACTAAATAATTTTAATGATCAAACCAGTTCATCAATGCTGCACACTTCTTAATAACTTCTTTGACTCCAATTAGGTATGGACATACTCTTAGTCACTATTCATCATATAATTACCCTAAGACAACATCAAATTAATCAACTTCACTTCCAAGGATCTGGGTTAAGATCGATTATGCACCACACTACAGACCAAACTTGATAACTCATACCTTATTAATGAACTTATATGTTTACTACCTCTCGCTTAAATACAACACGACATCACAAAAGGGTTTTAACACTTTCTTTCAGAATAGAGATGCATTAAACTTCCACACTCCAAATACTTTAAAAGAAAGTTGTGGAGTCAAAACTTCCACATGATAAAGGACTGGCCAAAAGATAATTTCCATTATCCAAAATACCAAGTAAAATAAAGAGTCACGAGTCCTAACCGGAAAGGATGAACCCTCATGAAAAGATCAATCTGGCCAATTTACAGCACTTACAAACAGCAAAAACAACTCAATAGTCGGGAGAACAAATAATCACTTCATGGACCAATAAAGACCAATTGAAACACATCATCTGCACTGTAACCACTAACCCAAGAAAACAAATTCATCGATCGCAACTATAACAAAAACAACCAAATGCACACTCAAGGAAAACAACAACATTCCCGAAAGAACTCATTCCCAACCTCTCTAACTAAATTACCCAGGAGAAAACTCTTCATTACCCCCATACCACGAATGGTGGTACAACCTGGCCATGCCTATGGCCACAACCACAATATCTACCTCTCGTCATAGCTATCAACCACAATCAACAGCACAAAATAGGTACAAAGAACCAATGTCAACTCATATATCAGTATAACAACATATCGAAAGCGTAAGAGCAATACTCGTCCCATTCCCATCCTACTGTGCACTAGTATGTCAAATTTTAAGTTAATTAACCATTAGCAAATTTTAGTTAATTTTACTAGTCCTAAAATAATTTTTAGCAATTTTAGGCTACCTAAGTTGTTAATCTATTCACCACGGATCTAAAGCCCACTCTGATACCAACTGTAACACCCCGGCCCAACACGGAGCCCAGATGCCACTAACTACACTAACTATGAATTTTAACAATATTTTATAATAAATTACAGCAAGCGTATCAAGGATAAAACCCGTCCACGGGTTACAATAACACAAGTATAAGGATATGACAACCATAGATAATTTACTCCTAGGAGCATAGCAAGGTAATAAACCAAGATTAACGCAAACCAATCGATTAAGTCTATTGAATGAATAATCAACTCTAACTTATCATCTAATGTTATTCAACACCATCATGTCCTAAATATAAATCATCATGCTATAATGAAAATGTCTCATGTCCAATGAATCAAGTAATTGGGTGTGGGTTTTGATTCCAAGTGCGCTAGCCCTTCCCGAGTGAAACGTCATCAACGGTCACCTAAAAACAACAATAGAGCAAGAATGAGTCCAAGACTCAGCAAATACATAATAAAGCCGTAAACAACAGTTTATCAACCATAATGAAGGTTATCATCATCATCTATCTATTTGATGCTATTCTCATGCTCAAACAAACAAGTCATATTCCATATAGGTAGAGTTGCACAACTTAACATTTGACTCATATATACGAATGAACCATCATGCTCATATACATCTCATCAGCTGATACCGGTATAGCAGAGTGTTCACCCGTCGATGACACACTCTATCCTTCACTTCCGTGAAGTCCCCACCGAAGTAGGGTTTTATCTAGAGCACTCCGGACTAGTCATGTATCTTTCTCACCGACCTCACCGGAATAGTTACATGACTTTCTCACCGACCTAGCTCATGCAACTCCTGTCACGATGAATGTAAATGATGCGACATCTTTAATTATTCATCAGCATAATCCATCTCATTAACTCAATATCTCATCTTCATTATCTCAATATCATAATCTCATTCACTCAATGTCATCAATATCATGTATAAGAATAAGCTTAACGAAAGCATAATAAATAGCATGATAAGTAATATCAATGATAATGGTGAACAACCCGTTGTTCAGCACTCTACCATGTACTTGCCTCTTAGCCCTTCGAAGCCGGATGACAAAATTGTGGCACGGCGCATGAGACCACAGTCTCTGAACAAACAAGTAATAACACACACTCAAAAACATCATCAAAATCATATCATCACAGCACCAATCCATCACACTAATCGATCTCGCATGCTTATGCCAAATCGACCGAATTAACTCAAATCTACAGGACGCACTACCCGCTGTCCTAGTAGTAAAACGTCTCTAACTTATTCATCCGAACTCCAAATTCAACCAACCAGGACTTTTTGGAAACCTTAAGAACTTACCTACAATTTATGTTGACCAAATTCCCAGATTAACTCACCTACTATTTTTTTAATCTACTAATTACTACAGACTGTCAACACACGACAAACTCTACTGGACAGTAGAACTATAAAATTCATATCTCACAATTTATGCATCGGATTGACATGAATCAAAATTCTATCGAAAGCTATCGAAATTCTCTACAACTCTCTAGTAGATAAAATCATCAAATTATGCCTCTATACTACTCGTAAAAATAGTACAACAGAATAGCAATCTAAACCAATCTACTAAACGATTTCTACCAACCAGAAAATGGCTAATACCCTCTCTAATCTTGATTCTTTAATATCTAGATAAAATAAACAACTAGAGAAAAACAACAGATCGTTACCCTGAAGACCGCGACGAGGAACACCAATCTCTCACGTGATTCCCCTCTCTATCTCCCTCCTCTTTCTTTTCTTCTTCTTCTCTTTCCTTCCTCTATTGTGACAGCACACCAACCGGCAGCCACATCTTCTCTCTCTATATATTTCTTTTCGTTCCTTCCTCTTCCACTGTTGAACATGACATGCTTCCATACAAAAAAGGTAGCAAAATTATCTAGTCAAGGCAACGCTACACATGCAGACTTTTCCTTCATCTCTCTCTCTCTCTCCTTAGCAAACCAGGATGTGGTGGCAGCGGCATGAAACAAAGTGGCCCACGCGGCGTATAATCGCCGAGCGCAACACAAGAAGGGCAACGAAATCTACGCGTCTTGCGTCAGAGGCTGCCACAAGACGCTACCGGCGAACGGCAACTTTCGCCGACGCTACTGCTCTGCTGCCAAATCTTGGGTGTTCACGTGTCGGCCGAAACAACCGGGCTGTGCAAACCCCACACACTGTACATTGATGAGCGCACAGATGGCAGGGCAAAGGGCAACGTAGGTAGGTGCTAGCGTGTGGGCAGGCAGGGCGCGCACGGGCAAGGTAGGGCGCTGAGCGGCAACCAAGCCGCCACATGTAGGGGTAAGCCCTAGCACCCGGGAGCAATCACGCCTGGCGCATTGACGATGTCGGCCAAAGAAGCCCGTACTAGC
This sequence comes from Phyllostachys edulis, assembly GCA_036346405.1. NCBI lineage: Eukaryota > Viridiplantae > Streptophyta > Magnoliopsida > Poales > Poaceae > Phyllostachys > Phyllostachys edulis. Next base: position 16,285,194 of record CM070552.1, read on the forward strand.
GACGACGCAAGGGAAGAAAAACAAAACGGCTAGGGTTTGATTTTTTTTTCTGGGTTTTGGATCATCCTCTCCCCCACATCCCTTTTTACCACGGCACGATCCAACTCCTCCCTCACAACCCGTAACAAGAAAACAACTCTCTCTAAATTCCAAAGCATCCCATTTTCACGTATCCCTTTTCTGTTAAATTATGCAAAGGTCCTCACGAGGGTTATTTTTAGGGATATTACGTCTCTCTCTCAAAATGATTCGGGATATTACAGTACCCACTATGGACTTGTGGTTGCACTGTTTTTACATGAGAAGTCATCACAAGAACTCGGCCCTTTATTGACAAGGGCGGTACGCCCACATATCCACTCTGTCGTGCACCCGACACCATCCACTCTTTCCAACCACCTGAGTATAAAACTGTTTTTGGTTTTCTTTTGTTTTGAAATACCTTTCTAGTCAACATACCAGCCAGGCTCCATCCTCGACTGCCCAAATCCAATTTTCATGTTTTGAATGATGTCAAGGCAAATCATTGCCCGCATACCAATGTATCTAAGCAAGACACTTAGATACGACTTATTAAATAGTATGTATACCATTAATTCTAGGGTAGCAAAGGATAGTGTCCAAATTCAAGGATTGAAAGTTTATACACAGTTATCATTAAGGTATTAACTATGAGCTAGACCAACGTAGTTGCATAAATTATAGCAATGCAATTTCATAATTTAAAACAATATAATTGCATTTCAAAAGTAGGTGCAATATGATCAAAGTGTTGACTCGCCTTGCTCATTGTTCTGATAAGGCTCAATATTCTGATAATTGACTTGCTCAATATTCTAATAATCGCCTTGCTCAATATTCTGATAATCGCTTTGCTTGATGTTCTGATAATCCTGGTCTTGTTTTGCCTCGGATTGCTGTTTTGTAGCTTCAGATTCTATCTACGCAGAATATGATTGAATCCCAGAAGGACTGAAAGCATTCAAATGAAATCCAATAAATCCAAATACATTCAAACAAAAGGAAATACTTGGAATGAAAGTAAACACTTCTAACGATATCATGAAAGGCGGAGGTACTCCATATGAAACTAATCATACTTAGTGGAGTTTATGAAGGAAATACTTCAGACGAAGTATATCCAAAGGAAGTTGATGAAAGAAATACTGCAGACGAAGTATAACCAAAGAAGTTGATGAAGGAAATACTTCAGACGAAGTATCTTCAAAGGAAATTGATGAAGGAAATAGTGCAGACAAAATATAACCAAAGAAGTTGATGAAGGAAATACTTTAGACCAAAGTAGATAAATCCAAACTCTATTCATTTGGTCTAATAGTGGGGGGTTTTGGTTGATAATTAGACTTAGGTTTAGGTAACCATTTGACCTAGAGTAAGGACGAGAGGGATCGGGCTCTCAGAAAGTCCGTCGGTGCATAGGAGTTCGAACACAAACGGGATGGAGAGAGTATTCATATGAATATTCCTCATTGGTTACCTAAATAGGAGTGATTACCCAGTTTGGTAGGATCCTTTGATCCACCTTCAGATTACGAATTGTCCGATTACTAGGAACAGATAGCGGTGAATGGTAGTTGGAGCCCAGGTGATGCTTGGTGGATGAACTTCTATTATCCACTTGGGATCATACCACCGCTGCTTTAGTAATTCTTTTAGTTTTTACTTCCTATTTATCGAGGAAGTTCCATGATAATCAGGTGAGACCTATGCATAATTGCGGGGTTTGCTCTGGGTAGACCTAAGTCTCACCGATACATGGGACATAACTCATTTAATAGTTTATCTTGTCGATTTATATTTATCAAGAATATTCCAGGAGCCTTAGTTGAAACTTCCAAGAATTGGCTAGACCTTAGCCTAACACCATTAGTGATGTTTATGGTTGTGGGTTTCGTCTTTGGGTAATCTATACTTAGTTTTACTATCTATATGGCATAGGTCCTATGTACCACTGTCTTATTAATCCACCCTAGTCATCCTTCCACGGAAGTAACTACTTTACCGGTTTCATGACTGTATGTTTCATTATTTTACTTCTATCCTACTAGTGGGCTACATGACATATGCTATTGACATCTTACTACCATTGTCACTTACTATTGCTACTGTCTTAATAACCACAAACTGTAGGCAACTATATGCCAACTCATGTAGCCTACTGATTACTTTAACATTAATGACCTAACGGTAGTTCTTCTATCTAACATTTAACACTATTCCTTTTTTTACATAGACCCATCTACCTATTTAACTCCACATGTTAATTAACTATTCATGTAAACTGTTATTAATATTGTTATAACAACAGGCCAAGGCCCATTGTAGTTGGGGCAATCTTATTTTGATATGAGTATTAATCAAAGTTGCTCTTTTAACCGAATGTCAACTACACACTAATTATTTTAATTAACCTCTAATTGCTTTTATTGCAATGCCATTCATAATCAACCTCCAGTTTACCTAAACCATTACTTTAACTAGACCCTAACTGATATGGCCTATTCATCATCATTTGGCGTACAAGGCTGTACATTTATACATGTTTATACTTTTATCCTAGCAGCTCTTTCTAATTAACCTTACATTTTCAATCGGCCCTAATGATCCACATACTAATCCTGAGTTTATCTTTATTATAACATCAATTGTCTAGGATTTACTAGTGTTGGATCATATGTGTATGCATGTGCCTAACCATGACTACATCATCTTAGGTTCTAAGAGGTTGCTGGTTAATGCCGCACTTTAAGTTTAAATAGTAATGATAGCCTAATTAACCTTATAACAAAACTTGCATGGGGTCTTTGTAACACCCTAACCCAACATAGAGCCTAAGATGCTACTAAACTACTCTAGTGAACCATTTTATTCTAACTTCTTAACAATTTTCAGCAAAACAAATAACCAATATAAAGAATGACATCTATCAAGGATAATTAATTTAAGCATAGATCTTTCCCATTATCATCCAAATTCAAATCAACGGTCTATACTACACAATGGGAGCAAATATTTAACAATTAAATCTAAAGCATTATGAATCATCAGAATTACGAGGATGTAAATCTAATCCAATCAATCAAGTTATTCAATCCAATAGAATCAATTGAACCAATAACTGAGGTTTAAAAGTTTAAACAGTTCATCCATGAACACAAGTGAATCAACCACCACGAAGGATGGACACAGTTTGAACTAAAAGAGTTATCATGAACTTGAAGTTTAGTAAAATGAACTAATTTATTTACCATGGATAGTGTAAGTGTGATATGCATCAAGACTACCCCTTTCCATGCATGTCGCTGCCTCGAGAGGTACCTAGAAAGAACAACACAACAACAATGAGTCCACGACTCAGCAAGTACAACAGAATAATATGGAAAATACTGGAACAAGAACATAACATTCACAATAATCGAATACGTATGTAGAACGACATAAATCTTATGTAAAAATGGAATGCATGCTCTTCTCTTCTACTTATACCGGTATAACCAGTGAACATCCGTCGGTGTTCACTCATGCCCGCATTATCAAAAATGCGGGGGATCCAAGGCTCGTTTGAAGAAACATTCAAAACGGGGATCCAAATTGCCTATATTGGAATGATGGGTCTTACTTGCCCATATTGAAATGATGGGACTTTACTTTCCACTCCCGTGGGTGAATCATGAACGAACGAATGAATACATTGATATGAAAGACATTACCTCAAAAAGCATGGATTAATATCCATGGAAGGAAACAAGAATTATTGGAATCAACTCGCAGTCCATAGAATTTAATCATAGCTCCATAGAATTTAATCATAGCATAGCATCAAGCACTACGAACAAATAACAGTCAATACAATCCACAATGTACTTGCCTCAACCGCAAGACGGAAGACAATGACAGGATGGTTCTAACCCCGGTTCTCACCACCACCTGGCAACCGTAAAGCATTCTAAGAATAATGTTCAAAAGTGCTCAGCATAGTAATGAACAAAATGAAATCAATCGCCCTAATCGCAACCAGAAACTTAATAACTACACTCTCAAATCCCAATCTGTCCAAACCGACAGCTATCAAAGGAAAATCCATAACTTTTGAGTCAAAACTCCAAAAGTCATGAATCCAACTTTCTTGGAATCTACACAGGCATAGTTGTAACTTCTCAGGTGATCGAAAGATCAAATTAACCAATCTAAGCCTTTGTTTTTAACCCCAAAACCGTTCTATCATCTTCGATATTATTGACTTGGGAATTTCATAACTTTTATTTGGTACATCCAATCTCACTGTTCTAAGACTTTCTGGAAACTACAGGAAACTAGATTTTTCAATAAATTTATCACAATTATCCCCACTATGCAACAAAGGTTGCCAACAACTAAGTAATTCTCTTCTGTTCACAACAGAATGACAGATTACAACATTAACTTCTAAAATTCATATCTTTCGTTCTAAATATCCAAAAATTATGAACTTTATATAACACCCTAGCTATTCGGAAGCCAAGATGCCACCTAAATAATCCAACATACAACCATAATGCGAAAGAATTTGAACACTATTTCATTTAATGATATAAAGAGATCAATATTCAATAGAACCATTGCATGAATATAGTCTGAATCCAAGCAATTATATCGAAGGAATGATCAAAGATCACAAGTAATACTTAATCAACCATAACATAGCACTAGGTATCATTCACCATCTAAATTTATTTATTACAGTTCATCAATAACGAATGAAAGATAGAAACTAAATCGTAAGGTTGAACTTGAATATGGTGAAGTGAATGAGTAGTGCGTGTCTACTCCCTCCCAATTGAGCCAACATCAATGATCACCTAAAATAAACAAACAAAGCAAGAATGAGTCCGAGACTCAAGCAAGTACAATGAATAATTGGACATACAACAATCATGATCATGACAACATCATTGAAGAATATGAATATAACACAGAATGAATATTTGAATGAATGGAATGAATGAAATGAAGGGACTGCACACATGCATATACCGGTATAGCTAGTGACACACCCGCCGGTGTTCACCTAAGCCCGTATTTAACAAAATACGGATCCAAGTCCCGTATGAAGAACGTTTCATACGGGTGTCCTAATCTGCCCACATTGGAATGGTGGGTCTTACATCCCATACTGGAATTGATGGGTCTTTATAATCCACTCCCGTGGATGAAACATGAATAATGGATGCATGGAATGAAATATGAATAATGAAAGACATCCAACTGTAATCATGGAATACTCGAATACGAAAGGAACATAACCATTGAATTTTATCATAGGTCATAGAAAAACACAGTGCGAACAACAAGCAATTAGCATTCATTAGCTTTAAGAATATTAAAGTACTTGCCCATGTTGGAATGATGGGACTTCACTACCCAGTTCAGTGGTGAACACGAAAGAAAGAACGAATGTATATGTAATACCCCAAATGTATTCGAGAGAGAAGAAATAAATTAGAGAGAATGACCAATTAGAAAAGTGTTTTAACAGGAGATGAGAGGGGGGTTTATGCATAATTTGGACAACTTGGGCTGTGGGCTTCCGGCCCACAACATTTAGGCCCAAGGGGAAGGGGTAGTTGGCCACATAAGAAGGAGAGGGGGCAACCCTAGGGTTGCTACAGTAGCACGGCTACAGTACCACCGCCGTGCTACAGTGCCCTCCCACCCCTAGCTTTCGCTGGCGGCCAAGAAGGAGGAAGGGAGAAGCCTCCTCCGGTGTTGCCGACCAAGGAAGAGAAAGGAAGAAGGAAGGGAAGAAGGGAGAGAGAGGAAGGAGAGTGGTCACATGGTGTTCTTCGAGTTCTTCAGCGATTCTCCAAGGGTAATCCTTGATCATCATTCGTTAAGTTGTAGATTTGTGTATCGTAGCAATGTCGGTATTAGATCAGTAATCTGGCAGTTTTTAATGTTCATCTGATTTAGGGCTGTTAGCGGCAGAATCTGTCCTGGTCTCCTCCTAGAGAGTTGTAGAAGACGTCGATACCTTTCCATAGAGTATTAGATCATATCGTTTGGATGAGCGGTTCAAAAGTTATGATTTTCGTAGCGTCGCTGTTCTGTAATTCTGTTCTAATGCTGACAGTTTTGTTAATCGGTCTGTAGCTTAAAGTTAATGGATTATTTAGAAGGTCTCGCCATAACGAAAGTTGTAGGTTATTGTCTAAGGTTTCCAGAAAGGTAAAGATCATAATTTTTAGATGTCTGGACTGAAAGTTATGCTAGATTTAGTGCCGCTGTCCAGAAACCCTAACGAGAATTAGTTGCACTGTTAATCAGTTTAGTAAGGGTATTAGATGACCGAATCTGTAAAGCTCACCAACTAGGTGTAGGTGGGTAATTTGATAAGCTTTCCATAAAGTCTGAGATCACCTAATTTGGATCTCTGTATGAAAAGTTATGAATTTTGGAATATGACTGTCTGCTTTGGAGGCATATCGATAAAATTGGAATTTGGAGTTTTGGGTCGCTAGAGAGCGAGTGAGTTAAATATTTGTTTCTAGCTAAGTTTGGTCCAGAATTTCTATCTTAGTGTACTTGTTAAATTTAATCTGGTGGGGTGTGGTTCCGGGCAGCGCCTCTTCAAGGTCTTCCATTTACGCACGGTTGAGGCAAGTACATTTATTGATAGATAATCTATGAGTGATTGTTCATGTTTGCTAGTATTATGAATGTGTGCGCTAAACTTGGATGCTAGAATGATATGAATTTTAATGATCCTGAATGCTAGAAGTATGAGTAAGTTTTATTCATACATGATGCTGCTATTTTTACATGTTAATGATGAATAGAGGAATTGGCTTTTACATGTTAATGATGGAAAGATGAATTGTACATGTGCATCATGTCATCATATTTGAGGCTTGGTCACGTGGTGACCAAGCAATGATTTGAGGTCCCGTCATGTATATGACGGGCTTGAGGTCCCCACACTTGTGGAGTGTGGGCTTGAGGTCCCCATTACTTATGGAGTATTGTTCTTGGTCCTCGTGCTTGCGAAAGCACAGCATGGGTATGCATCGACGGTTGCATACCTTGCATTACCTGTAAAATGCACAAAGAGTTAAAGAGAAAGGTTGCATTGAGCATTGCATAAGCATATGACATGTTGTATGGTAAAGATTCAAGAATGGATACTGATGTTATATTGGTGTGTTTTAATGTCTTATTATTTGTACTTTTGTCGAGTCTGTGGACTCACTCTTGCTTTGTTTGTGGTTTTAGGTACCCCTTACAAGAACGATATGTATGGGAGGGAGTAGTCATATGTTCGGACACACACTACCACGAATCTTTTATAGTTGATTAAATTTTAGATCACGCCTTAACAAATGATCATATTGCTTAAAGGATTTGTTATGGTTATGTTTTATGCGTTGGATTATTTGTAATAGTGATGAGTAGCATATGTTGGATACCTTTGGTTATGCTTTAGTAGACTAGCATATCTTGAATACCTATCGATTATGCTGGATGTTGGATTGTTTAATTATGATGTTTGTTTTAACTGTTGGAACCTCTGGTATAGTTAGCTATACAAATGAGGTTCTGCCGAAATTTAGTAAAATGTCTTAGTTTTATTGTGGTATGTTGTTAGTTTTGTAGCATTCCAGGCTCGAGTTGGGCTGGGGTGTTACAGTATATGTTGAACGTAAACATATTATCGAAGAATCAGGGTATATCAACCATGAAGGAAAACAAGGAGTACCGAAATTACCCATTTCACATTCATCAATCAAGTGGAATAAACAACAAATAAGACAGATCAATTGTACTTGCCTCAACTGTGATACGGAAGTCAACGATAGAAAGCTCTAGCCCCGGGGTTCACCACCACCTAGGAGCCGTAAAATAATATACTAAGTACACCAACCAAAAGTGTACAGCAATGCAATGAAACAAAAAGAGAACAAGCGTCCCTAATCGCAATCCCAACTTTTAATCAAAACACTCTCAAATTCCTAAATCTGTCCAAATGAACAGCTGTTAAGGAAAAATTCATAACTTTTGAGTCAAAACTCCAAAAGCCATGAATCCAATTTTCCTAGAACCTACACAAGCCTAACTACAACTTCTCAGGTGACCGAAAGATCAAACTAGTTCATCTAAGCCTTTGTTTGTAATCCTGAAGACCGATCTGCCATCTTCGGTACTATTAACTTGTGGATTTCATAACTTTTGTTTGGTTCAACCAAACACATTGTTCTAATACTCTCTGAAAAATATAGGAAACCAACTATCTCAATAAAATTATCTCAAATATTTTCATTCTGCAACAGATGTTGCAAATAGTCAAGTAAAACTCTTCTGTCCACAACAGAGAGGCAGATTATAGCCTGAGCTTCTAAAATTCATAACTTTTGATATAAAAATCCAAAAATTATAAAATTTAACTTTCTGGAATCAAAATGAAAATACCTACAACTCTCAAGGAGACCAACTGACCTAATTCGGCCGTCTCCTATATCAAATTTACAGATCTATGTTCATTGCACAAATCCTGAGACTGATTTAGCATCTTGTCTTGCGAAATTCATAACTAATTAACCGTTTATCCAAAATTTATGAATTAGCACTTTCGGGGAAGATAACGAAAATTCCCATCTATCTCCAGGAGACACTAATCCTTGAATCTGCTCGGATCTAACCAAAAACCGCGCATCAACAAAAAGACAGATTCAACCGATCGACTACAGAAATCTCAGAACAGCTAATGAATACGAATCACATACGAATTATCTATCAAAACTAATTGGGATCACGAATTTACCCACAAGAATGACGCGAGATGCCGCTGAAACCTTTACAAAGCCTTCGCGAAGATCACCTCCACTTTCTTCTTCTTCCTCTCCTCTCTTCTTCCCTCTCCTTCCTCTTCCTTATGGCCGGCAACAATGGAGAAGCACCGGAGGGGAGGGGTGTGCTACAGTAGCACCGTGCTGTAGTGACAGTGGTGCTACAGTACCCGTGCTACAGTGCTTAGGTGCTAGGGTTTAGTTCCCCACATGGGCCCAAAGAGCTATGGTCCAAAGGCCCGAGTTCTAAAACTCCTCTAAAATTCTGAATTTTCCCTTTCTAATTATATTTAATTCTAATACTAGTCACTTATATGTTTTGTATTTGAACGGGATATTATACTTTATCTTCCTGGAATCATCATAAAAATGTCTACATATCTCATGGAGACTAAATGACCAAATTCGTCCATCTCAAACCCCTAATTCATAGAATTAGGCTCGCTTCTCGAATCTAGAGACTGAATAAGCACCTAGACTTGTAAAATTCATAACTAATTCATCATTCGTCCAAAAATTATGAATTAATACTTTCTAGAAAGCCCACGTGGAACCCCAGATAAGTCTCGAAGACACTATATACTGGATCCATTTGGACCTAGCTCAAATTCGTGCATCAACAGATCAGCAGAATCAATCGTCTACGCAGCAGCTACAAATTGGCGATTGGAGACATTTCGCATATGAATGATCTATCAAAACGAATGGGGAATGTGAAATTACCCACAAAAATAATGCTAGACGCCGCTGAAGCCTTTGTGAAGACTTCCCCTCCTTCTACCTCTTCCTCTCCTTCTCATTCCCCAATGGCTGGTGGCACCCGAAGGGTTCTTCTCCCTCCCTTCTTCTTGGACAGCTGCAAGGGCGGAGGGGGCATCAGAATGGCGGCGACAGATCTTTGTAGCACGTGTCAGTAGCTACAGTAACCCCTAGGGTTTTTGGCTGCTCCTAATGGACCAAGGCTATGGGCCTGTGGCCCAAGATTTAATCCCTCTTTTAGAGAAATTCTGAAATTCCATTTTAAATCCTGATAAAAAGGTTTGAAATTCAATTATAATTCTAAAGATTGAACGGGGTATTACATTCTACCCCCCTTAAACAGAATTCGACCCCGAATTCTACTCGAAAGAACACCAACTGAAATTAATAACCATTAACACGTACCCGACGTTAACAACTCTCGTTAAAGCTCGCGCATGCGAGTTTCCAAGTCCCAAGTCTCATCACACTTAGACCATAACGTATACCAATGTCTTACACCTCAACACTCGTCTTGACCTTTATATGTGTAACAACCCAAAGTCCAATTAGAGAGAATTTTATTCGGGAGAGGGAAACTTATTCACTTTCGATTGTTTCAAAGTTTAGAGACGAAATTCGGTTCAAGTTCTGAATTCTTAGCGTTGGACCTTGGGGGCTTTGGGCTCTTGGGCTGCAACCCTAGTGGGCCATAAGAGGAAGGAGGCACCCAAGTGGGCCAGCCCAAGCCACCACACTCCTCCCCACCAAAACCCTAACCCTAGTGCCTTTACCTTTTCCTCCCTAGCGACCACCAAAACCCCTTGCTGGCCGAAATCCCACTTGTGCTCCTCTTCCTGCCATGACCCCTCCTCGCTCTCTCCCTCCTCAAGGTCGCCTCCATGGCTGCCCTTGAAGCTCTTCTTCTTCTGCAACGGTCAAGGAGGGAAGCAAGTGACTTTTTCACCAAGGAAGGAGAGGAAGAGAAGGAGGAGAGGAGGGAGAAAGGAGGGAAGATTTGTGGAGGAAACCAGCAAGATCTTGAGGTTCTTCAGGGGTAAGGAGTGGTTTTCTTGCTGGTTAGATTGTTTTAGTTGTATAGCTTGCTTTGTTTAGGGTTCTTCACTGACCGGGTTAAGATCAGATTCTGTTCCTTTTTGGGCGCCTGTTTTGTTCTAGATCTGTTCCGAATCTAAGGATCTCATCTCCTAGAGAGTTGTAGGTTATGTTTTCAGATTTCCATGGGTTCTAAGTTCACTAATTTCCGATTTATGGTTTGAAAGTTATCGTCTTTTTCGTTGCTGCTGTTCAGGAATCTGTCAAATTGTAGCAGACATATGAATGGTTAGATTTCAATTTGTTAAGGGCCGATTCAGGACTGTCCACCTGAACGAATATTGTAGATTACCTTCTTAGCTTTTCAGATTGGTAAATAACTCTTTGTTTGGACCTGTAGAACAAAAGATACGCAAGTTCCAAGTTGACCGTCCAGTTTGTTTGTCGGTTTCCGGCAGTAAAATTGACCCTTGTGCCATGCTTTGTTACAAGCAGAATCTGGGCATCATGCCAACTAGGTTTTTGTAGCTTACACTCTTAGCTTTCCAAAACATTAAGAAACTTGGGTTTTGGTTAATCCCATCAAAAATTATGATTGTTTCTTTACAGCTGTCCCGAATAGATTTATGTTTAGCTTGTCGTCTAGTTTGAGTAGGTCGAGTATTTAACTTGGGTTAAGGGTAAACGTTGTAGAGCGCTGTGAGTACTATCTTGTTAAGCATGTGGTTTGACGCTTAGTATCATTGTTGGTTACCAGGTGGTGGTGAACGCCGGTGCTAGCTCGTTCCGCCTTTTTGTCCTCGGTCTCACGGTGGAGGCAAGTGCAAGTAGTATTGATGTGTTGCTTATTTCATAATTGATGAATGCTACGGTTAATGCTGAAGCTTTAAGTTCGATAATTGTTGATGAGCATATTTTTTTTTCATAATGAGATGATACCATGCTTTAAATTGTGCATCATGTCATACATTTCTATACCTTGGTCTACGGGGTAGCCAAGGGTTTACTCCTTGAGATCCCCGTCCTGCATGGGACGGGCTTGGTCCCCACACTTGCGGAGTGTGGGCTTTGGATCCCTGTGCCTAGAGGGCACAGGCTTAGAGTATGTATCGACGGATACATACTCGGCATTACCGGTAATTGCAAAGAAGTGAAGTATTTTGCATTCATGCCATATTCATCGTATTTCTGCACATGCTATGGAATTATTTGTTTAGCATTTGATGCTATCATAAGAGATGGAGTTGTGGTAAAAGGCACTGTATTTATGATGGGATTGTTTTTTTTCCCTTTGACTACTTATGTTGCTACGTTTGATTTACTATTGCACTTTGCTGAGTCGCGGACTCACTCTTGCTATGTTGTGTTTTCTAGGTACCTCTCGAGGCAGTGGCATGCATGGGGAGGGGTAGTCATGGTGCACTTCACACACATATAACCACAACTAACGCCCTAGTTCAACTATTTAAAATTCTCAGAATTGACGTTCCCTTTAGGTTGAAATTTTGTGACCATCCTTCGTGGTGGATGATTCTGTGACCATCCTTCGTGGTGGATGATTCTGTGACCATCCTTCGAGGTGGATGATTTTGACTGCATTCATGGATGATCCCTTTTTGGTTTTAAAACCTACGTCCTTAGGTTCCCATAATTCCTTTACGCTGTTTGAATTGGGACATTGATGCTTTCGATCTAGTTAGTTGTTCATTATCTGAATGAGTTTAGTATTGTTGGACTACTTGAACTTAGTTGCTAAAGTGAGGACCCCTTAGATTGATTTATACTCAATGGATAAGTGAATTGCTCTTATTGAGAAATTATAGACTGCTATAGAGTTGACTTTCTTATAGTTTGTTGACATTCATGATTGGTACTTGGGTGATGGATTAAATTGTTGCTGATGTTTGATACTTTCCTTCTTCGTGTTATGGTTGAACTTATTTCGTTTATTGTTGTATGTTAGTCGTTTAGGTAACATCTTGGCTTCCGCGTAGCCAGGGTGTTACAATATGTTCTCTCAACACACAGGACACAAATGTAAGATCTTACTCGTTAGCCAACGGCTCTATCGAAAACTCAAGCTTTAGACCTCTCAGGTACTCACTCAGCATTGGACATACCAGACGTTGCATACCCCGCGTATGGACCCGAGACGGTCCTAGCGGTACGCCAACTTTCGAATCCCCACAACTAGCGAAAACAACCCAATGTACCTTGGGCTAACCTCTCCTTTTGGTACAAAACCACACAACATGCGCATAGCACACGGAACTCTTGTTCCACCTCTCAATTGAACTCTTTACCGTAACAAGGATCACCTCCTTTAACGGTGGACACACAACAGAACTCGCTTTGAACAAACTCTATTATAAACAGAGTCAACCGAAAGTAAAGGATTCTCATCGCAACCACGCAATGCTAACTCCCCACCAAAAGGGTCAAATCCAAAATCGAAGATTCATCACAAAAACCATTCCACTTTCTAATAAGGCAGTTTGCAAATGAATAGCACAAAAGCCAATGTAATACCCCGAAACTCGATTGGAGAGCATATTAATTGGGAGAGGGAAACTTATTCAATTTCGAATACATCAAAGTTTAAAGATAGAATTTGGTTCAAATTCTGTTTTTCTTGGCGCGTTTGGACCTTGGGCTCTTGGCCCAACATGCAAAAGCCCTTTAGTGGGCCGACCCAAATGGGAAAGAAAAGGGGTGCCTACTTAACCCTAGTCGCCAGCCATCCTTCCTTGGCCGCAATCCCCAAATCTCCCCCAGCATTTTTCTCCTGGTCGCTATCTCTCCCATCCTGGCGCCGCCATTTCCCCCTCCCCACGGCTCCTCCTAGGCCACCCGGCTCCTAGCACCACCTCCCCATGGCGCCGCCGCCAGCTCCGCTCGCTCCGCCTATAGCGCCTCCTCCATGGCACATCCTCCCCTGGCGCCGCTGCTCCCCTCGGCCCCCCGTGATGTCGTCGCTGTCGGGCATGGCCTCGCTTTGCCGCCATGGCTCCCCTTCCGCTTGTGGAACGCGCCGCCTCCTCTGGCCGGTGGTCGGCGTCGCCCCCTCCTTCCCTTGGCGCCGCCCATGTCGGCGGGGACGTCCTCGGTGGCATGGAGCGACTTGTGGATGCCTAAGGCGTAGTCGACCGCCCGCCGCACCGAGGTTGTCGCCAGGCTCGTCGCTGAGGAGGCCGCCGCCCATCGTCGCCTTCCTCAAGAACCACAGCTCGTGCAGAGCTCAGCCCGACAAGTAGTACAACATCCTCATGCTCCAAGAGCGTTTCAGATTGGTCCCGATCGATTGAGGCTCAGACAAGTATGCTAAATTTCAGTTTGAGTGCGGGAACTACTCGGGTCAGCCGACTACCTACATCGTTGTCGTGCTTTGTGCACAAACAGTGAGAGGAGCTTGAGTGCCCTATGGGGAAGGCTGGCAGCAGAGATTTTGATGCAGAACTAGGATGTTGCACTGGAGGAGCTCAATCGGTTGAAGGAGATTATTGATTCGAAGAACTTCTCATCACCTTTAAATTAGTTCTAGAATAGGATATGGCTAATGCATTGGAGTCTCTTTATCTTCTTTAACCATGAAGATGGCAGAAATGGGATCATTGATTTGTTCTTCCAGGACAGGTACTTGAATGCTATTCAGACAAACGCACAACATCTTCTGAGATACCTTGCTACTTTGCTAGTTCCTATGAGATTGTGTAACCTTTCTGCTATTCTAAGTTCAAAATTGAGAGGCGTGTGGCTCAGAATTAGTACTAGTACATTGGGTTTGGTCTAGTGAATTACTAATATATCACTGTGCTATTGAATGGAGGGGCAATATATAGTATATCCTACTCGTGGCATATTTATTGGAGATTGATGATTGTATGAGGGCTGTACTTCTTTGATTGGGAGATAGCTGGAGTGACTTCAATAATCACTTTTCAATTGGAAGCTTGTAACTGACACCTTGTTAGGACATGTTTTCTTGATGTTACACAGAGTGGGTTAGAATCAAATCTATGAATCCACCATGTATCAATTTGGTCGCTGATCAAATTCTATTGCTATGCTTATTTTGCACGTTACTATGTTTTGTGAGCATGTTGAAAATCCTTACTTCTGTACAATCTGCCCTTGCATGTGTTAGTCAAAACATCATTTTTATTATTCCATCAGTTTGATTAAAATGGAGTTCGAACCAGATAGTTATGCATCTGTTCCTTGGAATGTCTTGTGCTTAGTAGGTGGGTGATATGAGTGCTGATCTTATCATCAGCCAACTCGTACTGTTGGACGCAGAGGACCAAACTAAGGACATCAAACTGTTTATTAACTCACCTGGAGGCTCTATAACAGCAGGTGGTGGTGAACCCTGGTGCTAGAGTTATTCTGTCGATGTCTTCCGTCTCATGGTTGAGACAAGTGCAAGTAGTATTATTGAGTGGTTATATTTCATAATTGTTGATGCTTGCTGCTTGGTGATATTGATGAGTCTAAGTGCCATAATTTAATTGATGATGCTTACTGCTTGGTAATGTTGATGAGCCTAAGTGCGATAGTTTATTGATGATGCTTACTGCTCGGTAATGTTGATGGGCATGAATGCCATGGTTTGATGATGGTACTTTAAGTTTTATATTGTTAATGAGCATTACTTTTCTTGATGAGTTGATATCATGCTTTACATTCTGCATCATGGTATTGGATCCCTGTGCCTTGAGGGCACAGGCCTTGAGTATGTATTGGATCCCCATCATGCATTGGACGGCTTTGGTCCCCACACTCGTGGAAAGTCATGTAACTAATCCGGTGAGGTCGGTGAGAACTGTTACATGACTTGGAGTGTGGGCTTTTGTTCCCTGTGCCTAGAGGGCACAGACCTTGAGTAGGTATCGACGGATACCCTACTCGGCATCACCGGTAATTGCAAAGAAGTGAAGAGTTGCATTCATGACATATTCATTGCATTTCTGCATAAGATATGGATTTGTTTGCTTAACATATAATGTTGTTGTTCGTGATGGGATTGTTCTCTCCTTTGAATATTTATGATGCTTTCATAAAGATGGATTGTGGTATATATCGTTGTTGCTCATGATGGGATGGTTTAATCCCTTTGACTACTTATGACGCTGTCATAAGAGATGGATTTGAGGTAAATAGTGTTGTATTCATGACGGAATTATTTATTCCCTTTGGCTGATTATGATGCTATATTCTTTATTGCTATTGCATTTTGCTGAGTCGTGGACTCACACTTGTTGTGTTGTGCTTGTTAGGTACCTCTCGAGGCAGTGACATGCATGGGAAGGGGTAGACTTGGTGCATGTCATATAAACACAAACCGCAATGAATAAACTAGTCCAATTATCCACATTTCATGTTCTTGTTAATTGCTTTGGTTTCCGTATTGTGACCATCCTTCGTGGTGGATGTTTTATTTGTGCTCATGGGTGATTCAGTTATGTTCTTAATTCCTCGTTATTTTGAGGACCTTTGATGCTTGAGCTGTATCTATTTGCTAATGGATGCCCTTGATTAATGCTTTAGTTGTTTAGCCCACTTGGGATGATCTGTGATGATTAGTTTAAATTGGACGACTGAAAATATTGATTGATGCTATATTAGAATGTTAGAACCTCTGGTATAGTCACCTATACAAAGGAGGTTTTGCCGGATTTTAGAGAAATATCTTAGTTCTATTTGGTTAAAATATTATTGTTTGAAAAATGATTGAAATTATTCCGTATTGCTGTTGTACGTTAGTCTTTTAGGTAATATCCTGGCTTCCGCATAGCTAGGGTGTTACAGCCAAAGGAGAAATCACTCGAATGCCCGAATCAAATATTTCTTTTATTCTTTTTGAACAGGAAAGAACTACCCATGCCAACATAGCGCCAACTCAATTTGCGGAAGACATCAGTCATAAACATATAGCTCAAACAAGAATCAAGGGATCGTTTCATTACCCGAGGCAACATTCTTTTTCTCAGTTTCTCTTTTAGGAATAAAATTCCTCTCAAACTTTGGAACTCGAATTCATCACATACCACACGAGCTTAAATCTCTAAAATTGGCATCCTCAAAATTATGCTCAATTCGAAATACATCATCCACACCTTTGTAGAGAGGCTCTATTGACCCTACCGCAATACTCTAGACAACCCCTTCTACGGATAAAATTAATTTGACAGATGGCACCCAATGCACCTCAAAATAAATTTCACGCAATCATATCACCTCAAACTTTTAAGAGTAAACAACTCAAAATTCTCAATACACACACTCATGTACTATATCAAAATGGTTCTACCAATGATCATCCCATTGTTCAGAATCCGACCTTATTATATTTCCTCTAAAAAATCATTAGGCGACCAAAGACTTAGCATAGAAAAATGCAAAGTTCAAATTTAACCTCCAAAACCCCTACAACGAACTTTTCATATAACAGATAAGGTAATCCTTGGATTAAATCCCTAAAGTTCCCACAATTCCAACATACTCGCTCATTAACATCATCATGGAAACATTTTCCTAACCAAATTACCTCTACAAAGATTATAACTCTCAGAGGGTTACTCAATAAGACCGAGTCATTCTTGACATTAAATCAACCTTTTCCACTATCCCACTAATTGCCACAACGATTAAATTACTTTGTAATCCCAGTCTCATCAAATCACATCATCATGAATCACATACACAACCTCACAATACAACCCAATCGCAACACTATAACTTGATCAAGATTTCCATACTTTCGACGATCCCAATATTTCAACATGAACTAAGGTTCTGGGATTACACTTTACCATAGGTTCTACTTGGTATTAACAACAATCAGTTTTACTTCAGCGACAATCATTCCATTTGAATCAAATTTTCTCCAAGAGTTATAGTTCAAAACTGATTCATCTTCTACTATTCCTCCAATAGTTTGGTAGTAAAATCTCACCTCTACAATTACTTGACCACCACCAAACCGATGCTAGTTTATGCTTTATAAAACCTTGCAACACAAATATGTTGATCCTTTCTCAAAAGGAAGAGGCGAACAAGGACAAGTTTCGATACATAGGAAAATGTTGCTCCTCTCAGTGAGCACAAGACCAAAAGAAACAATCCAATAGCGATGATCTTGGGAAACAAAATTTGAGATCACAGTTAAGGGCACACACCCCTCAAAAAGAGAAAAGCAAATATCGGCCAATAAGAATAAGACATTGCCATTGAAACTTGACAACTCTTGAGTGGAAAAAGCAGAAAGTTTAGGCACGTTTCAATTAAACCGAAAGTTACAAAACTTGACTCCAATCCTCAAATACTCCTGCTACAATCTTTCCTTTAACATATAAAATAGTCCTTTGACTACAACAATACTTTGCCAGCTCGAACAAGATAAGTTCTTAAGACCAAACCACCAGAACCACTTAAGAACTAATAAAATCTGTCAACACGTCATTTTGCTCGGAACAGTTTCAACTACCACATAAATCATGAGATCTAAATGATCACAACCGCAAAACTCGAAACATTTTCATTTACGGGATATCACAAAAAACAGTCTGATTATTCTCCTCTTAAAGGAATCAACATCCCTCTCGCAACCATATACTGTTAATCTTTCTAACATCATATAATGCACTCCTAGCATGAACCATCATATCTTACTATCCCATTATCAACCTTTCCAAAAGAAACACACACACACACACACACACACACACACACACACACACACACACACACACACACACACACACACACACACACACACACATATATATATATATATATATATATATACATACTAACAGGTTGCATATAATGCACAATCCTCACTATCGAAGTAAACCATCTTTTAGTAAGGGCATGCTGCCTAGGTTATCCTCGTAAAACACACATATATAGATCACCCTTAAATTCCAATCATTAACCTATTAGCAATGTTCAACATCAATTTAGTGCACGCCAATCCAATCTAGCAGTCATCCTAGACATTTAACGATTATTCAATCATGGAAGAATTTATGATCCTTTCTCTATTTGCATCCCCACTAGCAAATATAAGATCATCAAGCAGCAAATTCAAGAAAACTTCCAAATTATTATCCACTAAGACAACAGGCAAATACATCCTTACCTCTCCCTTCCTACACAATTAATATAATCCATTGAGATCAAGTAATCTAACAGGTTTAGCAACCTAAATAATTTTTAATAATCAACCTTCTCATCAAAACATATTATTATCCTACCACTCCACCATCATGTAAACATAGATTCCAATTACATCCCATCAGTTCACCTCTTAGGAATGCTCAACACCATACTTCGATACATAATAATTGCACCTACCAATTACATATGATCAATACATATCCATAAAAGATAACCCCACGATTAATAGCCATTATGACAATAATCTAACACCTTCTGGACTTAATCATTCCAAAGGGTTAGACTGATACGTTGAGACCCACAAATCCAATCTACCCAAAAGCTTACCAAATTTATCACCCATAGTGATCAAACTAGTTCACCAATGTTCTATACCTTTAATAACCCTTCTGAATCCATTTAAGTGTGGACATACTCTTAGTCACTACCCATCAGGTAATTACTCTTTGACAACATCAAATTAATCAACTTCAATTCCTATGATCTAGGTTAAGACCAACCATGCACACGCCACAGATCCGACTTGATAACTCATACCTTAACAACAAACTTCTATGTTTAACATCTCTCGCTTAAACATAACAAGACATCACAGAAGGATTACTAAAGTTAATTCTCCCTGGAAAGGGCCTCCATTCGCGCTGGCCACGTCACCCTGATACTTTTCGTTCGTCGGATTCACAGCGGACGTCCGTCGTCGCCTCATTTCCTGCGCTTCCGCCGAACCGGATGGTGTGCTTCGTCGACGCGACCGCACGTCCTGGCCGTTCGATCCCTTGCGCTTGCTGCGAACGGACGCACCATGTCTCTCGCGTCGAGCATCTTCTAGGAAATCCCACGTTTCATCGCCTCGTGAACTCGCCTAATACACCTGTCTCCTCTGCTCCCCAGATCCCCTACTCTCCCCCCTGGCGCTACTCGCCGACGCCTGGCTTGGCTCCTGGCTCGGCCCGGCGGCCAAGACTACGGCCAGGCCACACCCGACCGCAGCTCGGCCCAGCGCCGCCACCGCGCACGACTCGCGCTCCTCCATCGGCCGCTCTCGCCGCCGGTCAGCCGGCTCGCCCTCTCCTCCCGGATCCCCCCCCTCTAGCGCCACCGCCGCCATCGCCGGTCTTGGCCCTAGTTTCGGCCTGCTGCCGCAGGTTCGCCTCTCCTCCCGGATCCCCCTCTCCCCTGGCGCCATCCGCCACCGGTCTTGGCTCGGCTCGGCCTGGCGCCAAGACTGCTTCAAGCTTCTTTGCCACGACTCACCCTCTCCTCCCAGATCCTCAAGACTTGGCCTTGGCGCCGCCGCCCGGTCTTGGCTCTGGCTCGCCCCGGCTGGCTGATGTCGACTTCGCCGCCACCGCGCCACGACCGCGCTCCTCCATCGGCCCGCTCCTGCGCTGCGCCCATGGCCGCCTCCTGCCGCCGGCTTGGCCCATCTCTGCTGCCGCCGGCTCACCCACATTTGAGTTTTGGCTAATCTGATTAAGAGAATGGGAAGTTCTGCGGTTATATTTTGTTTGAGTTGCGCCATTTCGACGAGAGCACATATGTTCTGCATATTGGTTGCGTGCAGTTGATTTTCATAGTATTCATGATAGATGTAGCATTTGAGCTCTCATAACTGTAGGGAAGAAACCGGCAGGTGAGGTCCTCTCCCCGTAATGACCCACATCTACTTTACAAAGAACGAGCGAGGATGTTACTAATTTCTTGATGAACTTGCTTTTCAGCTCAGCCCGTGGGTTACTCAGTTCGAGATTGTAAGTTTTATGTTGTTCCAGCTTCTGCCCTAAATATCACGATGGATATGCCTTGCTGCAATGAATTATTCGCTTAGTCTGCATACAGTTCAGATCGATCCTGTACTGTTTGGGGAATACAACCTTCTTAATTTAACATGGTGCAGGCCATTAGCTCCAGCTCCTGGTAAGCCTTTGTCATATTCCTGTTCTTCTAACTGTCACAATGCTGACAATTCTCTTAGTATCCAGCTAGATAAAACTTAGAGACCACTTCAGTTTTGTTCCTTTAGTTCTGTTTGTATTGTATACTTTGTTTGAGAAATTTAAGAATATTTGTGTCACATGATGATACTAGGTACGTGTATAGCGCGAACTGTGAACCACCAACTATTGTTGTTCTGTCTGGCACAATACTGCCGTTTCTCTTAGTGTCTATTCTTTTCTTTGATGACCATGGAAATTGGAATTGTTGATGTGGTGGTTCCAAAATGATGCTTTGTGAAATTATATATCCTACATATAATATAGAACACCTTTCTTTCATATGTGTATCCTATTTACCGTTAACCTTTTTAAAAACAGTTCTCCTTTCCTAGCGTTATTGTATATCTTGTGTTTCAGATTTTCAGCTCCAGTATTCGTGATAGCACCGAGCGCCTAACTGTCTACAACATTTACCTTACGAAGACCAAGTGAGCATACCAATCATGACGAACACTTGAACCTGATTAATGTCATTTCCTCAAGTATCGGTGCTCTAATCCACATCTTCGTGATTGTTTTATTTATTTGGTTCCGCACATTTAGGAAAGGAAAACAGAAAGTACCTCCTATTGAAACGCATAGGTATCAAGTTAGCTTTTCTCTGATATATTCGTTCGAAAAGTATCTCAGTTTGGGTCTCAGGATCTGTTTCTTTATTTGTGGCAGATGATACCGATAGCAAATAGAGGGATTCAACAAATCTCGCTTGATAGCCTCCTATTAGGCAACATCATCTGCGGTCGCTGGCCGCCCTCCCCCAAGTAAGCTCCTCTTCCTCTTTGCTATTTTTCTGCTATGAGGTTATCTAATTGGGTTTGGGTCTTAGGATCTATTTCTTTATTTGTGGCAGATGCTACCAATAGCAAATAGAGGGATTCAACATATCTCACTTCGTAGCCTCCTGTTAGGCAACATCATATGGCATGAATCAACAACCAAAAAAAAGGTTAGCTTCTTGGCATCAGATCAGAAGATGCATGTTGTGGAAAGAAAATTGCTTGACCCCATGCTCTTTGAAACTATATATGGCATTGGAAGATCACATGTTATTTCTCCTTAATTATATGTGGATGACAAGTACTGAATGTTATCGCATCCTCCTTTACCGCAAGTATGATGTCTGTTTCATTGAAAAATCAAGCAGCATGTTACGCATGTGGCTTTCTCAGTATCAAGCTTCCTTTCGTCTATCTATGTTATTCAGGCCACTGATCCATTTGTAATACTTAACCATTCTAGCATACAGATTCTACCACCCATTTTTCTCTTTGTCTATCTATGTTATTCAGCATAGATAGTTCATTGTGATTTTATTTTACAGCCTACAAAAGCAGACCTAATAGTCCATTGCTCCCAAACTTCAGGGGCAGCCACAACAGCGATCAAGCTTTGGTCTCTTCCAACCAAGAGGTTCAGTCTACCCATCCCTACTCTTACAGGTACTTGCATATCATTTCGCTTGCTTTTCTTCTTCTTTTTTGTTGCAAGATTGACTTTGCAGACTCACGCCATCGCACCCACTAGAAAAAAAAACACTAAGAAACCTAGGCAATGATGATAGCACTCTAACCAGAGGAAGCACAGAACACGAATACTAACCCTAGACTATCAAAGAACATAGAGCTCCCATCCAATATATATCTCAGGCACTGCATCTGATACACGTTCCATGACATTTCTATGTAGGTGCCTTCGTCATGATACGCTGGAACTAATGCCTTTCTGACAGTGCCTTTTATTGCTATGTATGTATTTCTCTACTGTCGTTTTACTACCCCCTTAGTGTATACAGAGTCAGTTCTTACCTGCTCATGCACCTGCATAACCTTTTTTTTGTCTTTGGTACCTATATACGATCTTTGCTCTGTGAATATATGTATGTCAGCCTACATATATGTTTTGGTGCTTTAGCGATTATGTTCATTTTCTAATAATCTATGTATGCATGTTTATTACAATGCCCACTCCTTAACACATGCTCCCTTAGTCTATACTGGAGTGTTTTGCTATCTTATGCACCTTTACTTAAATATTGCTATCTTGCTTAGATGTGCCTGTGACAAAGTATACCAAATAAGAGGACATTTTCGACGATGCTATTGCCAGTGCTGCTATTTCTATAGATCAGTAGTCTGCTAGCTGAGTGCTTGTATGCAATGCTTATTAGTCTTGGCCAAGCAAATCATCATTCATGGCCCGTGTAGACCAATAACAGCCGTGCCATTTTAGTCTTGCCCAAGCAAATCATCCCCAGACAACACCGCTTTCAACAATTAAACATACAACAACAAAGAGCACTCCTGAAAGCTTTCAGCAATTAAACATGCAACCACGAAGAAATATCACTTATAACTTGAACTCATAAATATCACGTCCATATATAATCCACTTCCTGTGTGTTGAATCTGCTGCCTCAGTTATATTATTATGTATTATGATATAGCTTATAGTTATGAATTCATCGTTTTTATTTTGGTTCACCCAAATAGATGCGGTCAATTTAGTGCCCTGCTTTTTGCAAATATTAGCTAAATTTGATAACATAGCGGATGCAAAGATGCTATGCAGGGTGAATTATGGGTAGTTATTAGAATAATTATCTTAGTGTTACATTTAGATATGCTTAGTATTACATGTTCTACAGTACCAACCTGGACATTGTGTCCTTTCTACAGCGAAGACATGAGAGCGAAGAGGTCACTTGCACCATTCAGGAAGTTTATGTCATTGACTCTACAAGGTCTTTAATATTAAACGTATTCGCTTCTCAAGTACAATTTTTATTCCACTAAATATATTTTATGTGAAACATTATTAACAGTATCTGTCGTCTCAATAGATTCATAGCTTATATCTTAAACATTGTTACCTCACTTTGATCAGGCCAGCTACCAAAAAAAAAAGAATGATGTCCGTGCTCTACTTAGCACCGTAATCTCAAGTATAATTCTAAATCACTAACAGATCAAAAAAATATTAAAAAAAATGCTTCTAACTAACTGCTACTTTTTACAGGTTTTGCATACATCTTTTGCAACGGCCGCATCAACCACTGCTTCCCAGGAACATCTTATGCTTAACAACTTTTGCTTTTTTCCACCCATTCTAGCAATGTTCTATCAATATTGTTCATTACAGCACCCATATTAACTAAGTTACTGCTCCTACAAATTCTATTTTGTTAACACTTTCAGCTCAACTGGGTCCATCAGGGACTTCGTGTTTGTATGTATATACACTTTCACTGCTTGGTTGCTCTATTTTCTATACGTGTTGCTTCCTTTCTCTGTTTGGTGAATATTCACGCATCACCTATGTCCGAGACTAAATGCTGTTTGTATTTCTCTATTTTGTAAATGCGCTGCTTCCTTGCTGTATTTTGTAAATATTTACAGCTCACCTATGTCCAAGACTGACTTCACTTTATATATACGTGTCCATTCGTCACTCCCTTCCTCTTTATATGAATCATGCAGATAATACAAATTTTTTACCTTCAGCAAATTCTACAATAGACTACATAACTACACTAAAAATGATATAAGCTATTTAATATATTTCAATTTGCACTCACTGCCAACCCATTACGGCCCGTACCATTTGGTGCGGGTGATCTTCTAGTTTTAATTATTTTCAGAACAAAGGGCATTCAAGAAGCTGCATTCGAAATAATCCGAGAGAAATACATAAAGGCAAGGCTTTCACATGTTAAAGAACTTACAAAATAAAGCTTCCATTATCCAAAATACCAAGCGATATAATGAGTCATGTTTCCTAACAAGAAGGACAGAACTTCCAAATAAAAGAGCAATCTTATAAATCAACTACGTTTATAAGCAACAAAATAACTCTTCAATCGGGAGAACAAATGTTTGCCTTAGGAAACCAATAAAGATGATGAACTCCCATCAACTGCAATGAACCACTAATCCAAGAAAACTCATCCATCGCATCTGAACGAGAATAACCATTTCAAGCTCAAGGAAGACAATAACCTTCCCAAAGAAACTCATACTCAACACCTAAAACTAGTTGACTCGAGGTAAACACTCCATTATTCTCATACCCCAAACGGTGGTGCAACTTGGCAACCCAAGGCTACAACCACAACATAAATCTCTCATCATCTACTATCATCACACATAATAATCATATAGGCAAATCATAAGCATTCATACTCATTTCATGTCAATAATGGTCAATATGACACAACGGAAACGTAAATGCAATGATTGACTCATCCCCATCTTACTGTGCACAGTGTGTCAATTTAATAATCAATTACCATGGACCTAATGCCCGCTCTGATACCAACTGTAACACCCTAGCCCAACATAGAGCCTAGGATGCTACTAAACTACTCTATTGAACCATTTTATTCCAACTTCTTAACAATTTTCACCAAAACAAATAACCAATATAAAGAATGACATCTATCAAGGATAATTAATCTAAGCATAGATCTTTCCCATTATCATCCAAATTCAAATCAATAGTCTATGCTATACAATGGGAGCAAATATTTAACAATTAAATATAAAGCATTATGAATCATCAGAATTACGAGGATGTAAGTCTAATCCAATCAATTGAGTTATTCAATCCAATAGAATCAATAACTGAGGTTTAAAAGTTTAAACAGTTCATCCATCAACACAAGCGAATCAACCACCATGAAGGATGGACACAGTCTGAACTAAAAGATTTATCATGAACTTGAAGTTTAGTTAAATGAACTAATTTATTTGCCATGGATAGTGTAAGTGTGATGTGCATCAAAACAACCCCTACCCATGCATGTCGCTGCCTCGAGAGGTACCTAGAAAGAACAACACAACAAGAGTGAGTCCACATCTCAGCAAGTACAACAGAATAATATGAAAAATACTGGAACAAGAACATAACATTCACAATAATCGAATACGTATGTAGAACGGCATAAATCTTATGCAAGAATGGAATGCATCCTCTTCTCTTCTACTTATACCGGTATAGCTAGTGAACACCCGTCGGTGTTCACTCTTGCCCGTATTATCCAAAATGTAGGGGATCCAAGGCCCGTTTGAAGAATCATTCAAAACAGGGATCCAAATTGCCCATATTGGAATGATGGGTCTTACTTGCCCATATTGGAATGATGGGACTTTACTTTCCACTCCCGTGGGTGAATCATGAACGAATGAATGAATACATTGATATGAAAGACATCATCTCAAGAAGCATGGATTAACATCCATGGAAGGAAACAAGAATTATTAGAATTTACTCGCAGTCCATAGAATTTAATCATAGCATGGCATCAAGCATTACAAATAAATAACAGTCAATACAATCCACAATGTACTTGCCTCAACCGCAAGACCGAAGACGATGACAGGAAGGCTCTAACCCCGGTTCTCACCACCACCTGGCAACCGCAAAGCATTCTAAGAATAACGTTCAAAAGTGCTCAGCATAGCAATGGAACAAAATGAAATTAATCGCCCTAATCGCAACCCGAAACTTAATCACTACACTCTCAAATCCCAATCTGTCCAAACCGACAGCTATCAAAGAAAAATCCATAACTTTTGAGTCAAAACTCCAAAAGTTGTGAATCCAACTTTCCTGGAATCTACACAGGCATAGATACAACTTCTCAGGTGACTAAAAGATCAAATTAACTCAGCTAAGCCTTTGTTTTTAACCCTGAAGACCGTTCTGTCATCTTCGGTATTACTGACTTGAGAATTTCGTAACTTTTATTTGGTACATCCAGTCTCACTGTTCTAAGACTTTCTGGAAACTACAGGAAACTAGATTTTTCAATAAATTTATCAAAATTATCCCCACTGTGCAACAAAGGTTGTCAACTGCTAAGTAATTCTCTTCTGTCCACAACAGAACGACAGATTACAACATTAAATTGTAAAATTCATATCTTTCATTCTGAATGTCCAACAATTATGAACTTTATCTTCCTGGAATCATCATAAAAATATCTACATATCTCATGCAGATCAACTGACCAAATTCGTCCATCGCAAACCCCTAATTCATAGAATTAGGCTAGCTGCCCGAATCTAGAGACTGAATAAGCATCTAGACTTGTAAAATTCATAAATAATTCATCGTTCATCCAAAAATTATGAGTTAATACTTTATGGAAAGCCCACGTGAAACTCCAAATAAGTCTAGGAGACACTAAATGCTGGATCTGCTTGGACCTAACTCAAATTCGCGTGTCAACAGATCAGCAGAATCAATCGATCTACACAGCGGCTACAAACTGGCGATTGGAGACATTTCACATATGAACAATGTACCAAAACAAATGGGGAATGTGAAATTACCCACAAGAATGACGCTGGACACCACTGAAACCTTCACGAAGACTTCCTGTCTTTCTACCTCTTCCTCTTCCTCTCCTTCTCATTCCCCAATGGTCAGTGGCACCCGAAGGGTCCTTCTCCCTCCCTCCTTCTTGGACAGCATCAAGGGCGGAGGGGGGCACTGTAGCGGTGGCGGTATTGTAGCACAGACGTGCTATAGTAACCCTAGGGTTTTTGGCCGCCCCTAATGGGCCAAGGCTATGGGCCTTTGGCCCAAGATTTAATCCCTCTTCTAGAGAAATTCTAAAATTCCATTTTAAATCCCGATAAAAAGGTTTGAAATTCAATTATAATTCTAAAGATTGAATGGGTTATTACAGTCTTCCTTTCATTGTATCATTCCATGACACCG
The DNA here is from genome assembly GCA_036346405.1 of Phyllostachys edulis. NCBI lineage: Eukaryota > Viridiplantae > Streptophyta > Magnoliopsida > Poales > Poaceae > Phyllostachys > Phyllostachys edulis. The sequence goes on from CM070552.1 coordinate 16,312,729, forward strand.
CAATACTATATTGAACTAGTCTCAACTTAAGACCCAATACAATTACTTGTTTTGTTCACTGACTGTTATTATCCGAAAATATAATCTATCAATTGAATATTTATAAACTAACAAATCTTCTAATGTCTTTTAGGCCAATTACCTAAATAAGTCATAAGGGGGGAGGGGGGCACTGTCATATGCCCACTTCTACCTCACTATCTGCTAGCCATACTTTGATTGCCTAATTGGCTTCTAAGTAACTATTGAATTTGAAATGTTCCACGGTCAGACATACACTAATGAAGTTCTAATTAACACTTGATAGCTCATTGCTCACTGTTAACTGACCTTTAATTGCCCACACTAATCACCTGAGCTAACTACTATTTAACTTGTTGTCCTCCTTAATTAATCTTCTTAGCATTGATTAGGTAAAACACAATGCTATGTAGCCATTATGTGGAAAGCACTTTGTGGGGCTCAATAAGCTAAGGCCTACTGTTATTGAGTATATTTAACTAGACCTTGCTTGATACGGTACACTGATCATTTGCATTGTTTTTACTCAATTAAAATAACATGCTGATTATACCTAACTAAGTTGGCTTTGGCTAATTACTTACTTAGTTACTATGGGGCCCACCTGTCATTCAGATCTACATACAGAGAGTTTTCTGTGAGTGAGAGAGATGAGGGGCCCACTGGTCAGGGGAATGCACAAGGAGAGAGAGAGAGAGAGAGAGAGAGAGAGAGAGAACAACAGTACAGAGAAAATGGAGGACCAAGGGTGGTTCTTGGGTGGTGTTCGTCACCCGCGGGTGGGAGGACGACGGCGGTTGGTGATGGCCAAAACGGAACCGTGGTGGGGAGGTGAACTGGAGGGCAGTAGTGGCGCGACCGAAGGTGGTCAATGGTAGGCTGGAGGTGGCGCGCGGCGGCCAACCGTCGAGGAGAAAAGGGGCGGTGACGCTCCGGTGGGAGAGGGGCAACTCTTGGGCTAGACGTGGCGGCGACGCTACTGTGAAAGGGAGCTCCAATGGATGACAGGGGAAGAAAGGGGAAGGCGAGGAGGTGCTCTAGAAGCAAGGGATTGACGCGCAACTCACCGGAGGCGAAATGGCATCAGTGGCAGCGGAATTGGCCAAAACCAAGGAGGACAACGGATGCACAGTGCTCTGGTGATGGAATCTTCCAATTGATTGGGGGGAAAATGAAGGAGAGGCTCAGGAACACGTTTTGACGTGCACGGATGGTGGAGGGACTTGCTGATGCAGTCGGAACAGCGAGCGGTGCACGACGGCCGGCGCACACGTGGTGCGGCTTGAGCCCAGCTCGAGCTTGAGGAGGAAGATGGAGTGAGGGGGAAGGGGAAAAATGGCATGGAGGGGCTCGGTGGCTTGGCGCTGATCATTTTATGGGCGGGGAGGGGTGGAGAAGCTAGCGATGTGCTTGATTGGCGGTATGGGCGACGGTGTGCTGGCGGGATGGGGCAGGCGCGGGATTACGCGAGCTGCATGCGGGCGACATGTCGCCGGTGATGGCTGTGAGGCTGCACGTGGCGCCATCGCCAGGGCAGCGTGTCACCAAAAGAAGGAAGTAGGGAGGGGCGATGCCAGTGTACGGCATGGGCGCCGGGATGGCTGGGGAAGAAGCAGAGAGGAGGAAGGCTGCGGGTGGGCCTGGGAGGAAAGCTAGGAAAGAGAAAAGAAAAGGAAAGAAAAAGAAAAGGAGAGGGAAAAATAGGAAAAAGGAAAAGAATAGAATTTTAGGTTTGTTAAAATTCTGATACTTGCTAAAGAATTCTAATGTGGTGATTGGGCACTTAGAGGATTAGGTTTTGAATATGTTGTCGATTTTAGGGTTTACACTTCATGTATTATTTCAAGAGAGCAATACTTCAGATGAACTTTGGTACGACGATTTACTTGCATCTGATTCTTTTGCTTTTACAATTTAGGCTTTTAGGGTTTCTGTTTCTAGGTTTCTGCATTTAGGGGTTTCATTTTACCATTCTTGTGCTGACAAAAGAGAAAGTGCAATTCAAACAATTCTAAAAAATACAGGAAAAAAGGATGGCCATAGATATCAACTAAAAAAGTTTTAAAAATATTGTATTTTTATATTCGGGTACTTTTGGGATGTTACACTCTTGGAGAAGAATTTAGGGCTTTCCTTATGCTCCTTTGAGCTTTGCCCACTAGGAAGCATGGCTTTGTAATCCTTCCTCTCAAGGCAATGAAAGTTCCAAGTTCTTACATGTTCTAAAATTTATTTTATTTTCTTACAGTTTCTAGCTTTTCTTCGTTGCAACTTGAGTTTCTCTTCCCCTCCTTCTACTTGCTGTAGTTCTATTGGATCTAGGACATGTCAGAGGTTGAGGGGTTCATCAAGAACATGTCCCAACCTAGCAAGATCCATTAGAACTCATTCTTGCTCAAGTGGTGTTTGCATAAACCGTGTTCTTGAGTTGAAATTGCTGTTTCTGGTGCTGCTTGGACTATTTGCATGAAAGGTTGAGGCTTTGGGCATATCCTTACAATTGCTTTTGTAATCATAGACCTAAGATCATTTCCTAACCATGGTTCAAGTTTCATCAATTTTGAGGGAGTAGATTTTGAGTTCTTGAGGTTTCTTCACGGCCAAGTTTCTAAAATTTCAGATTTTGATGCAATGTGATCTTGAAGCAAGAAAGGTCTTTCCATTCGGCATTACTTTGCAATTCCTTTTGGAATCATGACCCTGAGGACCTTATCTTGCTTTGGTTTAATTTTTATCAATTTTGAGTAGGTAGACTTTGAGTTCTTGAGGTTTCTTCACACCCAAGTTTCTGTAATTCCAGATTTTGGTCCAGTGTAATTGTAATATTCTAAAAATAACCCCTTGAGGGCCTGTGCATAATTAGACGAAAAGGGATACGTAAAAACGAAATATTTTAGAATTTTTAGGGAGGAGTTGGTTCGTACTGGGATAAAAGGATTGTGAGGAGAGTGGATTCTAAAAACCCCAGCCGTCATTTGTTTTTCTTCTTTTCCCCGTGCGCCGCCATCGTTCTACGCTGCGTTTTCCTCATTGCTACTCAGTACATGCGCCAGAGGCGGCGCTCGGCCTTGACCCAAACCATGAAAGTGTTGCTTGGCTGTGTGCCTTCTGCGGTGCAAGTGCTGCTGCCACGTGGAAGCTGCCCGTGCGAGCCACTGCTGCCGCGTGGAGATTGGTTCGGCCGACACTTCTAGCACCTAAAGGTTGGTGCCAGCCGAATTGTTTCCTACTCACGGTTTGGTTGCCTTGCATGCAAGCCTTGCTAGCTCCAGTGATTAACTAGTAGTGCAAGGTCTTTTGTTTGCATGCAACAGTGGCATTAGTAGTTGATTAGTTAATGGTGCACTGCTATGATTATTTAATTTAATAGTGCTGCATGTGTTTCATTAACTGGAGTAGTAAGGGAGAGAGATTAATTTAATAGTGCTGCATGTGTTTCATTAATTGGAGTAGTAGGGGAGAGAGCTTAATTTGATAGTGCTACATCAGTTTATTAGTTTTGTCCACCTTGCATAGTGGTGTATGCATGTGTTCCATTGGCATAGTAAAGGACAGGGAGGATCTAGATAGTGCTGCATGAAAGCATATGTTGGCATTAGTAACTAACGATAGGGCTGCATCCCTTTTCATGCATCTGTTGGCATTAGAATTAATTAGTAGTGCAAGATCATACAACAACTAGTGCTAGAATTCATTAGTAGTGCAAGATCTTTTGTATGCATGCATTTTGTTGGGACAGTAAGGGAAAAATATTAGGATGTTTCTAGTCGGGGAGAAATCGAACAATAGATTGATTTAGTCTGCTGTTCTGTTGTATGATTTATTTGGGTATCTTAATGGCAAATTTTGGTAATGTTATCTACTACTTAATTGTAGATAATTTCAGTGTCTTTCCATAGAGTATTTAATCATGTCAAGCGAACGAGTAATTTTCAAGTTATGAATTTAATAAGACCCGCTGTCCAAAAGATAACATATCGGTCTTCTGGGATAAAAACGGGGGGTTAGATGATTTAATTAGAAGTCATGGTAATCTAAGAAAAGGTGGGGAATTTTGTGTAGATTTCAGAATGGGGTGGTTTGCCATGATCGGACTTGTGAGTCAAAAGTTACGCCTTTTTTTGTACCAGGACAACAAGGGGTGACTGTTCGGTATTGAGGAAGCGTTGTGGATTTGGGGGACGTGTAGGAGCGATGTCAATTAATTGTTGCTCTTGTGATACTGTAGCTTGTACTGAAATTTAAGTATTTATTGTAGGAGAGATGTCGTTCTTGTTGCCATCTTTTGGCCAAACCGTGCGTCGCAATTAGTAAATGCGAGTGCATGGTAGACAACGATCAATGATTGATCACTGTATCTCTTTATCGTTCATTAGCATTATTGTTGTGCCTTTATTTTTATTTAATTGCAAGCAATGGAATGGTATGACTATATCTTGTTGACGAACATGATGAAAAATTGGATACGATGAATGTGATGAAATTATGCATTTTTGCATTCATAAGCATCTTTGCATTTGAGCAAGTGATCATGATTGATCACAACTCTACGGGAGTGGAGGAGGTCCTCGATCCTTGAGGAGGAGTGGGCTTGAGAGTGAACATTGTCGCGAGCGTTCACTCACGTATATCGGTATACGCGAAAGAAGTGCATGTGGACATGTAGAGTAGGGTTGCATTGAGATATGAGATAATGTGTATGAAAACAAAGAGAAGAGAATGGTATGAGAATATTAATAGAAGGACATGTGATGATAATGAAGTTATTGAATAATGTTGTTTTATCATTGTTTGTTGTTTATTGATGTATTTGCTGAGTCGTGGACTCACCCTTGCTCTTTGTTGTTTTCAGGTGATCGTTGAGGGCACCACGATTGAGAGGGACTAGCACACATGTGATAGTTTCATACTTCAGACATATGATTATTTGCCATGAGAACTATTTGATTCATTATTGTTGGACTACTTTTAGGACATGTTAGTAATTGAATAAGCTTAGATGAATGCTTTGGATTAGTCTATTTTGCTCCAAGGTTTTAGATTTACTGGTTTGGTGCTGTTTTAAACTTATTGTCTTGCTATGTTTCCCTTGCTTATTATTCATGCTTGACCAGTCTTTATTCATGCTCTATTGTGACCCGTGGTTGCGTTTTATTAATTTTTTGGTTGCTGAAATTTCATAGTGTGTTGATTAATACTAGTTGAAAGGGTAGTTTAGTGGCATTCGTGCTCGGTGTTGGGGGTGTTGTTCTGATTGATATCGAGCGGGCTTTAAGTCTGTGGTGAATAGATTAATAACTTAGGAAACCTAAAATTGCTAAAATTTGTTTTATGGTTAGTAAAACAACTAAAATTTGCTAATGGTAAACTAATTTAAAATTGGACACATTAGTGCACACAATAGGTTAGAGAGTGGGATGAGTATCGCCTTACGCTTATGTTATGTTGTATTTTGATGCATGATTTGATAATGACCTTTGAGCTTATTGTGTGTTATTGATTGTGATTGATAGCTATGCCAAGAGGTAGAGGATGTGGTCGTGGTGGCCGCGGTCGTGGAGGCCGCGCTGGAGGTCGGGGCCGCGGGCGTGGTCCCGTGGAGCCACCTCTTGTGGTAGTTGAGTCAGTAGCTGAGGGGGTTGCTGTGGACCCACCTCCGGTTGGGGGCCAGGATGAGACCCCCGCTTTGCTGAGAGAGTTGGTGGGAGAGATCCGTGCTCTCCGTCAGCAGGCACTAGTAGCCTTTGCTGCTGTGGCATCTATTGCTACTCCTATCGCTCCTCCACCGGCACCTGAGGCGCGGATGATGCTTCGAGAGTGGATGGGGTTGAGGTTGGATCCGTTTGACGGGTCGGGCACACCGGTCCAGGCAGTGGATTGGTTGCGCTACATGGAGAGACAGTTTGGAGCTTTGGAGATGTCCTCACATCAGAGGGTCCGTTTTGTAGCCTTTTAGCTGAAAGGGCAAGCAAACATTTGGTGGGACGGTGTGTTGTCTTCGAGGACCGCTGCTCAGGGCCAGTCACTTGGGAGGACTTTGTTGATCAGTTCAAGGCAAAGTTCTATCCCTACTCCTTCGTTGAGAAGATGGAGGTTGCCTTGACGCCTTTTGTTCAGGGGAAGAGGTCCATTGTTGAGTATGAGGCTGAGTTCAACAGCTTGGTGGCGAACGATGATCTTCAGAAGGCCAAGAAGTTCCGTTGGGGTCTCAACTCAGAGTACCAGCATGTGTTGGGAGCTACTCCACTCCGTGACTTCAGCTCTGTTGTGGAGCAAGCTAGGGGCATGGAGTTGGAGATGCAGCTCACTAAGGGGCAGCAAGCCTCTGGTGGACTGGTTGCTTCTAGTGGTGACCAGAAGAGGAGCTCTAGTGAGGGGAGTGGGTCTATTTAGTGACCTGCTTTCAAGAAATTCAAGGGAGGACCGCAGTCCTCCAAGTCTAAGAAGTCGAGACTGTTTTCTTCTTCGGCGCCTTGTCCTTTTGCAGGTACTCCAGCTCTTCGTCCTGTCCCAGGGCAGGGCATGCTTTGTTTCAAGTGTGGTGATGGTCACCACGCTGCTGAGTGCTCTTGGACGGGGGATTGTCGTCAGTGTGGCCAACCGGGTCACAAGGAGCGGGTGTGTTGCTAGAACTCTGCTAGTGTGATCAAGTGGGAGCTTGTGCCAGCTTCTGCTTCAGTGCGTCCGGCTCAAGGATCTGTCCATATGATGGCTGCTTCTTCTGCGCCGTCACTTCCTTCAGCTTGGGCGCCTCCAGCTGGGTTCTACTGGCAGCCACCGCCTCCTGCACTGCTTCAGGTTGCACGACCAGCTTTACCTGCACCGCCACAGTAGATTATTGGGGCTCTCGCCACCCCGGCGCCGTCTTCTTTCGCCATGGCGCCACCTGGAGTGTACGCCATGCCTACCGTGGAGTCCGCGGGTCATCCTGATGTGGTGACATGTACTTTGCTTGTAGATTCGTTTAATGCTTTAGTCCTTTTTGATTCAGGGGCTACCTATTTATTTGTCTCGACGGTGTTTGCTAGGAAAGCAAACCTAAGTATGCAGTTTATTTCTCAGTCAGTGTTGGTCAGTTCTCCTGGGGGTATTATTGCGAGCTCCACTGTTTGTCCTGGGTGCTCTATTGTTATCGATGGGGAGAAGTTCACGGCGAATCTGATGGTCATTCAGTTGGAGCCTTTCGATGTTATCTTGGGCATGGATTGGTTGCACTCTTTGTGAGAGCCGCTGGGGTATTTACCTTCTAATGCTTAGCCATCAACTTGACCCTAGCATTACAAACCAAATATCCTGTGCCTCGGCGTACATGTACCTCCCAGAATTGCAGTACACATACCCCATATAAAAATTATGCACCAACTCCATACACAAGTCATTACATTACCAAGTCTTCAAACATACAACACAAAGACATATAAGTCCAGAAAACAACCGTAGGGCCGACCGACCAAATTGATAAGGTAAATAAACAAAGTAGCAGCGGAAATAAAAGCCATAAGATGACGATAAACAAAAGCCAACTGGTTTGCCATTACCCACAAGGCAACCGACCGGGCCGCCAAGCTAGTTGTCCTGAATGAAGTCGGTCTCACAATAGCTAATCCCTTGGGGACCAACCTCCTCTTCAACAATTAAACAATGCAGCTGAGTACAAAGTTGTACTCGCAAGACTTACAAGCAAAAGAAATATATAGATGCATTCATGTATCAAAGGAAGGCCACTACACTAAGCAGTTTTTAGTATACAACAATTTTTCCTTTGCAAAAGAGTAATAGATTGTAAAGCCATTTTAAGCAATCTGTTTTTATTTGTTTAAATAATAGTGAGACAACAATTATAAACATAAATAACATCCTGGAGGTGTCTTCCCAATAGCCACTACAACATAGCACGAAATACCCATTCGTACCACCCGAATTCAAGTTTTATCGAAAATGTTGAGTCTAACTCTTGTAGAGACCTAACCAAGCGTGTCCATAACCTAGGACGAGGCTATTCAAATAGATTATACCCTGCAGGGGTGTACAACTTTACCCACATGTCAGACTGCCTTTTTGCCAAGCTATTAAGCACGCTTCCTTAGGTATGCCGGCACAGCTAAGTCCTACGAGACGTTTTCCAATATTGTGTATTAACTACGAGCTGCCCGTATGATGGAAACCATACATTGTGTCGGAGTCATCGGTAGAGAGAGAACTTACCGATGCCCCTCGAGGTAGAGAACCTAGACAGGAACCCACCCGATTACGCCCAACAACAACAACACATTTCTCTTTCCACACAACCCACATAATACACACAACCTCCTACGACTCGGAGCTAACACACGCCAAATTACTAAGTCAAGAGAGGTCCCATATCCCTCTCATGTGGTTAGCACGTAGAAGTGCTTGGGTCAGTGTCCAAGATGTTTGGTCCTTGTTGACTCAAGCACCATCCGTGCACACCCGACAATCACACCATCCAACCAATGTGCCCAAGTCCAGAACATTTTATTTTCAGTTTAGTTTCTCAAATACAATAAATACATGGGTACCCTGACCCAAGTAATTTAAAGTAATGATATAATGACCATCGCCGAGGTGATGATCCCCATTCTACCGTTCTAAGCAGTGCTAAGTGACACAACTCGTATACAACATACTATGACCATAACTCATCCACCGAGCTCTAATTCATCGGCGAGGATATTAACCTAATTTTAGTGGTAAAGGATAACATTTACCTATAGCTTATGAAAGTACTCGGATTAACTACCTCTCAACAAGGAATTAATCAGAGTAGAACATGCATACATACAGTTGTAAAACAAGATATTGTACTGAAAGTGATAGGATCAATATGATCAGGGGGGGGGCTGCTTGCCTTGCTAGAGATAATTTTCTTACTACAAAGGATCACTCTTGTACCCAACGAATTCGTCGGAACCTATCGAAAAATTCGAGAAGACCAATAAGAACGAATAACACCAAGAATACTAAAAAATTCAAAGTCATCCAAAAATCATGAAATTTTCACAGACGGTAGAGAATGATTTTAAATGAATTTAGCAACAAAATTCAAATGATTTGGAGTTTTCATGCAAAAGTTATAGCCAAAAACAAAATAAGCATTTTGAATAAATGCTAGAAAAATCCCTCTCGGGTACTGTTCATCCAAAATTATTTTTTTGGCAAAAAATTCCAGAGAGGTGGTGAGCATGAAAATTTTATGAAAGACAGAGCATCACATGAGATGAACAATGGAATTTGATTCACCTCATGTGGAGCTAAAATGAATTTCTTATGATTTTTCAAAGTCAAGAAAGTAGTGCACAAACCATATGTAAAAATAATATTTTCAGAGACAGTAACATACTCAAAACCTACTCTACAATAAAGTACAGTAATAGAGGATACCAACAAGTTCAAGTTTGCTAGAAATGGGGTTATAGAGAAATACTTATGTATTTTTGAAGTTAAAACAAATTTTAGTGCAAGAAATAATACTATACCGAAAGTAATTTTACTAACAACCAAATCTGGAACAATAATAGGCCACAAAAATAATACCAACAAAAAGTACACTAAAAATGTAACCCAACAAAATTTGAATCAACCAAAAAGGATTTAAAATGAAATACTTATGCTATTTTGAAGTTCAACACAAATAACAGCACAAAAATTAAGCATTTCGGAATTTATAAAAGCAGTAAATACTTTTTATACCCAGCCTATTCTAGCCATGGACAGTGATCAGTGGGGCCACGGTCAAAGCGGACGTAGTTAACCCAGACCTGGTCAAAATGCCTCGGGCCCACGCGTCAGCGAGCGAGGAGGAGGCGCTGGATCGTTTTAACGATCGGAACAGATCTAACGATCAAGATCTGACGGTCCAAATGACGGGGACGTTTGGACGGTCCGAACGGCCCAATTGATCTAAGTGGTTGAATTGAAATCGGACGGTCCAAATGGAATGGGACGTTCGGATGGTCCGAACGGCCCAATTGATCTGGATCGTTGAATCAAGATCGGACGGTTCAAATGAAACGACATGTTTGGACTCTGACTTGAGCGTACATGCTAGTGGGACCTACTCGTCAATGACCTAGTCTTATGAACCCAGTTCATGGTCTAAGCGCACAACTCACTCAAGGGGGCAGGCCCACTTGTCAAAGACTCTAACGCAACCCATTTTAAAATTAATGCCTTAATTTCTGGCCAAGGGTCCACCCATAAGTGATACGAACGCATGCTTAAGACAGCCCTTAATTCCCTAAGCAATCATTAGCTATTAAAAGACTGTGATTAGCCTTAATGATTTGCTACAGCCCAGTCGAAACTTCCGACAACAGAGTAGCTCATGCTCGTGAGCTTCCTTGGTGTATCGTCGGTGACTCAGGCCAAGGTGGCGCGGTCCAAAGGCAAAAATGGATTGTTGAGGTTTATGCGAAGCTATAGGCGACCGGAACATCACCGGAGATGGTCCGACACGGTGGCGCAATGATAGGGAGCGGTGGTGCTCCCACGGCCAACATGGACACTACGATACGATGAGGCCTAAGGTTAGATATTGTGCGCATGAGTATCAGGAAGGTCTAGAGAACCTACCCAAGGGTTGCAGAGAGGACTAGCTGGTCGGAGGCTCGCCAGCATTAAGGACGATGACGACGGGGACAAATAAGTTGAGGGGTTATTAATTATGTCAAAAGACACGATATGATGCACAAGGTTGAGTTAGAAACTCACCGGAGGCACAAACGACACGGTGAAGTGGTCGTGGGTGCGCTCTGGAGCTGAGAAAATGGCACGATGATGGACCAAGAGCTACAAGCCAAGACAAAGACTCGGGTTAGCTCAAATGGGCACGGTAAAGAACGTAGAGGACGAAGGACCAAAAGAGAGGAATCTCACCCAAGAGCTGAGCGTAAACGAGTGCCTCCCTCCTCAGCCACCGAGAGGAGGAATGACCTCTACTGGGCGAGAGAGGGGGTATTATCCTCGGGTTGAAGACGGAGTGGAGGAGGCGTGAGATGGCGAAGCTCTAGGAGTGGCTAGAGTGGGCGATGCATCCACAGCGTGACCGTTGCATGGACGGAGGCGTGTACACCGCGTGGAGCTCAGCTCCTGAGCTCGCCAGCGTGCTGGAGAAGAAGGTCTGCGCCGCGGGGCCCACTTGCCAGTGACACAGTTAGGCGTGGTCGTAGCACAACTGAGTGGCTCGAGTTAGTTTAAACGAGCGGGATTGGTTTCGACCATTTGATTAAAAATGGATGGCCCCGATTGAGATGAACGTCCGGACTGTTCGAACGGCACAATTGATGAGGATGGTTCGATCAAAATTGGACGATCCAGATTGCACAGACGTTCGGACGGTCTGAACGGCCCAATCAATCTGGTCCGTTGAAAATGAATCGGACGGCTCACGTGAAGGTTAGCTTGAGTTGAGCACGTCGGTGCAGTTAGGTGGTTCAACAAAATCAAGTGGCTCGAGCCCGGGGTTGGGTCTAAGCCCAAGGAACAGTGAATTCTGATTTTTGGAAAGATGGGGCTGAAATGGTTTGTGAATTTTTAGAGAGAGTTTCATAGCTCAAAAAATTCAGAAATTTTTATGGAAGGTCACTGGATCTAAGAACAACCCTGTGTACTTTTTTCAGAACTTTTCATGCAATGCATTTCTTTCTAGAAAAATCACAAGTTGCTGCCCTAAGGTTTTGAGCAAGAGTCGAATTGGTTTGACTGGCCTCTTAGAAGTAGTAAATAATTTCTAAAAATTATGAAATTTTCCAGAGGGGTCACCAAGGTGATCTAGGAGCTAGGAAAAATATTTCCAAAGGATGGTTACAAGGTTTGCTTAAGGATTTTTCAAGGACTATGCTTCCATCAAATGAAGCATTGATCTTTGAAAATAGAAAACCCTTGAGAAAAATTTCCAGATAATTTCAAATGACAATATGAGACATCAAAAGTTTTAATTTCTGCTCATTTTTATACATTTGAAACACAAACCAATGTTTGGGATGTTACACTCTTACCGCGTCGTGATATCCTGTTTTAGTAGGACAGTCTCTGTGCAGACTCCGTCTGGTGAGACTTTGACCTTTCAAGTGAGTGTGCCACCGCGCTCTCTTTTAGTGTTGGCTGGACTGTTTCTGGGTTAGCGTGCAGTTAAAACTGGGCTTCTCTTAGCTCTTGTTGAGCAACTGAGCGTGGCTTCGCGGATTGAGGAGATTCCAGTGGTTAGTGATTATCCAGATGTGTTCCCAGCTGAGCTTCTGGGCATGCGACCTGTGCGAGACGTGGAGTTTTGCATTGATCTTGTTCCGGGCACTTGGCCCATTTCGTTGTCTCTATATCGACTGGCACGTCCGTTTCAGGATGAGTTGAAGAAGTAGTTGGACGATTTGTTGGCTAAAGGTTTGATCAGGCATAGTGTATCGCCATGGGGTGCTCCTGTTCTATTCACAGAGAAGAAGGATGGGAGTTGGCGCATGTGTATTGATTACCGTGCGCTTAATGCAGTTATGATCAAGAACAAATATCCATTGCCCCGCATTGAGGACTTGTTTGATCAGTTGAATGGAGCTCAGGTGTTCTCCAAGATTGATCTCCAGTCAGGGTATAATCAAATCCGTGTGCGTGAGCAGGATGTAGAGAAGACAGCTTTCTCCACCAAGTATGGGCATTATGAATACCAAGTTATGTCTTTTGGACTGACTAATGCTGTAATACTCCAGAATAGAATTCGAGATAAAACAAATAGTTAGAGAGAAGGACTATTTAGAAATGGAATTAAGGAGAAGGATCAAATGGAAAATAGATAATTAAACAGCTAAAGAAGGGGTTTTCAGCAAGTTTTGGACAACCTGGGCTGGGGCCTCAGGCCCATTAGTATTCAGCCCATAGGTGGGAGGTGGAGGCCGGCCTTAAGGAGGGGGGCAAACCCTAGGGCGCCACCTCCACTCCCTTGGCCGCCCCTCCCCTCACCCCCTTGTGGCCGCCACCCCTAGGCACTCCTCCTGGTCCTGCGCCTCCCCTGCACCTCCCCACCGCCAAGCAAGCTCGTCCTCCTCCCGCTGGTCGTCCAAGGAAGGAGAAGAGGAGGATCGCGCGCGTGGTGGCTGGCCAAGAAAGGAGAAGAAGGAGGAAGGAAGGGAGGGAAGAAGAGAAGGAAGAGGGATCACCAGTGGGAGCTCGTGATCTTCAGCTGCTCATCGAGGGTAACCTTTGTTTCCCGTCGATTAGATGTTTAACTTGTTTTTTAGCAATACCGATGGTGTAGATCCCATTCTGTTCAGTAGGTTGAACGGCGGTTTTGATGTCTTTAGAAGCAGATTCTGTGGATCCCATCTCTTATAAATAGTTGGGTAATGTCCTTAGCTTTCCATGGCCGCCAAGAACGCCCAAATCCGATTAACGGTCAGCGAGTTATTAATTCTTTAGTGTCGCTGTCCTGTTAATCTGTCAGTTTTCTGACAGTTTGTAGAAAACTGGATTAAGCCATTAGTTAAAGAATAAATCAGAGGATCTCTATATAACAAAAAATGTAGTTAATTTCCATACATTTCCATAAAGCTAAAGAACGCAAGATTTGGACGCTCGTAGCAAAAGTTATGGTGGTTTTAGTGTACTGTCCAGAGAACCCGACGTGAAAATTGATGTCTTTTAATTTGGCTTGGTAGTGGTTTTAGATGGCCGATTCAGAAGGGCCCCGCAACTAGGTTTAGTTGGGGAATTTAATTAAATTTCCAGAAAGTCCTAGAACACCTTATTTAGACCCATGTAGTGAAAGTTATGATTTTTAGAAGCTGACTATCCACAGAGGGGACAGATCGATCGTTAGAAGTGGGACGTTTGGAAGGCGCTTGAGAGTTCGGTTTTTTCATTTGAGCTATTAATTATGTCGTGGGTCCAGTATGGTTGTCTTAGCTTGGTTCATAATTATGTTCAAAGGGGATTGGTCCTGAGGGCAGCGTCCTCTTGGCGTCTACCGCTTCCGCGGTTGAGGCAAGTATCCTGTTTGTAGCACAATTATGATTGTTTGATGTGATTGCTTGTGTTTACTCGTATTAGTCATACATGGATGTTAGTGTGATGAATATGAGTAGAATTTGGTGAATGCATGTTTATGGCTAAAGCTTTCCTATGTATGTTGTTAATGCCTTACATGCTATGTGGGATCTGAAGTTGTGGTATGTACTTAATGATTCATATGTATGAAAGATAGGGTCATAATACATACGCATACTGAAAGCATATCTGAGACTTGGTCACGTGGTGACCAAGTATATACAGTTGAGCTCCCCGTCATGTAAATGACGGGCTTGTGGTCCCCACATTTGTGGAATGTGGACATTGAGGAGAGGTCCCCATCATGAAGATGATGGGCAATGGTCCCTATACTCATGGAGTATAGGCTCTTGGTCCCTGTGCCAGAGGGCACAGGCAAGGGTATACATCGACGGTTGTATACCCCGCATTACCGGTAAAATGCGAAAAGAGATAAAGTTTAAAAGATGCATTGCATGTTCGCATTACATAAGCATGGGAGTTATTTTTAGTGTAATGCTTCTTTTGACATGTTGATGCCATATCTGTGTGTTTAATGTTTTTTTTATAGATACTTGCTGAGTCATTAGACCCACCCTTTCTTTGTTGTGTTTTAGGTACCACAGGCAAGAACGGCATGCATGGGAGGGAGTAGTTTTATTGGAATGCACTCACTACCATTCATCCTAAAGGAAGAATATCATTTAGTTCATACTCAATAAATAAGCAAACCGATTGAGATTCACTCATAGCTTTGGTTGAATGCTTTGGCTTATTTGTAATAATGAGATTAGCGAATTTGGATTATGCTTATTATTGTTTTATCGGAATAGACTATCTTGCATGCTTGGATGAATTTGGATATTGAAATATTGTTAATGATATATTTAATTGCTGAAACCTCGGTATAGTTAACTATACAAATGTAACACCCTGATTTTCAGAGCCTTTTTGAAAATTTTCAAAATAAAAAGAACCATTTGGTTTTGATGAGAATTCAAAGCTTAACCTGAGAATTTCAGAATTTGAAGTGTTTAAAACGACTAAACTAAACTTCAACTAATCCAAAGCTTAGTTCTTTTGGTGTTGCTCTAGCTCTCTAGAGCAATCTCTCCTTTTCTTGATAAGGGTTTCCTTTCCCCTATTCTATAATCGAACATTCTTATATGTCCAGACCGTCCCTCTTGTTTGACCTCTGTTGTTGTTATCTCCTCCTTGTCTTTTCGGGTCTTTCCTCTCCCCTGGAAATCTCTCTTTATTAAGACCTTTTGTTAAGTTTACCCTCCTAGTCCAGCCCATCCTTTGGGTCAGGACCTTCCTTAATCTCAATTACAGTTTAAACCTCCTCTAAGGTTTAGATTTTTCCTTGTATCTAAACCTCCTTTGAGGACTAGACAATCCTTGCGGTTTTGACATTTCTCTTTTGTTTGGGCACCCCCTAGGTCTAGACTTTCCTTGTGTTTAGCCCCTCTGTGTGCCCAGACTTCCTTACCACTGGGACCCCTCCTGTGGTTCAGACCTCTTCTTTGTCTTGACCTCTTTGATGTCTGGATCTCTTTTGATCCTAGACCACATTCTTCGGTTGGGCATATTCTTATGCCCAGACCTCCCTCTGGGTTGATCTAGCCAAACCTCCCCTCACATCTTTTTCTTGAGTCTCCCTGTTGCTCACTGGAATGCCCAGTAATTCACTTGAACCTACTTGTGTCCAATTAGATCTTCTTTGCATTCGATTGAACCACCTTTGTGCTCAATTGGACCCCCTTCTGATTCCCTCTGAGCCGTTCAGACCTCCCATGCGAAGGTCTGAACCGTTCAGACCTCTTGTGATCATCATCTAAGGGTCCAGACCTCCCTAGCGTTTGGACCTACTGTTTGCCCCTGTGGCTGTGCCGCTCGGGTTTGACTTTCCTAGCTTAAGGATCGTTCGATTCGTGCTGAACGGTCCGATCTTGAGGGAACGTTCGGATGGTCCAAACGTCCCATTCCCTCAGGACCATTCGATCCATATCGGACGGCCCCCAATCCGTTGGTGCATCCCGCTGGTCCAAACGTCCCAGTCGCCTCCCTCTGCTCGATCAAGATCGGATGGCTCCAGCTCCTCCTGCGTATCCTTGCTTACGTGGACCTCCTCTCTTTGCCGATCGTGACCGTTAGGATCTCCCCTGTGAGGTCCTAGCCATCAGATCTCCACCTTTCTATTTGAGCTTGGCCTTCGAACCTTCTTGTGGGTGTGTCTTTTGGACCTCCTGACCATAAGACCTCCCTGTGTCCTTCAGGACCTCTCCATGTTCTCTAGGACCTCCCCTTACCTTTATTGGATCTCCCTGTGTCCCACCGGACCTCCCCGGGTCCTCCGGGACCTCCCTCCTTACGTATCTGGACTGTTAAAACCTCCCCCTTGGAGATCTTAACCGTCCAGGACCTCCCTCCTTGCGCATCTGGACCGTTAAGACCTCCCCCTTGGAGATCTTAACCGTCCAGGACCTCCCTCCTTAAGATCTGGATGTTAAGACCTCCCCTTGGAGATCTTAACCGCCCAGACCTCCTCCTCTTGATCTGGACCGTTAAGACCTCCCCTTGGAGATCTTAACCGTCTGCACCTCCTCCTTGTAGATCCTAACCGTTCAGACCTCCCCTGGATTGGATCCTGCAGCTTTAGACCTCCCTTGCGGGTGAGGTTCTCCTCCTACTTTTGTGGACCTCCCCGTTTGCGTTTAATCTTGGCCGTTTGGACCTCCCCTTTGGAGATCCAACCGTCAGGACCTCCCTTGTGGGCGAGGATCTCCTCTTGTTCACCACAAGACCTCCTCAGGTCATTGCAGGACCTCCTTGGCGGGTCTTGGCTGCCCCACTGGGCAGTCACACACCCAGTTTTCTTATACATTTGACTGTGTCCTTGGGCAAGGAAGTCTCCGCAGCATTTAATGCATGTTGTATCACATTAAATACCCTCACCTTTGCAGTACTCATGTCATACCGATTGTCACATTCCTTGCCTACTCTCTTGTCCTATTTACCAACTCTTGTTGACTCTATCCTGGGTCATGTGCAATGCTTTCCCCTATATATAGTTTGGGAGTGCCCCCTTTCTCACTTTCTTCACCACTTCTCCTCTCTGTCTCAACCGAGCCTACCATAGACCTCCTCACTCTAAGTCTCTGGACCTCCTTCAATTCGTTCTTGGACATCCTCTCTGGAGCCCTAAGACCTCTCTAGCGAGCTCCTTGGACCTCCTCTTGACCTCCCAGCTTCTCTGTTGGTTTTGTCTTTAAGTTTATTTGGAGTTCTTTGGAATCTTGTTTGAGCTTCATTTGAGTATTTGGTTTTTCACGTGTAGATTGCCTAGACCGTGGGGAGCCTGAGTTCAGTGAGGGAGAGGAAACAGCTCGAGATCTTGAGCAAGGCAAGTTACACTCTTGAACATGTTGCACCCAATACTTCAAATTATTTATGCTGTTTTCAAAGATGTATGCATGCTTACTTTACTAAGTATTTCAATGCCTATCTTTCAATTCATAGTTAAACCTACTGCTTGGTATGACCACTGTCTATGTTGAATCAACCTCATTGTCACCCTAGATAAAATCTGGTTCTTGCAATAGTGAGGACCCGAAGCTCTTGAAAAATGAAATGCTTAGTAATGCTTAGACCAAAATCTTGATTTGGGGAGTTTTGACCAAAAATATCAATTAATCAAATGATTTGAGCCGTGGCATTGGTGTGCCATGGAGATTTCGGCCATGACATTGGTGTGGCATGGATGTTTTACTCGGCCTTGGCATTGGTGTGCCATGGAGAATTGTAAAGCAAAGTAAATGAGAAATGGTTTTGACTTGGGCGAAGCTGGTTGTTTGGTTGGTGCATGTCTATGCACGGGGGGTCGTGTGATCCAACACCCCAGGGTTGAGGTTTGTCGCCCAAGTCGGTTAAGGACCGGTCTTTGAGACACCACTTGCTAAGCCTATAATGGGCTATGCCAAAATTGTGCAACTACATGTCTCCAGTGTGGGGCGTGGGACCTGGCTAACTAATTTGCAAAGCTCTATCGTGGTTCATCTCATGACGCTGTGGGTTTGTCATGTTATGACTAGTTGTAGTCCCACCTGGCATAAGAGGGGGCACCCCATTAACCCGGCGGTGTTTCTACCCAAAGGGGGGATTGCGAAACCTTAATGGGGGTGGGCTGCGGTGGAGCAATGCATTGTAAAGGCCTTGTCATGTGCTCTAGACCTCTCACCAAAGGAAGTGTGAGGTGGTATCGACGGATGCCAAGCAAACTAGAGAAATTCATGTCATGTGGGTAAAGTGTGCAACCTCTGCAGAGTGTAAATCTAGTCGAATAGCTGTATCCACGGTCATGGACATGCTGGCAATGTCACTCAAAGTTAGCTCTTGGTTTCGGTTTCCAAAAGAAATATTGAAAATGGTTTTGGTGGTTTAACCAAATTGGGTGTGGGCGAGAAGCCTTGTGCAGGAGGGTATCCTTCACCATTTCTATGATGAATGCTATCCAACTGAAAATGGATTTCTCAAAAAATGAATTTTATCTGTGGTAATCTGCCTTGGAACTTAATAATTGTATTTGAAATAAAATTGGCTTTATGCAAATCCACCCTATTATGTTGTCCTTTGATATATCCCTATGCATGTCATTCTGTTAATTAACGGGTGTAACTTGCGAGCACGGTTGTTGTGCTCACTCTTGCTTGATTCATGAATTGAGCAGATGAAGACTCCTATGATGATGAAGATGACCAGCTCAATTAGGCCGCGCCCTCCAGCCAATCACCTGTGGTGTAATGGGTGGACATCGTCTTTTGGGTTTTCCGCTGCGTTTGTGTGCTCTCTGTTGCTGGAGCTTGTAAGCAACCCTTGTAAACAAACCTTCTTTTGCTGTTAATAAAGTCTGGTGGATGTTTATGTTATCACTTATTTGCTGTGAGAACCAGTCGATGATCTCTGGGGGTTGGTTTGGATCACAGAGGGCTTTAGGCTTGTCCCCAAGCCCCACGACCTCCTCGGGGTGGTTCCCTCCGGACCTCTCTCGAGTGGTGACGTGGAGTTTGGGGAGGTCTGAGGTCCAATGACCTCTGCGGGTCAGGACCTCCCAGACCTCCGAGTGGTCCTCTCGGACCTCTCGGGAGGTCTCAGGCGGATCTGGGATGTCCTCTCGACGCCCCTGGGAAGTCCTGCGGACCCCTCAGAGGTCCTGAGGGACCTCTCAGGACATCCTAGGGGCTCCTCTCTGGACCTCCCAGGAGGTCCTAAGGGACCTCCCGGGTGTGCCTTGGGCCGAGTCGTTACAACAAAGGAGGTTCTACTGAAAAATTTGGTAAATGGTCTTAGTAGTATTGTTTAATTTTATTTTAGTAGCATTCCGTGCTCAATATTGAGCCGGGTGTTACAGATTGGTATCGAGAGCGGTCAGAGGTCCGTGGTATTGAAATATTAAACTTGACACACTAAGCAAAGTAGTTGGGGATGGGTTTTTGCATTGCATTTACGCTTCCGTTGAGTTGTATTGATGATTCCTGTTATGAGATGATCTGATATATCTATATTATAATACTATGGTTATTATGTGTGGGGATAACCCATGTTGAGAGGTGGAGGTCGTGGTTGTGGTCCTGGGCTGTACCAGGATACACCACCATTTATGGTATAGGAATAGCGAAGTGTCCACACCGGATATCGTAGTACAGGCGTTGATAGCGAGTATATTTAGAAGAGTTGTTCTCTTCTTGAAATTTGAATTTGGTCAACTCTTATCTAGATGTGGCTAATGAACTTATCTTGGATTAGTAGTCCATTCTAGTTGATGGGATTCTTTGAGAGACGTTGCTGTGCTCCCATTGGTTTATGTTGCCCTGTAAAGCAATCAATGTTTTCCCAACCGATGAGTTATTCTTGCGGCTGGCGAACTTGGTTAATTGTCAAGATTGACCGTCGTATTGGAGTTTGTCTTTCTTATTGGAAAAAACTTGATCCATTTATTTCGCTTGATGATTTGGATAATGAAAGTTTCCTTTTGCAAGTCCTTTAATGCGTGGAAGCTTTGACTCAAGGTATCTCTTTTGGGTATTTTGAGTGTTGGAGTTGGATGCTTATCTTTTATGAAAGAAAATGTTAAAACCTCTATCGACGTCTTGTCATGGTTAAGCGAGAGCTTACAATCAAAGAAATTAATGGTTGTTATTTGGGTTATCAAGTTGAGTCTGTAGTGTGGTGCATTTTTATCTTAACTAAGATCTTTGAACGGGAAATCATTTAATTTGATGGTGTCCTGTAGTAGCTCTTGATGAATTGTGTTTAAGGGTATGGCTATACCCAATTGAAGTTAAAGAAGTTGTTATTAAGTGGGAGATATTGATGATTTGGTCTGATCATTAAGATTGTGGGATTTGTTAAATTTATTGGATAATTCGGTGTAATAGGTCCCAATGGATTAATCTATCTATAGTGATGGTTATGTTAAGGATATGTTTGATGTTGCCTTAGAGGATATTAATCCGGTAATTTTCATAAACTGGCTACTTGATGATTATACTTAAGTGCTAGATTAAAACATGTATATCAGATTAGATGGATGTTGAGGTAGTACCTTGTGAAACCCAGTGATCAGAGGAGATGATGTTATTAAATCTGTAGTTAAACTCTGAGTATAAAGTGGAATGTTGACTCTGTGTTATAAATGGATATGTGATTGTAAATAGCAGTAGAACTCTATTGGCATACGTGATAAATACAATTGTCAATTGTTAATGATAATTGAAGTGGGTGTTGAGCAACACTTATGGTTGAATGGATGAATGCATAAGTGGTCTCGGATAGTGTGGCTAGCGAAATTGTTATTTGATAGTATGATTTTGATAAAAGAGGGTTGTTTCAACCTTGTGCTTTGTGTCTCCTTAGGAGAGGTTTAAGATGGGATAGTAGGATATGAGGATTCTCATTAATAGTGTATTATCTCATTGTTAGTGTGTTTGTCAGTAAGGGATTATGAAGATGATATTGAATGTTTTGTATAAAGGGATTGGGTCGCTCGCCTGATATTGATTAAATGAAAATGCTTCTAGTTTCGCATTTGTGATCTTTCAAACCTCGTGTTAATGTCGTAGCTGAAATTGTTTTGAGCAAAGTGACGTGCTGAGAGGTTTTATTAGTTCCTAAGTGGTTTACGTGTTGTGGTCTTGAAATCTCTTCTTGTTGGAGTTGGCATGGTGATGCTATAACCAATGGAAGTCGTGTTCTTTGTTAAAGGAAAGAGTGAAGTAGAAGTATTTGAGATTGAAGTCAAGTTTTGTAACTTACAATTTATCAATTTTTGCCTAAACTTTCTGTTTTGCCAGCAGAGTTTCTGAATCCCAAAAGCAATGTTTTATGCTCGTTTGAGGTTTGATATTCTTTGCTTGTGGGACGTGTGCCCTCATCAATGATCTCATATTTGTTTTCCGGGATCATCGCTATTTGATTAATTCTCTTGATCTGGTAACTACTGTAGGTGGTAACATTTTCCGATGTGCTGAAATTTTTTTCTATCTGCCTTTTCTTCTAAGAAAGGGTTAAACGAACTGTATTGCAAAGTCTCTTCGGTTGTGTTCTGGCAACAAGATAGTGGCAGTCTAGTAGATGGTTTTGAGAATCTTTAGGTGTCAGGTTGTTTGAGAGGTTTTGAGTAATAAATCGATTTATTAGAATAATCCTTGGAGAGGATTTGATTTAAAAAGAAAGGTTGGTCTTTGGAGCTAACAGATTTTGTTGTCGCAACTAGTAGGACCAAGAGCAAGATGTGGACCAAGATTTGGTGTTCTTTTTGACCGAACATTAGAATTAGCAAGTATGGAAATCTTGATCAGTTTATTAGAGTATCGCAATTGGGTACTCGGTAAGATTGTGTAGAAGATTTATGATGGTGTAGTTTAATGAGAGTAGCGGTGTAGTGAAATCTAATAGTCGTGTTAAATGATGGGATAGCAAGGATTGTTAAGTAATTGTCAAGTATGACTTGGCCTCAGTGATTAACCCTATGGGAGTTAGATTATCTCTAAAGATATCTTGGTCAAGAATATATTTATTTATTGATGTTAGTGACCGAGTACGTTTGAATCTTGATCAACAATCAGTTAAAGTATGGTGAATGGGTATATTGTGGTCATGTAGCTAAATTTGTTTGATATGGGTTAGAGAAGGTCTAAGTTTGGTGAAATGAATTGCTTTAGGCAGTATTTGATTAGTGAGGAATGTTGGTGTTAATAACTGAGGGTATTGTTGAGCTGTGTGAAATTTTAGTAAATGAATTTGAAGATTTCCTATCAATTATACTAGAAATTCAAGGTAGGAGACTTGGAGGTTACATTTGGGGCTTTGCATGTTATGCTAGGACCTTGGAGACCCAATATTATGTGTAGAGGTGGATGAACAGAAGCGAATTTTGAATAGTGTGTTGATCTTTGATAGAATACTTTGGGTAAAGCAAATGAGTGTGAATGTGGTGAATTTCACGTTGATTATCCATAAAAGAAGAAGGTGACGTGATTGTGGAGGAAATCTATTTTGAGGTGTGTTGGGAATTATTTGTCAAAGAAATTCCTTGGGTAAAGTAAATGAGAATGTGTGCTGAGAATTTGAAGTTGATTATCTTTAATAGAATGGAATGTTGTGGTGGTGGGTGAAAGGTCTTTATTGCGGTGTTGGGAACCATTTGTCAAATAATTCCTTGGGTATAAGAAGTGGACTAGAGAATCCTTTTGTGGATTAGTAGAGTCCCTCTAAATAACTATGGTTGTTCTTTTGGTTTGAGGATCGTTTTGGGATTGTCGGTTAAGAGGAAAGAGTTAGTGTGATAATTCTGGACACCCATGGTTTGGGAAAGGGTTTATTTCTTAAAAGAACATCTAGGAAAAGAGTATTCACTCGAGTAGAGAAGTGCTCTATTGGTTCTTGTTTGAGTTGGATTTTTTATGATGGAGATCTTGTACAATTTGATTTGACTATGTTGACAAGGTGGTTCTGTCCGGTTCAGGAAAATAAATGAGGTATTTGATTTGAACCTTCGAGTGATTTGTTTTGGCTTATGTGGAGTTTAATTGCAAACTGCCTATTTGAAAAATGGAAGAGTTTCATGCCGAATCTTTTGGTTTTTGGATTTAACTCTTTTGGTAAGGGAGTTGGTAGGCGAGTTCTCTGTCGCCCCTTGTTAAAGGAGATACTGCTTGCATAAGTAAAGTGGTCAGCTGAGAGTTGGAACAAGAGTTCCGTGTGTTTTGTGTGAATAATGTAATTCGGTACCAAAAGGAAGCTTAACCAAAGGTGTTGGGTAGGTTCCGATAGTTACGGGATTTGTAGATTGGCGTCGATAGGACCGCCTCGAGTACATGCTTGAGTACGCAAGTCTTATATATTCGTCATCGAGTGACTACATGAGAGGTCCAAGCTTGAGATTATTGTTAGATTTGTTGGCCAACGAGTAAGACTTTACCTTTGAGTCCCGTGTGATGAGTGTACCTGTAAAGGTCAAGACTAGTGTTGAGGTGTAAGCCGTGGGTATCCGTCAAGGTGATGTGATCCCATAAGACCGAGAGAGAGGCCACCTCAGAATTGGAGTCTCGCACACGTGAGTATTATCCGGATTGTTCACAGCAGGTACGTAGTAATGTTAGTAAATCTTTTAGCGGTGGTTACTCTTTGACGCGTTAAGCGTGATTAGAATTAGGGCCTAATTTGTTTAAGGGGTAGAATGTAATACTCCAAATTAATTCGGGAGAGAATTGTAATACTCCAAATTATTTCGGGAGGAAATAAGTGAATTAGGAGAAGGATCAATGGAAAATAGTTACTTAAGCAGATGTTTCAGGGGGTTTTCTGAGTATTTTAGACAACCTGGGCTGTGGGCTCTCGGCCCACAGCATTTAGGCCCAAGGGGGGAAGGGGCAGCCGGCCACATAAAAGGGGGGAAACCCTAGGGGCGCCTCCTTCCTCCCCCCTAGCCGCCACTCCCCCTCTCCCTGTGCCTCCTCCCTCCCTCTCCAGCAACCATGGCTGCGCCTCCTCCCCATGGTGTGTCTCCTTGCTGCCGGCAAACGGGAGGAAGAAGGAGACCCTTGTGGTGGCTGGCCTAGAAGATGGAAGAAGAAGAAAGAAGAAGGAAGGGGGAAAGAGGGAAGGAGAATGGGATCATGTGGTGGTATTCGTGATCTTCAACATGTTCTTCAAGGGTAACGAAGGGTCTTCTTGCTGTATGAATTGTTTTAGATGCGTTTATGACTTCGTTCATTAGATCGAGTCCCAAACTGCTGTTAGATCGGTTCTGTCCAGAACCTTGCGCGACAGTTTTCATGTATTTAGAAGCAGAATCTGGGGATCCACTCTCTTAGAGATATCTGCGTCATGTCCTTAGCTTTACGTGGCCGCTAAGAACGCCCAAATCCGATTAACGGTCAGGGAGATATGAATTGTTTAGTGCCGCTGTCCTGTTAATCTGTCAACA
Source organism: Phyllostachys edulis (assembly GCA_036346405.1). Classification (NCBI taxonomy): domain Eukaryota; kingdom Viridiplantae; phylum Streptophyta; class Magnoliopsida; order Poales; family Poaceae; genus Phyllostachys; species Phyllostachys edulis. The sequence continues at coordinate 16,337,270 of CM070552.1, forward strand.
TCTTGACAGTCTGTAGAAATCTGAGTTAATCTATTAGTTAAAGACGAAATCAGAGTATCTCGTTATAATGAAAAAGATGGGTGATTTCCTCACCTTTCCAGAAAGCTAAAGAACGTAAGAATTGGACTTTCGTAGCAAAAGTTATGATAATTTTAGTTTACTGTCCAGAGAACCCGACGTGATAATTGATGTTCTATAGATTGGCTTGGTAGGGGCAGTAAATGGCAGAATCAGAAGGGCTCCCCAACTAAGTTTATTTAGGTAATTTAATTATATTTCCATAAAATCTAAGAACACCTTATTTGGACCCGTATAGTGAAAGTTATGAATTTTATAAGTTGACTGTCCACTAAGGGGACAGATCGACATTTAGGAATTGGGGTTGGGATCGAGTAGACATTTTTGCGAGTTAGAGAGTGTTGTTATATAGTTTGTTTTGGTTCGCTACTGTCGTCTTAGCTTGCAATATAATTATTTATTCAGGTGGTGGACGGGTCCCGGGGGCAGCACCTTCTGCACGTCCCTCGTTCTCTCGCGGTTAAGGCAAGTGTGATTATGGATCTAATAGTCATATTCAAATGGCATTGATTGCTAGTTTTTATGATTAATTTGTATTGTTCATGATTGATATGGTGATATGATTGGTACTGGTCATGATTCTAGTATGTTGAGTTATGTATTAAGTATGAATGTTTGAAAGTTGTGAAGTACCTGATTATGAACTTTTGTAGTATGAATAGAGTATTCATATGCAATGTAGTTGTGGATGCATGTTTGTATTAATTTGAGAATTCATACATATGCATCATGTTGGCTTATTGAAGTCTTGGTCACGTGGTGACCAAGCACCTCTTGAGGTCCCCGTCATGTTAATGACGGGCTAAAGGTCCCCATGCTTGTAAAGCATGGGCTTTGGTCCCCATACTTATGAGTATGGGCAATGGTCCCCGTGCGGATGGCACGAGCATGGGTGTGCATCGATGGATGCACACTTTGCATTACCGGTAAAATGCAAAAGGCAAAGAGAAGGATAAAGGTCATTTTTGAGCATATTGCATAGCATGTGTGTGTAAAGCATTCGATATGTGATTTTGAGAAGTATAGTTGATGAATTTTATGCTTATATGCTGTTGATGCCATTTATTACATTTGCTGAGTCGTTGGACTCACCTCTTGTTGTTTGTCGTGTTTTAGGTACCTCTACGAGATCGGCATGCATGGGGGAAAGGAAGGATTAGATTTTTGGCACTTTTGCACGAACTACCCACAATCAAATGAAAGAATAATTAACTAGGAGATGAATGAATTGTTTAATGGTCTCTTATTAAATATTGCTTGTAATAAATGAATAGATGTTTTGGATGTTCTTGATCTTTTCCTTAGACTTTGAGTTGTTATGGATGTCATAGTATTGAATAGCCAGTCTTGATTCGATCTTAATCATTAAGTAATTTGGATTATCTTTATATATTACAAATAATCGTTGGAACCTCCCAGATAGATAACTATACAAAGGAGGTTCACTTAAATTTTGTAGGATGTTTTAGATTAACTTTGTTTAAATTAATTAGTTTAGTAGCATTCCAGGCCTTTGTCGGTTTGGGGTGTTACAATTCATTGTCAAACTGCCTACTTAGAAAGTGGAAGAGTTTCATGATGAATCTCTAGATTTTTAGATTTAACTCTTTTGGTAAGGAGTTGGTAATGCGTGTTGCGGTGAGAATCTTTTATTTTTCAGCTGGGTTCAGTTTTTAAAAGAGTTTGTTTTAAAACAAGTTCTGTTGTGCGTCCCGGGTTAAAGGAGGTGCTCATTGTCAAATTGACGAGATCGAATGATATAAGGAACAAGAGTTCTATGTGCTATGCATAGGTTTTGTGATTTGGTACCAAAGGGAATGTTGGCCCAAGGTACATTGGTTGTTTTTGAAAATTACAGAGATTTGGGAGATAGCGTATCACTAGGACCGTTTTGAGTCCTGGCATGTAGCACGGGACGTTTTGTATGACCTAGTGTCGAGGAAGTATTGGAGAAATCTGGAGGGTAAAGTTTCGTTAGAGCAGTTGACCCACAAGTAAGACCGTGACTTCGAGTCGTGTCCGTTGAGTGACGCTTGAAAAGTTGGGACGAGTAATAAAGCGTAGCACGTCAGTACGTCAAGGTACTTTAGTCGCAGTTGACCGAGAGAGAGGTCACCTGGGAATTGGAGTCTTGTATGTGCAAGCAATCTCCGGAATTGTTCACAACAGGTGCGTGGTATTGAAAAAAAATCTAGCTGTGATTGTTCCTTGACGATAAGCGTGGTTAGAATTCGGGGTCGAATTCAGTTTAAGGGGGGTAGAATGTAATACTCCAGAATAGAATTCGAGATAAAACAAATAGTTAGAGAGAAGGACTATTTAGAAATGGAATTAAGGAGAAGGATCAAATGGAAAATAGATAATTAAACAGCTAAAGAAGGGGTTTTCAGCAAGTTTTGGACAATCTGGGCTGGGGCCTCAGGCCCATTAGTATTCAGCCCATAGGTGGGAGGTGGAGGCCAGCCTTAAGGAGGGGGCAAACCCTAGGGCGCCACCTCCACTCCCTTGGTCGCCCCTCCCCTCACCCCCTTGTGGCCGCCGCCCCTAGGCACTCCTCCCTGGTCCCTGCGCCTCCCCCTGCACCTCCCCCACTGCCGGCAAAGCTCGTCCTCCTCCCGCTGGTCGTCCAAGGAAGGAGAAGAGGAGGATCGCGCGCGTGGTGGCCGGCCAAGAAAGGAGAAGAAGGAGGAAGGAAGGGAGGGAAGAAGGGAAGGAAGAGGGATCACCAGCGGGAGCTTGTGATCTTCAGCTGCTCGTCGAGGGTAACCTTCGTTTCCCATCGATTAGATGTTTAACTTGTTGTTTTAGCAATACCGATGGTGTAGATCCCATTCTGTCCAGTAGGTTGAACGGCGGTTTTGATGTCTTTAGAAGCAGATTCCGTGGATCCCATCTCTTAGAAATAGTTGGGTAATGTCCTTATCTTTCCATGGCCGCCAAGAACGCCCAAATCCGATTAACGGTCAGCGAGTTATTAATTCTTTAGTGTCGCTGTCCTGTTAATCTGTCAGTTTTCTGACAGTTTGTAGAAAACTGGATTAAGCCATTAGTTAAAGAATAAATCAGAGGATCTCTATATAACAAAAAATGTAGGTAATTTTCATACATTTCCATAAAGCTAAAGAACGCAAGATTTGGACGCTCGTAGCAAAAGTTATGGTGGTTTTAGTGTACTGTCCAGAGAACCCGACGTGAAAATTGATGTATTTTAATTTGGCTTGGTAGTGGTTTTAGATGGCCGATTCAGAAGGGCCCCGCAACTAGGTTTAGTTGGGGAATTTAATTAAATTTCCAGAAAGTCCTAGAACACCTTATTTAGACCCATGTAGTGAAAGTTATGATTTTTAGAAGCTGACTATCCACAGAGGGGACAGATCGATCGTTAGAAGTGGGATGTTTGGAAGGCGCTTGAGAGTTCGGTTTTTTCGTTTGAGCTATTAATTATGTCTTGGGTCCAGTATGGTTGTCTTAGCTTGGTTCATAATTATGTTTAGGTGGGGGATTGGTCCCAGGGGCAGCGTCCTCTTCACGTCTACCGTTTCCGCACAGTTGAGGCAAGTATCCTGTTTGTAGCACAATTATGATTGTTTGATGTGATTGCTTGTGTTTACTCGTATTAGTCATACATGGATGTTAGTGTGATGAATATGAGTAGAATTTGGTGAATGCATGTTTATGGCTAAAGCTTTCCTATGTATGTTGTTAATGCCTTACATGCTATGTGGGATTTGAAGTTGTGGTATGTACTTGATGATTCATATGTATGAAAGATAGGGTCATAGTACATATGCATACTGAAAGCATATCTGAGACTTGGTCACGTGGTGACCAAGTATATACAGTTGAGGTCCCCGTCATGTAAATGACGGGTTTAGGTCCCTACATTCGTGGAATGTGGGCATTGAGGAGAGGTCCCCATCATGAAGATGATGGGCAATGGTCCCTATACTCATGGAGTATAGGCTCTTGGTCCCTGTGCCAGAGGGCACAGGCAAGGGTATACATCGACGGTTGTATACCCCGCATTACCAGTAAAATACGAAAAGAGATAAAGTTTAAAAGATGCATTGCATGTTCGCATTACATAAGCATGGGAGTTATTTTTAGTGTAATGCTTCTTTTGACATGTTGATGCCATATCTGTGTGTTTAATGTTTTTTTTATAGATACTTGCTGAGTCATTAGACTCACCCTTTCTTTGTTGTGTTTTAGGTACCGCAGGCAAGAACGGCATGCATGGGAGGTAGTAGTTTTATTGGAATGCACTCACTACCATTCATCCTAAAGGAAGAATATCATTTAGTTCATACTCAATAAATAAGCAAATCGATTGAGATTCACTCATAGCTTTGGTTGAATGCTTTGGCTTATTTGTAATAATGAGATTAGCGAATTTGGATTATGCTTATTATTGTTTTATCGGAATAGACTATCTTGCATGCTTGGATGAATTTAGATATTGAATTATTGTTAATGATATATTTAATTGCTGAAACCTCAGTATAGTTAACTATACAAGGGAGGTTCTGCTGAAAAATTTGGTAAATGGTCTTAGTAGTATTGTTTAATTTTATTTTAGTAGCATTCCAGGCTCAATATTGAGCTGGGGTGTTACAAATGCACCTGCCGTTTTTATGGAGACCACAAATAGCATGTTGCATGAGTATCTGGATGACTTCATGGTGGTGTTCATTGATGATATTCTTATCTATTCCAAGACCAGTGAGGATCATGAGCGTCACTTGAGGCTAGTATTAATGACTTTGAGAGAGCACAAGTTCTATGTCAAGTTGAAGAAATGTGAGTTCTGGATTTCAGAAATGGGTTTTCTAGGTCATGTGATAAATCCTCAGGGCATTGCTGTTGATCCTAGCAAGGACTCTACAGTGGTGGATTGGAAGAGGCCGACTAATGTGAAGGAGGTGAGGAGTTTCTTGGGTTTGGCTGGTTACTATCAGTGTTTTATGCAGGATTTCTCTATCATCGCCAAGCCGATGTCTTAGCTTACTCAGAAAGGTGTGAGGTTCCAGTGGACTGATGAGTGTGAGCGCAGTTTCTGCACTTTGAAGGAGAGGTTGGTGACCTCTCCTATTCTCACTCTTCCCGAGCAAAGGAAGCGGTTCATAGTCTTTTCAGATGCATCTCGAGTGGGTCTTGGTTGTATTCTTATATAAGACAGTAAGGTGATTGCTTATGCATCGAGGCTGTTAAAGAAGCACGAGTAGAATTATCCCACTCATGACTTGGAGTTGGCTGCAGTTGTCTTTGCTCTGAAGATTTGGAGGCATTATCTGTACGACGAGTCTTGTGATATTTTCACAGATCACAAGAGTCTCAAGTATATCTTCACTCAGAAGGATCTGAATTTGAGGCAAAGGAGGTGGCTAGAATTGATCAAGGATTATAATCTTACTATTCAGTATCATCTAGGCAAGGTCAATGTTGTTGCTGATGCTCTTAGTCGCAAGACGACTCCCGCTACTCTAGATTGCCTCATTGCTGATTTTGATCGCATGGGGATATCATATTGCTATGCGGGCATGACACATGTTGAGACGTAGTTGATCCTTGAGTCAACTATTCCAGACCATGTGCGGGAAGCACAACAGAGTGATTGGTTATTGCGGGAGGTCAAAAAGCGTCTGGATGAGGGCAAAGAGGGAGATTTCAGCATAGATGAATCTGGTGCTTTGCGGTTTAAAGGCTGCCTTTGTATGCCACAAAAGGCAAAGGTCAAGGATGACATCTTGAGGGAGGCTCATTGCACTCTGTATACTGTTCATCCTGGAGAGACTAAGATGTATCGAGATCTGAAGCAAAATTTCTGATGGAAAAGGATGAAGGTGGACATTGCTAATTATGTGGCTTCCTGTGGTGTTTGTCAGCAAGTGAAAGCCGAGCATAAGCGTCCTGCAGGGTTGTTGCAGCCTTTGGAGGTTCCCTAGTGGCCTTGGGATGATATCTCTATGGACTTTGTGGTGGTGTTACCTTGTTCACCACGAGGGAAGGATGCAGTTTAGGTAGTGGTGGATCGTTTCAGTAAGTCTGCGCACTTCATTCCTATTCGCACGACAAGTTCGGCTAGTGATCTAGCTCCTATTTATGTGTGTGAAATAGTAAGACTCCATGGTGTGCCAAGACCATCATTTCTGATAGGGACGCAAAGTTTGTCTCTAAGTTCTGGGAGAGTTTACAGAGTGCGTTGGGCACACAACTTCGTCTTAGTACAGCATTTCACCCTCAGACTGATGGGCAGTTAGAGCGCACTATTCAAACTTTGGAGGACATGTTGTGGACTTGCGTTCTGTCTTGGAAGGGTAGTTGGGAGGATCAGTTGCCACTTGTAGAGTTTGCTTATAATAATAGTTACCATTCCAGTATTAGAGCAGCGTCATTCGAGGTTCTGTATGGGCGGAAGTGTAGATCACCACTTTGTTGGGATGCTGTGGGTGAGAAGGCAGTTTTGGGTCCGAACTAGATTCAGAAGACAGTTGAGCGCGTGGCCATGGTGAGACAGAATCTGCTAGCAGCCCAGAGCAGACAGAAAAGCTATGCAGATGTGAGGAGGCGTGACTTAGAGTTTGCGGTGGGTGATTAGGTGCTTTTGAGAGTGTCTCCCACCAAAGGCATTGTCCGGTTTGGAACCAAAGGGAAGCTTAGCCTGAGGTACGTTGGACTGTTCCCAATTATTGCAAGAATGGGGAAGTTGGCTTACCGTTTGGACCTTTCTGAGTCCATGCGTGGGGTTCACAATGTGTTTCACGTCTCTATGCTGAGAAAGTTTTTGAGAGACCCAGAGCATGAGATTTCGTTGGAGCCGCTGATTATTGAGCAAGACCTCACAATTGAGTCACGTCCAGTGCGTATTCTGGAAAGGTCCGAGCGAGTGCTAAGGCACAAGATGTTGGTATATGTCAAGGTGCTATGGACGCATCAGTATGAGAGAGAGGCAACTTAGGAGTTAGAGTCTCGCATGCGCGAGCAATATCCGGAGTTGTTCACGTCGGGTACATGTGATTTGTTGTTTAATTTCAGTGTGGTTGTTCTTTGAGTAGAACGGCGCATAGAATTCGAGGTCGAATTCTGTTAAGGGGGGTAGAATGTAATATTTTGAAAATAACCCCTTGAGGGCTTGTGCATAATTAGACGAAAATGGATACGTAAAAACAAAATATTTTAGAGTTTTTAGGAAGGAGTTGGTTCGTACCGGGATAAAAGGATCGTGAGGAGAGTGGATTCTAAAAAACCTAGCCGTCTTTTGTTTTTCTTCTTTTCCCTGTGCGCCGCCATCGTTCTGCATTGCATTTTCCTCCGCCGCCGCTCCTCAGACGTCAAGGCCAGAGGCGGCGCCCGCCGCCAAACCTCGGCCAAGACGTGTTTCTTGGCCCTGTGCCTTCTGCCATGCAAGTGCTGCTGCCGCGTGGAAGCTGCCCGTGCGAGCCGCCACTGCCGCGTGGAGATTGGTTCTGCCGACACTTCTGGCACTTGAAGGTTTGTGCCAGCCGAATTGTTTCCTACTCACGGTTTGGTTGCCTTGCATGCAAGCCTTGCTAGCTCCGGTGATTAACTAGTAGTGCAAGGTCTTTTGTTTGCATGCAACGGTGGCATTACTAGTTGATTAGTTAATGGTGCACTGCTATGATTATTTAATTTAATAGTGCTGCATGTGTTTCATTAACTAGAGTAGTAGGGGAGAGAGATTAATTTAATAGTGCTGCATGTGTTTCATTAATTGGAGTAGTATGGGAGAGATCTTAATTTGATAGTGCTACATCAGTTTATTAGTTTTGTCCACCTTGCATAGTGGTGTATGCATGCGTTCCATTGGCATAGTAAAGGATAGGGAGGATCTAGATAGTGCTGCATAAAAGCATATGTTGGCATTAGTAACTAATGATAGGGCTGCATCCCTTTTCATGCATCTGTTGGCAATAGAATTAATTAGTAGTGCAAGATCATACAACAACTAGTGCTAGAATTAATTAGTAGTGCAAGATCTTTTGTATGCATGCATTTTGTTGGAACAGTAAGGGAAAATATTATGATGTTTCTAGTCGGGGAGAAATCGAAGAGTAGATTGGTTTAGTCTGCTGTTCTATTGTACGATTTATTCGGGTATCTTAATGGAGAATTTTGGTAATGTCATCTACTAGTTATTTGTAGATAATTTCAGTATCTTTCCACAGAGTATTTAATCATGTCGAGCGGACGAGTAATTTTCAAGTTATGAATTTAGTAAGACCCGCTGTCCAGAAGATAACAGATCGGTCTTCTGGGATAAAAACGCGGGGGTGGGGGGGGTGGGGGGGGTTAGATGATTTAATTAGAAGTCATGGTAATCTAAGAAAAGGTGGGGAATTTTGTGTAGATTCCAGAATGGGGTGGTTTGCCATGATTGGACTTGTGAGTCAAAAGTTACGCCTTTGTTTTGTACCAAGACAGCAAGGGGTTACTGTTCGGTATTGAGGAAGCATTGTGGATTTGGGGGACGTGTAGGAGCGATGTCAATTAATTGTTGTTCTTGTGATGCTATAGCTTGTATTGAAATTTGAGTATTTATTGTAGGAGAGACGTCGTGCTTGTTGCCATCTTTTGGCCAAACTGTGCGTCGCAACTAGTAAAGACAAGTGCATGGTAGACAGCGATCAATGATTGATCACTGTATCTCTTTATCGTTCATTACCATTATTGTTGTGCTTTTATTTTTATTTAATTGCAAGTAATAGAATGGTATGACTATATCTTGTTGACGAACATGAGGAAAAATTGGATATGTTGAATTTGATGAAATTATGTATTTTTTTGCATTCATAAGCATCTTTGCATATGAGCAGGTGATCATGATTGATCACAACTCCACGGAAATGGAGGAGATCCCCGATCCTTGAGGAGGAGCAGGCTTGAGAGTGAACGTTGTCGCGAGCGTTCACTCACGTATACCGGTATACGTGAAAGAAGTGCATGTGGACATGTAGAGTAGGGTTGCATTGAGATATGAGATGAATGTGCGTGAAAACAAAGAGAAGAGAATGACATGAGAATATTAATAGAAGGACATGTGATGATAATGAAGTTATTGAATACTGTTGTTTTACCATTGTTTGTTGTTTATTGATGTATTTGCTGAGTCGTGGATTCACCCTTGCTCTTTTGTTGTTTTTAGGTGATCGTTGAGGGCACCACGATTGAGAGGGACTAGCGCACATGGGATAGTTTCATACTTTAGACACATGATTATTTGCCATGAGAACTATTTGATTCATTATTGTTGGACTACTTTTAGGACATGTTAGTAATTGAATAAGCTTAGATGAATGCTTTGGACTTGTCTATTTTGCTCCAATGTTTTAGATTTACTGGTTTGGTGCTGTTTTAGGGCTTGTTTGGAAGCCTCTAACCCGGCCGGTATCCCGCCCATTCCCAGGGAAGGAAATTCCTGTGGAAAGAATCCCCGGGCTGGATTGGTCTGCATTTGGAAGCCCACGGTGCGCGTCTTCCCCGGCCCAATCCGCGCGTCTTCCCCGGGGAAACAACACCCGTCTCCCCACGTGAATTTTCTCCCCGTCTCTCGCTCGACAACCTCCTCGTCCTCACGACGCTGCCGCCGCTGCCGCAATCTCGCGGGACACGGCGCCTTCTCCTGCCTCCCTCTTCTCGTGATCTCCGTCGCCGCATGCCTCCTCCTCCTCCTCCTCCGCCGCCACTGCTCCACCGCTCCTGCTGCTGCCGATGCCGCCGACCTCCAACGCTGGTCGGGAAGTTGTCCTCGTCGCCGCTTCTCGCTCCCGAGTTCTTCCTCCTCCAACGCTGGTCGGGAAGTTGTCTTCGTCCTCTCCCGACCTCTGGATTTGACGACTCTCGACGCAGGGAAGGGCGATTGGATTTGAGCTGCCGCCGTTCCTTCTTCTTCTCATCGCGGTGTCTCACCCCTTCCTCACCTTGGAGTTCAAGTTCTTATGGAATCGAAGGTATAGATCCCAAATCCTACTTCTTTACCTTGTAGTTGGATTCGTGCCTATTGTTGGTAGATCTGGTCACACGTAAATTTTTTGGGGAAATGGTAGATCCGGGAGAAAAAATGATCTAAAAAAGATTTGGGAGAAAATCCCTTTGTGTGGTGACATAATTTTTCCTGTGCTTGTTGTTGGTAGCCAATGTTCTTGCTCACCGCGTGTAGATCGCTTATTTTCTCCATATGATTAGTTTGTCATAGTACCGGGATTCGTAGTCTAGTGAAATATGGCAATGTTCATGCTCACCGTAATTTGTTTTACTATAAGATAACCGAAATTTGTCATTGATCATTCTCACCGCCTTGATTTTTTGATATTGAAATGTTAATAATTTTTGGATAGTCAATAGTGTTTAATCTCGATGTGCACTACATGAATTGTAGATGGCAAGAGCAATTTGAGCACAAATATCGATTTCTTTATCTAGAACAAAGAATACCATGTAACGCTTCCTTTATATATTTCTTAGTCGCTTAGTTTGTATGGAAAACCGATAGCCGTGTTTCCTTCTCGATTAATTCACTTTTCAAATATTTGGAGTACAATGATTTAGTCTTGTGACTTTATCACTATTGGATCATAATGTCGGTGTCATTTTTCTAAGTCACTACATGTCGCTGGTCTTTTAGTTTTAGGAGCAGATTTTCGTTCTTTTGTGGAAAAGAAATCTCAACTTGCTTAACAGACAAATTCTTGCATGGGGATGGACATAGCTGTTGTTGATTGGAGTTGAGAAATTCTTTACAATTCTCACATTATGTTAGCGCCTTCCTATTTACTATGGATTCTTACATATCTAGATATAACATGGAGGTCTTTGTACTTGAATGATTGTCTGAAATTGCTACCTCCGGTGCCCACTGCACTAGATCATGCACTTGCTCTTGCCGACTGAGGTTGTTCTTGGGAGTAGCAGGATGCACAAGAAGGTATCACAGAGGTCCTCTAATCAGTCATGCTCAGAGAACGAGCTTGTTGATGGGGAGAGAAAACTAGCTATAGAGTACTGGAAGAATTTTTAGCATCTGGAGACATTTCTTTGTAGATTGATTTGGTTTCTTCTTTTTGTTGATGTTGTTTATCTGTGGATGGCCACGGTTGATGAATTCTCTTCTGTAGTTTACAGATCTGTGTAGTTTTGTTTCATCATGTGAAACATCTTTTCCTTCCCAAAGGTTTGTTTTGCTCGCAAATTACAATGCTATATGCCAACCGAAATGCGCTTTTATGGCCCAAATTAGATCCGATTATCATATCACATTGAAATCAACCATAACTCTGCTTTCATCTTGTTGATTTCCACAGGGTAGACATTGGTATTCACGAACCATTGCTTTTGGACATCCTGCTCAATGCATCAACCACCATGTTTAGATCATTATAAATCCTGTCTACTCTTATCCATAAAGTTTGTAATGATGTCTGCGATACTTCATATTTCTACATATGTTTTGTTATTTTTAAAGTTTGTAATCTTTTTTCTGGAATACTTCATATTTTGCATGATGTTGTGATGTCTGCGAATACTTTATATTTCTACACATGTTCTATCATTTTTAAAGTTTGTAATCATTTCCTGGAATTTACAGATTTTTTTTAAAAAAATTTCATGGCTGGGATTTTTATCCCGGTTGTTCCCAAACGGCAACAGGGATTTTTTTCCCGACCGGGAAGATTTTCCCATATGTTGAGGGGGATTCTATGTGCCATCAAAATCCCCTCAAGGGATTTTCTTCCCTGGGATTTTGCCCCCTAGCATCCAAACAAGCCCTTAGACTTATTGTCCTGCTATGTTTCCCTCGCTTATTTATTTATGCTTGACTAGTCTTTATTCATGCTCTATTGTGACCCATGGTTGGGTTCTATTAATGCTTTGGTTGCTGAAATTTCATAGTGTGTTGATGAATACTAGTTGAAAGGGTAGTTTAGTGGCATTCCAAGCTCAGTGTTGGGTTAGGGTGTTACAGTAATATTGAAGCAAGAATGGTCTCTCCATTGGGAATTACTTTGTGATTCCTTTTGGAATCATGACCCTGAGGACCTCATCTTGCTATGGTTCAAGTTTCATCAATTTTGGTTTAGTTTATCTTGAGTTCTTGAGGTTTCTTAGCAGCCAAGTTTCTGAAATTCTTGTTCTGATCTTTCTGTTCTTGGTATATTCTAGGTGTTCTTGAACCTAGTGTCTTCCTCATAGCACTAGAGTTCAAGAGAAGAAATACTTGAGTGGGGGAATTTTAATTTGCGCCTATTCACCCCCCCTCTAGTCGCCATAACCGATCCTTTAATTGGTATCAGAGCTCAGTTTTGCTCTTTCTATATCTTGACCGATCTTTGAGCTATGTCGATGGACAGGTATTCCACCAGGCCTCATATCTTCGATGGGGTCGACTATCCCTTTTGGAAGAGTAGGATGGAGTCGTATATTCAGGCACAAGGCTATTCTATTTGGAAAAAGGTTAAGACTCGGTTTGTGATTCCTACCGATGAAAACATCAATGCTACAAATACTCCGAATGTTGAGGCAAATGCTAAGGCAAGGAATATCATCATTCAGGGGCTTAGCCAAAATGAGTTTGATGGGATTTCTCACCTGTTGTCGGCATACGACATCTGGGTGACCCTCGATGCATACCATGAGGGCACCACCCAGATCAAGACTGTTCGACAAGATCAGTACAAAATAGAGTCTAACCAATTTCAAATGCTTGCTGGTGAATCTTTGTATGAGTGTTTTCATAGATTTCACAAGATTTTGAGCAACCTCCGAGCTATTGGTCTCACATACCCAGACTCGGATAATGCTCGACAAATGCTTGCTGCTTTGGATCTTAGAGTTTGGGAGATGAAAGTGACCACCATCAATGACACGACTGATTTGTCAACCTTGATTCTTGAAACGTTGTACTCACGCTTCAAGACTCATTGAGATCGATATCGTCTCTTGCAAGACGCAGTCACAGTCGAAGGCTTTGGTCACCAATCTCACAACTGCTTCTGGACATTTTCTGAAATTGCTTCTTGTTTTTCTTTGGCTGCGTTGTGCGAGAAGAGCGATGATCAATTTGAGCAATTTTCATAAAATGACATAGCCCTCTTAGCCAAAAAAATGGTCACATGCATACAAGAGAGTTAGAGAGAGAGGAAGAAAGGAGGTCTGATGATCTGCTACGAGTGTGGTGGCCCCAACCACATTCGGGCAAATTGCCCCAAGTTGGAGAAGGGAAAGAACGACTACGGCGGTGCGAACAAGAATGACTACACCAACAAAAACCGAAATAAGTAGACTCTAGCTCGTGATCAAGGCAAGGAGAAAAAGTACCGCAACTTCAACAAAGCAAAGATGCTCTTCCACCACATCCTCACTGCCTTCGACAAGTTCAACTTCAACGATATGGAGGGCTGGAGCAACAATGACGGCGAGGATGATTCACAAGAGAACTGATTGAGGGTTTTGAATCACTAAATGTCATAAGAGGGATATGGAATTTAGCGGGAGTATCTTTATTAAATTGTTTAAAAGAAGTTACTTTGATTGAACATACGTCTCAGTTTTGCATATTTTATGTTGTAGATTATGGCACCAACTGCTGTACCTACATCCAGTTTTGCTTTACATTCGATACTTGAAAGGGAAAAACTGAATGGAACAAATTTTACGGATTGGTCCCGTAACCTAAGAATTGTTCTTAGGCAAGATAAAAAGGAACATGTTCTGGAGGAACCAATTCAAGATGTGCCTATAGAGAATGCTGTTGCTACTCTTAAAGCCGCCTATAAAAAGACATGTGATGAGTCCCTTGATGTTAGCTATCTCATGCTTGCTGCTATGAACTCAGACCTTCAAAAGCAGTTTGAGAACATTGAGGCCTACGATATGATCGTGGCGCTCAAAGGCATGTTTGAGACACAAGCAAAAACTGAGAGATATGAGATCTCAAAAAACTTGTTTGGGTGTAGGCTAGCTGAGGGTAGTCCGGTGAGCCTACATGTAATCAAGATGGTTGGTTACACACAGAGCTTGGAAAAACTTGGTTTTCCACTTAGTCAAGAGTTGGCTATAGATTTGATTCTTGCTTCGCTTCCTGCAAGCTATGGGCAGTTCATTTTGAACTTCCATATGAACGGCTTAGACAAGAATCTCACCGAACTGCATATGATGCTTAAGACAGCAGAGGTAGCATTAAGAAAAGCAACAGTCATGTGATAATGGTGCAAAAGAGTACAAGCTTCAAGAAGAAGGCTAAGACTTGGGTCAAGAAAAAGGGCAAGGCTAAAGTTTCGGATGAGATCAAAACTAACAAGTCTAAGCTCAAGACTAAGTCTGGCCCGACTCAAGAGAATGAATGCTTTTACTGCAAAGAGCTAGGCCATTGGAAGAGGAACTGTAAGAAATACCCGGCTGATTAGAAAAGGAATGGTGGGACTAAAACTTTCACTACATGCATTAATGTTATAGATGTTTTTCTTGCTGACTCTTCTGTTAACTCATGGGTATTTGGTACCGGATCGGTTGCTCATATTTTCAATTCGATGAAGAGTCTAACAAGGAGTAGGAGAATTGCAAGGGGCGAGATGGATCTTCGCGTCGGGAATAAAGCAAGGGTTGCTGCATTAGTCGTCGGGACTTTGCCATTACTTTTGCCTTCAGGATTTATTATGGAATTGAATAATTGTTATTACGTTCCAGCCATTAGTAGAAATATTATCTCTGCCTCATGTTTGATGGCAGAGGGTTATAAATTGATTGTTGAGAACAATGGTTGTTCTATATTTTTGAATGAAGTGTTTTATGGCTATACACCTGTTTTGAATGGGTTGTTTATTTTCAATCTTGTTGATGCACCTGTCTATAATATTAATGCAAAGAGGCTTCGGCCTAATAATATGAATTCCACTTTCATTTGGCATTGTCGTTTGGGTCACATAAGTGAGAAACGCATGAAGAAGCTCCATGATGATGGAATTCTAAACTCATTTGATTTGGAATCATTTGAAACGTGCGAATCTTGCCTACTCGAAAAGATGACCAAGACTCCTTTCACTGGTCGAGTTGAGAGGACATCCGACTTGTTAGCACTCATACATACTGATGTGTGTGGAGCAATAAGCACGACAGTTAGAGGTGGTTTTCAGTACTTCATTACTTTCACCGATGACTATAGTAGATATGGATATATCTATTTAATGAGGCACAAGTCGGAATCCTTTGAAAAGTTCAAGGAGTTCTAGAATGAGGTACAGAATCAACTTGGCAAAACAATTAAATCTTTACGATCTGATCGTGAAGGTGAATTTTTGAGCCATGAATTTATTGATCATTTGAAGCAATGTGGAATTTTCCCACAGCTTACACCACCGGGCACTCCACAATGGAATGGGGTGTCCGAGCGACATAATCGAATCTTGTTGGACATGGTTCGATCGATGATGAGCCAATCGGATCTGCCATTGTATTTTTGGGGTTACGCTCTAGAAACTGCTGCTTTCACTTTGAATAGGGTACCATCTAAATCAGTAGATAAGACACCATATGAGATGTGGACTAGGAAAAGTTCTAGTTTGTCTTTTCTAAAGATTTGGGGATATGATGTCTATGTTAAACGTTTGACGTCTGCTAAACTCACACCTAAGTCAGATAAATGCTTCTTTATAGGATATCCTAGGGAAATCAAAGGATATTACTTCTACAACTGGGAAGACGACAAAGTTTTTGTTGCCTGATATGGTGTCTTTTTGGGAAAAGAGTTTCTTTCAAAAGGATTCAGTGGGAGAAAGGTGCAACTTGAATAAATTCAGGAAACGTTTGAAAGTGTTTCAACTCCTACTAAACCTCTACAAGATGAACAAAATTTTGTTGAACCTGTAGATGAGGCATCAGCCCTACGTAGATCTAAAAGGCCATGTCAATTGCCTATAAGGTATGGGCATGACGTATTATTGTTGAACAATGATGAGCCTAAGACTTTTAAGGAAGCAGTGATGGACCCAGACTTTGAGAAATGGCTTGGAGCCATGAAATCCGAGATAGTCTCCATGAGTGACAGTCAGGTCTGGAACCAGGTTGATCCACCTGATGGTGTTAAAACCATTGAGTGCAAATGGATCTATAAGAAAAGATGGATATGGATGGAAATGTTCACATTCATAAGGCTCGACTAGTCGCAAAGTGGTTTCGACAAGTTCAAGGGGTTGACTACGATGAGACTTTCTCACCGATAGCGATGCTTAAATCAATACAGTTCATTCTAGCTATTGCTGCATATTTTGATTATGAGATATGTCAAATGGATGTCAAAACGACTTTCCTTAATAGAAACCTAAATGAGGATGTGTACATGGCATACCCTGAAGGTTTTGTCGATCCAAAGAATGCTAGTAAAGTATGCAAACTTCAAAAGTCCATTTATGGGTTGAAGCAAGTATCTCGGAGTTGGAATATACATTTTGATGAGGAGATCAAAAAGTTTGGTTTCATCAAGAACAAAGAAGATTCTTGTGTTTACAAGAAGGTTAGTGGGAGCGCACTTGTATTTCTAATCTTATATGCGGATGACATATTATTGATCGGGAATGACATTCCTATGCTGGAATCTGTTAAGGCATCATTGAAAATTAGTTTTTCTATGAAGGACCTAGGAGAGGCAGCATATATCTTGGGGATAAAGATCTATAGAGATAGATCAAGAAGGCTAATTGGATTAAGCCAAAGTACTTATATTAACAAGGTGTTGATTCGGTTCAACATGAAGGATGCCAAGAAAGGTTTCATGCCTATGTCACATGGCATAAGTCTAAGCAAGAGTCAGTGTCCTTCAACAACTGATGAGCGTGATCCTATGAGTGGTATTCCATATGCTTCGGTTATTGGATCTATCATGTATGCCATGATATGTACACGACCAGATGTATCATATGCTCTAAGTGTTACGAGTAGGTACCAAGCTGATCCCAGTGAAGGTCACTGGACAGCTGTGAAAAACATTCTTAAGTACTTGAAAAGGACTAAGAATGTGTTCCTAGTTTATGGCGGTGATGAAGTGCTCGTTGTAAATGGCTACACCGATGCAAGCTTCCAAACCGACAAAGATAATTATCGTTCGCAGTCTGGTTTTGTATTCATTTTGAATGGAGGAGCAGTGAGCTGGAAAAGTTCCAAGCAAGAAACGGTAGCTGATTCTACGACGGAGGCCGAGTACATTGTGGCTTCTAAAGCCACGAAAGAAGGAGTTTGGATAAGGAATTTCATTGCTGAGTTGGGTGTGGTTCCGAGTGCCTCAAGCCCAATGGATCTCTATTGTGACAATAATGGAGCCATCGCGCAGGCTAAGGAGCCTAGATCCCATCAGAAGTCCAAACATATACTCAGGTGTTATCACCTTATTCGCGAATTGGTCGATAGAGGAGATGTTAAAATATGCAAAGTAAATACAGATTTAAATGTTGTTGATCCGTTGACAAAGCCTCTCACACAGCCAAAGCATGAGGCGCACAGAAGAGCTATTGATATTAGATACTTAAATGATTGACTCTAGTGCAAGTGGGAGACTGTTAGAAATATGCCCTAGAGGCAATCATAGAGATGATTATATTTCATTATGTTCAAGACATTAGATAATATGTTGTCTTGTTCCCGAAATAATATTGATAATATTTATTATCAAGTATGTGACTTGATTGTGAAACTCTATATTTATGTGATGATTATTCTTAAACGTTCCCTGGTCGGAAGCATATGAGGACACATATGAATAGACTAGCATATGTATTGGTTGACAAGAATAATCATCGCATAAATATGACTTAGGAAAATTTAGTTTAGGTACTTTTCATACTCTATTTGTCTGAAATAATTTCCTTTCCAAAACAGCCTAATTGATTTGGTTTGGATTTTGATGAGGCCAATTTGACATCTACAAATTTGTAAAAATTATATTAATCCATGATAAATAATCTAGTATTTTAAAAATTATTTCGAAACTTTTATACACACATTTTTCTAAAATTAAATAGAAATTTGAATTTAACCCAAAAGTTTGAAATTTGATTTTGGTTTTTTAATATATATATATTTCAAAATAATTAATTCAAATATTTGGATTTTTAAATTTGAGTTCCTACTAATTCGAGAGTCTTTTTGAAGCTTTAAAAATAAAATGAATCATTTGCAATTTATTGGATTAATTTAAAGCTTAATTTGCATTTTTAGAAAAATAAAAACATTTTAAATGATTAAAATAAACTTCAATTAAATCCAAAATTATTTTATTCAATCTATTCAGGTTCCAAGGATTTTTGTGGAATTTTATTGGATTTTTCTGAATTTATTTTCTTTTTGGATTTTCTTTTTCTTTTTTGTTCTTTTTCTCTTTGCTACCTTCCTTCAAGCTTGCTACGTGAGCCTTGTTCGGACATGTGCTGTTCGGACATGTGATGTTCGGACAAGTCCGAAGTGAGCCTTAGCCAAAATAGTAGAATAAATTCTTTTCCCCATATCTTCTCACTCGGAGCTCCAAATTCTATTCCGTCTGAAGCGAAACAATCGCATCATCATCACCCATGTCTTGGCACCATCAATTTCCTGTCATTGCCACTGGTCATCAATCAATTTGCCATTTATTTTTGTTTCCATTAGCAAGCCGAAACTGTCGCCCTGTAGTTCCTCGCATTCCCGTCGATTCGTTTCATGGTTGGAGCTATAAATTGGTACACAGCAGCTCTTAGACCCCCTTTACTTCCCCTCCAAGTCTCATAAGCTCCAAAGCACCAATGACATCAAATTTCTGTTTTTCCGAACTGTAATACCCCAAAAATTAAATCGGGAGAGAATAAATAAATCGGGAGAGAATAATTAAATCGGGAGAATGTTTCTTTTAGTAAAGCGATTGAACAGGAGAAAGAGGGGGTTTTAATGTAATACTCCGATATATTCTACGAAAGAAAGCGTTCAAAAGAGAAATTAGATATAAAAAAGGGGGGTTTCTGCAGTTCTTCGGCAACTTGGGCCTCGGGCCTTGGCCCAGGAGACCCATGAGGGGCCGGCCACTAATAAAAGGAAGGGGGAAACCCTAGCCGCCACTGTAGCACGACTACTGTAGCACACCCCTCTCCTCCATGGTGGTGCCTCCTTTCCTCGCCGTCGGTGCTCCCTGCTGCTGATCAAGAAGAAGAGGAAGAGGAGGAAGAAGAGAGGAAGGGGAGAGATCGTAGGCGGGCGATCATCATTGTTCTCAGCAGGCCCTTCATCGTGTCGTCAATGGTAATCGCTGTTTGTCCTTGAGTAGATGCTTAATTAGTTGTTTTAGCAAAGTCGGTTATCTAGATCGCGTTCTGTCCAGTAGTTTGATCCGCAGATTTCATGTCTTTAGATGCAGAATCTGGGGATCCACCCTCTTTGAGATAGTTGGGTTATGTCATTAGCTTTCTGTGGCCACCAAGAACGCCCAAATCCGATTAACGGTTAGAAAGTTATGAATTGTTTAGTGCCGCTGTCCTGTTAATCTGTCAACATCACAGTCTGTAGAAATATGATTTAATCTATTATTTAAAAATGAAATAAGAGGATCTCATTATAATGAAAAAGATGGGTAATTTCCTCACCTTTCCAGAAAGCTAAAGAACGTAAGAATTGGACTTTCGTAGCAAAAGTTATGATAATTTTAGTGTACTGTCCAGAGAACCCGACGTGATAATTGATGTTCTGTAGATTGGCTTGGTGGGGGCAGTAAATGGCAGAATCAGAAGGGCTCCCCAACTAAGTTTATTTAGGTAATTTAATTATATTTCCAGAAATTATTAGAACATCTTATTTGGGCTCCTAAGCAGAAAGTTATGTATTTTAGAAGTTGACTGTCTGCAGTGAACACCAAATCGATCGGTAGAAATTGGAAGATTGGAAACGCTTGGGAGTTTAGCGAGTTCAATTGTGTTCTTATTTATGATTTTGGTCCAGTATGCTTGTCTTAGTTTGGGTTATCATTATGTTCAGGTGGGAGCGTGATCCTGGGGCAGCGCCCTCTTGGCGTCCACCGTTCTCGCACTGTTGAGGCAAGTATTCGGGTTGTGGAATAATTATGATTGTTTTGTGAGATTGATTGTGTCTTGTTCGTAATAGCCATGCATGGATGTTAATGTGATGAATTACAATATATCTTGGTAAATGCAAGTTATGGTTAAAGCTTCCTATGTATGTTGTTAATGCTTACATGTTATTATGTACACGTTGAATTCATATGTTTGGAAGATGATGTCATTGTCCATATGCATGTAGTAAGCATGATTGAGTCTTGGTCATGTGGTGACCAAGTATGAATAGTTGAGGTCCCCGTCATGTAAATGACGGGCTTGAGGTCCCCACATTCGTAGAATGTGGGTAGTGAGTAAAGAGGTCCCCATCATGATGATGATGGGCAAAGGTCCCTATACTTGTGGAGTATAGGCTCTTGGTCCCTGTGCCAGAGTGCATAGGCAAGGGTATACATCGACGGTTGTATACCTCGCATTACCGGTAAAATACGAAAAGAGATAAAGTTTAATAGGTGCATTGCATGGTCGCATTACATAAGCATGAAGGCTATGTTTAGTGTAATGTTTAATTTGGAATATTAATGCTATGATAGTGATTTTTTAGCTTTAGCCTTGTTGATACTTGCTGAGTCTTTGGGCTCACCCTTGCTTTGATATGTTTTAGGTACAACTGGCAAGAACGGCATGCATGGGAGGGAGTAGATGTTTGGATGCACTCAATATCACTCATCCTTAAGGCGGCTGCTATATAGATTTTATTCCAATAATAAGTAAACTACTTGTGAATCACTTACGGATGGTCTTAAATTTCAGATTAATTGTAATAAGGAGAATAGCAAGTTTTGTTTATGTTTATTAGGTTATTTTGCATACCTGAATGAACTTGAATATTGAGTTTAGTGTTAATTGCTATGATTAATTGTTGGAACCTCGGTATAGTTAAATATACAAAGGAGGTTCTGCCGAAAATTTGGTAATTTGTCTTAGTTTAGTTTAGTTTAATTTAATTTTAGTAGCATTCCAAGCTCAATGTTGAGCTGGGGTGTTTCACGAACGATGGTCATTTCACCCAAATCATCGAATTCGTCGCCTCCGGTGAGCCAAAATTCAATTCTCTGCTACTGTACGATCTACATGATCTACTCTACCTAGTGCTTACCTTTGGTTGTTGAATTTCTCGTCGATTGACGCCGCTACCGTGTGCAGCCCCGCTGCCGCCGCTCATAGAGCTACCATCACCACCACAGGGCTTCGCCGACCGAGCCACGACAACCTTTGTGTATAGGAGCTCAGTGGGATCCCATTTTCATGCTTCGCTGGCCACCTCACCGCCTCCTATGCCGATGCCGATGCCACTGCCATGGCCGGAGCTCGATCCTCTACTCCGTTCGTTTTTCTTGCTGGTTGAAGCTTCTCTGTTCCCTTGCTTCAATTATTTTGGCCTTGTCTTTTTGTCACAAGAGCACCTTGGCTCGGTTGGTTAGATGAGGAAAGGTAGTCCTTTGGTGCTATAGGTCATAGGTCTTGGGTTGGAATCATGTGAATCCCATTGTTTTCTAGTTCTTAAATTATTTTTCTTTGAGTCTATGATAGTAGGGCCCACGCGTCATACACACACTCATTTGCTCTAGCTCTGTACACATGTGACCACATGTTTGTTGTCCAGCCGAAACAGTATTTCCCATACAATGCAATTTCAGAATTTGCTATCATTTCATGTGATAATCAACCTTCCAGATGTCCGTTCTCCGTCATCCGAACTCCAAATCCATTGATTCTTCCTCCTAAATTCATCTAAATTCATTCTCTACCTTCCAGTATTTATTTTATAATTTTTAGTTTTTATTTAATTTCTGTTATTTATTGGGTTCGATTCGCGCGTGTAGAATCCGACGTTGCCAACGCGAGTTTAGATCAACAAGAAACGCTTATCTCCAACATCACCGAAGGCGATTCTCCTTTGACCATTTTGAACCTATGATTTGTAAATTATGTTTTCAATTTTAAATTATTATACATTGCAATTTTATTTTAATGATAAGTTTAAACTGTAGGTTGTTAGTTAAAACCTAAAGATTGTTAATGTCTTCCTTGATATTAGTTATCCTATACATTTGTAACCCTAGCGTAGAAATTCCATAATATTGATTACAACTTTGTGAAATAGTTTTGTAACGGTAGAATTGCTTAGACATGCTTTACAACTTTATTTAATCTTTGGGGGAGAAAAACTATTATTACCCTTTATGCTTTGTTTGGAAAATGTATAACATTAGGTAATGTCAGTATTTGAAAAATAAAATAAAATGGTGAAAATATGTTTTGGACTTGGGTGGATGGTAAGATCAGGCGGGTGTAGCTAGAGCACAAGAACTTGTATTGTGTAAAGTTCTGCCCAAGTCTTATTAAGGACTGACGCTTGTGATTATCCAAACTGAGTAATACCGTGTAACCACATGTCTTAAATGGGAAGGATCTGGCTAAATAACTTACTATGTTCTAGCATTACGCCCGTAGGCTATAGATGGTAGGATTTACCTGGTAGTGCAAATGATGGTAATTGACGTCCATGTCTGTTGGAGCTTGTGCCGGGCGATGGTAATAGACGTCCATGTTTGGGAAGGTTATCCCCCACAACGGTGAGCGCCGAGTCGCTGGTAAATGACGTCTAGACTTGGGGATAAGCTCATCGGGCGGACTAATTTTAGGATAAAGTATTGTAAAAGTCTTGTGATAATCGTTTAGTCACACACCTTCGGAAGTGTGTCAAACAGAGATTATAAACTGATTATCACGTGTGGGTCAAGCTGTACAACCTCTGTACAGTGTAAAACTATTCGAATAGCTGTGCCCACGATCAAGGGCAGGCAAGGTGCGTTTTCACATGGTAGATTTTGATTTTGTTTTCAAAAGAGTGAATTTTGGGAACCAAGAGCAGTTGGGACTCTCAGGTAGTTCTCTGGCAGCTAGAGCCAGTTGGGCAGCTAGAGCCCTATTCTGAAAACCTTGGCGGCTAGAGTCTTGATACTAGTGGTTGGTAGCTAGAACTTCCACTTGTGATATCGATTAATTTGCTTATTGAATCTACATTTGTCAAATGTGCTTTATGAAAATTGTTTAAACTTAAAATATTGCTTTGTGCAAAAGAACCATATAAGCCTCATTTGTTAAAGCTATGCATATGCATTTTTCCCAAGACTCGTGGTGTACTTTATTTACTCACATGCTACACTCAAAACAAATCTCAGAAGTTGTCAATGGTGCTGTGGACGACTACGACTACTTGCCTGTAGCTTTGACGAAGGACACCCGGAGTACTAGGTTACACTCCCCAGTCGAATGCCGGTGGGCAATTTGATGGGCCATCACTCGGAGTTTAACTTTTGCTGTTTCCGTTGCTGTAAGACTGAAGGTCTTTTGACCACTTTTGTAATAAGTGGCCATAAGGCCGGTATTCAGTTGTTTATTAATAATATTTCGTGATTCGAACTTGTTATCAATGATGTTTCTACTATTGTACTAGCTACTGATCATGGGACTGGTGCAGAAATACACAAAGGATTCAGATGTAGAAATCTGGTCCCGACAGATCATGATAATAAAATGGCTCAATATGCTTCTAAGGCTCCTGCTAGCTCACCATGCAATAATTGTGAAAAACTAATATTTGAATTGATTGCTTTTGTAACACCCTGGCTATGCGGAAGCCAAGATGCAACCTAAACTACTAACATTAATCTACCCTCAAAAAATTCTCAACAAATAAACAACTAATAACAGCTAAACTTCATCACACAACAATTATGATATCTTAACTAACATAAATTTCAGCAAGGATTTAAGCACTAAATTTCAGTTTACAATAATTCAATCAAGAAGAACAATATTACGAATACGTCCGGATAATTTTAAACCATCAACTAGCATGAATAAACTTTAAGGACAAACAATAGAAGTACCATGAATTCAATTATTACATTCAACAATTTCCAAATGAAAGGTAGCAACAGAAATATTATTTAATTGGTGAAGTATATGATAATGTGGATTTCTTCATATGATCTACTCCCTCCCAAGATGTGTCGTCCTCAACGATCACCTAAAAACAAAATTGGCAAGAGTGAGTCCAAGACTCAGCAAGTAAGAACGAATGACATAAGAAACCTTGAATCAAATACAAAACAGAAACATTGAATCAGATACAAATAATCTGAAATTATCCCATACATATGAATATACTATGAATACGATGCAAGATGCATATGTCTCCACTTCTCTTCTGCATATACCGGTGTAGCCAGTGTACAACCTGTGGTGTTCATTCAGGCCTGCATTATCAAAATACGGGGATCCAAGGCCCGTATGAAGAATCTTGTTGCCCATATTAAAAATATGAGAATCTCAATACCCACCCCTGTGGGTAAAACATGAATGCTTGAATTGAATGAAATGGAATGAAATGAATCTCAATACCCACTTTTGTGGGCTAAACATAAAAACATGTAATGAATGTAATGAAATAAAATGAACACTTACATACCTTCCAATTGTTATAAGCATTTAACGGAAAGGAATAAGTCCATATTACACCCCTGAACTTTGGCGAGAGTCCAAAAAACCCCCTGAACTCTAAAACCGTTTTGTTTACACCCTCGAACTGCCAATATTTCACCCAACCCCCTCGGGTTGAAGCCACCTGGTTTATCGCCTACGTGGCATCACTAATTAACTCAGGCCCACTGGCCAAATAGAAATCAGATAAAGAGAGAGAGAGAGAGTGCTTGATTCCTCCCCAAATCTCTCTTCCTCTCCACTTTCTCCAAGTGTCGTCGCCTCTTCACCCGGCCACCTCCGACTCCGCCACCTCCGGGTTCACCCCGTGCTGCTCGCCGGCTCTGGCTCCTCCCCGCGTCCACGCGTGCCTCCCCAGCTTCCCCGCGCAGCTCGGCCCCGGCCCGCCTCCACTTGGCTTGCTTCCGGCCCAGCTCCCTGGCCGTCGGCACGCTGGTGCCGCCGCCTGTGCCAGCTCGTAAGAAAAATACTATGAATATTATGCAAGTATGAAAATACAACCACTTCTCTTCTGCTTATACCGGTATAGCTAGTGAACACCCGTCGGTGTTCACTCAAGCCCGCATTATCCAAAATGCGGGGATCCAATTGCCCATATTGGAATGATGGGACTTTCATTATGCACTCCCGTGGATGAGGCATGAATGATTGAAATGGAATGAATAAAATAAATGCATTCTCTCATAGAAGCAAATTTAACATCAACAGTGAATATAATCATGTAAGTACAGAATTATTGTTCATCCATGAAATTCATCCATAACATACTCATACAGTCGTTCTGAACCAAACAAACAATAAAGGAAATTCAATCTGTACTTGTCTTTCGTGTTGCAACACGTTAGGAGGTAAAGGAGGTGCCACTAACCCCGAAGTCACTCCTCCTACAACAATTAAGTTTATCAAAACAAGTTTGACAAGGTAATATTACAATATTCGCAATGCTCTCAAATGTATTCCCAAAACCCATGGTTTAATCATTTAATCTACTCAAATAAGACGACAACTAGCAGAAAAATAAACTGGACAGCGGCCTTCTAAAATACATAGCTTTTCCTCTGTTAATCATAAAAAGGCATACTCAGATCCTCTGGAAAGATAACAAAATCAACTACAAAAACTTAGTTGGCGAGATCTCCTAATTCTACATTTAACTGAATCTAACATACAGTTGAAAACCTACTGTCAAAAACTGATAGACAAATTGGACAGCAGTAAAAGAATGGCTAAAACTTCCAATTGGCTAAACCAAAAATTATGTTCTTTAACAATTTGGAAATCTAAGTGAATCGCCTACAAAAGTCATGTTGGGAGACATCCCTGATTCAGCCATTATCAAATTCTTATTTGTTAATTACGATGACTGCTGTAATTTCACAGGTTTTTGAACATCAGTGAATAATTTAACGTATCTCCCAAAATAAAAATTCCAAATGAAGTGATCTCAGATCCTACAGAAACCTATTGATGTTCTCCACATTTCTCTAGGAGGCCTTAACCTCTAATTTCGCATTGAACTAGACGAAAACTGATGAACAAAAGAGTACAGATTTCTGATTCAAATTGCAGTAGTGACCACAAATTGCTAATCAACAACAACAATAGAAACTAATTGAACCAAATAGTGAGGAATTGATATTTACCCTAGAAGACACGTGTGAACTCGCTAAAATCCCCGTGGGGTTCTCCTCTCCCTTTTCTTCTTGCTCTTCCTCTTCTTTTCTCCTTGGCCAGTGGCACCTGAAGGGTTCTTCTCCCTCCCTCCTCCTTCTTGGACAGCAGCAAGGGAGGTGGTGGTACTGTAGCGGCGACGACACTGTAGCAGGTGACGTGCTACAGTAGCCCTAGGGGTTTTGGCTGCCCCTAATGGGCCAAGGCTATGGGCTTTTGGCCCAAGATTTAATACCCTTTCAAGAGAAATTCTGAAATCCTTTTTTAATACAGTTGAAATTCAAACATAGTTCTAAAGATTGAATAGGGTATTACATTCTACCCCCCTTAAATAGGATTTGACCCCAAATCCTCGCAACAATCTGTGCGAAAGAAAAACCACAACTGGAAATTAACAACGGAATACACGTAACCGCCAGGAACAAATCCAGATATTGATCGCGCATGCGAGACTCCAGCTCCCATGTAGCCTCTCTCTCGGACTAATGAGTCCAAAGCACCTTGACATACTTCAAAGTTTTGTTCCTTAGAACTCGTTTTGACTCTTCTAGAATTTGCACTGGCTGGGATTCGAAGGTAAGATCTTGTTCGATGATCAATGGCTCTAACTAGATCACATGCTCTGGATCTCTCAATTATTCACTCAGCATCGGAACATACCAGACGTTGCGTACCTCGCGTATGGACCCAAGTCGGTCCTAGCGATACGCTAACTTCTTAATTCCCGCAACTGTCAAAAATAACCCCATGTACCTTGGGCCTACTTCCCTATTGGGACCAAACCACACAACATGCACATAGCACACGGAACTCTTGCTCCATCCCTCAATCGAACTCTTCCGCTTAACAAGAAGCACCTCCTTTAACCCGAAACACACAAAAGAACTTACTTTAAACAAACTCTTTTACAAACAGATCCCAACTGAAAATAAAGGATTCTCATCGCAACCACGCAATGCCAACTCCCCGCCAAAAGGGTCAAATCCAAAATCGAAAATTCATCACAAAAACCATTCCACTTTCTAATTAGGCAGTTTGTGAATGAACACCATGGAAGCCAAAGGAGAAATCACTCGAATGCCCAAATCAAATATTTCTTTTATTCTGTCTGAATTGGAAAGAATCACACATGCCAACACAGCGCCAACTCAAATTGCGAAAGACATCAGACATAAACACATAGCTCAAACAAGAATCAAGGGAGTGTTTCATTACCCGAGGCAACACTTTCCTCAATTTCTCTTTTAGGAATAAAACTTCTCTCAAATTATGGAATTCTAATTTATCGCATGACACACTAACTCATTTCTCTTAAATTGGCAACCTCAATGCCATGCTCAAACCGAATACATCAACCACACCTTTGTAGAGAGGCTCTATTGACTCCACAGAAACATATACTAGCCAACTACTCTACCGACGGAATTACTTTGACAGATGACTCCCAATACATCTCAAAATAGATCTCACACACAATCACATCACCTCAATCCTTTAAGAATAAACAACTCAAAATTCACATCACACACTCTCATGTACTACATCAAAAGGGTTTTTATCAATGATCATCTCACTGTTCGGAATCCACCCTTATTCTACTTCCTCTACACATAATCATTGGGCGACTAAAGTTCTAGCATAACAATGGAAAGCCCAAATTTAACCTCCAAGACTCCTACAACAAACTTCTCATATAAAAGATAGGGAAATCCTCAGATAAATTCCCTAAAATTTTCATAATCCAAACATACTCACTCATTAACATCAACATGGAAATATTTTCTCAACCAAATTATCTTTAGAAAGATTATAACTCTCAGAGGGTTACTCACTAAAGCCAAATCGTTCCTGACAATAACTCAACATTTTCTACTATCCCAATAATTGTCATAACGATTAGATTTCTTCAGAATTCTACTCTCATTAAACTACACCGTCATAATTCTTCTACACAACCATATAAGGTACCCAATCGTGATACTCTAATAAGCTGATCAAGATTGCCATACTTTTGATAATCCCAACATTCCAACATGAACTAAAGTTCTTGGATTACAATTCACTATAAGTTCTACTAGTTCTAACACTAATCAGTTTTATTTCAACGACAATCATTCTGTTTAAATCAAATTCTCTCCATGGGTTAAAGGAACCAATTCACCTTCAATTGCTCTTCAAATAGCTTGGTACCCAAAATCTCACCACTATCATTTACTAGACCACCACCAACCAGTTGCCATTTTACACTTTACAATACTTTGCAACATAAGTCTGTTGATCCCTTCTCAAAAGGAAGAGGCAAACAAGACAAGTTTAGCACACAGGAAAGCATTACTCCTCATAGTGAGCACGAGACCAAGAGAAATAGTCCAATAGTGATGATCTCGGAAAACAAAATATGAGACTACAGTTGAGGGCACATGTCCCACAAGAAGAGAATTTCAGCCCTCAACGAATAACAATAAAACCATTTTTGAAACTCAAGAAACTCTTTAGCGGCAACGACAGAAAAGTTAAACGCACTTTAATAAGTTGCAAGTTACAAAATTTAACTCCAACATCAAATACTTCCACTACACCCTATCCTTTAACAAAGAAAATAGCTTCCTTTGATTACAATACCATTCTACCAACTCAGATCGGAAGAGTTTTTAAGTCCAAATCACATGAATCACTTAAGAACCAGTAGAACTTTCCAACACATCACTATGCTCGAATCCATTTTCAGCTACCACATAAATCCTGAACTCCAAAAGATCACGAATTCTAAACTCAAAATATTTCATTTAAACGATATCATGGAAGACGATCAAATTACTTTCTTTCTATAAGAATCAACAACACACTCACAACAATACTTTGCAACATAAGTCTGTTGATCCCTTCTCAAAAGGAAGAGGCAAACAAGACAAGTTTAGCACACAGGAAAGCATTACTCCTCGTAGTGAGCACGAGACCAAAAGAAATAGTCCAATAGTGATGATCTCGGAAAATAAAAGATGAGACTACAGTTGAGGGCACATGTCCCACAAGAAGAGAATTTCAGCTCTCAACGAATAACAATAAAACCTTTTTTGAAACTCAAGAAACTCTTTAGCGGCAACGACAGAAAAGTTAAACGCACTTTAATAAGTTGCAAGTTACAAAACTTAACTCCAACATCAAATACTTCCACTACACCCTATCCTTTAACAAAGAAAATAGTTTCCTTTGATTACAATACCATTCTACCAACTCAGATCGGAAGAGTTTTTAAGTCCAAATCACATGAATCACTTAAGAACCAGTAGAACTTTCCAACACATCACTATGCTCGAATCCATTTTCAGCTACCACATAAATCCTGAACTCCAAAAGATCACGAATTCTAAACTCAAAATATTTCATTTAAACGATATCATGGAAGATGATCAAATTACTTTCTTTCTATAAGAATCAACAACACAATCACAAAAATACTTTGCAACATAAGTCTGTTGATCCCTTCTCAAAAGGAAGAGGCAAACAAGACAAGTTCAGCACACAGGAAAGCATTACTTGTAATACCCCGAATATCAAATAGAGAGAATATTATTCGGGAGAGGGAATTTATTCAATTTCGAATTTCTCCTAACAAAGAAAGTATCCAACAGCGGTTATGTAATATCCTGTTTAACATTAGAGAATTAATTGAAATGAGAAAGATATTTAATAGGAATTAAAAAAAGAAATCAGATTTTTTTAGAGGAGAAATAATCTTGGGCTTTCGGCCCACGTTGTTTGGCCCAAGTGGGAAGTTGGTTTAAGAAGGGGGAAACCAAACCCTAGGCACTTTTTGCTGTAGCACACAGATACTGTAGCACACCGCAACTGTAGCAAATCCTCCCCTCCCTGCTGCCACGCCTTCCATGTCGCCCCATTTGCTGCTCCTTGCTGTCGGCCATCAGGAGGAAGAAGAAGGGAGAGAAAGGAGGAGAAGAGAAGATCTTCTTCATGGGGGATGTTCTTCGTCTTCCTGAGGTTCTACAAGGGTAACGAAGGATTCCCCTCACTGTTTGTATCGTTTTTAGATGCGAAATCGATTACATTTAGTAGATCGGTTCCCTGCCGCAATTAGATCAGTGCTGTCCAGTACCTTGCACGACGGTTTTCATCTGTTCAAAATCCGAATTTGAGGATCCCATATCCTAGAGTTATGTGGTATTCGTTCTTAGCTTTCCGTAGCCTCTAAGATCATTCAATTCTGATTTATGGTTTAAAAGTTATGATAAATTCTTTCCTGCTGTCCTGAAAATCTGACGAGAGTTAACAGTCAAGTTTTTTTATATTAAAATATGAATTTGTTAGGAGCAAATTCAGACTTGTTTCCCAAAACGATTTCTGTAGATAATTTTATCATATTTCCAGATTGTTAAATAACACTCTATTTGGATTTGTAGAACAAAAGTTATGTAAGTTTTAAGTTGACTGTCCAGAATGTTCATCGTATTCTGATAGTAGTTTTGACCTGTGTGCCATATTTTGTTTAAGGCAAAATCTGAGGATCTTACCAACTAGACTTTTGAAGGTTGTGTTTTTAGCTTTCCAGAATGATAAGAATCTTGGATTTTGGATAATCCAATAAAAAGATATGATTGTTTCTTTACTGCTGTCCAGTTATGTTAGACAGATTATAGGTTAGACCTTCAGTTGAATGCTAGCCTACGTTATTTTCTGAATCAGAGGATTCACCCAAGTATTTTAATGTGGATATTTTCATTACCTTTCCATAGGATTTGAGCTCACTCCGTTTCGAGTCTCAGAGTAAAAGTTATGATGATTTTAGTACCGCTGTCCAGTTTATCGCCCTACTAGACTGTCGGATAAATGGGATAGAACAGATATGTGAACCTTGGGTTTAGGATGATGCGATTAAGCGTAGCGAGTAGCATCTTATTCACGTTGTTTCTTATTCAAGTAATTAATTTGTGTAGGAGGAGGGAATTCGAGATTAGTGGCTTCGTCCTTGCCTCCTAACACATCACAGTTCGGAAGGCAAGTACAATTGAATTGTCTTGTTTGATGTTTTGTTCTACTTGATTAGTGATTATGCAATGGGTAATTCCGGTATCTCTCGTATCCCTTCATAATTGGTAAACCATGATTATTCGTTGATATGTTTACGTTCGAAATATTCATTCGTTCCTTCTTTCATGTCCATCCACGAGAGTGGGTAGTGAAGTCCCATTATTCCAGTATGGGCAAGTACCTTGTGTTTCTTATTGTTGGTGAATGCTGAGTGCTTTTTGTTCATACTGTTATTTCTATGATCCATGAGTAGTTTCAATTGTTCTTGTTCTTTTCACGTTTGTTAATCCATGAGATGATGTCTTTCATTATTCATAATTCATTCCATTCATTCATTGTTCATGTTTCATTCACGGGAGTGGAATGTAAAGACCCATCAATTCCAGTATGGGCACGTAAGACCCACCATTCCAATGTGGGCAGATTTGGATCCCCGTATGAAACGTTCTTCATACGGGCCTTAGATCCCCGCATTTTGTTAAATACGGGCTAAAGTGAACACTAACGGGTGTGTCACTGGCTATACCGGTATAAGCAGAAGTGGAGTTCATGCATTTCATCCATTCTACCTTCGATTTCTATTCTGTGATACTATGTTCTTATTCATATGTTCTACATTCGCATTCTATTCCGTGATTGATATGTTCATATTTAGTATGGTTCGCTTTATTCTGTTGTACTTGCTGAGTCATGGACTCATTCTTGTCGTGTTTATTTGTTTTAGGTAACCATTGAAGACAGCATGCATGGGAGGGCTTAGTCGCATGGATCACATCATTCACTTCACATTCTTTCTTTCACTTCACATTGTTCACTATTAATCATATGAACTTGTTCTTTCCAATCATTCGTTAATTATTGGATTGTAATAAATGGAGTATGTTATCCTTCATTGTGTTTGTGATTGATTCAATAACTGCATGTGATCCTTGATTAGATTATTGGTAGGAATATCTTAATTGACTCAATATACTTGGATATTTAGAGAATGTGATTTGTCGATGATTTCAAATTAAATTCCTACATTTGTTCCATTAGATGTTGATCTTTATTCGAGATTAATTGTTTTATTATTTGAAATTATTCCGCATTGTTGTTGTATGTTAGTCCTTTAGGTAACATCTTGGCTTCCGAATGGCCAGGGTGTTACAGTTGGTATCAGAGCGGGCTTTAGGTCCATGGTTATTGAATATTAAATTGACACACTGTGCACAGTAGGTGGGGTTTGGGTAATCCATTGCATCCACATTTCTAGTGGTATGTTTCATCATGTTGAACTGTTCTTGAATTGCTCATGTACTATCATTCTTGTTGTTAATCTATGATCTTCTATGATCTTGTATATCTATGAATTTGTTCTATGATTACTATGAGATGACCTTATATTCATAATTGATTATATTAGTTATGCGTGTTGATAACGGACGTTGAGAAGTTGAGGTTGTGGTTGTTGTCTTGGGTTTTGCCAGGCTACACCACCGTACGTAGTATGGAAATAGAGAAGTACTTACCCCCATTCCATAGTTATGTGTTGAGCATGAGTTCTTTGATAAAGTTGCTGTCTTCGTTGAGCTTGTATTTGGTCTCCTGGTTGTAGTTCCTTGTAGTTGATGAACTTCCTTTGAATGGAGGTTTTAATGAAGTGGGCAAGCTTCAATTGGTTTCCATTCGTTCTTTGAAACAAATATTGTTCTACTGACTATTGTGATATTTCTGCTCCATGTGAGCGTAGTTAAATTGCAAGATTTATCTTTTCACGGAAGTTCTATTTTACCCCCTGTTGGAAAATGTAACTCATTGGTTTGCTTGGCATTTGGGCAGTGGAAGATCTCTTTTACAAGTTCTTTATTATGTGGGACGTTGATCTTGCGTATTTCTTTTGGATTAATTTGAGAGTTGAAGTTTAATACCCTCTTTTAAGAAAGAGGATGTTGAAACCCTTTTAGGGTTGCGTTGTCACACTTAAATAAGAGGTTAATATCTTGGTTTCTTAGCTAATGTCTCCAAAAGTGAAGTTAGTTAATTTCAAGTTGTCCTGTAGTAGTTCTTGAAAATTTTTGAATAAGATTTTATCTATACATGTTTGGAACTCATGGAGTTATTAGGGAGTGTGAAGCAATAATGAATTTGTTTGACCATTTCAATTGGTTAAATTGCTAAACTTGTTGAATAAATTGGATTATTTGGTCTTATGTATTTAATCTAACCATTCGAGATAATTAATTACGGACTTGTTGGGCTATTGCCTTAGCATATATTAATCTTAACTCAGTCTTCTATTTGGATACCTGATGAATTTGTTCAAAGGATAAATTGTTGATATATGTATGAAGAAATAGATGAAGGTTGTTGTATTGAATTACAAAACCTTGTCCTAAAAATATTCCATTGTTGAAGTTTAAAGATGTTCCATTCTAATTTTTGAACAAAGGTAGTACTATGAATGCTTCCATGATTAGATAATCATCGGTTGTTAGTAGTAATGGTTAGAGTGCTTTTGGTGTGTGCTAAATTGGTGTTGAGCGTCAGTAAGGGTTAAATGGGCAAAATCTCTTAAGTGACTTAAACTAGTGTGCTTATGAGATTGTCTTGTACTATTGTGAGCTTGTCAAACGAGGTTTGTTTCAACTTTGTGGCTTTCACACTTGATTTCTTTTCTAGAATGAATTGTTATTACCATCTTACATGATGATGGAAATTGTATGACATGATTTGTTGTGTTTCTTTTGGAAGATTTATTGATGTTGGTTCTTCTATCGAGAAAGGGTTTCGATCGCTTCTCGTGATATCTCTTAAATGAAAATATTTCAAAAGGTGCATTCATGATCCCTTGGTGTTCAAGATTTCTGTGATAATTGGAGGTTGTAGAGTAAAGCGATGTGTTGCAAAGTTCTATTGGTCCTTAAGTGATTCAAGTGATTTGATACTAAATGCTTGTTTGTTCTTATCTGTTAAGGTCTGATATTCTCTTCTTGTGAGGCCTATGCCCTCAAGTGTGGCCCCCTCTTATGTTTTTGAGTTCATTGCCTAATTGATTATTTCCCTTGGACCTGTGTTCACTGTGAGTGGTAAATGTTTTTCTAGTTCGTGAAAAAAATTGTTTCATTTGTCTCTTCTGTTGAGAAAGAATCAACCTATTAGATTCACAAGGGGCTTTTGAGGTGTCTACTAATTGTTGTTGCGAGACCTTGGGTTGTAAGTTATTTGAGGAGCATTAGAGGATGAATTGGTTTCGTGAATGATTCTTGGAGAAAATCTCAGTTATACAGGATGTTTGTCTTTAAGACTAAACTAATTGCATTGTTGCAATTAATAGAACCTATAGTGATTTGTGGTCCAAAGTATTTTGTTCACTTTGGGTGGAACATTAGAATTATCGAAAGAATGGAAACCTTGATCGAGTATGATTAGATTGTGTGACTTTTATTTATCGAATCTGAGGATTTCCCTAACATTTACACTAGAAGTTCATTCTAGGAGTCTTGGAGGTTAAATTTGGGCTTTGCATTTTTATGCTAGATCTTTGAACGCCCAAAGACTGTGTGTAGAGAAAATAGAAAAACTGGCGTATTCTGAGCAGTGGAATGATCGTTGATAGAACCCTTCTGATGTAGTACATGAGCGTATGTACATAGGATTTTGAGTTGTTATTCTTAAAAGTTTGAGATGATGTGATTGTGTGAGATCTATTCTGAGGTACTTTGGGTGCCTTCTATCAAATCAATTTTGTCAGTAGAAGGAGTTGTCTAGAGTGTTTCGGTGGGATCAGTAGAGACCTCCACAAGTTCGAGAGGAATTTCATTCCTAAAAGAGAAACTGAGCAAAAGTATGTTTCCTTGAGTAGTGAAACGTTTTCTTGATTTTTGTTTGAGCTATGTGTTGTTGATGGGTGTCTTTCGCAATTTGAGCTTGGTTTTTACGATGGCATGTATGGTTCTTTCCAAGTCAGACAAAACAAAAGAAGTATTTGGTTTGGGCCTTCGAGTGATTTCTCCTTTGGCTTTCATGGTATTCATTCGCAAATTGACTAATTAGAAGGTGGAATAGTTTTCGTGATGAATTATCAAATACTTCCACTACACCCTATCCTTTAACAAAGAAAACAGTTTCCTTTGATTACAATACCATTCTACCAACTCAGACCAGAAGAGTTTTTAAGTTCAAATCACATAAATCACTTAAGAACAAGTAGAACTATCCAACACATCACTATGCTCGAATCCATTTTCAGCTACCACATAAATCCTGAACTCCAAAAGATCATGAATTCGAAACTCAAAATATTTCATTTAAACGATATCACGGAAGACGATCAAATTACTTTCTTTCTATAAGAATCAACAACACACTCACAATCCACTACTGACAATCTTACTATAACAACCACTTTATCCTAGAGGTGATCTGCTACACAAATTAAAATGTTTTAGCAAAACCC
Source organism: Phyllostachys edulis (assembly GCA_036346405.1). NCBI lineage: Eukaryota > Viridiplantae > Streptophyta > Magnoliopsida > Poales > Poaceae > Phyllostachys > Phyllostachys edulis. Next base: position 16,373,111 of record CM070552.1, read on the forward strand.
TTTCATCAAGGACATGCTATCATCCGACGATTCCACAATTATGTAGGCATAAGTCACCTATTAAATCATGCCAATTCAACTCTTAGTGATGCTCAATACCAAACCTTAAGAAACAACAATTGCACTCCAACCATCGTTGTTATGAATTGGCTTCATTATGAAGTCTAGTTGCTACCTACTTTCTTTTGCTAATCACATGAATATTTACTAACACATATTCAACTGTTCCTCCTCATGTTTAGATTTTGGAAAAATCACACTAAAACTTTAAGAATCGAAATCTTCCATCGATCAAAAGTATCAACTATACTACAACCAAATTCATCGCATCATTCTATATAGAAGAACTATCCAGAACCCCTCCCACAAATTCTAGATCCACCGATATTCAATCCCTTCAACCTTTTGTACACAATTCCAATAATTAATCATAATAAGGAATATGTAAATCTAGCAACCATATATGATCGCCAAGTATCTACAGAAAAGATAACCCCACGAATAATATCTATTAAGGCAATAACCTAGCACTCCTCCTGTTTCTCTTTCCACGCATTTGGATTAATCCATTGGGACGAAATAATCCAACAAGTTTAGCAACTAAACAATTTTAATGACCAGACCAGTTCATCAATGTTCCATACTTCTTAAGAACTCTATTGATTCCAATTAGGTATAGCCATACTCATAATCACAATTTATCAAGAACTACTAGAAGACAACATCAAATTAATCAAGTACACTTCCAAAGATGTCAGTTGAAATTAATTATGCACCACGCAAAAGTCCCATCTTGATATTTCATACCTTATCAATTAATCTATATGATTACCACCTCCCACTTAAACACGTCACGACACCACAAAAAAGTTTTAATACTCTCTTTCAGAAAAAAGATGTATGAAACTTCAACACTCGAAATAATCCAAAAGAAATACATAGAACCCAAAGCTTTCACATGCTAACGAATTTGCAACAGAAACTTTCATTATCCAAAATATCAAATGAGTAATTGAGATATGTTCTCCAATAGGAAAGATGAGACAACCATGGAAATAAAAAGCTTGTCAATTAACAACGTTCACGAGTAGCAAAAGCAACTCAACAGTCGGAAAAACAATAATTGTTTCAGAAAATCAATTAGAGAACCATTGAAACCCATCAACTGCAATGAACTACTAACCCAAGAGAAATTCAACAACCACAACTGGACAAGAATTGGCCAAATTCAAACTCAAGGAAGAGAACAACCTTTCTAAAGAAACTCACCCTCAACACAAAACTATGGTACTCAGGGTAGTTACTTCCCCATTCCCATACCACGAACAGTGATGTAACCTGGCAAAGCCCAGGGCCACAACCACAACCACAACCTCAACGTCTCAACATCAACTATCATCATACATAACCAATATTAACAATTATGAGTATACAAGATCATCTCATAACAATCATTGAATAAATTCATAGGTATAGAAGATCATATCATATCATAGATTAACAATGCAACATAACAGAAACGGAAATGCATTGCTTGACCCATCCCCTCCTACTGTGCACCAGTGTGTCAAGTTTTTAGGTTAATTAACCATTAACAAATTTTAGCAAATTAACTTACCTAAGTTGTTAACTTATTCACCACGGACCTAAAGGTCACTCTGATACCAACTGTAACACCCTACCTATGCGAGAGCTAAGATGCTACCTAACTTCTAACATGATTCAACAATATAAGTTGTTTCCAACCACTATCAACTACTGACAGCTAAGCTTAAACACACAAAACCACTGTAAAATTAATTAACTACAATTTAAGAAAGCATAAAGACTCAAAATTTCAGCTTACAATTTCATTCAAGAGGAATAATATCAAAATTATATCCGGTAAATATAAAGCATCAACTAGTGCGAACAAAACTTAAGGACGAACAATAACAATCATCATGACACCAATTATTACAATCCATAACTCTCAACTAAAAGGTAGTCGCAGATTTATTAACCAATCTGTGAAATAAGTGATAGAGTGAGTTTCTCCATGTGACTACTCCCTCCCAAAGCATGTCGTCCTCAAAGTTTACCTAAAACAAACAAACTAACAAAAGTGAGTCCACGTCTCAGCAAATACAAATGAATAACATGGAAAGTATCGAGTCAAATACATGTCATTCACAATATTCGAATACATAAGAAAAATGCTATGAATCTTATGCAATTATGAAAATGCATCTACTTCTCTTCTGCTTATACCGGTATAGCTGGTGAACACCTGTCGGTGTTCACTCAGGCCCGCATTATCCAAAATGTGGGGATCCAAGGCCTGTATGAAGAATCTTTCAAACGGGGATCCAATTGCCCATATTAGAATGATGTGACTTATTTGCCCATATGGGAATGATGGGACTTTCATTATCCACTCCCGTGGATGAGGCATGAATGATCAAAATGGAATGAATAAAATAAATGCATTCTCTCATAGAAGCAAATTTAACATCAACAGTGAACATAATCATGTAAGCATAGAATTACTCTTCATCCATGAAATTCATCCATAACATACTCATACAGTCGTTTTGAACCAAACAAACAATCAAGAAAACTCAATCTGTACTTGCCTTTCGCGTTGCGACGCGTTAGGAGGTAAAGGAGGTGCCACTAACCCCGAAGTCACTCCTCCTACAACAATTAAGTTTCTCAAAACAAGTTTGACAAGATAATATTACGATATTTTCAATGCTCTCAAACGTATTCCCAAAACTCATGGTTTAATCATTTAATCTACTCAAATAAGACGACAACTAGCAGAAAACTAAAACTGGACAGCAGCCTTCTAAAATACATAATGTTTCCTTTGTTAATCATAAAAAGGCAAACTTGTAACACTCTGGCTATTCGGAAGCCAAGATACCACCTAAATAATCTAGCATACAACCATAATGCGGAAAGAATTTGAACACTATCTTATCTAATGACATAAAGAGATCAATATTCAATAGAACAATGGCATGAATATAGTCTGAATCCAAGCAATTATATCGAAGGAATGATCAAAGATCACAAGTAATACTTAATCAACCATAACATAGCACTAGGTATCATTCACCATCTAAATTTATTTATTACAGTTCATCAATAACGAATGAAAGATAGAAACTAAATCGTAAGGTTGAACTTGAATATGGTGAAGTGAATGAGTAGTGCGTGTCTACTCCCTCCCAATTGAGCCAACATCAATGAACACCTAAAATAAACAAACAAAGCAAGAATGAGTCCAAGACTCAGCAAGTACAATGAATAATTGGACATACAACAATCATGATCATGACAACATCATTGAAGAATATGAATATAACACAGAATGAATATTTGAATGAATGGAATGAATGAAATGAAGGGACTGCACACATACATATACCGGTATAGCTAGTGACACACCCGTCGGTGCTCACCTAAGCCCGTATTTAACAAAATACGGGGATCCAAGTCCCGTATGAAGAACGTTTCATACGGGTGTCCCAATCTGCCCACATTGGAATGGTGGGTCTTACGTGCCCATACTGGAATTGATGGGTCTTTACATCCCACTCCCGTGGGTGAATCATGATTCACATACAAGAAACGAAGTAGAAGTCAACGAAACCTACTCACATACCATAGTACTCAGTCATGGCATGAACTTAAAATATTATGAACAATCGACAGCAGTACATCACACAATGTAATTGCCCATATTGGAATAATGGGACTTCACTACCCACTCCCGTGGGTGAACAGGAGCGAAGGAACGAATGAATGTAAGGAACGTAGTCTTATTATTGAAGAATCATGGTATATCAACTATGAAGGGAAACAAGGAATACCGAATCTACCCATTTCATATTCATCAATCAAGTGGAACAAACAACAAACAAGACAAATCAATTGTACTTGCCTCAACCGTGATTCGGAAGTCAACGAAAGAAAGCTCTAGGCCCAGGGTTCACCACCACATGGCAGCTGTAAAACAATATACTAAGTACACCAACCAAAAGTGTACAGCAATGCAATGAAACAGAAAGAGAACAAGCGTCCCTAATCACAATCCCAACAATTAATCAAAACTCTCTCAAATTCTCAAATCTATCCAAACGAACAGCTGTTAAGGAAAAATTCTTAACTTTTGAGTCAAAACTCCAAAAGCCATGAATCCAATTTTTCTAGAACCTACACAAGCCTAGCTACAACTTCTCAGGTGACCAAAAGATCAAACTAGTTCATCTAAGTCTTTGTTTTTAATCCCGAAGACCGATCTGCCATCTCCGGTACTACTAACTTGCGAATTTCATAACTTTTGTTTGGCTCAACCAAACACATTGTTCTAATACTCTATAGAAACTACAGGAAACCAACTATCTCAATAAAATTATTTCAAATATTTCCGTTGTGCAACAAATGTTGTAAATAGTCAAGTAAAACTCTTCTGTCCACAACAGAAGACAGATTACAGCCTGAGATTCTAAAATTCATAACTTTTGATCTAGAAATCCAAAAATTATGAAATTTAACTTTCTGGAATCACAATGAAAATACCTACAACTATCAAGGAAACCAACTGATCCAATTTAGCCGTCTCTCATATCAAATTTACAGATCTATGTTCGCTGCACAAGTCCTGAGACTGATTTAGCACTCTGTCTTGCGAAATTCATAACTAATTAACCGTTTATCCAAAAATTAAGAATTAGAACTTTCTAGAAAGATAACGAAAATTCCCATCTATCTCCAGGAGACACTAATCTCTGAATCTGCTCGGATCTAACCCAAAATGGCGCGTCAACAGGAAGACGGATTCAACCGATCTACTACAGAAATCTCAGAACAGCTAAGGAATACGAATGACATACGAATTATCTATCAAAACTAATTGGGATCAGGAATTTACCTACAAGAACGACGCGAGATGCCGCTGAAACCTTCATGAAGCCCTCGCGAAGATCAACCCCACCTTCTTCTTCCTCTCCTCTCTTCTTCCCTCTCCTTCCTCTTCCTTATGGCCAGCAACAATGGAGAAGCACCGGAGGGGAGGGGCGTGCTACAGTAGCGCCGTGCTACAGTACCGTGCTACAGTACTTAGGTGCTAGGGTTTAGTTCCCCCCACATGGGCCCAAAGAGCTATGGGCCAAAGGCCCGAGTTCTAAAACTCCTCCAAAATTCTGAATTTTCCCTTTCTAATTATATTTAATTCTAATACTAGTCACTTATATGTTTTATATTTAAACGTGATATTATATTCTACCCCACTTAAATAGAATTCGACCTCGAATTCTAATCGTCAAAATAAACAGAAAAACAACTGCCACTGAAATGAAACAACAAATTACACATACTAGTCGTGAACAGACTCGGATAATGCTCGCGCATGCGAGACCCTTGTTTCCATGTCGCTTTCCTCTCAGACATATGGAACCACATCACAAATGATGGATACCAACGGCTTACACCTCAACACTCGTCTCGACCCCCACAGGTTCTGTTAACGTCCAGGACTCAAAAATAAGGTCCTACTCGTTGGCCAACGGCTCTAATCGAAATCCCAAGCTTCGGACTGCTCGGGTACTCACTCAGCACTAGAACATACCAGACATTGCGTACCATGCGTATGGACCCGAGACGGCCATAGCGATACGCCCGCTTCCTAATCCCCGCAACTGACGAAAACAAACTAATGTACCTCGGGCCAACTTTCCCTATGGTACCAAAAGCACAAACATGCACTACACACATGGAACTCTTGTCCCACTACTCAATCGGTTTCTTCATCTTAATAATGCACAATGGAACTTGTTTTTAAACAACTGTTTTAAAAAGAGAATCCAACTGAAAATAAAGACTTCTCATCTCAACCACGTAATGCCAACTCACCACCAAAAGGGTCAAATCCCAAAATTGACAATTCATCACGAAAATAATTCCACTTTCTAAATAGGCAGTTTATGAATGAACACCATGAATGTAACACCCCAGCTCAACATTGAGCCTGGAATGCTACTAAAATTAAATTAAACAAAACTAAACTAAGATCATTTACCGATTTCGGCAGAACCTCCTTTGCATAATCAACTATACCGAGGTTCCATCAATTGATCATAGCAATTAACACTAAACTCAATATTCAAGTTCATTCAGGCATGCAAGATAATCTAATAATCATAAACAAAACTTGCTATTCTCCTTATTACAAATAAATCAAACATTTAACCAATCATACGCGAATCTCAAATAGATTGCTAATTATTAGAATAAAGACTAAATGATAGACGCCTTAAGGATGAGTGGTAGTGAGTGTATCCAAACATCTACTCCCTCCCATGCATGCCGTTCTTGCCGCTTGTACCTAAAACATATCAAAGCAAGTGTGAGCCTAAAGACTCAAAGAAGTATCAACAAGGTTAAAGCTAAAATCACAGTCATAGCATCAATATTCCAAATAAAACATTTCACTAAACATAAACTTCATGCTTGTAATGCGTCCATGCAATGCACCTTTTAAACTTTATCTCTTTTCAGCATTTTACGGTAATGCGAGGTATACATCCGTCGATGTATACCCTTGCCTATGCACCCCGGCATAGGGACCAAGAGCCTATACTCCACAAGTATAGGGACCTATGCCCATCATCATCATGATGGGGACCTCTTCTCATTGCCCACATTCTGCGAATGTGGGATTTCAAGCCCGTCATTTACATGACGGGGACCTCAATAGATTCATACTTGGTCACCTAGTGACCAAGACTCAATCATGCTTTGACATGCATATGCACAATGACACCATCTTCCAATTATATGAACTCAACATGTACATAATAACATGTAAGCATTAACAACATACATAGGAAGCTTTAACCATAACTTGCATTTACTAAGATATATTGTAATTCATCACATTGATATCCATGCATGGCTATTACGAACAAGATACAATCAATCTCAGCAAATAATCATAATTATTCTACAACCCGAATACTTACCTCAACCAGTGCGAGAACGGTGGATTTAAAGAGGCGCTGCCCTCGGATCACGCTTCCACCTGAACATAATGATAACCCAAACTAAGACAAACATACTGGACCAAAAGCATAAATAAGAACACAATTGAACTCGCTAAACTCCCAAGCGTTTCCAATTTTCCAATTTCTACCGATCGATTTGGTGTTCACTGCGGACAGTCAACTTATAAAATACATAACTTTCTGCTCAGGAGTCCAAATACGTTGTTCTAAAAATTTATGGAAAGATAATTAAATTACATAAATAAACTTAGTTGGGGAGCCCTTCTGATTCTGCCATTTGCTGCCCCTACCAAGCCAATCTACAGAACATCAATTATCACATCGGGTTCTCTGGATAGTACACTAAAATTATCATAACTTTTGCTACGAAAGTCCAATTCTTACGTTCTTTAGCTTTCTGGAAAGGTTAGAAAATTACCCATCTTTTTCATTATAACGAGATCCTCTGATTTCATCTTTAACTAATAGATTAACTCAGATGTCTACAGATTGTCAGGATGTTGACAGATTAACAGGACAGCGGCACTAAACAATTCATAAATTTCTAACCGTTAATCGGATCTGGGTGTTCTTGGCGGCCACGGAAATCTAAGGACATAAAACAACTATCTCTAAGAGATTGGATCCCTAGATTCTGCTTCTAAAGATATGAAAACCATCGTTCAATCTACTGGACAGAACACGATCTATTAGCTGTTGATTACTTGATCTACCAAACGAAATCAATTGCAACTAATACACATCACCCAGCGAAGAACACGCGATGTTACCCTTGTAGAATCGTAGGAAGATGATGAACTCTCCTTGAAGGTGATCTCTCTCCTTTCTTCACTTGATCGGCAGTGGGAGCACCGACGGCGAGGAAGGAGGCCCCACTATGGAGGAGAGGGTGTGCTACGAGAGTCGTGCTATAGTGGCAGCGTCAAGACTGTAGCTACAGATGCAGCTAGGGTTTCCCCTTCCTTTTATTGGTGGTCGGCCCCTCATGGGCCTCTCGGCCAAGGCCCGAGGCCCAAGTTGTCAAGAAATGCGAAACCCCCTTTTTATGTCTAATTTCTCTTTTGAACGCTTTCATAGAATAAATCGAGTATTACATTAAAACCCCCTCTTTCTCCTGTTCAATTGCTTTGCTAAAAGAAACATTCTCCCGATTTAATTATTCTCTCCTGATTTATTTATTCTCTCTCGATTTAATTTTTGGGGTATTACAATGAAAGCCAAAGGAGAAATCACTCGAATGCTCAAACCAAATACTTCTTTTGGTTTGTTTGAATTGGAAAGAATCAAACATGCCAACACAGCGCCAAATCAAATTGCGGATGACCTCAATCAACAACACAACACTCAAACGAGAAACAAGAAAACGCTTCACTACCCGAGGAAACATCCTTTTCTTAGTTTCTCTTTTAGGAATATAACTTCTCTCAAATTATGAATTTCAATTTCATCATATGACACTATCTCGTTTTCTTAAATTGGCAACCTCAACGCGAAGCTTGAACGAATACATTGACCACCCGCTTAAAGGAAGGCTCTCTTGACTCCACATACTAAAGAACTTGCAAAAGACAACTTCCATTATCCAAAAACATCCAGCGCATAAATGGGTCGAGTTTTCCGATGAGAAAAACAAAACTCCAATACAAAGGTAAATCTTAACAATCAACCAAGTTCACCAGCAGCAAGAATAACTCAACGATTGGGAAAACAATGATTGCTTTAAGCGTCAAATTAAATCAATGAAAACACGTCAACTGCATGTAACCACTAACCCAAGAGAATTCAACAACCAACAGCGAGTCATCAGTATAACTAAATGTAAACTCAAGGGAAACATCAACCTTTCTCAGAGTAATCCCATCAACCGCAACTAGACAAGAGTTGACCCGATTCAAATTCAAGGAAGAGAACCACTCTTCTAAAAATACTCACTATCAACACCTGTACTAAGATATCCGAGGTAACCACTTCCCTATTCTCATACCACAAACGGTGGTGTGACCTGGTACAGCCCAGGGCCACAACCACGACCTCAACCTCTTAACATGGGTTATCCCCACACATAATTACCATAGTATTATAATATAGATATATCAGCTCATTTCATAACAGGAATTATCGATACAACATAACGGAAGCGTAATGCAATGCAATAACCCAATCCCACTTACTGTGCTTAGTGTGTCAAGTTTAATAATTCACATACCACGGACCTACAGCCCGCTCTGATACAAACTGTAACACCCCAGCTCAACATTGAGTGTGAAATGCTACTAAAATAAAATTTAAACAATACTACTAAGACCATTTACCAAATTTTTCAGCAGAACCTCCTTTGTATACTTTCATATACCGAGGTTTCAACAGTTAAAGATAACATTATCAATAATCCAGTATCCAAATTCATTCAACATGCAAGATAGTCTACTCTGATAAAGCAATGATAAGCATAATCTCAAATCGCTAATCTCATTATTACAGATAAGCCAAAGCATTCAACGAAACTATAAGTGAAGCTCAACAGCTTGCTTATTTAAAGAATATAAACTAAATGATGTTCTTTCTTTAGGATGAATGGAAGTGAGTGCAACTCAACCAAAACTACTCCCTCCCATGCATGCCGATCTTGCTGTGGTACCTAAAAACACAACAAAGCAAGAGTGAGCCCAAAGACTCAAGCAAGTATCACAAAGAAAAACTAAAATCACAAGATAGCATCAACAATCCAAAAGAAGCATTACACTAAAGATAATTCTCATGCTTATGTAATGCGATCATGCAATGCACCTTTCAATCTTTATCTCTTTTCGCATTTTACCGTGTAATGCGAGGTATACAACCGTCGATGTATACCCATGCTCGTGCCCTCCGCACAGGGGACCAAGAGCCTATACTCCATGAGTATAGGGACCATTGCCCATCATCTTCATGATGGGGACCTCTACTCAATGCCCACATTCCACTTAACGTGGGATTACAAGCCCGTCATTTGCATGACGGGACCTCAATCAGATATACTTGGTCACCACGTACAAGTCTCGATATGCTTTCAACATGCGTATGTACTATGATCCTATCTTCCATACATAAGAATCAACAAGTACATACCACAACTACAGATCCCAAATAACATATAAGGCATAATCAACATAGATAGGAAAGCTTTAACCATAGCATGCATTCACCATGTTCTATTCAAATTCATCACACTATCATCCATGTATGACTAATACTATTCAAACGCAAACAATCCTAACAATCAATCATCATTATGCTACGATCAAGATACTTGCCTCAACCGTACGGAAACGGCAGACGCGAAGAGGGCGCTGCCCCTGGGACCAATCCCTCACCTGAACATAATTATGAATCAAGCTAAGATAACCATGCTGGACCCAAGACATATATAATAGCTCAAACGAAAAAGCCAAACTCTCAAGCGCCTTCCTAACGTCCCACATCTAATGATCGATCTGTTCCCCCTGTGGACAGTCCACTTCCAAAATTCATAACTTTCACTACATGGGTTCAAATAAGGTGTTATAGGACTTTCTGGAAAGATAATTAAATTTCCCAACTAAACCTAGCTGAGTGGCCCTTCTGAATCGGCCATCTAATACCCCTACCAAGCCAAATTAAAATACATCAATTTTCACGTCGGGTTCTCTGGACAGTACACTAAAACCACCATACCTTTTGCTAAGAAAGTCCAAATAATACGTTCTTTAGCTTTCTGGAAAGGTATGGAGATTACCCACATTTTTTGTTATATCAAGATCCTCTAATTTCATCTTTAACTAATGGCTTAACCCAGGTTTCTATAATCTGTCTGGATGTTGACAGTTTATCAGGACAGTGACACTAAACAATTCATATCTCCCTGACCGTTAATCGGATTTGGGCGTTCTTGGCGGACACGTAAAGCTAAGGACATGACCCAGATATCTCTAAGAGAGTGGATCCCCAGATTCTGCTTCTAAATACATGAAAACCGTAGTCCAATCTACTGGACAGAACACGATCTATCAGCTGTTGATCACTCGATCTACCAAACGAAATCAAAATCGCGTCTAATACAAAACATACAGCGAGGGAGACTCTTTGTTACCCTTGAAGAACACAGGAAGATGATGAACTAGCACGCCATTCCACTTCCCCTTCTCTTCCTTTCTTCTTCTTCCTTCCTCTCCTTCCTTTCTCCTCTTGGCATAGCAGTACGGGGAAGATTGCTACAGTACCTCGGTTGCTACAGTGCGGCGGCGCTACAGTGCCAGGGCGGAGTGCAAGTATTATTAATGAGTTGTTATATTACATACCGATGATTGATGAATGCCTTAGTTGATTGATGATGCTTACTGATTGGTAATGTTGATGAGCCTGAATGCCTTAGTTGATTGATGATGCTTACTGATTGGTAATATTGATGAGCATGAATGTCATAGTTTAATGATGATGCTTACTACCTGGAAAGGTTTACTTGATGCTACATGCTAATCGTTACATGATGATGCGTACATGATAATGTTTATATGGTGATGATTACATGATAATGGTTACATGTTGATGGCAATAACGATGGGACAAGATGAGCAATGAGACTACCTTGCTAATGATGAAAATGATGAATCATCATAATGACACTGGGCATGTGCATTCTGCATCATGGCATTAGATCCCTGTGCCTTGAGGGCACAGTCCTTGATTATATATTGGATCCCCGTCATGCATTAGACGGGCTTTGGTCCCCACACTCGTGGAAAGTCATGTAACTAATCCAGTGAGGTCGGTGAGAAAGTTACATGACTTGGAGTGTGGGCTTTGGATCCCTGTGCCTAGAGGGCACAGGCTTAGAGTATGTATCGACGGATACACTACTCGGCATTACCGGTAATTGCAAAGATGTGAAGAATGTGCATTCATGACATGATCATCGCATTTTTGCATCAGATGGATTTGTTTGTTTAGCACTCAATGCTATGTTCATGATGGGTTTGTTTGTTCCCTCTGACTAATTATGATGCTATCATAAGAGATGGGTCTGTGGTATATAATGCTGTTATTCATGATGGAATTGTTTAATCCCTTTGACTACTTATGATTCTATGTTTGTTTGCTATTGCACTTTGCTGAGTCGTGGACTCACACTTGCTGTGTTGTGCTTGCTAGGTACCTCTCGAGGCAGCGTCATGCATGGGAAGGGGTAGACTTGGTGCACGTCACATAAACACAACCCACAATGAATAAACTAGTCCAACTATCCACAATTCGTATTCTTGATAATTGCTCTAGTTTCAATTTGTGTCCATCCTTCGTGGTGGGTGTTTGATTGTGATCATGGGTTCTAAATTCCTTGTGGTTTAAGTTCATTTAATTCTAGTTGTTGGATTAGAAAGTTCGAGTTGATTAGTCAACCATCCTCGTTATTTTGAAGACCTTTGCTGCTCGAGTTGTATCTATTTGCTAACAGATGCCCTATGATTTAGGCTTTAGATGTTTAACATATTTTGGATGATCTATGATGACTAGTTTGAAATTGGATGATTGAAAATATTGATTGATGCTATATTAGAATGTTAGAACCCCTAGTATAGCCACCTATACAAAGGAGTTCTGCCGAATTTTAGAGAGTGGTTTTAGTTTTATTGGGTTAAAATGTTGGTTCAGTAGCAGTTAAATTGTTAGATGATATGCTTCTATTGAGTAATCATAGTTTGTGTTAGAGTTGAATATTAGTTTATATCATTCATGTACGAATGTTTGGTTGATGGTTTAAACAGATGTTGACGATTGGTATTATCATTCTTCATGTTATGGTGGAAATTATTTAGTATTGTTGTTGTATGATACCCTCTTAGGTAACATCTTGGTTCCCGCATAGCCAGGATGTTACAGTTGGTATCAGAGTGGGCTTTAGGTCCGTGGTAGTTGAAATATTAAACAGTCTTGCTAGTTTTAAGTCGCCTGAAGGTTTCTTAAGTTTAAGTCACTTGTTGTGACCATTGCATTGGTGTGCCTCATGATTGGATATTGATCCAACGGATAGAAAAGGTGATTTATACTTAAGAAAATTTCAGTCACCTTATGAATAGACAGTCCCAATATTAAATTAACACACTGTGCACAGTAAGATGGGAATGGGTCAACCATTGCATTTACGTTTTCGCCTTGTCGCTTTGGTGCTACAGTACTTAGGTGCAATATGTCATCTAAGCTTTAACCATCTAATCTTCTATAAAGAAAGGTTTCACAAAACGATACATTAACGTTCATCTAGTCCTTTATACATCTTTGAATAATTTTTAGCATGGCAAGAATTAGGTACAGTTGTAACACCCCAGCTCAACAATGAGCCTGGAATGCTACTAAAATTAAACTAAACAAAACTAAACTAAGATCAATTACCGACTTCGGCAGAACCTCCTTTGTATAATTAGCTATACCGAGGTTCCATCAATTGACCATAGCAATTAACACTAAACTTAATAATCAGGTTCATTCAGGCATGCAAGATAATCCAATAATCATAAACAAAACTTGTTATTCTCCTTATTACAAATAAACTGAAACATTTAACCAATCATACGCGGATCTCAAGCAGTTTGCTAATTATTAGAATAAAGACTAAATAGTAGTCGCCTTAAGGATGAGTGGTAGTGAGTGCATCCAAACATCTACTCCCTCCCATGCATGCCGTTCTTGCCAGTTGTACCTAAAACATATCAAAGCAAGTGTGAGCCCAAAGACTCAGCAAGTATCAACATGGTTAAAGCTAAAATCACAGTCATAGCATCAATATTCCAAATAAAACATTTCACTAATCATAAAATTCATGCTTATGTAATGCGTCCATGCAATGCACCTTTTGAACTTTGTCTCTTTTCGCATATTACTGGTAATGCGAGGTATACATCTGTCGACGTATACCCTTGCCTATGCACCCTGGCATAGGGACCAAGAGCCTATACTCCACAAGTATAGGGACCTATGCCCATCACCATCATGATGGGGACCTCTTTACTCATTGCCCACATTCTGCGAATGTGGGGACCTCAAGCCCGTCATTTACATGACGGGGACCTCAACAGTTCATACATGGTCACCAAGTGACCAAGACTCAATCATGCTTTGACATGCATATGCACAACGACATCATCTTCCAAATATATGAACTCAACATGTACATAATATCATGTAAGCACTAACATCATACACAAGAAGCTTTAACCATAACTTGCATTTACCAAGATATATTCTAATTCATCACATTAACATCCATGCATGGCTATTACGAATAAGACACAATCAATCTCAACAAACAATCATAATTATTCTACAACCCGAATACTTGCCTCAACCGTATGCGAGAACAATTGGGCCAAGAGGCGTTGCCCTGGGATCACGCTCCCACCTGAACATAATGATAACCCAAACTAAGACAATCATACTGGACCAAAATCATAAATAAGAACACAATTGAACTCGCTAAACTCCCAAGCGTGCCATAATCTTCCAATTTCTACCGACGATTTGGTGTTCACTGCGGACAGTCAACTTCTAAAATACATAACTTTCTGCTCAGGAGTCCAAATAAGATGTTCTAATACTTTATGGAAATATAATTAAATTACCTAAATAAACTTAGTTGGGGAGCCCTTCTGATGCTGCCATCTACTGCCCCTACCAAGCCAATCTACAGAACATCAATTATCACATCGGGTTCTCTGGACAGTACACTAAAATTATCATAACTTTTGCTACGAAAGTCCAATTCTTACATTATTTAGCTTTCTGGAAAGTTGAGGAAATTACCCATCTTTTTCATTATAATGAGATCCTCTGATTTCGTCTTTAACTAAAAGATTAACTCAGATTTCTACAGACTGTCAGGATATTGACAGCTTAACAGGACAGCGGCACTAAACAATTCATATCTCCCTGACCGTTAATCGGATTTGGGCGTTCTTGGCGGCCACGTAAAGCTAAGGACATGACCCATATATCACTAAGAGAGTGGATCCCCAGATTCTGCATCTAAATACATGAAAACCGTCGTCCAATCTACTAGTCAGAACACGATCTATCAACTGACATTGCTTAATAATCAAATTATGCAACTATTCGATGGGGGGACGGGGTTTACCCTTGAAGATCCGTTGACGAGCGTACTCAGCAGCCCGTGATCCCTCCCCTTCCTCTCTCCCTTCTTCCCTTCTTCTTCTTTCTTCTTCCTCTTCCTTTCTTCTTCTCCTTCCTTTCTCCTCTTCTCCTCTTAGCATAGCAGCAGGGAAGGGTTGCTACAGTAGCGCGTGCTACAATGCGGCGGCGCTACAGTAAAACATGTTTAGGGTTTTGGTTACCCCTTAAATCAGCTTCCCCTTGGACCAAACAACGTGGGCCGAAAGCCCACGGCCCATGTTCTCCAATAAAAGCAAAAACGCCCCTCTAAAACTTCCATTCCTTCTCTCATTCTAGTTAATTTTTAGTATTAATCACTTATTTATTTTATGTTTAAACGGGATATTACAACAGCTATCATTTACATAAGATCACCAAATAACCAACTAAAAGATAATTATCTATTAAGACAACATTTGAACACATCCTTAACTTAACCATCACTTGAGGTTAGAATAACCAAAAGAGGACTTAAATTCCAATTTATCTAACAAATTTAGCAGATTACTCGATCTTAATGATCAAACCGGTTCACCAACATTCCACACTTCTTAACAAATCATAGGTTCTGAATAGATATGGACAAACCCTTACTTAAAATTCATCATGTATCAAATACAAAGACATTTCAAATTAATCAATTTCACTTCCATAGATGTTAGTTAAGAATACTTTGTTTGCACCATGCTACTAACCTAGCTTGATAACTCAAACCATAACAATTGATTCATTTAATTAAAACCTCTTAGTCAAGTATGACAAGACATCACTAAAAAGTTTTAATACCTCTTTTCAGAAAAGAGAGGCATTAAACTTCAACACTCGAAATAATCCAAAAGAAATACATAAAGCCAAAGCTCTCACATTTTAACGAACTTGCAATAGAAACTTTCTTTGCCCAAAATATCAAACAAATAAACAAGTCATGTTTTCCCATAAGAAAAATGGAACAACCATAGAAATACCAATCTCATCAATGAACATTGTTCACAAGTAACAAAAGCAACTCATCCGTCGGGAGAGACAATAATTGCTCCATAAAACAAATGGAGACCAAGTGAAAACCCAGCAACTGCCTTGTAACCAATATCCCAAAGAAATTCATCAACCGCAACTATACCCAGAATTGGCCTGAATCAAGCCCAAGGAAGAGAACAACTTTTCTAAAGAAACTCACCCTCAACACCTATAACTATGGTACTCGGGGTAACCACTTCATTATTCTCATACCACTAACGGTGGTGTACCCTGGCAGAGCCCAGAGCCACAACCACGACCTCTACCTCCCAACAGCAACTATCATCACACATAACAATCATAATAATCAAATCATAAGAATTCATAATCAATTCATAACAGTAATGATCAATGTGACATAACAGAAACGTAAATGCAATGCTTTGCTCATTCCCATACTACTGTGCACTAGTGTGTCAAATTTTAACTTGATTACCCATTAACAAATTTTAATTAATCTATTCACTACGGACCTAAAGCTCGCTTTGATACCAACTGTAACACCTTGGCTATGCGAAAGCCAAGATGCAACCTACACTACTAACATCAATCAACACTAAAAAAAATTTCTCAACAAATAAACAACTAAACTTCATCACACAACAATTCTGATATCTTAACTAACATAAATTTCAGCAAGGATTTAAGCATTAAATTTCAGCTTATAATAATTCAATCAAGAGGAACAATATTATGAATACGTCTGGATAATTTTAAACCGTCAACATGAATAAACTTTAAGGATGAACAATAGAAGTACCATGGATCCAATTATTACATTCAATAATTTCCAAATGAAAGGTAGCAACAGAAATATTATTTAATTGGTGAAGTATGTGATAATATGGATTTCTTCATGTGATCTACTCCCTCCCAGGACGTGTCGTCCTCAATGATCACCTGATTCGGCCGTTATATATATTCCATCTATTTGATACTACGACTGCTATAATCTGAAAGAGATTCTGGATAGCAGCATTGTAAAGACCATATCTCGAGATATATTCATCCAAAATTTGTGATCCAGTACTCTAAAGAAATATAATGGAATAAACTATCTTTTATCTAATCAGACAGAGTTCTAATTTCGAGTTTAACTAGCCCAAATCGCCCTCGCAACGCACTGCCCTAAACCTGATGAATCTGGACAGAACCGAAACCTGACTTCCTATTGGCTAAATGATCTGCAAATTGAACCAAAATTAAACTAGGGTTTGCCATAGACTTCCAGATTGTTACCCTTGTAGATCATCCAAATAAGAAAATGTGGTCCTTGGTCCTTCCTCTTTTCCTTCCTTCTTCTTCCCTTCTCTTTCCTTGCTTCCCCTCTTTCTTCTGCCGACGGCACCCAAGAGTCTTCCTCCTTTCTTTTCTTGGCCAGCAACAATGGAGGAACCACCAAGGGGGAAGGGTGTGGAGATGATGCTGGACAGGAGGGAGCGCAAGGGGGAGGTGGAAGTGGTGGTTGCTAGGGGGAATGGGGAGAGGAGGCGCAAGGGAGGGGAAAGGAGGTGGAGGCGCAATGGGGAGGGGAGGGGGTGCTACCATGGCGGGGCTACAGTATGTGGCTGCCCTCCTCCACTTGGATGGTTGCCCTAATGGGCCAAGAAGCCCACAGCTTAGGTTCTCTGAATAATGCGAAAACCCCCCTGAAACTTCGGTTAAAACCACTCTCTAAAATAATTCGCATCCTAAAGATTTTCTCTGCTTTAAGTAATTGGGATATTAGCTTTGAATGAAAAATGCGTGAAGCTAACCAAGAACCTACTAGAGAAGCCACAACCTGTCTGCAGTTTCTATGCTGAATTGGAGAAGGAGATTGATGAAATGCATGAGACCTTTAGGAAGAGATTTGAGGCCCAGATGGCTAGGGTTAGGACTACCCCGTGTATGTCTTGCAAAGCCCTCAATCTTGAGGTGGCTGTGCATAGGGAGAGATATGCACATGCTATTCGATCTTCTCCTTCTGGTTCTTCATCTTCATCTTTCCCATGTTCTTCTTATGCTTCCCTTTTTCAAGAGTGTGAGTACCTCATGAGCACATGGCAGCATTTACGTCTACAATCACTAGAGCAAAGGGATCTAGGTTGACAACATCGGGAGTTTGGGATGATTTTGATATGACAACCAAGGAAGACGCACAAGGAGTTCAGGTAAGATACATTGTTTGTAAAATTTATAAACATGAATTATCTACAAAGTCTTTAGGTGGAACGGGGCACTTGCATAGACATGCTGCAAGATATAAAACAAGGCAAGGATTGGCGATGAGGCAAACACAGCTTTAGTACAACCTCGATGGTACGATATGTAGTTGGGACTACAATCCTGAGGTAGCTCATCAATCTCTTTGTCGTTTAATTGTTTCGGATGATTTACCTTTAAAATTTAGGGAGTCTAAATCATTTGAAAAGGACTGCGCATAATCCTATATTTTCTATTATTTCTAGACAGACAACAACCAGAGATCTAGTTAAATAATATAATGAATGCTGTGATAAATTAAAAGAATTATTTAGTACATGCACACTTTCGGTGACTTTGACCTTGGACATATGGAGTGGTCTAGCTAGGGAGGATTATCTTAGTGTAGTTGCTCATTATGTTAATGACAATGGAGAAATAAAATAAGAATTATAGGGTTCAAACTAATTGATGTAGCCCACATGAGTGAGAATATTGCGGACTGTATTATTGTAACACCTTGGTTTTTCTGATTCTTTTTGAAAATTTCAAAATAAAAAGAACCATTTGGTTTTGTTGAAATTCCAAAGCTTAACCTGAGATTTTCATAATTTGAAGTGTTTACACTAACTAAACTAAAATTCAACTAATCCAAAGTTTGGGTTCTTTTGGTGTTACTTGAGCTCTCTGGAGCTATCTCTTCCTTTCTCTGTTAGTTCTGCCCTACTCCTAGCCCTGCCCTCTCTATCCAGACCTCCTTGAGTTTGGACCTCTCCTCGGGTCCAGACTTCCTTTGTAAACCAAACCTTCTTCTAGTTTGGCCATCTCCTTGAGTCCAGGTCTCCTTGTGCCTGTGACTCTCCTGTGAGGCTAGACCTCTTTGGTGTCTAGACTGTCTTGGTATTCAAACCTTTTCTTTGTTGGTTTGAATCTCTTTATGGTTCAAACCTCTTCTTTGATGGTTTGAATCCCTTTGTGGTTTAGATCTTCTTTTGATCAAAACCTCCTTCTCTGGTGAGACCTCCTTTCTGAATCTCCTTGGGTTAGACCCCCCTCAGGTCTAGACCTCCTCTTTGGACCAAACCCCTCTTGGGTGCTGACCTTCCATTTGGGTCACAACCACCCTATGGTGTTCCAAGCTTGGGTCTGTGTTCCAACTATCCTGGATATCTAAGATTCAATCTTAGGTTGAATTTCCCTTCTGGATCTCTTTCTTGTTCAACCCTCTTTCCCTCTTTGTTCATTTGAACCTCTTTAGGTTCACTTGAATCCTTCGTTGTTCATTTGAACCTCTTCGGGTTCATTTGAATATTGCCTTGATCATTTGGACCTCCCCGTGAAACTCTCAATATTCATTTGAGCTTCCCCGAGTTCCTTTGAATTCTCCTGTGCTCCTTCGGAACTTCCCGTGCCTAGTCCAACCTCCTAGAGTTCACTTGGACCTCCTCAGGTTCGTTTGAATCTCACTTGAATATATTCCTCGTGTACGCACGGTTGTACCGTTTGATTCTGTCAGTGGTACCATTGAATCCATCGGTTGTACCGTTTGGTTCTATCGTGGTCATATCGCTCCATGAGAAAACCTAGCTCTCAATGCATGCGTTCTGGAAATTGCTTACCGCCAGGTAGCAAACAGAACTACCGGATCATGGTAGTACCGCTCCCAAGCTACGGTATAACCGTTTCCTGGAAACTCTCAAAACCAGTGTTTGGACCTCCCAGTGTTCCTTTGGACCTCCCGTGTTCATTTGATTTCCTTTTGGTTCCTTTGGACCTCTTTGGGTTCAATCGAATCCCTCTCGTGTCCCTTTGAATGCCCCAGTGTTCAATTGGATATCCCTGTGCCCGTATGGACCTCCACGTGTCCATATGGAACTCCATTTGAACCTTTCCTCGTGCCCTATCAAACCTCCTGCTCGATTTTGAGCTTTGTCGCTTGTGGATCGTCCGATTTGAGTTAGACGGTCCGATCTGATGGAACGTTCGGCTGGTCCGAATGGCCCAATCATTTTGGACCACCCGATCCATTTGAATGGCTGAGATCGCGTTGCATCTTCGGCCGGTCCGAATGGCCCAACCATTTGAGTCCGTTCGATCGTAATCCAACAGTTCAGCCTCCCCGCGCTCTTATCCCGCTATCGCTCACCTCCCTTGTTTAGATCTTGACCGTCAGGACCTCCCCTTGTGATATATTGGCCGTTAGGACCTCCCTTTGCTCTGATCTTGACTGTCAGGACCTCCCCTTATGAGATCTTGACCATCATGACCTCCCTTTGCTACGATCTTGACCATCAGGACCTCCCCTTGTGAGATCTTGACTGTCAGGACCTCCCTTTGCTCTTGTCTTGACCGTCAGGTCCTCCTCTTGTGAGATCTTGACCGTTAGGACCTCCCTTCGCTTTGATCTTATCCGTTAACAACTCCCTTTGCTTTGATCTAATACGTTAGGACCTCCCCTTGTAGATCTTAGCCGTCAGGACCTCTCCTTGGTTCATCCTGATCGCCAAGACCTCCTCAGGAGCACCACAGGGACTCCTCGAGACCCCTCTAGATCTCCTCCTTGATCTCCTCCATTGGATCTTTGTCCTTAGGACCTCATTGTCCGCAGGACCTTCCCGTTCCTTTGGACCTCTTAGTCCTTTGGACCTCCTCCTCCTCCTCGCGGCTCTGTGGTCTTTTTGCAAAGACCACCCTTAGCGGTCTTTTTGTCAAGACCACCCTCTGTGGTCCCTTTCGCAAAGACCACCCTCTGTGGTCATTTTGCCAAGACCACCCTCTGTGGGTCATGACCTCCCGTGGTCATGATCTCTCCCTTCGGGTCAAGACCTCCTCTGTAGGTCCTGACCACCTCTTTTGTAAGGACCACCCTTTGAGTCCTTTGCTGGCCTTTTTGGCAAAGACCACCCTGGTGGGTCGGACCTCCCTTGACCCTTTGGTCTAGACCTCCTGTAGGATCAAGGATAACCGACTAGAGGGGGGGTGAATAGGAGGTTTTTAAATTTTTCGACAATTTAACAATTTTAGCCAATTAACAAATTAGTCTAAGCAAGATATTATTCTAGCTAAGCAATTTAACATAATAGACAAGCTAGAAATATAAATACAGAAATGTAAAGACTAGAAATAACCACAATGACACAAGGATGTTTTTCCCGTGGTATCGAAGACTTGTCGGTCTTCACTAGTCCACGTTGAGGAAGCTTGATCAACTCAAGCCGGCTCCACGAATTAAGCCTTCCCTCGATCACTAGTGGTAGCTCTTCTCCTCTCCGGATAGGCGAGCTCCAACCTTCACAAATGCCTAGGTCTTCTCACAATATCCTTTGAGAAGATCACTAAACCAAACTCCAAGCCGTCTAGGAGACGGCAATCTCCAAGAGTAATAGAGCAAGAAATCTTCACTTGAAAGTGCTCAAACGCCACAATGATCAAACCCTACCAAATGCTCTTGGAAAAACCTCAACTACCTTTGCAAAAGAAATTGAATACTCTCAATGAGTTGGAAATAAGACAAAGCGCTCAAGTGTGTTAAATGAGGTTCATCAAGGCCTTCTAGCTGCAGTGGGTGAGGTATTTATAGCCTCCACCCACTCCACTAGCCGTTGGGGCATGAAATCCCCAAAAACTCAGAAAGCCCGATCAGACCGCAGGCAAGAGTGCGGTCAGTCCGGCCTATTACTGTTTTTCTCTGAGACGCATTAAATGCACTGAGAAAATAGCCGTACAGAGGGGTCCGGTCAGACCGCAGTTCAATGCACGGTTAGTCCGGCCTTCAACACCAAAAACACGAGAAAATATGCTTTTGTAAAAAGCTGACCGGGCCAAAGAATCCAGGACCTCGGTCAGTCCGGGACATGACCTGCGGTCAGTCTGGCCTGAAGAAATAACGAAGCGTAACCAGCGGCGGAGAGGGCACACACACCAGGGGCGGCTCCAAGGGTGACGCACCAGGGGCGGCGACGCGGGTGCGCTCCGAGGACGACGACGAGTTTGCGAGAGGAAAAGGGGACCGTCGGGCGAGTGGAGAAGAAAAGAGGCGAACCGACGGGTCAGTGGAGAAATAAAGAGAGAAACTGACACGCATTAACTGCTGGGTGCGGTCAGACTGCAAGAGAAGGTCCGGTCAGTCTGGGGAACAGCCTGCGGGTTGACCGGGGTTAAACCGGCAGGTTGACCGTGACTGGAGATGTTTGAGTTATTAGCGGATAATTTGTGTTGTCCTTGCTCCATAGAGTTAGCACACAACAAAAAACCATCTTGGAGCAATTTCAATGAGATTAGATCAACAAAAGAGCCTTGAACATAGATTTTTAAGAAAATAGAGCAATTTTTGAAGAAGTCGATTTTGAAAGGATTAAAAGAAGCAAACAACAAAGTTTGTTACTTGTGAAGATATGTATGAGTATGAAATACTATTTTGAGGCAATATATGAGTGAAAACATTGCCTAAATAGCAATACTAATTTTATGCTAGAATTGACACATGTGAATTTTTCGGGTTTTGGGCTAATTTTGAGCGAGATTGAAACACAAATAACTTTGATTTGGTTGAGAGTTTGAAAAACCTATGAATACGAAAAAGGTCAAGAATAGCCTTCTTTTGGTTTTTCCTTTTTGGGAGCACTATCAAATTCCTTTTGAAATAGATTTTGGATGAAAATCCGTTTTTGGTCAAAAACAAGATACAAAAGAAACTAGTTTTGGGCAAAACTTGACTTTTCATTTAAAATAGATAATTTTGAGATCTTGTCAACCAAAAACCTTTGAAATACAATATATTATAGGAATAGCTTAATTTTCAAGAGGTTTGATTGATAAAATCCAAAGTTTGACCTTTTGACCAAAAAAGGGTTGATTTTTGAAAACACATTCTAGCATGTTTGTTAATATGTGCACAATTAGAGGTGTGGTATACATAGTGATTGTATAACACTCCCCCTAAATGTGTTTCCCATTTTAGCTCTTGAAACAATAGAATCATGAGAGAAAATCAAATTCAACTAAGATTTCAAAACATAATGTAATCAAATGACATTAGAAAAATCTATGACATTTAATTCATTCCTCAATTTGCAAAAGCGGCCTTCATCTAGTGGTTTGGTGAAAATATCCGCTAATTGGTCTTCGGTCTTTTTGTGGCTAATTTCAATATCTCCCTTGCTCACATGATCTCTTAAGAAATGGTGGCGAATATCTATATGCTTGATTCTTGAGTGTTGAACAGAGTTATTAGTAATTTTCACCGCACTATCATTGTCACACAAAAGAGGTATTTTATCAAATTTGATTCCATAATCCATCAATGTTTGCCTCATCCATAGCAATTGAGCACAACAACTTCCTGCGGAAACATATTCGGCTTCGGCGGTGGATAAAGCTACGGAGTTTTGTTTCTTGGATGACCATGATACTAAAGATCTTCCTAAGAATTGACAACTACCCGAGGTGCTCTTTCTATCCACTTTACAACCCGCATAATCGGAATCCGAATATCTAATTAAATCAAATTTAGCACCTTTGGGGAACCATAGACCAATACTAGAGGAATGCTTTAAATATCTAAGAATTCTTTTAACGGCCATAAGATGACATTCTTTAGGAGAGGCTTGAAAACGAGCACACACACAAACACTAAACATGATATCGGGCCTAGATACGGTAAGATAAAGCAAGCTACTAATCATAGATCTATAAAGCTTTAAATCTACCGATTTACCTCCATCATTTAGATCAAGATGACCATTTGTAGCCATGAGAGTCTTGATGGGCTTTGCATCTTCCATGCCAAATCTTTTAAGTAAATCCTTCACGTACTTGGTTTGACTTATGAAAGTTCCATCTTTGAGTTGCTTGATTTGAAGTCCAAGGAAATACATTAATTCTCCAATCATTGACATTTCAAATTCCCTAGACATCATATCACCAAATTCTTCACAAAAATCTTGATTAGTAGACCCAAAAATGATACCATCAACATAAATTTGACAAACAAAGAAATCATCGTTTAAAACCTTAGTAAATAAAGTTGAATCAATTTTCCCGATTTTGAATCCTTTTGAGATTAGAAAGTCTGTAAGGCGTTCATACCATGCTCTAGGAGCTTGTTTAAAACCATAGAGCGTCCTGGAGAGTTTATAGACATGATTTGGATTCTTTGGATCTTTAAAACCGGGAGGTTGTTCAACAAAGACAAGCTCGGATATTTTACCATTTAGGAATGCACTTTTAACATCCATTTGAAATAATTTAATATCAAAGCATGATGCAAAATGTAACACCCCAGCCCAACTAAGGCTTGGAATGCTACTAAATTAAATAAATTAAACATAATTAAACTAAAACACCCTACAAGATTTCGGCAGAACCTCCTTTGTATAGTTACCTATACCGGAGGTTCCAACAGGCAGTTATAACATATAAAGATAATCCAAAATGCGTAATGAACAAGATATAATCAAAACTGGCTATTCGTTACTAAGACATCCCTAGCATCTAAACATCTAATGAATAAATCATAAGCATCCAAAACGCCTATTCATTTATTACAAGATTACTCCAAGCAAGCAATAATCAAGAAGAGTACTTTAAACAGTTCATTCATCTCCTAGTTAATTTTCTTTCATTCTATGGTGGATAGTTCGTGCAAAAGTGCAAGAAGTCTAATTCTTCCTTTCCCCCATGCATGCCGATCTCGTAAAGGTACCTAAAACACAACAAACAACAAGGGTGAGTCCAAGACTCAAAGAAATATAATAAATGGCATCAACAACATACAAGCATGTAAATCATCAACTATACTTTACAAAACCACATATCAATCACCTTACACACACATGCTATGCAATATGCTCAAAATGATCCTTTTCCTTCTCTTTCCTTTTGCATTTTACGGTAATGCAAAGTGTGCATCCGTCGATGCACACCCATGCTCGTGCCATCCGCACAGGGACCATTGCCCATACTCCGCAAGTATGGGGATTAAAGCCCATGCTTTACAAGCATGGGGATCTTTAGCCCGTCATCAACATGACGGGGACCTCAGAGTTGCTTGGTCATCACATGACCAAGACTTCAATAAGCCAACATGATGCATATGTATGAATTCTCAAATTAATACAAACATGCATCCAAGAATAACATTGCATATGAATATTCTATTCATACTACAAAAGCTCATAAACATAGACTTCACAACTATCAAACATCCATGATTAACACATAACACATGTCTCTAGCAACCATGAACATTACCAACTATGCCATCATCACAATTCATGAACACACAAATTCTCATAATATATATCAAACCTTGCCATTCAACCATATATATTATAACCATCATTATACTTGCCTTAACCGCGAGAGAACGAGGGACGCGCAGAAGATGCTGCCCCCGGGACCAGTCCACCACCTGAGTAATAATTATATCGCATGCTAAGATGGCAGTAGCGGACCAAAACAAAGTATATAACAACAATCACTAACTCGCAAAAGCGTCTAACTCGATCCCAACCCCAAATCCTAAACATCGATCTGTCCCCTCGGTGGACAGTCAACTTCTAAAATCCATAACTTTCACAAAAGGAGTCCAAATAAGGTGTTCTTGGACTTTCTGGAGAGATAATTAAATTACCCAACTAAACCTAGTTGAGGGGAACTTCTGAATCGGCCATCTAATACCCCTACCAAGCCAATTTAAAAAACATCAATTTCACATCGGGTTCTCTGGACAGTACACTAAAAATACCATAACTTTTACTACGAGCGTCCAAATCTTGCGTTCTCTAGCTTTCTGGAAAGGTATAGAAATTATCTACATTTTTTGTTATATCAAGATCCTCTAATTCTTTCTTTAACTAAAGGCTTAACCCAGTTTTCTACAAACTATCATAATGCTGACAGATTAGCAGGACAGCGACACTAGAAAAATCATATCTCGCTAACCGTTAATTGGATTTGGGCGTTCTTGGCGGACACGGAAAGCTAAGGACATAACCCAACTATCTCTAAGAGATGGGATCCACAGATTCTGCCTCTAAAGACATCAAAACCGCCGTTCAATCTACTAGACAGAATGGGATCTAAACAACCGACAATGCTAAACAACTAATTAAACATCTAAACCATGGGGAACGAAGGTTACCTACGACGGGCTTCCGAAGATCACGAACACCCGCTGGTGGTCTCCCCTTCCTTCTCTTCTCCCTTCTCTCCTTCTTCCTCTTCCTTTCTCTTTCCTTCTTCCTTGGCCGACAGCAAGGCGCGACATGGCTTGGCCAAGGAGGACGGCAAGGAGGGGGAGGCGGCATCAATGGGGAGGGCGTGCTACAGTGCTACAGTATGGCGGCGGCACTGTAGCACGGATTACTGTAGCAACCATAGGGTTTTCCCCCTCCTCCTTTTGTTGGTGGCTGCTTTCCTCATGGCCCATGGGCCACTTTGGTTAAATTCCCCCCTTATGGCCGGCCACCACCTCCCACCTTTGTGCCAAATACGAATGGGCCTGAGGCCCCGGCCCAGGTTGTCCAAATTTCACTGTAAACCCCCTCTTTAACTGCTTAAATAACTATTTTCTATTTAGCCCTTCTCCTAATTTAATTATTCTCTCCCGAATATTCTTTCGAATACTTTTGGGGTATTACACAAAAGCAAGTAATATCCGAATTGACTCAAGCCTAGCTACGGGAGCAAAGATTTTACCGAAATCCAAACCTTCGACTTGTGAATAACCTTAAGCGACCAATCTTGCTTTGTTTCGAACAACTAAACCATTCTTATCTTGCTTGTTCCTAAAGACCCATTTTTTACCAATAACATTGTGTTCTTTAGGTCGATCCACCAATGTCCAAACTTCATTCCGGGTGAAATTATTGAGTTCTTCATGCATCGCATTCACCCAATCCGGATCGACAAGTGCTTCTTCTACATGTTTTGGCTCAATAGAAGAGACAAAAGAGTAATGTTCACAAAAAGAAGCAACACGAGAGCGAGTTTGGACACCCTTACTTACATCACCAAATATTTGATCTATTGGATGATCCTTTGCAATTACATTGTGGATTCTTGGTGGTAGGTTGGATGGTTGATCATTTTCCTTGTTATCCTTTTCATTAATTTGTACTTGACTTGTGGAAGATGTGGGTGGTTCAACTTAAGTGGAAGATGATGGATTGTCTTCGGGCTTGATGTCGTCTATTTGCATATGTTTCATTGCTTTTCTTAAGGCTTCATCACCTACATCATCCAAATTCTTATGCTCTTCTTGAGAGCCGTTAGTTTCATCAAATTGCACATCATGTCTTTCTTCAACTAAACCAGAGTTTTTGTTAAAGACACGATAAGCTTTGCTATTTGAAGAATAACCAAGCAAGAAACCAACATCACAGCGACTATCGAATTTTAAAAGACGAACACCCTTCTTTAAAATATAACACTTGCAACCAAAAACTCGAAAATAAGAGATGTTCGGTTTTCTTCCTACAAGAAGCTCATAGGAAGTCTTTTTCAAAAGCAGATGCAAATAAAGACAATTTATGGCATGACAAGCGGTGTTAATAGCTTCCGCCCAAAAACAATCGAAAGTATTATATTCATCAAGCATTGTCTTAGCTATTTCAATTAATGTACGATTTTTTCCTTTCTACTACTCCATTTTGCTCCGGAGTGTAGGTTGTGGAAAGTTCGTGCTTTATTCTAAGTTCATCACAAAAGTCTTCAACTTTAGTATTTTTGAACTCGGAACTATTATCACTACGGATTTTCTTTAATTTGAAATCAAATTTATTTTGGGCCCTTTTTGCATATCTTTTGAAAAATCTGGAGGTTTCACATTTGTCATCTAGGAAGAATACCCATATATATATCTAGAGTAATCATCCACAATAACTAAACAATAGCTATTACCTCCTATACTCTTATAGGTTATTGGCCCAAACAAATCCATATGTAAGAGTTACAATGGTCTAGAAGTTAACATGATACTTTTGGAAGGATGAGAATTAGCGACTTATTTACCGGCTTGACAAGCACTACAAAGTCTATTTTTCTCAAACTTCACATCTTTCAAGCCAATAACTAAATTATGTTTGAAAACCTTTTTGAGTTGAACCATTCCAACATGAGCTAGCCTCCTATGCCAAAGCCAACCCAATGAGGTTTTTGCCATTAAACAGGTTTTTAAACATGATTCACTTGAACTAAAATCAACTAAGTAAAGATTTCCAAATCTAAAGCCTTTGAAAGCTAAAGAGCTATCTTTTGCATTAGATATGGTTACACCATCACTAGAGAATGAGCAAATTAGTCCAAGATCACATATTTGAGCAACGGATAGCAAGTTAAAGTTTAATGATTCTACTAAAGAAACATTAGAAATGGAAAGGTCATTTGAGATAGCAATTTTACCCAATCCTAATACCTTTCCTTTGCTATTATCGCCAAAAGTGACCTTGTTTACTCCTTTTCCATTCTCGAATGTGGTGAACATTTTTCTATCACCGGTCATGTGTTGAGTGCATCCACTATCAAGCACCTAATGTTTTCCACCGGTTTTATAGTTCACCTACAAAACAAGAATCAAGTTTTTTTAGGTACCCAAATTTGTTTTGGTCCTTGGAGGTTAGTAACCAAGGATTTAGGCACCCAAATAGCATTCTTTTTAGCACCTAAAATTGAAGTGCCAACCAAACGAGTAACTACTTTACCATCCTTAGTCTTTCTAAGCATATAGCATGAATCATATATACCAAGTGATAGAACCTTACCCTTAGGACAATTTTGTTGCACAAGTCCTATTTCCCGGCACTTATGGCAATACATACCATTTTGCCTCACAAATCTTGTGGGCTTGTTTACCGGCTTCTTACCTTTCTTAGGCACATACCCAAGACCTTCCTTGTTGAATGAGCACCTTTGCTCACTCAAAAGCTTGTCAAGAGTGGCCTTACCTTTGAAACACCTTTCCAAGCTTTTGCTTAGCTTGGACACTTGCTCTTTTAGCTCATTGTTCTCATCAACAAGCTTTGCATCATTTTGCTCAACAATATCATGATTAGCATTAATACTAAAGCAACATGGCATAGCAAGTAGGTCATTACATGAAGTAGATGCACTAGTCTTACCAATTTCTACGCTAGGCATTTCATCAATAATATCACATGTAATTCCTACACTATAATAATATTTGTTTGAATATTCTTGGATTAGCAAATCATGAGCTTCCTTTAGCTCCTCATAAGAATATTTTAGAAAAATATGTTCCCTATTTAAGATCTTATATTTTGACTTTTCTTTTCCAAGATATTCACTTAATTCATCAAGCATATCTATTAATTCATCATAAGCAATCTCCAAGGGTAACTCTCAATTCCGTTCGATAAGTCTTGTAGTTTTGTTATTTGGCAATATCGGGTATTAGATCGATTTCTAGCAGTCTGTAATGTAATGCTCTGCAGTTTTAGGGTTTTTAACTACGAAATTCGATCTGGCCATCTCTTGGAGAATTGTACATAACGTCAGTATCTTTCCGTAGGTTTTTGGAGCATGTCGTTTCGATGAACGGATTAGGAGTTATGATTTTCGTAGCTTTGCTGTTCTGCAGATCTGTGATAATTCTGACAGATTATGTTAATCGATCATTAGAAAATAGTTAGTGAATTTTCTAGAAGATCACACCAAAATAAAAGTTCTAGGTTATTTTCTAAGGTTTCCAGAAAGATAAAGATCATAATTTTTTGATGTATAGACTGAAAGTTACGTTAGTTTTAGTCTCGCTGTCCAGAATCTCTGACGAGATTTTGTTATTATTTTGATCTGCTTTGTAAGGATAGAATATGGCCGAATCTGGGAAGCTTGCCAAATAGGTTTATGTAGTAAATGTTATAAGATTTTCAGAAAGTCAGAGATCACCCCTTTTGGGTCTCTGTACAAAAAGTTATGAATTTTAGAAGATGACTATCTGTTTTGGAGACAAATCGATATTTTGGGATATGGAGTTTTGGGTTGCGCTAGGGAGCGTAGTGAGTTATATATGTTCGTTTCTAGCAATGTTTGGTCCAGAATTGTTATCTTAGAATGTTTATTAAAATTATTCAGGTGGTGGTTTGGTTCCAGGGGTAGCGCCCTCTTCGCGTCTTCCATCTACGCACGGTTGAGGCAAGACTTTGATTGATAGATTAAAAGTGAATGCATGATCATGATTGCGAGTATTTGATACATATTAGCTATACATGGTTGTTGGATTGATATATGTGTTGATATTGGTGAATGCTCAAAGTATGATTAAGTTCTATGCATGTATGATGTTACTACTATTACATGTTAATGATGAATAGAGTAACTGTGCATGTGCATGTTGAGATCATGTTTGAGGCTTGGTCACGTGGTGACCAAGCATATATGTTTTGAGGTCCCCGTCATGTATATGACGGGCTTGAGGTCCCCACACTTGTGGAGTGTGGGCTTGTGGTCCCCATTACTTGCGGAGTATTAGGCGCTTGGTCCCTGTGTTTATGAAAGCACGTGCATGGGTATGCATCGACGGTTGCATACCTTGCATTACCTGTAAAATGCAAAAGAGTTAAAGAGAAAGGTTGCATTGAGCATTGCATAAGCATATGACATGATGTATGGTAAAGATTTGAGAATGGATGCTGATGTTATACTGGTGTGTTATAATATCTTATTATTTGTACTTTGTTGAGTTTGTGGACTCACTCTTGCTTTGTTTGTGGTTTTTAGGTACCCCTTACAAGAACGACATGCATGGGAGGGGGTAGTCA
The DNA here is from genome assembly GCA_036346405.1 of Phyllostachys edulis. Lineage (NCBI taxonomy): Eukaryota > Viridiplantae > Streptophyta > Magnoliopsida > Poales > Poaceae > Phyllostachys > Phyllostachys edulis. The sequence continues at coordinate 16,404,318 of CM070552.1, forward strand.
TATTTTCGGACACACACTGCCACGAATCTTTTATAGTTGATTAAATTTTAGATCACGCCTTAATAAATGAGCAAACTGCTTAAAGGATTTGTTATGGTTATGCTTTACTTGTTGGATTATTTGTAATAGTGATGAGTAGCATATTTTGGACACCTTTAGTTATGCTTTAGTTGATTAGCATAACTTGAATACCTATCGATTATGCTGGATGTTGGATTGTTTAATTATGATATTTGTTTTTAACTGTTGGAACCTCCGGTATAGTTAGCTATACAAAGCAGGTTCTGCCGAAATTTAGTAAAATGTCTTAGTTTTAATTGGTTATATTGTTAGTTTAGTAGCATTCCAGGCTCATGTTGGGTTGGGGTGTTACAGTTGGTATCAGAGCGGGCTGTAGGTCCATGGTACTGGAATTATTAATTTTGACACACTATGCACAGTAGGATGGGAATGGGCAAAGCATTGCATTTACGTTTCCGCTATACCGTATTGATGATTGCTGATATGAATTGGGTATGATTGCTCATTAATTGAATATATGATTATTAATGTGTGGGGATACTCGATGTTGAGAGGTTAAGGTCGTGGTTGTGGCCCTAGGCTTTACCAGGTTACACCATCGTTCGTGGTATAGGAATAGTGAAGTGTCTACATCGAATATCTTTGTACAGGTGTTGATAGTGAGTATCTTTAGAAGAGTTGTTCTCTTCCTTGAATTTGAATTTGGTCAACTCTTGTCCAGTTGTGACCGGTGAATTTCTCTTAGGATATTAGTTCATTGCGGTTGATGGGTTGCTTTGAGAAAGGTTGGTGTGTTTTCATTGGCTAAATTTGTCCTGGAAAGTAATCATTGTTTTCCCAACCGATGAGTTATTCTTGCGGCTGGTGAACTAGGTTGATTGTTAAGTTTGACCTTTATATTGGAGTTTTGTCTTTCTCATTGGAAAACATGACCCGTTTATTCGCTTGATGTTTTTGGTTAATGAAAGTTTCCTTTTGCAAGTCCTTTAATACGTGGAAGCTTTGACTCGATGTATCTCTCTTGGGTATTTTGAGTGTTGAAGATTAATGGATCTCTTTTATGAAAGAAGATATTCAACCCTTTAGCGATGTTTTGTCATGGTTAAGTGAGAAGTTATAATCAGAGCAATTAATGGATATGATATGGATTATCAAGTTGGGTTGCAGTGTGTGCATGATCGATCTTAACTAAGATCCTTGAAAGGAAAGTTAAATAAGTTGAGGTTGTCCTCTAGTAGTTCTTGATGAGCTATGACTATGAGTATGACTATATTTAGTTGGAATCAATAGAGTTATTAAGAAGTGTGGAACATTAATGAAATGGTTGATCATTAGAATTGTTTAGTTTGCTAAACTTGTTGGATTATTTGGTCTCAATAGATTAATCTAACTGTGTAGGAAGAGAAATATAAGGATGTGTTTGACTGTGGTCTTAGTAGATAATAACATGGAATTTTCTTTAATTGGCTATTTGATGATCTTATTTAAGCTCGTGGGAATACAAATAGAGAAAGGACCATCAATTCATCCATGATTGTATAATCATCAATGGTTCATGATAACCCCTAGATTGGAATTAGTGTATACTAAATTAGTGTGAGCATTCCTAATAGGTGAAGGGTTGAAATTGAAAGTGATTTATTCACATGTGTTTTATGAGGATGAATTGCGGTTGCATGCCCTTGTTAAAAGAGGTTTGCTCTGATAGTGCGGTTGGTGTATTAGATATACTCTGGAACAGGTTGTCTGCTGCAATCTCATTGAGATAACAAAAATATTATGAAATAACCTACTATGTTTCTTCTGGAAAGGTTTATGATGGGATTTAATAGGTGACCTGTGTTTGCATGATGGTGAAATTGTCGGGTAATAGTATGCCTTTGATGAAAGGGTTTTGGTATAACCTTTTAAATTGTGAAGTAGATTCTCTCTAAAATAAAGTGGTTGTTGTGGTGAAGTTGTAAGATTTTGGTATACTCTCAATTTGAGGATGAGATGACACAAGTAGTATGGAACAGTAGATGAGCCTTTGAGGACTCTATGATGGAAGAATTGACAAAAATGATCTTGTTAGGAGTGTATTGTTTTTGATGTTAGTAAGGTGGTCTGCAAAGGATTGTAACTTGTTGGAGTGGTGATGACTCTCTTAGAAAAAAAAAGTAATTGGATCACCTTTCGAGAAATAGATTAGGCGAAAATATTCTGAGTTTTGCGTTTGTGATCTTCTGGACCTCATGATTTGTTCAGTAGCTCAAATTTGTTGAGCAGAGCGAAGTGTAAAAAGCTGACCGGGCCAAAGAATCCGGGACCTCGGTCAGTCCGGGACATGACCTACGGTCAGTCTGGCCTGAAGAAATAGCGAAGCGTAACCTCTCTGGAAAATGCTGACCGAGTCCATGACCCGTGATCCCGGTCAGTCCGGCCTTTTGCCGTTGGTTAGTCCGGCCCAGAGGATTTCCAGCAAAACCAAAAACAACAACTTTCTGGAAAAAGCTGACCGTCTTTTTTGGTCCGACACACTGGTCAGTCCGGACAAATAACGTCGGTCAGTCTGGCCTCAAGGATTTTTCAGCAAATTCAAATCAAGACCAAATCAAATCAAATCAAATCCAAGATTAAACCAAATATGATTTGAGCATTTGTGGCATCATTCATTTTCAAGGTACTAGATTCTTGAACCCTCTTTATAGTACGGCTATCTAACCTATAACCCGGTCTTTCAGCCAATTCACCTAAGACCGGTAAAAGAAAAAGAGTCCTAAACTATTTTACCTTGTCTTTGAGCCAAAAGATCTTTATGTAGTCCATTTGCATAGAACTCCAAGTCATCAAAACCACCAATGGGACTTAACCTTGTAATTACTCAATAAACATGTTAATCCCATATTCAGATACTATCATTAACTACCAAAACCATTTTTAGGGGCCTAGATGCTTTCACCTCCTTAGGACCTCCTGGTTCCCTTTTGCAAAGACCTCCTTTGCGGGTCAGACCACCCTTGTGGTTAGGACCTCAGGTCTCTTTGCAACGACCTCCTTGGTGGGTCGGACCTCCCCTGACCTCTACGGGATCTCCTTAGGATCCCCATAGGACCTCCCACCAAAGCTTGAAGTGGCCCCATTTTGTCAGCCATGTGCACATTCTATATTCTCTGACCGTAGCTTTGGCACCTTGAAGTCTTCACGCATTTAATGTGGGTTGTGTTGCATTATCACCTTTTTGCAGCATCCGTATCCTCTGTTGTCATCTCCTTTGCAAACTCCCATCCATTTCCCCACCTACTTTTGACCTCGTTTGTCCTTGAAGCTCTCAGCAGGCCAGGTCTTATAAGCTCGAGCAAGCTTCCTATCTTTGCCTTTTTCCTCTTTTAACTCTGGTTCACCCAGTTTGTTCTCTGGACCTCCCTCCAACCGTTGGGCCTCCTTCAGCCAGCTCTCGGACCTCCTCCTTGAGCCGCCGGACCTCCCTGGACCTCCTCCCAATCCCTCCGAGCCGCTCTGTGGTTCTGATTTGGTGTTCTGTTGGAGTTCTCTTGGGTTTTATTTGAGCTCTCTTTGAAGTTGGCTTTGTCTCATGTAGATTGCGCCATCACCTTGGAGCCCGAGTTCTTGGAGGAAGACTCTTAAGCTTTTAGCTAGGCAAGTTACACTCTTGATCATATTGCACCTAGTATCTTAAATTATTTAAGTTCTGTTTCCAAAATTACTGCATGCTTATTTATGCTAAGTATTTCAATACCTGTTTTAAATTTCATAGCTATGCCGAATCCTTTGTATGGCCCATGTTGACATTGACTCCACTCTGCTGTCACCTTAGATAAAACCTGGTTGATGCCATAGTGTGAACCAGGATCATTTAAAAACATTATGCTCAGTGGTGCTTAGACCCAAAAGCATTTGATTTGGGGAAATTTTACCATCTAAGACCAACTGCTGTTTTAAATGCTTAGCCATAACATTGGGTTGTCATGGAGATTTGAAAATATGTTTGAAAAGCGAAGAAAAGGAAAATGGATTTGGACTTGGGCGAATATGGTCGTCTGTTTGGTGCATGTCAACGCACGGGATCGTGTCATTTCAATGATCGATCGATGCCTATGGGTTTGTGGTTAGTCGCCCAGGTCAGTTAAGGACCGACCTGCGAGTGTATTTTGCTATGCCTTTCCATGCAACCTCATGTCCAAGATGGGGTGGACCTGGCTGAGTAATTTGCAAAGTTCCATCGCGGTTGATTCGGTTGGTGTGTGGGTGGTCTTTTATGGCTCGTCTTTTATGACTATGTTATTCCCACATGGCTCAAGATGGGGCCCTTGATCTCTACGGGTTTCTATTCGTAGGGTGGGGTGAAACCTTAGAGTGGGTGGATTGCGGTGGAATGATGCATTGTAAAGGCCTTGTGGTAATCCCTTAGTCGCACACCTTCGTAAGTGTGTGAGTAGACAGTATAAGTGGATTACCTCTTGTGGGTAAAGCTGCACACCTCTGCAGAGCGTAAAACTATTCGAATAGCCGTGTCCGCGGTTAAGGACATGCTGGCAAAGCTATTATGCTTTCCTTTAAGATATCCATTTATGCATGTCATTCTGTTATTTGACGGGTGTAACTTGCGAGCACGGTTGTTGTGCTCACTCTTGCTTGAAATTAATTTTTGAGTAGGGAAGAAGCCTTGAGGTGATCTGTGCAGTGGACCTAGTGGTCCTGGACGACTAGGATACGCCCTCTAGCCGATTGTCTGTGGTGTATCGGATGGCCTTCTTGTTTATCTTCCGCTGTATTTTGGTTTGTCGGCTTGTAAGCCTCCCCTTGTAATTAACTTTGTTGATATTAATAAAGCATGCGTTGAAGAATTGTTACCACTTTTGTTACTGTGTGAGCTAGCTGATGATCCTTGGGACTAGCTCGGTTGCACAGAGGACCTTGGAGTGATCCCAGTCCTCCACGACCACCCTCAGGTCTGGTCGTGGGAGGTCCTGGAGTAGCCTCGGCCCTTCACGACCACCCTCGGGTCTGGCCATGGGAGGTCTTGAGGAGACCTCAGTCCCCCACGACCTCCCCTGGTCTGGCCGTGAGGGGTCTTCGGGGTCCTCCCTGGCTCCACGACCTCCTCGGGGATGCTCCCAGGACCTCCGGGCGGTCCTACCGGACTTCCTAAGTGGTCCTGGAGGTCCCCTCGAGAGGTCCTGTGGGACGCCCTGGGAGGTCCTGGTGGACTTTCTAGGAGGTCTTGGAGGACCTCTCGGGTGCCCCAAGTCATGTCCTGACAATTATCAAAGTTTAGACAATGCCACCACAAACTCTAGGGCAATAGATATTCTCACTCCATTATTTAGTACATTCGCTAAATCCTTCTTGCTACATCGGCGATGCATGTGTCATATTTTTAATCTTATAGTAAAATACAGTTTGAAGAGGTTGGATGCGTATATTAAAGCTTTCCGTGATGTGATCGAGGGGGTGTCCGATCTTCACGACTTAGAATCTGGGATACACCATAAAATCCAATGTATCGACGAGGCCAATCGATGTCAATGCAACGACCTACGATGCATGAACTCACTGAACCACACGCTATGATAGCTCCACTTGACCACGACCAAAGTGGAGATGATCTCCCTGCAATTAAAACAAGAACAAGCACGAAAATCAAAAGGGAAAAAAGCACAATTCCAAGGGGGCAGGAATCAGCTAGCACAAACCCTATAACAATGCTTCAAAGCAATCTAAAATTTCATAATTTTTCATGGTGCTACAGTGTAGCACCCCTCCTTAGGGTATTAAGGATATGTGGGACACTACCCCATGCATAGGCTAACCCAAACTAACTCTATTTGGCCCAAGTGGCCAAATTGGCTTTTAAGCCCAATCTGAAACTATATTGTTTTAAAACATGGAGAATAATTCTAAAATAGATACATGGCCCATCTAGGACCTATCAAGTCAAATGGCATGCAAGCTCATCATTTAATTCCATGTGAACTCCTCAATTGGGCTAGATTGCTCAATTTAGGCTTTTAAGCTCTTTCAGCCCAAATTGAGTAGTTGGACTTGGATTCCTTCAATTCTAGTCACATGAGCTTGTCTTGGGCTCCCTTTGGACGTGGGCCTCCCTCCCTTCTTGGCTTGGTCGCATGGGCCTCCCCTCTCCTCAGCCTAGTTGTCGCATGGGCTCCCTTGGGCTTGCTTCCTCCTTGCTGGACACATGGAGGGCCTTGGCATTCTCTTGTGCTCTCCTTTTCTTCTCTCTTGGGCCTGCCCCCATCTCCTCCCTCTAGCCCGCTCTATTTCTAGGGCGTCTAGCATACCTACATTCACACAAGCAAAACCATAGTCGTATTCCTTCAAGCAAACTGTAATTATGAACATTAAGTTTAACTTTAACCTTGTGATAGTGTTTGGACTCTTGATGTATAGGTATGTATGTCATGAAGCTGGGGCATTCCTCATCACGATGCGGTATCTTTCTTAAATCATTCTAACCAACGAATAGCAGCATATAAGAACTTCTACAGGGCAATGGGCGTATGTCCAAAAAAAAATTGGTGTGGACATGCTGGTAAGATGAAACTCTACTTACTTGATGCTTAAGAGCCTTTTACCATACAAGAGCACTATTTATGTTTTTATTCAAACGCATTATCGTAGCAATCGACAGTAGTGCACTATTGACTAAGAAGCATTGGTTTGTTCCTGAGAAGATACTTCAATTTTTGGAACTTTTTATGATTCCGCTGTTGGTTTATCCAATGTATATTATCCAACATCTCCTATAAATGTGCATAGTAATCTACAAATTGCTTGTCATTTGAAGGCATATGAAAATAAAATAGTCTTACGAGAGGCTATATCTACTATGAAAACTAAATACTTGAAATATTAGAAAGAAATCTCATTCATATATGCATTTGCATTTATTTTAGATCCTAGAGCTAAAATTCAAGGATTTGCTAATGTTCTTGAACTTCTAAGTGATGCTACAGGCTATACTATTATATCTATTTTGCAGATGTTCGTGCCAAATTTTCCGAGATTTTTTAAAGGAATGAAAATAAATTCCAAGGAGTTCGCTTACAACGATCTCCATTACCACCTACCACAAGCAACAAGACAAATGTGTGGGGCAAAATTTGGGGTTTAGGTTCTTCCCTTAGGTCCAGGGGTTCAGATTCTACAAGGGCACCTTCTCAAGCAAGACCAATGGTCCACCCAAGGAGTGGGGAACTATCTGCATATCTGGACAGCGATACGGTGGATTTCAACGCAGATGGCTTCGAAATTTTGCAATGATGGCATAACCATAAGGTAACATATCTCGTGATATCCATATTAGCACGTGATGTGTTAACTATTCATGTCTCCATGGTTTCCTCTGAGTCTACTTTTGGTCTTTTTGGAAGAATATTGGAGGAGAGAAGAACATGTCTCACGAGTGAGATAGTGGAGATACTTTGAACTGTGAAGGATTAGGAACAAGTTGATGAACGAACACAACACTCCGTAGATAATCAAGAGTTGGCGGATGTGTTCGAAAATCTGTTCCTAGAAAACGACACTTAGAACATGGATCATGGATGTATGCAGAGTTATAGGTTGTACTCGTTTTCTTTTCCCAAGGTTTTCTCATGTTGAGTTTTTACTTGGCAAAGATTTTAATGAGACAGTCATGTAAGCATTAGTAAAGCTCTTTATTACATTTTAAATATATTTCTCTTTTATGGGTATAGAACTCGTTTTTTTTACAATTTTAATCCTTATTTTTGAATTATATACAAATTTCTAGATTTTAAGACTCTCTACAGATCTTGTGCAGTCACGCCATGAAGCTCTACTTTTCGTAGGCGATTACAAAGCCGCCACGGCTTTTTTTTTCTCTGTGGCAAACTCTACGAATATCCCAACTCCATCCTTTTATATGGCAGCCTCCAACCCTAAAACCCTTTTAGAATTGGAGCTTCTAGAAGATTAAACCTAACGGGCTTCTGTTAAGGCCCAACAACAACGGAACACACACGCACGTAAATCAAAGCGCCGTCTTCACTTCTCTTGACCTAATCCACTTCTTGACACACCGTCTTGTGCCGCGGGTTGGCATTAGGTCACCAAGGCGGTATTTGGTAAAATTACCAAAATACCCCTTCTCGATCTTTTCCGAAGACCGAGTCCAATCCTGTTGAAGCAATCGCCTGCTTCGCCACGTGTAGGTTGATCCAGTGGCTCTCATCGTGTCAGCAAGTCTCTCCCATCCGGTTCCCACCGGTCCACCTTGGCACTTGCACCGACCCCCGCACCGCTTGATCAAACCAGTCACACCGAACTGCCCGTTCCGTCATCCTTGTCCATTCTGCACCACGCTTGAGTCACTTGACCTCACCGGCATCCTTGATCGTTCTGGACCTCAGCTCTCCAAGCTTAGTCCCGATCCTCCTCGCCGTTGACCGTCGTTGACCTTCAAGCCACCTGCACAACAATAGACAAGCAAACACGAATCTGGGAACAAGTTCTTCACAACTTGACCCACGTTACTGAAAACATGCATCATGCAACACATATGCACTATAGCCTATGAACTCAATCTATTCCAAAGCCAAATTTCCAAAATGACTAAAGATCAGTCTTTTAACTTTGCCGAAAACACGTGAAATTTCAAACCAAAAGCAACATTGCCAATGTTTTCATCATCCTAAGATCATGGGCATATCCCCATGATATCCACAATCTCCCCCTTGATGAACACATTGGCAATTTCTCAGAAAATGTAGTTTTGGGGTTTGAAAAGTAAAATACTTGCAGTTTTCGCGCAAAGGCACAACTTAGTTCCAATGCAAGAAAAAGCAAAGGAAAAGACCAAGCTGGCCCCAGAAAAGCATAAGCAAGCGAGATAAGGTAAAAGAAAGCACAAAAGCTTCAATTTCCAGAGAATAGCCAAAAATCTCACTTAGGTCCATATGAAAGAACAATTGTTCTATTTGACCTTTGATCATTGAGATGAAAAGCTCTAAAACAACATTTTTGACCAATCTTTCTCCCCCTTTGACAATGGATTCATCAAGGTGCATGGAAGAAGATAGAGCATGAATGGAATGGAATGACTGCAATTTTGTAATTTTGTAATTTTTTTTGTTTTGTTTTTAACTTGAGCAACAGGAGCCATGAAGATTATCCAAGAAGACTGTACAAGTATTACACCAAGCCATATTATGTGAAGACACTATGTTCAATCATGGCAAAACATGTACAGCAAAGCTAAGGCCAAAATAGCAATCATCTGAGATTAAATGAATCAACAGTATGACAAGGTGCTCAAGATCATAGTGTAACTAAAGGTATCCAAAAATGAGTCAGGCCATGTCTATAAGCAAAATGGAGCCAGAAGCTAGAAAATGAGTCAATTTTGAGTATTTTGAGATCAATTTTGAATCAATTAGTTCAAGTATTTAGAAATTAGCACTTTGAGCACTTTGCTGAAAATGATTGGTTTTATCTTAGTAAAGCAAGTCCTGGACTAGGAGCCATCCACAACTGTCTTCTAAGCTTCAACCAATTGCCAATTTATTTTCTTAGCATTGTGCTAGATCTCAAGCGTCACTACGACTATCCCAAGCAACAAAAGCTTAAGAGAATAGTCTGGGTCATCCAAAACTCCCCCTAAGTTCATGCCTAGTGCAATGGCAAGCCGTCTCATAAGAGAGAATTGGTGAGATCAGTTTTTTTGCACAGAAAAGCTCATTTTTCATTTGCTTGACTTAAAAATTATCATAGCTCAAGTTATAACTCAAAATAAGTTCAAGACTCAATTAAGCCTATATGACATGGCATGAATCATGAGAGGATCACTATGGCAAAACTAGTCACATGATCCAACAAGTCATGTTATAATTTAGTTTGCTCACAGATAATAAAGCTAGCATGGTAAAAGCTAAGCTATACATAAAAAGCCATAAAAGAAGTCTAGCAAACTAGCACAAGAAATGGTAGGGTATAAAGTATGAAAACATGTCATACAAGGATAATAATCAAAGTTCCATAAGATTATATTACAATGCAAGTTGCTGAATTTTAAAATGCATTAAGGTACAATGAATGCAAAAAGACTTAAAAGCCTAAAAAGATCACAAGGATCAAAAAGATCCAAAGAAGATACCACTTGAAGAAGGTATCAGAAAAGATCCACACAAAAGTTCACATGAACAAGGAAAGTTCAGATGAACAAGAAAGGTTTAGAAAAGAACCAACTCCCCCTCAAACCAACCCATAGGGATAAATTATCCCTAACTTGCTTCTCAAGGTGGCAAACCTTGTTGGGTCTAAAAAGGCTTTGAGAGGAGATCTGCCAATTGGCCTTGGACTCCACAAAAACTAGCACAAAGACTTCAAACACCACACGATCTCTAGGAAAAGTAACTCGAAAAGCTAGGGAGCGAAACACCAATACTAAAAAGCTTATAGGCAACTCAAAAACCTGCTAACACTAGTGATTGGTAGACAAGCTCGATCTAGACTGTGAGAAGAATGCATCCTAGCAAATCATGGGATAAGAAGAGTGCCTAGAAGAGACACGTGCTAGAACAGAGCCTCCTATCTACCCTGAACCCAACAAACCCAACACCTGACACGAACCAGATGCAATGCAAGGTAGACTAGGGATACCATACACAAATGTAGGGTATAGAAGCTCAAACCTGAGTCCCACTGCTTGGCAGTGAGATGTAGTCATGATAGATAAAGATCCAATCCTTGAAGCTCCAGAAGGTAGTTGCGCTCACCCATCATCCTCATCTCAAATTTCTTTGTCTCCAAGAAGTGATAGCCATCATTGAATTACACATATGAAGAAGAACCAACAGTTTGAAATCATGAATCACATATTCTTATTCTCAACTGAAAAGACTACACCAAAGAGACAGAAAAGTCTATGCCTTGGTACTGGGTTAGTGAAACAATATCTAGGGAAACAGTACCAAGACACATGACTAGCAAGGATAGCAGCAAATGATCCAAAACTCATAAAAGCATATAATCAATAATTTAAGACATGAGCATGGAGATAAACAAGACAATTTCAGCACATGCTATCCAAGATATGATAAAGCTCAAACTATCCTTAATCCACAATAAGGCATAGGAGCAAGCAAACAAGCACATAGCATATCACCCATCATATATACAGTCGAAAGTAAAGCATGCTAGTGAAAGCTATGGCAAAACTCATGCATCCACAATTAACAAGAGCACAATAACCATGTAAGCATAAAGCATGTTATAGAACAAGACATGGATAAAGAATGCTAACATGGATATCAAGTGAACATGTGGATACATACTGACAAACATCAACACAAGCAAGATAAATCATGTACACAATGAACAAGCTCATGATGACAAAACATACTCACATAACCATGAAAATAATGAACAACAATATAGTACATGGATATATAAGCAAGAATCAACAGGAACAAGATAATAAAGGAACAAGACAGCACAAGCTCATGTTGACAAACCAAGCTTATACACCCATGGAAATAATGAATAACAATCTAGCCCATGGATACATAAGCAAGGTACTAGCAAAGGCATGATAAAAGATATCATAAGAGTAATACATGCCAATATGGTACAAGTGAGCACAAAGGCAAGCACAACATGCCAAGTATGAATAATTATGAAAGTAAATGTATGAAAGTATAAGATAGCTCACCAAACATGTGAAAGCACCAACCATGAAAGCACATGCCTCTTGAAGGCCATCGTTGAGGTGGAGAACCATCAAGTGTCCCGATCATGTGATGAAGCAAAAGATCAGAATCTTTAAGTCCATGTTCTCCAACCCGCGTTCTTGGTACCTACACATGAGAAAGGCAAGATGTCCGAGTCTTGGGTCCCGAAGGGTTAGAGAGCGAATGCTTGGGAACCCAAACCTTGGACACACCACCACCAGAGGCAGTCGAACCATTATGTGAGATAGCATGATGCAAATGATGGTCCATGCAAGAAGATCCAATCTCATCCTTGGAGGCACGCCGCGAGTGGACAACTCGAAGAGGAAAACGAGATCCATCTCTAGAAAAGCGGCGATGGCATTGCTTGAAAGCACCAAGATGAGAACCAACAGAAGCATCAAAAGAACTCACACAACCTCGTCGTGGGTGTGTACCTCGATGAACAAAACGAAGTCCACCTCTTGGAAAACGGCGGAAATCCTGCCTCGTGGAAGCTCGTGGACTAAAAGCAAAACCATGGAAGCCAAGACCACGATGCTGTCCAACACCACTAGAAAAGGTGTCAAAGAAGCCATCAACAAAGCGAGTCCTCGTGCTCGGCTTTTTAGTGTGCATGTCATGAGAAAGACTATGCCCACTAGGAGACTTAGAAGCATGAGCTCGACGCAAATGATTTGCACGCCGAAAGCAGAAATCCACATGATGTCCATTCTTCCCACAAAATGAGCAATGGTGTAAAGGTCTACTAGTAGACATGGTCCGAGAGGACAAAGCACCATTGTCGCTCAAAGAAGAAGTCCTTTGGGACAAGCTTGAAAAAGAAACATCATAACTCGCCCTCGTATCGGCACTAGGCTCACACATGCCATGAGAAAGACTATGTGTGTCCCTAGAGGTATGACGACGCACTCGATGCTCATATTTCAGACGACGAAAGCAAAACTCAAAAGTGTGTCCATTCTTCTTACAAAATGTGCAATGGTACTTCTCTTTTGAAGATTTAGTACCATTTGAGAAAGAAGCACATTTGTCTTTTGAAATCCGTTGGACAACACAAGAAGAGTCCGAAAGAGTCGAACTTAACAAAGAAAAGCTATCCAAAGCGATGCCACAAAAATCAACATCAAGTGACTCATGTTTAGCACAAAAGGACTCCAACTGCGAATGCAAGGATGCAAGAGAAATCTTAAAAACATCAATCTCGGAGTGAAGGCAAATACAAGAGTCATATGACTTGACGCTCATATCATCGCGCAAAGACTCAATTTCGCTCTTCAAAGAAATGCAAGATGTGCAAGAAATTAACGATGCTTTTGAATTAAGCATGCAATTCAAGTCATCAATTTCAATTTCTAAACGAGCACAATTCTTGCAAAAGACTAAACCATCCTTAAGCAATTTTTTCAAATTTCAAGCACATGCTACAAGGCCTAGCTTTGATATCAATAATTTCAGCCCTAGCATTCTCTAATTGCTCAAGGTGAAAGGAATTAGTCAATTTAAGCTTCTCAAAATCAGCAAGCATGCCTACACAAGAATCACAATTATTTCTAGCCATAGAACTAAGATTGCATATTTCTAACTTAGCATTATCAAGCTCATGATGTAAGGCAATACAAGAATCACATGGCATAGAAACATTTGATTTCAAAATTTCATTTTCAGATTTTAGACATGCAAAAGAATTGTTCAAGTTCTCCATATCTACAAGCAATAAATCATAAGCATTCATGGAGGTTTTCAATTCGGAGAGCTCATGAGATAAATCACCCTTCTCTTTTTCTAACAATTTTACTTTCTTCCTAAGAGCAAGCAGTTTAAGATCATATGAATATAAGACATTTACAAGTTTTTCTTTGCTCACCTTGCTTAGCTCGAGTAGGGGATCGTCCTCATAAAAGTCATCATTATCATCAAAAGGCTCATCATCAAAATCCTCTCCATCATGTTCATCCTCAAAAGCTACTGTACATATGCCAATTGGCTCATTCTCCTCGGGCTCTAAAAATGACTCATCCCTGAAACTAGGACAATCAAAACAAAAGAATTCGCCACAAATATCACAGGAGAAATCCTCCTCAATCGACATTATACTTATCATACGTTCAAACATCTTGTTACGATGGACATCGGCAAAAGAACCACGACAAGATGCAAAGAAGCGCTCACAAGTCCTCATATTTGTCGCCATGCTCAAAGATCAGTAAAGATCACAAAAGAGCAAACTTGGCTCTGATACCAATTGTAGGACCAGAAAGGCGACTAGATGGGGGGTGAATAGACGCTTTCTGAATTTTTCACCTCGATCGAACTCAACACTACTTTCACTCCAATAGCTATAAAAACTATGAAGATCTGTATACAGACACAGCGGATGACCTGTGTTGAATCTGATCAAACCCCGAAGCAAGAGACTAAAAACATCTCACAACTGCATGCACAATGACCATCAAGCAATTATCTTCGGCCTACATAATACATAACACAGTAGAATGATGGTCTCTCGTTCTTGTGCTCAAGACCGTAGCCTCCAGAAGCTGATAACAGAGATGACAAGCAAGCACTAGCAATAAACTAATGCAGTCACAGTAGCAATCAAAACCAACCCATCAGATGCATAAATGATGGCACTGCACTAGCAATCAAAACCACAAAAGAAACTGCCGCTAAAACATATGTCCACAGGTAGCCAAAAATCTCATCAACTTTTGGAGATCACACTTATGGCTGAAATTGCTTTCATGTCACTTTCAATCTACAGTGCATAAATAAATAAAAAGGTCTTGCCTTATCTCCCTTGCAACAAAGCTCAATCGGCCAAGGCTGGTTCCAACCATGCGTCACAGATTAAAGACCAAGGACCAACACCGACGATTGCTTGGAAACATACGAGAACCCAAAAAACGCATCTGCTAGCTTTTACAAGACCAAATCAAACAACACAGATCCAATCCGACAGCAAGCAAAAACACGCTCCCTTTCACGCCAACTCACACACAGGACTAGCCGCAACAAACACAAGAAACCGAGCCGACATGCAAGCACAAGATGACTGCAGTCTAAGCAATTAAACTACTCTAAAAACAGCAAACTGCTGAGAAATAAAACCAAAGCAATAAAAATGGTGATCATTACAGCTGTCGCCCATTTCTACCGAGGGACATGCCGCAGCCAAGAGATTTTTCTGATTTCCTAGAGACTACAAGCCGCCCCACGGCTCCAGTTTTTCCGAGCAGAACAAGGCGCCGCCAGGCTCTGGTTTGTGCGGGCTCTCCAACAGGCGCCGCCACAAGTTTTTCATTTTTTTTACCCGGCTGGACAAGCCGCCGCCACCGGCTTCTTTTTCTACTGGGGCTTTGCGGGCTGGACAGCGTCGCACGCACAAGACAGCCGCTCTGGGAGACGATGGGACAAGCACACAACAACAGCTGCCACCCAAGACAATCCTCTCACATGCAAGAACGAAAATGGCGATCACTACTGCTGCCGCACACACACGCAAAAATAAATCTAAACTTCAAAGATTCAGCACGAACCGAAGGACAAGCAAACAGTTTAAACCGATCCTTGGATATTGAACCGAAGACTCGGTCGCAACAACAAAACGCCTCCTCATCCAGTGGGAGACACAGGGCGCCGCCAGGCCTCCGGTTTTTCCGGGCTCTCTACAGATGTGCACAGGCCGCCGCCATGAAGCTCTACTTTTCTGTGGGGCGCTTACAAGCCGCCGCCACGGCTACGGTTTCTACAAGGGGGCGCCGCCACGGCTTTTTCTTTTCTACAGTGGTAGCCCTACGAATATCCCAACTCCATCCTTTTATATGGCAGCCTCCAACCCTAAAACCCTTTTAGAATTGGAGTTTCTAGAAGATTAAACCTAACGGGCTTCCGTTAAGGCCCAACAACAACGGAACACACACGCACGCAAATCAAAGCGCCGTGTTCACTTCTATTGACCTAATCCACTTCTTGACGCACTGTCTTGCGCCACGGGTTGGCATTAGGTCACCAAGGCGGTATTTGGTAAAATTACCAAAATACCCCTTCTCGATCTTTTCTCAAGACCGAGTCCAATCTGTTGAAGCAATCGCCGCCGCCCGCGTGTAGGTTGATCCAGCGGCTCTCATCGTGTCGGCAAGTCTCTCCCATCTGGTTCCCACCGGACCACCTTGGCACTTGCACCGACCCCCACACCGCTTGATCAAACCAGTCGCACCGAACTGCCCGTTCCGTCATCCTTGTCCATTCTGCGCCACGCTTGAGTCACTTGACCTCACCTGGCATCCTTGATCGTTCTGGACCTCAGCTATCCAAGCTTAGTCCCGATCCTCCTCGCTGTTGACCGTCGTTAACCTTCAAGCCACCTGCACAACAATAGACAAGCAAACACGAATCCGGGAACAAGTTCTTCACAACTTGACCCACGTTAGTGAAAACATGTAGCATGCAACACATATGCACTATAGCCTATGAACTCAATCTATTCCAAAGCCTTATTTCCAAAATGACTAAAGATCAGTCTTTTAACTTTGCCGAAAACGTGTGAAACTTCAAACCAAAAGCAACATTGCCAATTGTTTCATCATCCTAAGATCATGGGCATATCCCCATGATATCCACATTATTCATGTGCTTTGACTACCAATACCTAGTTATAGCTTCCTACAAAGCATGTAGGGCCCACCTGTGCACATGGGCCCACCAATTTGCACAAATAGCTCCCCACACGTAGAATAATCTCCAACAATTTTCATTCAATTTCATAAAACTTTGATGGTGTGAATGCGAGGTTCAAATTCCAAATACCGCAGTTTTACAAAAGTTTCCTATAAAAGCATGTGGGCCCACCTAAGTGCCGAGGCCCGCTTATTTCCACAAAGTAGCTCCCCTACATGCAAAATCATCTCTAACAAATTTTAGTTGATTTCGTAAAACTTTTATAGTGTGAACATGAGGATAAAATTCCAAATACTAAAGGTTTACGAAATCTTCCTATAAAAGCATGTGGGACCCACCTATGCGTAGCCTACCAATTTGCACAGCGTAACTCCTCTAAGTACCTAATCATCTCCAATAAATTTCAGTCGATTTCGTAAAAATTTTATAGTGTGAACACAAGGTTAAAATTCCAAGTATCAAAGTTTTATGAAAGCTTCCTGTAAAAGCATGCGGGGCCCACCTAATTTCAAAATACCGAAGTTTTACGAAAATTTCATTCATAAGCCTCTTTGACTTGAACCAACGGTTTTGGTATCCGGTTTGAAAATTTTACCAGGGGTCATTGGTAGGACCGGTTTTGCTGAAAATCAGAAAATTTCGGCCAAAATTTTCAAATCAAAATTTGAAATTTTCAAAGTTAAAATAGAAAAGGCTAAAAAATAGTGCAGTTTTGAGGATTCAAACCCAAGACCTACCTTCTTTTTGGCTATGAACATTACCACCAGTGCATGAGGCTATGAACATTACCACCAGACCGCATACACGCATGTGTGTTTCAATTATGAATTGAAAACACGTGTTTTGATCGTGTACCATTAGGGTTGACTTCCTTGTATCTCAAGTGTTTCCGTCTTGGGTTTGTTTTTGTTGGCAGATCAAGAATAGTTGTTCTTGGGTTGCATGCAGAAACCCTATGGTTCAACTCACCGATTCATGGCTAAATCATTGGTATAGTTCTGTGTTGCTTCTGTTCGGCATTTTCTTTCCGTTGTAGATTGATTCAATATCGAGCTAGTTATCTTTACTGTTGTTCGACCAGGAAAGATCGAACAACCTAAGGGATCAATCTCATCCCAAGGTTTAATCCACATCAGCAAATATCATCAAAATTTCTGGATCGTCTCAGGCACACATTTTTGTAGGCACTTTGCTCAGGTCACTAACAAACCAGCCTCCAAATGATTACTCAAGACTTGATGTACAAAATGCTTTCTTTTTTGAGCATGCTCATCTGGCACTACAAACTGCTTACTTGATACACTACTTAAGCAAAACTACCTGCATCAACACTGTTAGGAAGAAAAGGATTCCTAGGCTACACTATTGTTACACTTGAGAACCAATTTGCTGGGCATGAATCCGACGATTCATCTCCTGCTCCTAACTTCATTCCAGTTCAAGGAAAGGAGTCGCACGCCGCGGTACCCATTTTCTTTCTGTTTCAAGAATAGTGGATGTATATAAGAGAAACACCTAAGCCATAACCAACGGCACTGCATCAACCTGATTTGGTTTGAGTCAAATGTATTTACCAGCGGCACTGCATCAACCATCCTATGAACTTGAATCTGCACTCTTAGGTTCTATGTAACCACTAGTTTCAGGAGCAACAGAATTATCTTCTTGGCTCTCATCATCCATGAGGGTATCATGTCTGTCACCACTAGAATCAGACAAAGTGGCAGCAGCATCCTCTGAGGATGAATCAATGCTAGATCTCTTCCTCGTATCTTTGACTCTCCTCCCTTTCAGTTCAAGTCGCCTGCGTTTCCGAGCCTTTCGTTTGCCCCTTGGCAGATCTTCTTCGTGTGACTCATCACTCACATCATCTGGATCCCTTTCAGCCCGGTTTCTCATCTTCTCTGTTTCCAGTACCTCAGCCAACAAAGAGTCACTTTCCACCTTTCTGCGCTTATTTGGATTCATCTGAAACAAAACAAGTTGAAATGATTCTTCAACAATCATACCATACAAAACATCTGAAATAAAATAAGTTGAAAGAAATATTCGACTATCAAACCATACAAAACTGTTAGTATCTACATTAATATTGCAGGAAGACATATTTATCTATGCTACAGTTTGCAACCAAAGCCTTTTTTCCTGCAGGAAACAGCAAGGTTCCTAAAAAACGCAAATATCATTTTTGTTTTTTGCAGCAAGCAACTAAATCCCAATATTCCATTCTACTTTTTCATATGAACTAATTTCTGGGGAAAATAAAAACGAACTTTTAAAGAAGATAATTTGGATGAGTTTCACTGAGATGTCAGGACATCCGTAGAAGCCTTTATACTTCTTCCTCACTGCCTGAAGCACCATCACTTATGGACCGTAAGGCAAGCTTCTGAGTAAAAAGGCATGGAAGCTTATATGATGATTTCATTGAGCATATATGACAGGCCTTTTTTCACGCTTAAGAATCATGTTGTGAGAAAAAGCAACAAATTTGATTCATGTTACTTGTGAGATTTGAAGATGTAACCGTATTCAGCAACTAGCAAGTAGCAACAAATATGCCAAGTGACTCAAGCCCACATGCTAGAACACAAGAATGAAATCAACGGTCTGTAAGAAGGATCAAATCAGTTTGTGGGAAGTACAAATATCAAATATAGATATAATGAAAAGAAAAGATGAATGTCAACATCTGACCTTTGGAGCCTGGTCAACAAGATGAGCCCACTCACTCCTGTTCCTAAGACAATCATTGACAGCATGTAAACAGTTCGGATACGCATAATCTTCCTCGTTGGGTTTACTTAAATCCCTCCAATGCTGAAAAGCAGTATAAAACCAGCATGAATTAGAAAAATACAGAATATATATACGTTAGCTGCTCAATTAAAACAAAGTGTACCTGGCGAACAGCATCACACAGTTCTCCATATGAAATATTTCTGTTCTTACTGATGATTTCATCAATCAATCCTGCAAATAGAATATATGGCACACTTACAGACTTCTATATTGTACAAAACAAGATGAACTGAGCTACATACCAGGTAAATTGCATGAAAAACTCCTATCCATTGGTTCACCCTTAGCTAAACCAGTGGTGGCTCCAGTTGAACAAATACCATGATTTTGCTGTTCCGATTCTATAGTTTCAGCTAATCTGCATGAGTCCTTCACAGAAGGAACACGTTCTGTGCTAGAATCTCTATGCCTCCGTTCAAAACAAGACACCTTTCCTCTCCTCTTGGTATCATCATTATCTCTCAATGCATCATCTTTGTTTCTCTTCTTTAAAACCTGCACTAACCGGAAAGCTTCATAACATTTTGCATGAAGACTGAAGAAATGATGAAATGCAATGAAAGATATTTTTTATAACCTTCAGTAGTAGTGACCTTACCAGTGTTTGATCCCTTCCTCCATGCGCTGAAGACCGCTTTGAAAAAACAGTAGCTCCAGTTGGATGTAGCATCTGCATGCTAGCTGTTTGATGGCAACGTGGCACCCTTGGTACTCTGGGGGAGCTGTTCAATTGTTGATGTAATAACAATGCAAGCTACGAAAATTAAGTAACAAAAAGTGAGAAAACATAAACCTGCTGATCAACAGAAATATTAGTTATTGGAAAAAATTTATTATGTTCATACCTGTTCATCGCTCAATGAAGCTGTCGTATCAGAGGTTCGCAGCTCAGTTGATGTTGAATTATTGGAACCATCCTGTGTGATATGAATAAAGCGATGATTGGTCTTAACCCTTTTCTGAGAAAAGCTAGAAGGCATTGCCTTATTACGAGAAAGCAATTGTGTCACTTCTCCATGGAATAATCTTGCTGCGGTGCCTCCAGTGGTGGCAGTCTTTTGTGACTGCTCCTTTAGTACAGGTAATCTATGTTTGCCTGAGGACATATATGTTCTACTTGCTTGAGATGATTTTGGCACAGAAGGCGGGGAGCCTTTCAGTGGAACTTTCTCAGAACTCCTAATGAGTTCCTGGGAACTCTCTTCAGAATGTTTTGCAGAATCATGTTTGCTGTCAGCCGGTGAGACTAACCTTGTCTGTTCCTTTTTCATTAAGCGAACAGTCTTCCTTGCTGATGATGGTTCTGTGGATACTAAAGAGTGTGATAACTCAAAATGGGTAGAGGTAGAACCAGAAGAGGCTGTACAAACTTTCCCAACACATAAATTTGAGTTTGGATTCTCAGCTACTGTGTTCATCTGATTCTGTGTTTGAGACTTTGGATGCTCAGAACATACTGCATCAGATGCTAACTTGGATGAATTTCCTTGAGTGATTAAAGAACCTGCAGTATCTCCTAGACCTTGCTTATTGCTTTTATGCTCATCACATACAAACTGGATAGCCTCAGTTCTCTCATGATCCTCAGAAGTTGCCTCACTTTTAATATTCTGTGATTTTGACTGACCAATCTGCAAATCCAGTACACCACCAAAAACCTGCAGATTCGAAGATGTTTGATTTGGTTGCTTCTGAAGACCCTGGCCCTCATGCATTTTCTCGGGACCAGCATGGATTGGTGTATCTCCATCAGATGGTTTACCATTATCCAATTTCACAACTGTGTAATGTTCCAAGCATAAGTAACACTACTGGGTTTCAGAGGCATTTTCATATTCATCAAAACTTAATTGTGCAAAGACAAGTAACTGGAGAGCTTTGGTTACCTGAATTCATTATGCTGGACTGTAAGCCCGCATTTTGATTCCGTTCTATTTGTTGCTTATACATGCTAACCTGCATATTCCACAATGTGTTAAACTATATTTTAGTAGTACATCAGCAATTAAGTTTACTTAAGAAAGTAGATAAGAAATAAACAAAACTAGGAAACAGAGACAACAATCATCAGAAACTCAAAGAACTCGCTCCCTTAAAAGGACACATGTACAGATATTTTAAAACTCTATGAGATAAAAATTTTTACTACTTTATAAAATATACTGTGAAACTGTAATTCTGTAGTAAATATCGCAGTCATGAGAACCCAAAAAACCAAACTGCTTTAAACAACACACAATTATACAGATTAAATCTCCCCATATGGCAGCGATCTATCGGGATCTTATTACGCATGCACTTACCACAAAGGCTGTACCACCAAAACATTGAAATAACTGTCAGACAGTTAAACCCACACTTTTTCATACCACAACATATTGTAGCACAGAAACAAACAGTTGATACACTATCATGAACCAATTAGTAATTAACAAGAACAATACCCTTTTATAACTACTGGTTAATTTAATCATGAGACGGATATACAACCACAAAAACAATGACAACTGAAAAAGAATAAAGTAATATAACGAGTATCTTCATCACTATTCTGAGTTGGGGAACTATTGTAGGTGGTTCTTCTCCACATTTTCGATCAGCCATCCAAAATTGCATAATTTTGTTTATACCACCCAATAGTACTAGCTTGGTGCTTTCTGCCATTTTACTCGTCAAGCATGAAAAAAAATAGAGACAACTACATCATTATCTTGTCCTCTCTATCTGTTCTCTCCTCTTCCTTCATCAATCATCATCAAGTAGCACCTCCAACTCTTATTTGGTTTCCACAGCCTCCATGGCAAAGTGGGCAGTTTCGTCTGACCAACGCCACCTCATGCGATGGCACAACCTTCTTGGCAGAGCATCATCACCGCCGGAATGGTGCTGGAGAAGATATAGCAGTTTGTGTGATTTTTTTATTCGATTGCTCCTATTAAATTATTTGTTTGATTTTGGATCAGATTGGAGGTATTCTCATCAAGTTGACCCAACTCACATAAGATTTTTTGCTCTTTCTTGTGGATGTCAGTGGCATATGCAGGACATAAATCGAGAGAGTGCTAATGGGGCAAGGCAATGGCGGACGCAAGGCTTTGTATAAGGTAGGTGGTGGTACCATCGCCACCGCCAACATTCAGTACAGTCTTGCCAACCGCAATGAATATTAAAAAAGGAGCGGGCTGCTATGTTTTCAGTTCGCCACCTCACCGACGGAGCCATCGCAAGAGAGTGGGGGAGCAAGAGAGGCGCAACAATGGCATGGGGGCTGATGATCGCAATGGGGGGCTGCCGCCAGGATTCTGATGGTGAGGTCAGCGACGGCAGGCGGAGGAGGTGAAGGACGTTGTCGCGAGGAGATGGATGCTCACAAGATCAACCTCAACACTAGGCAAATTGTGCTCCGCCGCCGTTGAATCCACCTCCCCCGACGTCGATTCTCCTTCCCCGTTGTCAGATGCCATCTCCCCGACATCACCATCGATCTCCATGTTCCCATTCCACCTCCCACCCTCCAATTTCTGCCGCTGCTCCGGCTCTCTGCTGCTTCTCCCCCCAGTTTTCTAGTCAGCTGCTGAGGCACCCTAGGAGCTAGGCACCACCCCGCAGCCTGACTAGTGCCTAGCGCCTTTTAGAATGAAAATACATTGTGAAACAATGAAAATATTACAGGAAGCTAGAACATGGATAACACATTAACAAAATCTAGGAAATATCAGTGCAGTTTGGGACGAAAATACATTGCAGGTGAGGAAATAAGGCGCTGGATGCAGGGGATCCCATTGTGCACACATACAACAAAATAATTGAGGAAGAAGAAGATAACCAAGTATGTGCATGTGGATGCAGATATCTAGTCATTACAAAGATCTGCATTCAATGCCCAAATATATAGGAAGAGAGATAGGGGTGCAATGAAGTTACAAAACAACAATAATGTCGTGTTATCTTTGGTTCCCAAATATCAACACTTGTCTCTTAAATTCAAATATTCAATGTAGTCAATACTTCCTAGCCCCTTAAAAGAAACTTCCTAGCTGTCCCTTTGATATTTTTGGTCAATCCATTTATTCTATATTCCTATTCATTATGAATCTAGCATTATCTATTCAAGTGACATAAAAAACAACTAATGAAGTTGATAGTGAGTTGATTGGCCTACTCCAGTGAAAAAAGTTAATGAAATTGACCATTGCTAATTTTGGATACAAGAATGAGTAACTCTTCTTTTGTTACTTGTCTTGGCATCGATGGGTTACTTTGAGCCAACTTGTTCTCTTCCTAGAGTAATATGATGAAACACAATTTTTGTTCCTTTCAAAGACCAATTTACCATTGAGTGCCAGGTAACAAAATAGTATTTCTCAGCCTGTTTCAAAATTCTTGATGGGATCCTGCATTTTCAAAGTTTATTAATTGAAGTGGAGGCAAAACATTGGTCAGCTTCAAAGAATTGCCATATTCCAACTCACTTCCAGCAGTGAGGAAATTTCTTCGTTCCGTACAAGAATGTTTCAATTCCATATAAGTCAGTAAGTTACGCAAGTTTGTACCACTCAAGCTGCAGCGCTGCACTGCTTATCATTCAACACATTTGGCTATTACTATTCAATGTGGTTACAAGAACTGGAATTTAAAAAGTTTAGCATGAAAAAAAAATCAATATGGTTAACTTTGTCAGGATAACAAAAAAATAAAATAAAATTTACAGTACGCTAATTTTATGGCACTAGCGGAATCCAAGTTGTATGACCACTTAAAACCTTATGGAAATGTGCTCTAGAAGTAGAAAAAGGCGTACTGATTAGCCAAAAATGCTTATTACAGCAGATGATAAAGTAAAAACAGCACAACCTGTTGGAATAATCTTGACATGTTAGCTTTGTGATCACGTTTGAGTGTTAATTTAGGAGTTACTAATGTTGCATGCAAATCTAGTGATTAGTGGTTGCACACGCATGTGCATGATGCACTCGTTGCTTGCATGTAGCAGCATGTTAGCTTAGTCAACAGGTGTGCCATGACATGTGGATCGTGGCATAGGCAAGTAGCTGTACTACTTTAGTTAGTTGCTGCATGTAAGTGAACGTGCAAGTGTTGCACGTTAGTTGAGTAGTGCTGGGTCGTGCCGCTAGAAACGGCCAAGTTTGTTGCTGGACACACAGAGCTTTGTGCCTACATATGGCTTGTAATCAGTTTGTTAGTTGAGGAGAATAACAGAAGAGAAAAGAAAACGCAGTGCAAAGGCTGTGAGGGCTGTGGCACCACAACAATGTGTCCATCTTCTCCAGGTGTATGTGTGTGTTTGTGAGAGACACAAATGAGTAAGAGTGTGATATGGGAGTTGAGAGATTCAATTCCAACACAACCAGGCTATTGCATTAAAATGAACAAATCTACCAACCATAAAAGAATAAGCAATATATTCAGCAATATTAAGTGTGCAGATATGACATACTAACCTCCTCCTTGACAAATCGTGAGTGCACTTCTTGTTCTGCCACAGCTGTTTTAGTTCTAACTCCAGAGGATACCTCCATCCTCATAGACTCCTCAGATTCATCCTTCTTCAGCATCCCTGGAATTTCCTCAGAGCTCTTCTTCTCCCCACTCCGTTCCAAGGATACCCCTATCTTCTTCTTAGCTTCGGAAAGCACATGCAAATCAGAACTGGCCATGTTTAGTTCGGCATACTGATCCTCATGCATAACATCCGGCACGGAAAGATCCCCTTTCGGCTGATACCCATCCTCACAAGTATCAGCCTCTGCACCGCTAACGGATGTTCCTAAAGTGAACATAACTGAAAAATAAGAATGTTCTATGTGCAGAAATTAAGGGCCTGTTGAAATGCCCGAATTTCACAGAAATCAGTTCATTTCGTATAGGAATCAGGAAAAAAAAAATCACATTCCAATCGGGGCTTAAACAAGAAATCGTGGATAAACTATTCACCTCTTTTCTTAGCCTCAGTCGGAGGAGGCTCTTTCTCTGCACCGTCGTCCCCAACGTGCTGACTGCCCTCCGACTTCTTGCTACACCCGCTTAGGGTTCGGACGTAATTCTTCTCCTTCTTCTGTACGGCTCCAAGCGGGAGGGGTAACCTGGCCTCCGATGTCTCTTTCCGCTTCTCTCTGGCCAGCGCAAACAGAGCGTCAGCGCCGTCCTTGTCGTCTGCCCAGGAGGGGAACTCGCAGTAGCGGAAGCCGAATCTCTTGGGGACGTAGCCGGCGCAGCGCCATAGGGCGGCGGAGAAAGCGGGGGAGGACGGGGCGCCGCGGAATAGGGAGGCGTCGCTCCCGCCGGGGAGCCCGTGGACGTGGACGCGGGCGGGAAGCGGGACCTCGGACCATCGGCGGTACAACGGTGGCGGGCGGTGGGTGGGCAGCTCAGCGAGAAGCTCGGCGACCTCGGCCTCGTCGGCGGAGGAGGGGGCGCGCTTGGACTTGCAGTTGTGGCACGAGAAGGAGGTGTGCACCCCGCGGACGTAGCGGGCGCAACGTGTGTGCACCCACACGTTGCATTCGTCGCAGCTCACCATCTCCTCGCCGTCGTCAAACGTGACGCCGCACGAGCAGTCCACCGTCCACGAGCCGTCCACCCAGTCGTCGGCGGCCGTGGGAGCGGGTGCGGCCGCAGTGGTTTGAGGGGCCGGCGGCTGCGGACGGTGCAAGCGGCCGCCCTTCATCGGCGGCGAGAAGGGGGAATCCCTAATTTTGATTCGCCTCTTTAGATCGCCCCGGATTTAGGCTCTGTCTGTTCTTGTGGGCGAAAGGGGGAACGGACGCGCGGATTTGCTATGTGCCGCGCGCGCGGCATATAGCAATGCGCCTTTCGGGATTGGCCACGGCCCATTACTATTGAAGAGGCCCGAGCCCGAGTGATGGTCTGGACTCTGGAGTCTGGAACGGAGCTGAGGTTCTTTGAGGCTTTGTTTGGAAAGGCCGGGATCGGCCGGGATCAGGATTCATCCATGGGGATCATCCCGGCGGGGGAAGTTTTTCCAGACCAATCCGTTTCATTTGCTTGGCTAACACCTGAGATCGCGATTTCCTCCCCCGTTCCAAGCCAATCCACCGGGATAATGCGCCTCGCCTCGGACGAGCGTTTCTTCCTTGTCGCTGCGTCGCGCGACTCGTCGCAGCTTCTCCGAACGGCGCCGCCTCCCCCTTTCTCCCCCTGACTCCGGTGACAACCGGTGACAAGCTGTAAATTCCTGTACTACGGAGACCATGGCGGCCTTCTTGTCGACGACGAACTCGAAACCCTCCACGCTGATCAGCTTCACTACGCCCGCCGCCTCCTCCTCAGGCTCCTTTTGCTGCCTCTCCTTTGCCCACCATCTCCAATCTCCTCTGAATCGAAGAATTAATTGTAGATTGGTTGATGCGTGCGACAAGAGAGAGGAGGAAAGGAAAGCTTCGACCTTGGAGGACGCAGCAGCAGCCAAGCAGAGCAGGAGGAATTCAATTGGGCCTGGAGAAGATCTGCCGCTACTTCTACTGGTCGCTCCACTACTCCAGGTGCCCTATTCTCTTTCCCCTTTACCCTCTCTATGGATGGAGGTAGTAGATTCGGATTACCACTGGCTTAATCACTTAATTCCTCGTTGCTGTCGATATCCTGACCTAACAATTAACCAGCCCCAACTCTATAGCTCTGTACAGCCAACCTAATGATCCAATTTAGCTGCCTACTCACTGCGCCCTAATCATCCTCGTGATTTCTAATCAACTGCTCGTATTCTATGACTAGTACTCTAATTTTCTTTTGGATGATTTTCTTAACCAAGCTACAACCCACCACTTCACTAATTACTAGTATATTACTCTATTCTGTGCTTGACTTTATATCATTTGCACTGCCTTTCTATATTTTGTTAAAAAGCCTGCTGCCTGAATATCCAGAATTAAGGGCGTAAGGCTTGATGATAGCCTAGAGTTTTTTTCTCCAATAACTGCAGTTAACCAACGGAATAGTTTTCTTTCTTCCAGGTGCTTCCATTTGCTTCATTATGGCAAAAGAAACTAAGTACATGTATCCTAGTAAAAAAGAGTAAATTTTTCATCACTCTACGGCTCTGTTTCGCAAGTTTGAGAAAATTATCATCCACCATGGTATTTGCAGGACAACCTATCAAAAGGATTTAAACAAAAAGGCATCTCCATTTATTCCCACATGCTTCCTCCCTCCTATGGATCATGGGACTTTCGATGATTTGGGTCTTGTGAAGCACGACAATTTTATCTTCTAATAACAATACTAAATGTGCATTCAGTACATCATTTCCAGCTTGCCATCGGCACACAAGATTCTTTGTGGAAGTTCAGCTTGCCATCGGCACACAAGATTTGCAGAACAGCATGCTATGTTCTGTAAATTCCTGTACTATGGTTACTATGGCAGATATTGATAGAACCATGAAGAAGTATTCTGATAACCTGTTGCATGCACTGGAAGGTGTAAGCTCAAGGCATAGATTTGATGACATGATTTCATAAAAATTGCTGACATGATTTGATTATACCAGTTATGTCCATAGATCATAAAATTCTTCCATGCTATGATGAAATCACAACTGCATAGCAGCTAGGGAGCACATATGCAAAAAAAAAATTCTAATTTTGCTGAGTCCTTAACATGGTGTAACACTGTATTATTGTCCCCTGCTTGTTATCTTGTTTGCTTTTGTTCTTCGCTATCAGATTATTTGTTGTATGTGCATGGTCTGTATAGACGGTTTCTTACTTTCTTTTTCCTTTGAAATCGTATAGAATAGTTTCCGATACCATTTTATCATGTATAGTGGCTTGTATATAGTTAGATTATCCTGGATATCATGTATGGTACGGGTACCTGTGATCAAAGGACATCATGTCAGGTTAGTGCCCTCAAGGCCTCAACAGCTCATAGCAATTTCACTGTATGCCCCATTTGAATCTATGATCAATTAGTGTTCATGACTGCTTTTCGTATGAGCTTCCTTTTTTCTGTAGGTTTAACGCATACATTTTGTCATTTTTCACTGTATATGTATCTTCTGTTGTGCTGTGATGGCTTGAGATTGTGCTATCAAGTTGTCTGCTCAATGCCTTGATTGTATTCATTTTCAATATCTTGTATATGTGTTCAATATACCTTAAAAGTCATCATGAATTTTGCTGCAAGAACCAGCCTTGATGTCATAGTTTTTTTGCCTAGACCATCATGAACTTGATATGATTGTTGCTTCCTTTCTGTGCTGATGCGATTCAGCAACTCGGTAAACATGTACCAATGGCATGCTAAATCCAAGCCTGATATCAGATGTTTCTGCAATAACATCACTTGTTATCCAATTTTCTAGAGGTTGTATTCAAAATTTTAATATTTTTTCGGAATATATAATCTGTGTTTTTTTTATTTTTGAAATTTCTAGACCTTTTATTCTGATTTTTTTTCGAATTTTCTGCACTTTTTTTTTTTTTTTTCAATTCTTCTGGACTATTTGTGAAAAATTTATGATATTTTTTGAATTTTCTGGTTTATTTTTGGAAATTTTCCTGAATTGTTCCAATTTTTTAATGTTGTTTTTGGAATTTTCTATATTCTTTTTTGTTTTCAGATTTTTTAATATATGCAATCTCTACCTATCCAACCATTTGCCCAAACAAATCAAGGGATTAGATGCAAGGTAAGAGAGGATTAGATCTAAGGTGGGAGGGGATTGGGTGGAGGGAGGGGGATTCACCTAATCCCCTCTTGGATTGTTTCTCCTATAGATAGATTTTCCCACTAGCCAAACAAGGCCTGAGGCGGAGGCGTGGCTCGAAACCAAGATTATCAATTCTAGGCCGGGGACCAGCTTATCAATTATATTTCCGTACCAGCAGAAATAAATGAAACTAGAAGTTCACCCGCGCCATATGGCGGGCTGTAATGGATTGGCAGCTCATTTAAGAGCTGGATTAAAATAAGGTATATTACATAGATCATATAGCATGCAGTGTAGTCATGTAGTTAGATGTAGTTTATTTTTAACAAACTAATTGAGAATTGTTTGCAGTATCCACATGAAGAGTAAGGAACTGATGATAGGATTTGTATATATAAAATGTTGCCTGTGATGGATTTAAGTGAGCCACAAACATTTGGCAAACAGAGGAAGGAAGTAGTTCATTTACAAAATAGAGCAAGCAAGTAGCGAAAACATATATACATATAAACCGAAGTCACCTATGGAGCTAGGTGAGTTGAAAGTGTCTAGATAATACAAAAAAGATACAATGATTACTAATCAGAGTGACTAAGCGAGTCAAAGAAAAAAATCCAGTGCATTCTGTGTTCACGAGATGATTGAGACGGCAGACAAAGGCCGACATGAAAGTAAAATCTAATCTGTTGTTGCAGTAAAAAGCTGATTTGTAAGGATATTCATTCACAAGAGCATCTTTTATCACCTCTCTATGCAACATACACAAAGAATGTTTATCTAGCTATCATGAAGACTTAAGAAACCATTCGGGAACCCTATTCAATATACCTCTGAACCAACTTGGAAGTTGACATCATAATGAAGGTGCAGTTGGTGTGATGAGCAACTGCACGAGCAAGTAATTTTTTGACCTGTACATGTAATGGCAATAATACACATTCAAGTTACAGAGAAGGGATCTCATCACCATACTCCAGGCCTCTCGGTAGTGAAGGGCCCCCATTATCAAAGCGCCATTGAGTTGAAAACGAAGTGGTCTCATTCGCGAAGTGCGTTTCTCTGGGTAAATCAACTATCTGTTTTAATGAGAAACTATTATTAATAAATAAATCCATACACAAGGGTTTAATCATTTACTACATATGTTAGAGATACACAAAATGTATACACAGAGGAGAAGGAATTGTTTCAATCTTGATGAACAAAATTGTTAAGTTTGAATCTAGAGCATGTTATCCTGAATCGCATGTACTAAAACATACTTGTCTTAGCACATAGTTGCTGAACAAAAAAATTGTTTGATCGCTATGTTAATCAAGCGTACATCTGAAGTGTAGCCACAATAATTCTTTGGTACATTTTTGTATGTAACCTAATTGCTCTGATGGCTTCAACGATGAATGCTAGAACATCTGTCCTAGCATGTGCAAACCCCACTGAATCACTTTAAAGTCCAAGGCTTTTTGTGATTGACAATATCCACCTTCCTCAAACATTGCTTTCAAGGTAGGTGCATGGCTGCATGCAACTGAAAGTGAACCAACAATTTAGAAGTGTTTTTAACTCTGGTCACATTTTTAATATGCAGGTTTGACTGGATTTATCTAATCTTGGATAAGACAGATGAGCGAACTGATAGACGCCTGGCTAAGCATATTGTTTCATTGCATTTTGAGAATCCAAATGTAAAACACCTCATCTCAGACTTTAGACCTGAAGCTCTAATCATTTTTCCCTGTTTGATAGAATTGATAGCAATGCAAGACTTTAACAAATTAACAAATTATAACATTGTTCTTAGCTTAGCCTGTTTCTTATTAGTTGTCCATTCATGCTGCTATCCACTGATCTTTCCAAAGACGAAAGAGATGTCCAATCAAGATGCTAAATCTTAAAAATCATTGGACCACTAAAACATGTATTACCTTCTTCATATCAAGCAACCCCTTCTACTCCATACTTTCCAACGAATCCACGCAGTCTTTCAACCTGGCAATAGCAAATTGATATATCAACTGAAAAATTGAGAGCTGCAAAGGGCGAAAAATTGACCAGAGATCGTTGGTGGCGGCCACCACCTGCCCGTCCTATGACTCTGCTGCAGTCGAGCCCCCTGGACCCCTGGACAACAGAGAGAGGCGGCGAGCGTGATAGCGAGGATGGGCGGAGGCGGCGTTAGTGGTTACCACCCCGCCTCGACTTCTGCTGCGGTGAGGCTCTCGACGGCGTGGGAGGTGGGGCGGCGGCCGCGGCGAGGATGGGCCAAGCCAACGACAGCGAGGCGGACACGGGCGCAGCAGAGGCGGCCGAGGAGGAGCACGAGTCGTGGGCGGGTGGCGGCGCCGGGCCGAGCGGTCGGGTGATAAGCATGGCCCAGTAGTCAGCCACGGGCCGAAGCTAGGGTCAAGCCGGGCAGAGCCCCAGGAGGCGGTTCGGCCATAGCAAAGCACCAAGAGGAGGAAGAGGGAGCCGGAGGCGGGAGGAGAAGAGAGCAACGGGGGACGGTGCAGGGGGCCGAGCAGGCCGAGACCAATGACAGAGCTGATGGCGTGGGGAGGCGACGCAAGTGGGGATCTGGGTAGGAGAGAAGGAGACGGTGGTATTAAGCACCAAGAGGAGGAAGAGGAGCCCGAGGTGGGAGGGAGGAAGAGAGCAATTCGGGGATGGGCGGGATCGAACAGTGGCCGAGGCCCTGGCGACAATGCGCAATGGCAGAGGCAGAGGAGGCGACGCAAGTGGGGATCTGGGGAGGAGAGAGGAGGCGGGTGGTATTAGCGCCTGACAAAGAACGTGGATCTCGAGAAGACTCTTGAAGTCAAGAATGGCGGCAAGCAGTCGTGATGTGGCGTTGAACAAGCGCAGGCGCCATCGTGGGCCGATGATCTACATCCGACGGTCGGCATTTTTTGGAGTGACGTGGCCGGGGCGAGGGAGCCCCCTTTCTAGGGGGAATTAACTTTAGTAATATGTACCCAAACGGCACATAGGGCCTATTTAGTTTGGATCCCTAAGTTACCAAACCAAAATTTTGGTAATACCAAAGGAATTTGGCTAGCGTTTGGTTCGATACCAAATTTTGGTATTACCCGGGAAATATTGGTAATACCAAAGTTTTTCTTCTCAGAAACCAGGCTTCTTTTTGGCTGCCAAATCGACCGCCCGTATTTTGGTTTGGCAAAGTCAGCTTCACTTGGACATGTGTCAGATTGTGGTTGGCTGGGCCTAGTGTATTTATTACTTGATAAATTTGATTAGCAAGTTTCAAATGATCATATTTCCTAAACCGAGTATTCGATTTGCGATCCGATTGAACCATTGTGTTCCTTGTCATTTAATCAACAAAACAAGACCCTTTGTTTGCAATATTTTGGTGCTATATATATATATATATATATATATATATATATATATATATATATATATATATATATATATATATATATATAGCCCCGTGTCATACTCATATTGTTGGCAAATTTTGGCATGGTTACAATTCAAACACACCAATTTCAGTATTGCCGGTGAATTGGTATGGTTACAATCCAAACAACATTTTTTTTGCCTAGGTTTTGGCAATACCAAAATTTTGGTGCGGCTGCCTAGGGTCGTAAACCAAACAAGCCCATAATAGTCTTGTTGGTGTTTCAAAACCGATCTTACGTATGATTGTTTGATTCGGGGGATCTCTAAGATTGATCGTGCAGAGAGAACGACACAGAGATTTTATACAGATTCAGGCCTTCTCCGGAGAGAATAGCAACTATACTCATATGTGGCTATATTGAGTACGCTGGTTACAAATCAAGAGAATGACTAAAGTCTAATATCTTGTGTTCTTGATTTTTCCTCCTCTGTCTCTATTTGTCTATAGCCTTTATATAGTGTGCGAAGAGGAGGACGTTTTTCAGGCTAAGAGGCGCCTCATCATTTCATATAATAGGCACGTTGATGGTAGTTATTACTGAGTAGTAATCCCTCCACGTCATCTGGCAGTTATTGTCAGAGACAAAGGCGTATTGCTTGCTGTTATTCTAGATAATAACAATGTATACTAACTGCTTTGAGTCCATAATCGATTGGGCCTACATGTCTGCAAGCTCCATCGATTATAGGATGATCGTAACTGATCTGGTCGTAGAAGGACTTACGACCATATGGTGGTCGTAGAAAAGCTTACGACCATGAGGTAGTCGTAGAAGAACTTACGACCACATGGTGGTCGTAGAAAGGGTTACGACCATGAGGTAGTCGTAGAAGAATGTACGACTATGAGGGTGGTCGCAGAAGGACTTACGACCTCTTGGCTAGCTTCTCCCTTATAAACATTAAGGGGTATACCCAACAACCATACAATGGCATTATTATCCATAATAAGAATTACAGATAAATAATTAAATGAGGATTATCAGATCCTCGTCATCTAGCCCTCAGCTTCAAGTGAAAGTAACTTACTTGAAAAAGGAGTCGTAGATAATCTTTCGACTAGAAGGTGGTCGTAGAACGGTGGTCGAGGGAGAGACTTTTCGACCGGTATTTTATTTGACCAGAAATAGACCTGGTCAAGACGGTAATTTCGCTTGAGGTGTAAAGACAGACTCGGTTTTCTCGAACAGACAAATTAAAGAATCTCAATCGACTCTCATAGACCTGTCTATTGGAGCGGTTCCCAAAGAAGTGGTAACTGTTGGGTTGCCACGTCTTTAACTCAAGTGTATGGTTATAAAAACTTACCGTGAGTGTGATTCTAGTGTTCTTACTTTTTCCCCAATCACTCCAACTGTTCATCGAGCTCTTGTATTCTCTGCCGCCAACCAAATCGTACGCCCTCTAGAGACCTTTCCAAATCCAAATCTCCCTCTCTTGAGAAAGATGGCCGGAACCGCTTCCCAGTGGGCTGAATCGGAGATGGATGCGATCAAGATGAAGGCTTTGGTCGCCGCCGAGAAGATCCCGAAGAAAGAGTTTGTGAACTGGTTTGAAGCTTCGGGATAACATTGGCCATTAGGGTAGATTGGCCAAATTCCCGTCTTCCAAGCGTATTGTGAGTGTGGTCTTCGATTGCCTGCTCACCCTTTTCTCACAGTCGTACTTAAGTACTTTGGGGTGGAATTGGTGAACCTTGTTCTCAATTCCATCACGATGTTGAGCGTGCTCATATACTTGTGTGAGGCCTACCTAGGAATTCCAACCAACTTGGAGCTACTCCAACATTTCTACGGGATGACCAGAATAGCGGAAGTCGAAGGAGTACATTCATATGTTCATTCGGTCGTCATGGTCGGGGTGGAAGAAGAAGCGATTCTACTGGGAGACGACCAGTGAAGACAGCCTTTCTTTCGTTGGGAACGCTACCGAGAAGATTTCTTCCTGAGATTCGACTCCCAAAGATTTTGGTCAGATCACCTCCTATATTCAAGCCATCAAAGACTTGAAGGAACAGAGCTCACCGGATGGTACATGGTGAAGGTTTTCATCACGTGCCGCATTAGCCCTCTGAAGAAACGAGTACATCCCATGTGGAGGTACTCGGGGCCAAAAGACTCAACCAGAGATTACGAGAGGGGTAAGTAAAATTTTCAACTTAGCTCCATTTTGGTTAATCTCAAGCCTATCAACCGAGTGTCCTATTTGCTTGCGCGAATCTCTTACAAACGGAGATTGACATCCGAGTCAAGCTCATTTGCGAGAAAGCTCCACCACCCAGTGTGGTGGTTCCTCAAATTCTGGCGGTCTTGTCCGCGGAAGATAATATGGAACTCCTAAAGGTAATCAAAGATTGATTTCATCTTTAGGATCTCATAGTCGTAGAAATACTTACGACCAGAGGATTGTCGTAGAAAAACTTACGACTAGGTAGTGGTCATAGAAGGACTTACGACCAGAGGATTGTCGTAGAAAAACTTACGACTAGGTACTGGTCGTAGAAGGATTTACGACTAGGGGATGGTCGCAGAAAATGACCACTTAGAAATATTTCTTTTTCTGACTCCTGCAGAAAGTAGGCATGGAAAATCGTCGGGACGACCAAGAGGTTGGACTGATGGTCATTGGCGCAGAGGTAGAGCAAGCCAAAGATCCTCTGGCTAAAAAGCGTCGACTTTGTGAGGGTCGTTGATAAGGGAGGCACAGGCTCAACCTTTGCTGCTTTGACCAGGCCTTTTGAGAAATTTGCTACGGATATGGCTGCTGTAGAGAAAGCCAAGGCGGTCAAAGCGACCGAGGCTCTCGAACACAAAGCTCCCAAGACTAAGGTATCCTTCTACTATAGCAACACGACTTTCGCAGTTTCTATCTCTCGTGGCTTTGTCAAGCAACTAGAAAAAGAGAACTAGAAGAGCTTTATATCTTTTATGAAGGAAACCGCTGCGCCAGCAGGGCCCATGGTCAAGGGAAGTGCTGCTCTTGGGGTGGTCGAGACAGGTCTCGGCTATCCGGAGAGTCAGGAGGCTCAAGGAGCGGCAGTTCTCGCTCAAGACCCACGACCAAACGTGGTCATGGCTGACCCCATTCCTCAACTTGAATTTCGACCAGACGTGGTCGAAGAAATCTTCTTTAGGGAAGGTTTCTTCTGGATTTAAGATCAAGTCTAGGAAACGATGGTATGTAAAAAGATAAAAGTATAAGAACAACATTTACCTTTTGCATTCTACAATTTGACGTGTTTTTCTTTTTGTAATCTTTGCCCGACTCCTCCAACTCCCAAGGATGTTCCTATCGAGAAACCCACTGCTATTTCTCCGGCAGTCGGAGAGATGACAGCGGAGGTGGTCGAAGGGTCATCCACCATCCATGTGGTGGAAGAGGTTGTTACTGCTGAAGCGGCTACGACCACTGAGGTGGTCGTGGAGCCAGAAGCGAAGACGGCAGAGGTAGCGACGAAAGCATCCGGCCATGGCAGTGAAGCCTTCAATCACCGCGCCGGGAAGGAAGTTGTTGTAGACATTCCCCTCGGCCCCCGAGGTCAAGCTGCTGATGCTGCTATCACCGAAGAAGAAGAAGGGTCTGATTTCTTCAACCGTTCCTTCGGATTTTTCGGCCCCGTGTCTATTGTGGGATCTCGTGCATTCAGATCTCGTGATCGGGTTTCTCACCCTAAGGACATTCCTAACAGGGGGAATGTTTTCGACGACGAGCGTCTCGAAAAGGTGTGGTAGAACCATGTTCAAGAGATCGATGAGCTGAAGGATTCCACAAGAGTATTCTCCACCTTTGCTCGAACGAGCATTAATGTAAGCATCTCATGACATTCATATATGTGATTTTTTTCTCGCTTCTCACTGTCTTTCTTTTTACAGAAAGCTTTGAAAGAAATTGTCACTGTTAGTGAATACCACCGACAACTCGAGCTACTACGGTAGTAGAAAGCGAAACTCTACAAACAGGCAGAAAGATGGTAAGTCACTGCTACTTGTAGTCGTTTATGTTTCGACCACTTGCACAGTGCTGATGTCTACTTTTAACCTCATGTAGGTTTAAGAGCGACGAAAAGTCCTTGACTGATTCGCTCGACTATGAGAAGGTTGAAACGAAAAGGCTAAGGGAAGAGAAAGAGGACCTTCTGAAGAAGCTTCAGGAGGCAAACTCTGCAACTCAAAAGTTGCAGGGACGAATAAACGGTAAGTTCTAAACTTAAGATCGCTTATAATAATGACATTCTTTTCTTTTTCTAACTCTTATTGCTTTTCAGAAAAAGAGGTCGAAATGGGCAAGCTCGAAATCAAGGACAAAGAAAAGACCTTGTTTGTTCACGAGATTTCCCATATCGCCAAAGAAAAAGATCAGGAGATAAAGTTGTGGGAAGAGTGATATGCAAACAGCACTGCTTCCCATGACGATGAAGTCAAGAAGTTGGACTCTCAACTAGCAGGTAAGCAACTCTTTACCTGTGACCGGTTTTTCAGTCCTTTAAGGGTTATTTTGTCTGATAGTCTTACTCTTTTCAGAGCAAGCAGTCGAAATAAAACAAACCTCGTGAGGCTTCGACTCGTAACCAGGAGGAGACGAAGTCGACGAAGATTAACTTTCAAGACAACATTTCCCTCTTGAACAATGTACTTAGTGAGCTACGTGCTGAGGAGGTCACCCCTCGTGAAGACACGATAATTGCTCACACGAGTACCATTGGAGAACAAGTTGGGACTTTGCAAGAGTTGGTGATCACTCTGAAGACCAACCAAGCTGATTCAGTAAAATAGGCGATCGAAGGCGTAGTAAGTTATGTTCTGGAAAAACTTAAAGCTCATGACCTTAATCTTAGTCTGCAGCCAATCGAAGCCGACTTCGACTGCTCTGAAGCAGAAGTGGAGCGATTGATTGAAGAAATGCAGTTAGTCAGCAAGAAGGTCACGGAGGAGATGCAAATAGGATCTCTCTCGTCAGAGTAGTTTGTAATAGAAACCTTTAAAGACAAGTTTTTGTTGATGTACATAATCCTTTCTTTTTCCTACAAATGGTCTCATCGAGTAGTTAGTAACTCATAAGACAAAGAAAAGAAAAAGGAAATTAAGACTAAGAATTGAAGTCATATTAATAACTTTATCCTAGCCCCCTACTATTTGCTTAGTTTATTTAAACTAAGTAAATAGTGTTAAAAAGAGTTTTCTTTTAAAAAAAAAGAGGTTTGGCTAGCTTATAGTTTTCGATCATGATTATCATGCATTGGTCGTAAGAATAGGAATGAGTCGACACTAGGAAGTTCCTTCTAGTGGGCAGGACCACGTGCAGAAAGTAAAGGCTTCGACTAGGTAATGTTACCCTCTCCGACTAGATAAATCAAATCAAAAGTGACAACTTGAGTTAGACAAACGTCTGGAGTACCTCAAAAATTCGTTTGACCTTTTCCAATGGACTCGGTAGGTTTGCTTTGGTAGCAAGAGTTAGAAACAAGACAACACTAGGAAGTTCCTTCTAGTGAGCAGGACCACGTGTAGAGAAGAAAGACTTCGACTAGGTGTTGTGTCTTTCTCCGACTAGTTGTAATGAACCGAGTTTACCAAAAGTAGTCGAACAAATTACAAAAGTGTACTCTGCTTACAGTATTTTTCAAAATGAATGAGGAAATAAACTAAGGTGAAAAGAGTTGGCTTGAAAGTATTTCGACCATGTTTGTTGAACCCGAGCTCTTTGTGTTGGCAGCAAAAGTGAGGAACAAGTTGACACTAGGAAGTTCCTTCTAGTGGGCAAGACCATGTACAGAGAGGAAAGACTTCGACTAGGTGATGTTAATGTCCTTTCGATCAGTGTAAACAAAGACTGGGTGTTTAATAAAAAATGATTAAAAATTATCAAAGCGCTACTCAAAATAAGACAATAAAGATAGAAAGAACCTGATACTTTATTGTCGGGATGGTTGGTTACATATAAAATTTGCGTAACTGGTCGATATTCCAATAATTAGAGAGAAATCGGCCATTTTCCATTGCTAGTCGTACCGAAGCTGGTCGCGTAACTTGGACCACTGTGTAAGGACCGTCCCACTTAGGGGAAAGTTTGTTCTGATTAGACTGGGATTGAATCTTCTTCAATACCAAGTCACCTACAGCAAGGCTGCGAAGTTGGACCTTACGATCGTAGTATTTGTGTAGGGCTTATTGGTAGACTGCTAAATGGATTAAGGCTTGGTTTCTGTGAGGACCTCGGAATATTGGAGGTTTATACCGAATTAAAAATCATACCAAAAGCATAATTCTTAATCAAGAACAACCGGTCCTTAATTAAAAATTATACTAGAAGCATAATTCTTAATTAGGTACAAATCCAACATTCAGGTTCCCGGATATGTCATGCAACAGTTCCCAGGATTAGTGATTATTGCACATATATCCTTATACAACATTGCATCATACATACAAGGTAAATATTTAGATAATTAAACATAGTATATTACAAATCGGTTTGGTTATACAATATCAAGTGACCTTGGGTCACAACCAAAAGTTAACAGCGAAAACAAAACTAAACAGTAAAGCCACCAATGGCCCCATCACCCTCAAGCTATTGAGTGGA
This sequence comes from Phyllostachys edulis, assembly GCA_036346405.1. Lineage (NCBI taxonomy): Eukaryota > Viridiplantae > Streptophyta > Magnoliopsida > Poales > Poaceae > Phyllostachys > Phyllostachys edulis. The sequence continues at coordinate 16,443,234 of CM070552.1, forward strand.
GATTAGAACTAGTTTCACTCGTTAGCGTCACCCTGATCGGCGCTAACGGACATCTCATACAAGTAACCATCCTTACCTACAACAAGAGGTTATAAAACCTGAGTACAGAAGGTACTCGCAAGACTTACACAAACTATGAAAAGAAAGTGTTTGATAGATCCTATTCAAAGGAGTAGAATTTGTACATGCTTAAGGTTAACAACAGGAAGGTTATAATGGTTTTAAATTTTGCGTAAAGCAGTACATCTTAATCCTACACTTGCTAAGTTTTGACAAAGCAGTTTTATAAATCAATTTGGACTAAAACAGTAAGTAAAAGAGAGCATAATCATAAACAATAACCACATTTAAGTGGCTGTCCATTAATCATCAAAAACATTACATGATTATGTCTCATACCGAAACAGCATACATACAAAGTTTCATTTCAAAGTCTATACAAAGATCTATTCAACTCAAGCATTGTCCATAACCGTGGACACGGCTATTCGAATAGTTTTAACCCTGCAGGGGTGTACATCTTTACCCACACGACTTAGTTAGCCCGTAAGCCTCCAGAATAATAGCACACTACCTTTGGTATGCCGGCCGGGTAAACTAAGATTTGGTATTTTTCAACAAGTTGACACTATTGAGCTGGAATACCCATGTGTGACTGATCCCGTTCAATTCAAGTTACTAATAGAACCTGCCAACCGGGGGCCCACATGTTGTGCTGGGAATGCCGATTCGATAGACAGAAATTAAATGACAGAAAGCAGAGCTGTGCTAGCTGCACATATTAATTCACAATCGGAGCCCTTAAGGTACGTACATGTGATGGAACGCATGTACGCCCTCACCCTCTTAAGAACATATGATACTGATATGATGGTCAAACACATATGTCCTTACTCCCCTATTTTCCAACTCAATAGCATTAACCTTTTACTTAACCAAACAGCGTCCATACACTGCGTGTGGAAGTACGTTGGGGCTTGAATCGTCCAGTCAATGTTTAGTCCTTAATCAATCCAAACAAGAGAACCACATTTTCCAATCTCGTGTACTGAGGCACCATCACTAGCATCCACTTGTCCAGATTTAAAATCAGTGTAAATAAACAAAATTTGCTTTCATTTCAGATTTAAATAGACTGAACAAAGAATCAAAATAAATGAAATTCATTTAATGTTTCCAAGTTTGGTAAAATAAACTTGACAACACTATGATCGCATGGCTAAGCAATTCCTGGAATAAGTATTTTAGTATAGAAGCACTACCTTAAGTTTGAGTGTATGATCAGATTAAAGGTAAGCCTCAAGTGTTAGGTGGTAACTAACTATTAACAAATCACAAATAAATTTTTAGTAAATTAGCATGCAACAGTGTCACTGGGTTTTAGAAATCTACAGTTCAAAATTAGGATCAACATGGTGTAGAGAGGATGCTTGCCTTGATAATAGTAAACCTCTTGTTCGGTTCTTGTTGCTCAAGAATGATTCAATCACTTGTAAGAACCGAATCTAAAACACAAAAGTCCAATGAATAACAAGAAAATGGCAGAGAGCAAAAATATAGAAAAGAATGCATGATCAATGTCTTAATGCATACTTAGCAACATGCTTAAGTTACCTCTAGCTTAAGTAAGAATAATATCCCATTTTTAATACCCTCGATACTAATTGTCAAAATTAGGGTTTAGTATAGAAGCTAGATTTGATTTTGAATTGAAGCAGATGATTAAGTGAATTGTCGATTTACATACACTGAAAACAAAATTCCTTTGCTTAAGTTACAGCTAAGTTAAGAAGGATGGAAACCTAACTTATCACTCATAAGCTTTACTAGTAAGAATAGAGGGCTACAACCTTGCTGGATATGTTGTCAACATGGCCGACAAGAAAACAGCAAGATAGGAATTGAGATTCAGTTAGCTACAGTTTCAGATTTTTGGAGAAACAGAAACTGGGACAGATTAAAAGGAATATGGTTGCTGATCTAAACATCTTACAAGTGAATACTTGCTTGAACTAAGGGTATACTAACTAGAGCAGTAATCTAACTCATCATTTAATCACTAATTGACAAGAAGTAACATTCGGTCAGAGCTACAGGTTCAGATTTTGGAAAACTGAAAATGGACAAGTTAAAAAGAATAGTTTGCTGACTATTGCATTGTGAACAAACTAATGATTTTGCTTAAGTTACTGTTAACTAGTAAAACTTAAAGCCTAACTTATTATTTAACATCAGTTACTACTAATTATCAAAATTTGAGGCTTAACTCGAACAGGCATGATTTTGATTTTGAAAAGCGAAAAAAAACAGACATGATTACAAAGGAAGAGTTTGTTGCTCCATTATACTATGACAAAAGATATTTTTGATTAAGCTACAGCTAAATAAGTAAAACCAAAAGTCTAACTTATTACTTAATATCAGTTAATACTAATTGTCAAAATTGAGGTTCAATCGACTGCATTTGCAGATTTGAAAACCTAAACAGAGAGATTGCTAAAATGAAGTTTGTCGATCTAAACATACACAAGTAAGTGCTATGCTTAAGTTTAGAGTATTCTTAACTAGGTTAGGAGGCTAACTCACCATTTGCTAGCAGTAATTGACAAGAACTAATGAAGTTGTTGTGTACCTTTGTCGCTTTTAACCGAAAAGACAGACAGAGCACGATCATTGCTTATTAATGATTGCTAAAATTGAAGTTGGCTGTTTCATTGTATTATGAACAAAGTAACATTTTTGTTGAAGTTGTAGCTAAACAAGTAAAACTAAAGTCTACTTATCATTTATTAGCACTAAGTGATAAGAATTAGAAATCAAGAAGCTTGATGCATGCTTGTCGGGTTGACTGGTAGCAAAACAACAAAATAGAAATTGAAGTTCTAGACTGATTTGGAAATACACTAAGCAAAAGATTCTAAATGGGAGCTAAAGCTGATCTTTAGAGTAGATAATACCCTAGACCAACCCTTGCTAGCATTACCTTCAAAAATTAACAGAAAAGGGAATTGAAACAGCTCTTGTTGGTTTGTCCGACCACAGCCAACAGAGCATTGAATTTGGCCATTTAGCTGATTTGGAAGCATCATACGCAAAAGAAATTGCTGCTTATGCTACTAGGATTTAGTAGGTAGCTCACTACACTGAGAAGTTGAATTAGAAAAAGATTTACAAGCTCTAAACGATATGAAAGACCAAAAAGTTATAAAAAGAACTTTTCAGTCAAAGCAAGATTTGAGTACCACATGCACAAGTGAGTGATTCAAGTGAGCTACTGGGGTTCTAAGGAAGCTTAGGATGGGAAGAATTAAGGGTATAGCTCACCAGTTAGAGTTGGAGAAGAAAGATTGCGTTTTTAGCGAAAGCGGTGAAAGATTAAAATCTGCTTCACCTGTTTGGTCAAGAACGAAATTCATGGGGGACTTTAGCTGATAGGACTACTAGACACGCCATGACATGAAGGGATTTTCATGAAACTCACCGGAGCAAGGAGGTTAACACAGTGGTGCTCCAACCGGCTCGGTTCAACAGAGAGCAACACCCGGTTCCAACCTACAAATGATGCCCAAATTCACATTACAATGTGAATTAGCCATTGAGAGGGATGAACAAGAGGTGAGAGTAAGAGAGGCTTCACTGAAACGGAAGAAAGGAGGTGAAGCAAGCTCTCTCAGTCACAACGGCAGTGAGCCAGAACTAGGGTTTCTAAAGAGTTGAACCTCTAGAGAAACAAAGAGGATTCTGGAGCTGATGCGGTGGTAGTTGATGCTAGGTGGCAACGGCTTGTCCACAAGCTCAAGGTGAAGCACCACCTTCTCTGGTGCTCTAGTCGGCGACGGCACGCACAGGCAAGAGGAGGAAGAGAGGGATGCACTGCTGCCCTGTGTGCTCCTCTGGTCAGCAGCAGCAGCTCACACCCGATGCAAACTCAAAAGAATGACAACCGTTTGATCTGAAGTGGGTGGTCGGGATTAATAGAAACGTGGGAGTTCTAACCGTTTCTTTGTATATAGGTCGTGCAATCTTAATTGATCTTAATCTGACAGCCACACGAAGACCCGGTTCCAGACGCACACGAGTTAAAACGGTGCCACACGATTTAAATCCAACGGCTCAGATGCATCGTGAGTTCGGACGGTCCGAACGTTCACGCTAATCTGGGCGGTTCGTCGAGGATCCAACGGCTCACGATTTTGGCTAGAAATTGGAGATTTTAGATTGTAACAACCTATCCAAGTTTTAAAATAAATAGTGATGCTACGAAAAGCATCTTATTACAATTTATTAAAACTGGGGCAGTTACAATTTCTCTTCTCTTCGAGTAGGTTGATGTCATCTGCTTGAAGTTGTTCTTGGTTAGAGTCGTTGAAAGTTTCGACCCTTTTTGACCTGATCTTTAGTTCTGGTGGAAGCGTGGCATCGACACTGAAAACTAGGAAAAAAGGTGTTTCATCTGTAGCCCGACTAGCAGTCATACGAACTGCCCATAATACTAAGGGTAATTCTTGTACCCAAGCCCCCGAGCACTTGATAAGCTGGTCAAAAACTCGGGTTTTGATACCCTGCATTATTTGGCCATTCGCTCTTTCGACCGCCCCATTGCTTTGAGGGTGGGCAACAGAAGCATAACACAATTTGGTACCCAACTCGTCGCAAAATTCTTGTAATTTTGAGCTGAAAAATTGCTTACCATTATCTGTGATTATTTGACTTAGGACTCCAAACCGAGTAATCATACTTCTCATCATGAACATTTTTGCTGCTTCCAATGTTATCCTAGTCACAGGTTCGGCTTCAATCCACTTTGTGAACGTATCAATAGCCACAAAAAGGAACTCGAAGCCACCTGGAGCTTTTGGGAATGATCTTAGCATATCGAGACCCCGGGTCATAAAAGGCCATGATAGAGGGATTGCTTGTAATGTCTGAGCCGGTTGGTGTATTTGCTTGCTATGAAACTAGCATTGTATACACTTCTTAACCGGTTCTTTGGCATTATAAAGGGCTGTTGGCCAGTAGAAACGTTGTCGAAAGGCCTTTTCGACCAGCGTTCTGTAGGAAGCATGAGTTCCAAAGATACCCCCGTATATGTCGTGAGAAGGTTTAATCCTTCTCTTTGCGATATGCATCGCATGGGTACCCCTTGAGTGCCTCGTTTATAGAGGACTCCTTCGACCAAAGTATATATTTTGGCCTTTCGGGATAAGCGATCTACCTCGAGATCATCATCGGGTATTGTACTTGTCTGAAGATACTCAAAGATGGGATTCATTCAGGTATCCTCGTATTCCAGAGAGGTTGTCTCAATAGGTGTTGTCTCTAGTGTTTCAACCAGAGAAAGCTTCTGGAGCTGCTCCAAGAAGACTCCTTTTGGTACTTATGACTGGGAAGAAGCCATAAGAGCAAGTTGATATGCGATAAAATTATCCTTTCGAGGGATAAATTGTACCTCAAAATCAAAAAAATGTTTTTCAAGCTTTTGAACTTCCGATAAGTATTGAGACATGGTCGGGTTAGAGTACTGGTACACTTTTCTGACCTGATTCACGATTAGTTGAGAGTCTCCTCTCACGAGTAGTCGTCAAATCCTGAGCGCTTTCACAGCTCGTATGCCAGCCAATAAACCTTCGTATTCTGCCACGTTATTAGTGGCAGGAAAGTCGAATTGAATGGCATACTTTAATGTCTCTCTTGTAGGAGATTCCAGGACCACCTTAGCTCCCGAGCCACTTAACGTAAGTGACCCGTCAAAGTACATCGTCCACTGGTTGTGGGTATCGTACTGGGGATCTTGAACAGGTTCAGGATTTGTCCATTCGGCGACAAAGTCTGCCAAGATCTGAGATTTAATGGTCGTTCGAGACATGAAATAGAGGTCGAACTCCCCAAGTTCTACTGATCGTTTTACCATGCGTCCCGCTGCTTTCCTATTCTAAAGGACCACTCCTAAGGGAAACTCAAACGACACAATTATCTTGTGCACCTGAAAATAATACCGCAGTTTCCTCGAAGACATGAGGAGGGCATATAGAAGTTTTTGAACCTGAGGGTATCGCTCCTTAGGTCTGTGTAAAACTTCACTTACGTAGTAAACTGGTCGTTGAACGTTTTCACGTTCTGTGACCAGTACTGCGCTCACTGCCTATGGCGTGGTAGCTAGATATATTATGAGCGTCTCTTCTGGCTTCGAAGAAACCAAAACAGGAGCACTCGTAAGATACCTCTTGACATCCCCAAAGACAACGTTTGCCTCTTCTGACCACTCGAAACCCTCGTGTTTCCTTAGAAGTTTGAAGAAAGGTAGTCATTTTTCTCCCAATCGTGCAATGAAACAACTTAGAGCCGCCATGCATCCTGTGAGTTTCTGGACCTCTTTCTTCGTGGTTGGAGGGCGCATTTGCACAATGGCCTTTACCTTTTCGGGATTTTCTTCGATTCCTCGTACAGAGATAAGGAATCCAACCAACTTTCTTGAAGAAACTCCAAACACACACTTCTCATGATTGAGTTTCAAGCGATGTTTTTAGAGGTTGTCGAATGTTTCTTGCAAGTTGGAAACATGATTAAGTTGCTTGATACTTTTTACGACTAGATCGTCAACATAGCCTTCTAAATTTCAACCTAGTTGAGGTGAAAAGGTCGATTGCATCAAGCGTTGAAAAGAAGTGTTAGTATTTTTTTAGACCAAATAGCATTCTGAAATAGCAAAATATTCCAAATGGTATAATAAATGCAATCTTTTGTTCATCTTCTAGACACATACTAATCTGATGGTAACCAGAATATGCATCTAGAAAAAATAATGTTTCACAACCGACAGTAGAATCAACCAACTGATCGATACGAGGTAAAGAAAAATCATCTTTTAGACAAGTTTTGTTGAGATCAGTGAAGTCTACACAAATACGCCACTTGTCATTAGACTTCCTAACCATTATAGGGTTGGCCAACCACTCTAGGTGGTCGACTTCTCTTATAAAGCCTGCTTTAAGTAGTTTGTCCAATTCTGATCTGATAGCATCTCATCGATCAAGTGCAAATCTTTGTAATTTTTATTTTACGGGTTTCTTGTCAGATTGTAAAGCTGGCATGTGCTCGATCACCTCTCTGGGGACTCCGGGCATGTCGGATGCTTGCCACGTGAAGACATTTTTGTTAGCTCGGAGGAAAGTGACGAGGGCGTCTTCCTATTTGGTGTCGGAAGTATCTCCGATGTGAACAGTCTTTGAGGGATCCTCTGGATCTAGAGGAACCTCTTTGACTTGGTCGTTCGGCTTTGGTGCAGCTTTAGGCTTCGACTGCTTGGTCGAAGGCTGCTCCTTGTTTTCTTCTCGAGTTGGTATCTGCCTAACCATTCGAGGTATCGACAGTCACACGTATGCGCCATCTTTTTATCACAGTGAATTGTGATTACTCCTTTGGGACCTGGCATCTTAAGATATTGATACACATAATAAGCAGCCATTAAGAATTTTGCTAAAGTTGGTCGTCCGAGTGTGGCATTATATGCCGTGTCGAAATTGACTACATCAAAAGAGATTTTCTCTATCCTGAATTTGCTTGGAGAACCAAATGTTAAAGGAAGAGAAACTTGGCCAATAGGTTTGGCCGAAGACCTCGGTACAATCCTATGAAAAGAGTATCGTACCGGTCTTACTTTGGTCCTGGGTACTTGCATCTCATCCAGGGCACTCGTAAACAAGATGTTTAATGAGCTGCCACCATCAACTAATACTCGATTTACTCGACAGTTGTTGATGGTGGGCTCGACCACAATTGGGAACCGACATGGTCAAGTAGAAGGGATTGGACAGTCACCCTTCTTGAAAGAGATGGTGACTTCTGACCACTTCGACAATTTATTGACAAGAGGAGGGTCAATGGAGTTTACCCCCACATTCAACAGCCTTAAGCTGTCGTTTTGACTCGTATACCTATGACCCCCCATAGATATGCTCGATGGTATGCTCTGGATCTTTGAATGGCATCTCCTCGTCGTCGTCTGATTGCTTTTGGCCACTCACTTGACCTACCTACTTGAGAGTAGAAAGAGGTCCTTTGCTAGTGTAATAGTCCTCGAGTTTTCGTTGGAAAACCCAGCAATTGCGAAGGTCGTGTTCTTCCTTTTATGGAAAGGACACCACTTAGGCTTATCGTTCTTCCGCTAGGGACGCTTACCTTTACCTCAGTCGGGATATGGCTTCGAACTTTGTGGCTCCTTCTCGCTTACAGCTAAGACCTCCTTAGAACTGTTGGCTTGAGGTTTTTGGCCCTTCACCTTGCTCTTGGATTTCTTGGCCTTTTTGTCCTTCTTCTTGCTACTTTCACCTGTTTCTTGAGGATCCTTGTCGTCTCGATCGATGGTTTTGTTCTACTCGACTGCTTCAACATCGGTCACATATCGATCGGCCATCTCAAAGAGTTCAGCGATAGTAGCCGGAGGATTCAAAGCGATATCTTCTATAATCCTTCTGCTGTGGTCTCCCTGTTTAAAGGCTCTGATAACAGATGAGTCAAAAACCTGTGGAATTGAATTTTGAACCTGACCGAAACACGTGATGAATTGACGTAAGGTCTCATGGTCATTTTGTCGTATCCTGTGCAGGCCGTCTTCCTTTCTAGGGCAATTGTAGATGCCCTGAAAGTTGGCCAGCAGAAGGTCACAGATGTGTTGCCACGAATAGATCGACTCGAGTAGTTGATTTAGCAACCACGATCGAGCGGACCCTTCGAGTACAGTCAGAAGGTAATTCACCATGACGCGCTCTCCTCCTCCTGCTGCTCGGACAACGGTCGTGTAGATTTGAAGGAATTCGATGGGATTCTGAAACCCATCGAACTTCTTCATGTTCACTGGTCGAAACCGCGGTGGCCAGCAAACTGCTCGAAGATCAGGTGAGAATGCCCTACATCCGGTAATCACATCGTAACGCCTCCTTTGCAGGAAAGAATGGTTAATATCGCCAGGTGATCGTACACGATAATATCCGGCCGTGGGTGAACCTGACTTGTGATAAGTCTCGGACCTACGAGGGTAATAGTCCTCGTATTTCATCTGCTGCTGCAGATTTTTGGGTTGGAGTGGTGAATGATCACCTCTCTTGGGAGCTTGTTGATCATCAGGTGTTCAAGGAACTCTTCTCCAATTGGATTTAAGGTTAGTGGAACGACGTAACCTGTTGTCACGCCAATCTCTATGTGGTGATGTAGGATCAAGGATAACCGATTAGAGGGATGAATAGGAGGTTTTTAAACTTTTTAACTATTTAACAAATTAAGCCAATTATGAACTAAGTCAAAATTAGATACAATTCTAGCTAAGCAATTTAACACAAGATAAATGCTAGAATTGTAAATGCGGAAAGTAAAGACTACAATAGAGACAACAATGTTTTCTCATGGTATCGAAGACTTGCCGGTCTTCACTAGTCCACGTTGAGGAAGCTTGAATGAATCAAGCTGGCTCCACGAATTAAGCCTTCACTCGATCACTATTGGTTGTTCTTCCTCCGCTCCGGAGATGGCGAACACCAAGCCACTCACAATCTTGGCACCGGGTCTCTTCACAATCTTCTTAAAGAGATCACCGTGCAACCTCCGCCAAGCCGTCTAGGTGTTTGGCAAAACACCAAGAGTAACAAACCAATGATCTTCGCTTGACGGCACTCAAGTGCAAATGATCAATCTAAGAATGAATGCACTTGAATTGGCTCAACTACCTCACAATGAATGCATAAGTGTATATGAGTAGTTGAGAGGATGCTCAAGGCTCTAAGGATGTTAAATGAGGTCTTGCACTCTGTTCTTGAGCAGGTGGAGGGGTATTTATAACCCCCACCAACAAATACGGCCATTGGGAGAGAAATCCCAACTTTTCAGCGAAATACGGTACTACCGCCAACCAAGGTGCGGTACTACCGCTCTTCACCTACCGCTCCGTAACGGCTATAACAGGAGCATTAACTGCTCTGACATAGCCATTTCAATCGTGGCGTGGTACTACCGCCAACCAAGCTGTGGTACTACCGCTTGGGCCGGTCATACCGCACAATGGAGCGGTACTACCATTCGCAGGGTTTTGAACTCAAGCCGAAAAGACGCTTCTCTGGAAATTACATACCGCCATCTAGAAAACAGAACAACCGACGAGCGGTAGTTCCACTGAACAACCCGGAACTACCGTTTCCAGGGTGAGGCATCGAATAAAAAACGGTGTCTCTCTGGTTTTTACGTACCGCCAACTAAAAATCGGAACGATCGGAGAGCGGTAGTATCGCACCACGAGCCGGTTGTACCGCTTGAGCGACCAATTGGCTATGCACGTTCAGACCAATGACGTGGACAGCCCAGATTCAATTGGCCGTTCGGACCGCATGTTTTAACCACACGATTTGATCACTTTTGGACGGTCCGAACGTTCTCCAGTAGTACCGCCACAGGTTACACGGTCATACCGCTAAGCGGTAGTTCCGCCATGGAAACTCTGGTACTACCGTTTGCCATGTCAATTTCATAGATTGCTTTCCAAAACAAATTCAAATGCATGCATGATCCTAAATTGATCCAAATGACATAAGAACATGCTATCAAGCTACTAGTCATGATCCCTCTTAATAGTTCGGCATTTAACCTAAAATCCGGTCTTCCAACCATTTCTCCTAAGACTGGTAAAACATAAAAAGGATTCTAGACTATTTGTACCCTATATTTGAGCCATGTAGATCTTCATGTTGTCCTTTAGCATGCATCTTCAAGTCATCAAACTTACCAATGGGACTTAACCTTGTAAATACCCAATAAACACATTAATCCCATATTCACATATTATCATTAATTACCAAAACAATTTTTAGGGGCCTAGATGCTTTCAGGTGAGTTGTTCGAACGACTGGTAGATGATAGAGTCGTACCGCTACGACTTCCGGAATGATGCCGATGAGGATGTTCGAGTTTGGCCATCGTGCTTCAAAGCCTTCATACGATCTCTTCAGCGAAAAGGCCGTAGCCGGGCGTTCGTGCAAGCTCTTGAGTTCTGTTCTCGAGTAGATCATTGATGTGTTGGAGTACCTGAGCTTCCTCTGACTGATACTGAACGCGTCCAGGCAGATTTCTCTGAGCCGCAATTCTTCTCTATCGGGTTGTCTCAGGATCGTCCATATCTGATCCTTGAGTTTGCCTCAATGGAGTGCGATTATTTCGAGGATTTCCCCCACGCTCATCAGAGTGTTGACCCTGTTCATCACGGAAGTGTCCTTGCCATTGCCACGAGGGGTCGTAGAGTGTGATCAGCGGAGAGCATCCTCAGTCCTATCTTTAGGAGAGTGTTCATTATCTGAGGGAAGGACAAAGACTTCCCGTTGATGATCTCCACACGCGCTTGAGGCCTCCTCGCTTGAGTAGTAGTCAAAAGACACCGTCTAACGACTTGGAGCAAGCCCCTCCAAGAAAGGAAATTCTGAGTTATAACCATCTCCGTCCGTAGGTGAGCCCTACGAGGTTATGGTCGAACTCGCAAGAAAAGCATGCTCGGCCCCATCCTCTGTGGGGCTAACCGGAGAGAGATGACCATCAGATACTGATGAAGCTCCAGAATGATGGCTTCCAGAACATGCCTCGCCAGGTCGGACTGCCTCAGGCAGATTCAAACATTTGGAGGGAGAGCCCTCGTCATGTTGTGAGCCTGCCTTGGTACAGTCCTGATCGTGGTTGGATAGACCCTTGCCCTCTGAGAAATCTAGTCCCTTAGTTGGATGTACTGTTGTGGGAGATAAGGATCCCTCCTCAACTCCATCGGTGGTATGGTCTCCTGGATCTGGAGAATGATCTCTAGAGGCGACATTACCATCAGATAAAGTGATACTCGGCTCGTAGTCGAAGCCGGCATTCATGTCGATATCTGCGTAATCGGCCAAGTCAAACCAGTTCTCCTTATTTCACTCTCCTACCATGGAAGCATTAGAGTTGAGAAAAATGAAGAAAACCTGTTGACGAGAAATCACCAGACGAGTCTACCCACGGTCGGTGCCAACTATCGGTGTTTTAGAACCGGTCTTACGTATGATTATTTGATTGAGGGGTCTCCAAGATTGAACACGCAGAGAGAACGACATAAGGATTTTATACAGCTTCAGGCCTTCTCTGGAGAGAATAACAACCCTACTCTTGTGTGGCTATATTGAGTACGTTGGTTACAAATCAAGAGAAAGACTAAAGTCTAATGTCTTGTGTTCTTGATTTTCCCTCTCTTACCTCTGTGTGTTTGTAGCCTTTATATAGTGTGCGAAGAGGTGGCCATTTCTCCAGGCTAAGAGGCACCTCATCATTTCATATAATGGGTACGTTGATGGTAGTTATTACTGGAGTAGTAACCCCTCCACGTCGCCTCCACGCCGCTTCGGTAGCGACTGCATATTTGTTAGCCATGTCAAAAAATTTGATAGTTATTCGTGGAGGATTCATTGCAATATCCTCCGTAAACCGGTGATTTCTCAATCCTGCTTTAAAAGCCTGGATAACATAAGACTCCGCGACCTTTGGGATAGAGTTTTGAACCTAGCTAAATCTTTTGATGTACTGACGAAGAGTTTCATTGGTCTTTTGCCTGGTCCAATGGAGATTGTCCTCCTTTTTGGGGCGGTCGTACGTCCCCTGAAAGTTGGCGATCAAAGTATCGCATAGCTGCTCCCAAGTGTAGATAGATCCGACCAACAGGTTGAGCAACCATGACCGGGCAGACCCTTCAAGGACCGTGGGCAAGTAGTTTGCCATCACGTTGTTGTTACCACCAATAGCTTTGATGGCGATAGTATAGATTTGAAGAAATTCTATTGGGTTATGAGTCCCATTGAACTTCTCTATGTTGGCTGGTCAGATCCTGTCTGGCCAACGAATAGCTTGGAGCCCGATCGAGAATGCACGACAACCTGTAATGGAGTCATGGCACCTTCTTTGACAAGGAGCTGGATTATAGTCAGTTGGGGAACTGTTCCTTAGATTTGCATACCTAGTATTTGGTGTCCCAATGTAGTCGTAGATGTTAGTGTTATGTCTTTGACCACCTCCTTGGTTCAGACGATACCGAAGGTCATCGAAACCAGGCGATCGTTCCTCTTGATGAGGAGTAGGAGTGGCTGCTGGGAAGAGCCGTCTTCCCTCGTGATTCCCTGGTCGGAATCTACAAGGGTGTCTTGGTATCGTTCGGTCCTCCGCCCAACCATGTTGTCCTCTGCTAAGGGAGGAGCGTTGAGATGAATTCATCATCTAACTTTGCGAGTGCCTTTGCTCCCGGTACATTTCTGTACGCTGCATGGTTTCTTAGAGGATCTCCGACACATGTTCTGCAAGTTGAACATAACCTGGAGTCCTTGCTAGAGCAGGATCAGGGTTATTCAGAATGTCTCGAACTCGTTGCAGTTTTTGTATTGTTACCTTCTCTTGAAGGATTCCTGCCAGTAGAGGGTGTTCGATGAGTCGAATGTCCTTTCGACCTTCTGTCTTGCCCTGTCCGACCTGTTACGTGTTGCGAGATAGGAGCGGGTGAATTAACTGATCAACATCCATCTGTTCGTTCGCCTCTAGCAGGTGGTGCTTGAGCGCCCATACCATTTCCATCAGTATGTGGTGGTGGGTTAAGCCATGGAGGACTGTGCACGGCAACTTGATGGATATCTCCGATTACGTTAACCTCGTGGTATCAACAACAATCCTCCAACGAGCTCCCGTCGTAACTAAGGGAGCGCTTTCCATTGCTTCCGTAAGGGGCCTCCACGATGAGGAGCGGTCGGAGATTACCACCTCCGGTGGGCTTTGTGATGGACTCAGCCTGATCCAGCGGATTGCCGACCGTATGCTAAGTTTGACCATGCCCACTTGGCCTACGATCGATGATAACTTTATTGACACCCCAGAAGATGTTGGTTGGCCCCCAGAATATGTAGGAGCCATTGGCGAATATTGGTTGCCCATGACAATATTGAGAGTACATGGACTCTTTGATTGCAGCATTGGGCTCCCGTCGCCGTTCTTGCTGGTCGGATAGACCAGGCTTGTAGGGGCCTTCGGATGTTCCGAACTAGTCAGAACAACTGGTTCCTCTAGGAGCGCCAAGGATGGTTGCAGTGAATCCTCATCCATCTGGTTGATTTCGCTAATCTCAGCGAATGGCGAGCCGGTGGAGGATGATGATGATGACATCCTGTTTTCTTCCATGGCGCGGATGAATGCATCCATGTTGAGGTTAGAGTAGTCCACCAGGTCGAACTAGTTTTCCTCATCCCAAGTCCCAACCATGTTCGCATGAGCGACGTTGGAGCGAAAGGAGTGAATGGAGAATGCTTGAGCGGAGTAATTTTCAAGGACTCAAATGCCATCTGTTGACGATCGAGTCGTCGATCTTATGAAATAAACATAGAAAAATAGCAAAGAGTTCTTGGGAGAGAATGAGATTGCTCTTTATTGCTATGAATGGGGTCCTTTACAGGAGGTGCCATCGACAAGGCAGTGGACTAGCCCTAATTACACTTAGTGTACTAATTGCTATGCTAATGCTTCAGATGAAATCTAATCGTCTATTGATCTTCCAAATTGGATTGCCTTCTGCCATTTGTGTTCTCCTTTAAGTAGTTGACGAAGTGGTGGCAGTTACTCCTAGAAGAGGCGCATATTGGAAATGTTGTGACTGGTCAGAGGGAGGCGGTAGTTGGTGAAGTATCAACAGTTCGGCGGTTGATATCAGAAGAAGACAATAACCATATGGTGGTTACTATCAGTGTCTTAGGGCTGTAAACGTCGCGTGGCTTAGAGTAAAAATGAGACATGTGCTCTATTTATCACACGAGAAGAATATGCTTAGAATCAGATCCAAGCACTAGTTCATTGCTTCTACGAGCAGTCATCTGGTCGGTGATTGTGTACAGGACCTCATCAGACCAGGGTACCCATTATGTAATCTTTGGAATCCTTACGACCACAGGGGTCGTTAGCCTTAGGGGTTACGACCACGAAGACATATGGTCTTTTAATTATGTATAATACGTAGAGATTTTATTCTTCGTCACCATGGCACACAAAATTTACAACAGTGGCATCACATATTGATTCAATATCTCATTAAGCCAAATTGATATAACTGGTCTAGTGAGAATGAGTCCAGTGTACAACTAAGCATGGCTAAGCATAAATATAGCAAACCCATGTTGTTACTTCAATTATGTCCAACTAATAATTACCCAATTTAGGGTGACAAAGGATACATGACATTGAAAATAACCAAGGTGGCATAATGACAATTAGGTATTTATTTACTCCCAGCAAATACAATTGATATAAAGTAGCATGCAATTTGATATGTAAACACAAAGTAATTATTGCAAACATAGGTTCAACATGATCAACTGTTACAACTTACCTTGCTAACACACTGTTGTTGTTGGATCTTGCTCTTCAAATCGTTTGTTCGCTCCCCGAGGATCAATGTCTATCGGGAGAGAAAGCATGAAACACAAATAAATACCAAACAACATAGGGAGAAAGAGATCGATTTTAGATGAATTTAGAATGAAGAACAGACTAAATCAAAGCTCGTACGAAGGAGAACAGGCTTCTGAAAGTTTGGACAGAGGGAAAATGGAGAAAAAGAAAAGGGAGAGATATTGTGAGTCACTAACAGGCTTGACACACATAATATTCTAGAATCTTTGAATTTTTGGAATTAAAAAAAACAAGAGAGGCTGACAAGTGGGCCACAGTCTGTGGACCGGGTCCACAGATCAGCTCCTGTCCATGGTGAACCAGGTTCATGCAGATAAGGCATGACATGTGGGGTCTAGTTGTCCAATTCACGGTTTACGATGGATCAAGCCCATGCACCGATTGGATATAGGGTTTCGTACGGGCTTGCCATGCTAGGGCTGGTATGGACGGGGTGCTGACGTGGCGGCTGAGCTAGCAGATGACAAGGCAACTAACGAGGATGGTGACATGGCATCAACGATGGTAGTCGGGGACCGAGTTAGGAGCGGTGGTGCATACCAGTGTAACATCCCAGCCCAACACTGAGCCTGGAATGCCACTAAACTACCTTTTCAACTAATATTCATTAACACACTATAGAATTTCAGCAAGCAAAGCATTAATAAAACCCATCCATGGTTCACAATAGAACAAGCATAAAGACATGGTAAGCATGAATAAATAAGCAAGGGAAACATAGCGAGATAATAAATCTAAAACAGCACCAAACCAGTAGATCCAAAACCTTGGAACAAATTAGACTAGTCCAAAGCAACCATATAAGCTTATTCAAATTCAAACATGTCCTAAAAGTATCCCAGCAATAGTGAATCAAATAGTTCTCACGGCAAATAATCATGTGATTGAAGTATGAAACTATCCCATGTTGTAATATCCTGTTTAACCTTTAAGAATTAATTGAGTGAGAAAGAAAATAAAATATAATTAAAATGAAATTAAATGAAGTTAAAAGCTTAACTTCTAAATTTTCCTGGAGAGTAGGCCTTCGGTCCACGGTTTCATTGGCCCAAGGGGACCAGCCTTATAAGACAGAAAGATGAGGACTCTCCAAACCCTAGCCTAGCTCTTCCTGCCGCACGCCCCTGTCCTCTGCTTGCCATCTCCTGCCACCGCCAGTGTAGCGCCTCACCTTGTACGTGTGAAGCCATCGCCTTTGCTGCTCGGTCAGCTCGTAGCCGCCTCCTGCATTTGCTGTGTGGTTGCCTACTGCCCGTGGTTGCTTGCACGCCCAATCGAGCGAAGCTGCCGGCCGCGCGTCGTCATCTGTCCATGTCGCTTTGCTGCCTAGATCGCTAACACTCATTGTTGTTCATGAGCGCGTGGAGGTTTGCTTTGCTGCACGTTCTTCTTTGGCGTACTGCTGCTGCGTGTGCGTGTGCGTGTGCGTGTGCTGCTCGCCGACTGCCGCTGCTGCGTGCATGCGCGTATTGCCGCTGCTGCGTGCACGTATTGCTACAGCTGCGTGCATAGGGCTACTGTAGTGCTAGCTTTTAATGCTGATGCATTCTTTTGCTAGTTCTGAAGTGCTGCTGCTGCCGTACATACACTAGGTAAGTGCTACATTCTTTTCATGCATATGTGGCATTATAAATTAACTATTAGTCCAAGACCTTTTGTATGCATGCAACTATGGCGTTAGTGGCTAGCTAACGCTACATCCGGTTTATTAATCGGAGTATCAAGGGAGAGAGGAATTAGATAGTGCTAATTTATTAATTAATTAGAATTGCGCTAATTTATTAATTAATTAGAATTGCATGTATGCTGGAACAGCAACCGTGAGACCTTGGCTGCTAGTGCTAGACATCAACTAGTAGTGTATCTTTGCTTTGTATGGATGTATGCCGCTTTAAACAGTAAATAGAGAGAGATTTAATTAGGGATTTGAATCAAGTTTAATTAGAGAGGGCCGATTAGTAGATCTGTTTAGTCTGTTGTTCTGTTGTACGATTATTTCGGGTACCTTAATGGCGATCTTTGGGAATATCATCTACTAGTTAATTGTAGATAATTTTGGTATCTTTCCGTAGAATATTTAATCATATTGATTGGATGATTAGATTGTGAGTTATGAATTTTGCAAGCCTGCTGTCCTGAGGAACTGTCGTCTTTTGGCAGTACGTGTTAATCTGTAACTTAAAAATAGTAAATTAGATAATTAGTGTATTTGCTCTACATGAAAAGTGTAGATAAATTCTTAAGCTTTCTAGAGAGCCCAAGAATATAATTTTTGGGTGAGCAGAACAGAAGTTATGATAATTTTACTACTGAGACAGCGGGTAGTGCGTTCGGTAGAATTGGATTGATTATGTCGTCTTGGTGTAGACATGTGAGGGCGATTAGTGTAAGGTTTTGGTACTGTGATGATGTAGTTTTGAGATTTGTTTTGACTTGTTTGTTCAGGGAGTGTGGTCTCTATTGCAATTCCGCCAACTCGCTATCCGGCTCCAATGGGATAAAGAGGCAAGTACATAGTAGAGTGGTGAACAACGAGTTATTCGTCACTATCATTGATATTACTTATCATGCTATTTGTTATGCTTTCATTAATCTTATTCTTATGCATGATATTGATGACATTGAGTGAATGAGATTACGATATTGAGTTAATGAGAATGAGATATTGAGTTAATGAGATGAATCAGTTGATGAATAATTAAAGATGTTGCATCATTTACATTCACCATGACAGGAGTTGCACGAGCCAGGTCGGTGAGAAAGTCATGTAACTAATCCGGTGAGGTCGGTGAGAAAGATACATGACTAATCCGGAGTGCTCTAGATAAAACCCTACTTCGGTGGGGACTTCACGGGAGTGAAGGATAGAGTGTGTTATCGACGGTGAACACTCATTTGCTGCGTATCGGTGATGAGATGCATATGAGCATGAGCATGATGGTGCATTCGCATATATGAGTAAATTGTTAAGATGTACAACTTTACCTATATGGATTATGGCTTGATTGTTTGAGTATGAGAATGGCATTAAATAGATAGATGATGTTGATAACCTTGATTATGATTGATAAACTGTTGTTTATGGCTTTCTTATATATTTGCTGAGTCTTAGACTCATCCTTGCTCTATTGTTGTTTTTAGGTGATCGTTGATGACGTTTCATTTGGGAAGGGCTAGCGTACTTGGAAACACAACTTACACCCAATTACTTGATTCATTGGACATGAGACATTTTCATTATAGCATGATGATTTATATTTAGGACATGATGGTGTTGAATAACCTTCGATGATAAGTTAGAGTTGATTATTCATTCAATAGACCTAATCGATTCGTTGTGTTAATCTTGGTTTATTACCTTGCTATGCTCCTAGGAGTAAATTATCTATGGTTGTCATATCATTATGCTTATGTTCTTGTGACCCGTCGACGGGTTTTATCGTTAATACGCTTGCTATAATTTATTATAAAATGATGTTAAAATTATTAGTTAGTGTAGTTAGTGGCATTCTGGGCTCCGTGTCGGGCCAGGGTGTTACACATGTGCTCTAGTCCCTCTCAAGCGTGGCGCCCTCAATGATCACCTAAAAACAACAAAAGAGCAAGGGTGAGTTCACGACTCAGCAAATACATCAATAAACAACAAACAATGATAAAACAATAGTATTCAGTAACTTCATTATCATCACATGTCCTTCTATTAATATTCTCATGCCATTCTCTTCTCTTTGTTTTCACACACATTCATCTCATATCTCAATGCAACTCTACTCTACATGTCCACATGCACTTCTTTCGTGTATACCGGTATAGCATGAGTGAACGCTCGCGACAATGTTCACTCTCAAGCCCGTTCCTCCTCAAAGATCGGGGACCTCCTCCACTCCCGTGGAGTTGTGATCAATCATGATCACCTTCTCATATGCAAAGATGCTTATGAATGCAAAGATGCATAATTCCGTCATATTCATCATATCCAATTTTCCTCGTGTTTATCAACAAGATATAGTCATACCATTCCATTGCTTGCAATTAAATAAAAATAAAAGCACAACAATAATGGTAATGAACGATAAAGAAATACAGTGATCAATCATTGATCGCTGTCTACCATGCACTTGCCTTTACTAGTTGCGACGCACGGTCTGGCTAGAAGATGACAACAAGCACGACGTCTCTGCTACAATAAACACTCAAATCTCAATACAAGCTACAACATCACAAGAACAACAGTTAATTGACATTGCTCCTACACGTCCCCTAAATCCACAACGCTTCCCCAATAACGAATAGTCACCCCTTACTGTTCCAACAAAACATGCTAGCTCCTCACTCTCCTTTAATATTCCAGAGAAGCACTATTGTCTCATCTTTACTATTTAAACATGCATGCATGCATCCAAACCAAACAAGGTTACACTACTAATTAATTTCTAGTTCTAGTCGCTCTAGTATCAGCCGCAAGCATACAAAGCATAAGTGGCCAAATTAGTTAATTATTAATTAGCATTATCTAATTAATCTCTCTCTCCCCTACTAATCCAATGAATGAAGCACAAGCAGCCTTATTAAATAAATCGCTATCAAATTAATCTCTCTCCTAACTATCCCAATTAAAATAATCCTAGCAGTACACCAAACCAATCAATTACTAACTCAGCACTATTAGTTTAATGCTAGCACTAGCAGACAATCTGGAAAGGTCTCAGGGTTTACTGTTTCAGCCTGCATGCAAAGCATTTGCACTACTAGTTTTCTAGCACTAGCAGCCAACACTAATTAACTACTAAAAATATGGATGCATGCGTACTAGTTAATGCATCCTTCTCCCTTAACTAATTAGTCCTAGCAGCCACTAGAACACACGCACAACACTGGATCCCTTGCGTGAAAAGTAGAGCAATTAAATATTCATAACAATGCATGCACCTCTAATTAAACCGCTGCAGCATCATGTAATGCTTCTCTCTCCTTAATGCTCCAATTGAAGAAACATGCAGCACTACCAATTGATAAAACGCACAGCACTACCACATTAAATACTCTCCCCTACTGTGCCCAAGGGAATGTATGCATGCATCACCCCAAGTCTATCGTGGCAGTGAAAGAAAATCAGGAAAGGAGACAAACCGATGATGGCTGGGAAATCGGGCCGGCTGGAAATTCCACGCTCGAGCAGGCGGCTACGCACAAGGTGATCAACGCGCTGCTGCAGCAGGAGGCGGGCAGGTGCGAGCGATCCGAAGCCTTCACGCACCGGCTATCGCAAGAAAAACTGCTGGCGGCGCACGGGAGGGAACAAAAAGAAAAGGCTGCTAGGGTTTTCTAGAACCCACGATCCTTTTATTCCGGCACGAGCTGACTCCCCTCTAAAACTCCAAAATATTCTGTTTTTGCGTATCCTTTTTCGTCTAATTACACGTAGACCTTTAAGGGTTAATTTCAGGATATTACATTCTACCCCCCTTAACAGAATTCGACCCTGAATTCTACTCGCCGTTCTACTCAAAGAATAATCACACTGCTGAAATTAAACAACAAATCACACGTACCCGACGTGAACAACTCCGGATATTGCTCAAGATGCGAGACTCCAACTCCCAAGTCGCCTCTCTCTCGGTGCGATCGCCCACAAGACCTTAGCGTAAACCAATGTCTTGTGCCTCAAGACTCGCTCGACCTCTCCGAATCACGACCGGGCGTGACTCAATTGTGAGGTCTTGCTCGATAGTCACGGCTCCAATAAAATCTCATGCTCGGGTCTCTCAAAAAATTTCTCAGCATGGAGACGTGGAACACATTGTGAACTCCGCGCATGGACTCAGGAAGGTCCAAGCGGTAAGCCAACTTCCCAATTCTTGCAATAATTGGGAACGGTCCAATGTACCTCGGGCTAAGCTTCCCTTTGGTTCCAAACCGAAGAATGCCTTTGGTGGGAGACACTCTCAAGAGCACCTGATCACCCACCGCAAACTCTAAGTCACGTCTCCTCACATCTGCATAGCTTTTCTGTCTGCTCTGAGTTACTAGCAGATTCTGTCTCACCATGGCCACGCGCTCAACGGTCTTCTGAATCCAGTCTGGACCCAGAACTGTCTTCTCACCCACTGCATCCCAACAAAGTGGCGATCTGCACTTCCGCCCATACAGAACCTCAAATGGCGTGGCTCTAATACTGGAATTGTAGCTATTATTATAAGCAAACTCTACAAGTGGCAACTGATCCTCCCAACTGCCCTTCCAAGACAGAACGCTAGTCCTCAACATGTCCTCCAAAGTCTGAATAGTGCGCTCTGACTGCCCATCAGTCTGAGGGTGAAACGTTGCACTAAGACGAAGCTGTGTGCCCAACGCACTCTGTAGACTCTCCCAGAACTTGGAGACAAACTTTGCGTCCCTGTCAGAAATGATGGTCTTTGGCACACCATGCAGTCTCACTATTTCACGCACATATATAGGAGCTAGATCACTCGCTGAACTTGTAGTGCGAATAGGAATGAAGTGTGCAGATTTGCTAAAACGATCCACCACTACCCAAACTGCATCCTTCCCTCGTGGTGAACGAGGTAATGCCACCACAAAGTCCATAGAGATATCATCCCAAGGCCACTAGGGAACCTCCAAAGGTTGCAACAACCCTGCAGGACGCTTATGCTCGGCTTTCACTTGCTGACAAACACTACAAGAAGCCACATAATTAGCAATATCCACTTTCATCCTTTTCCACCAGAAATTTTGTTTCAGATCTCGATACATCTTAGTCTCACCAGGATGAATAGTGTACGGGGTGCGATGAGCTTCCCTCAAGATGTCATCCTTGACCTCCGCCTTTTGTGGCACACAAAGGCGGCCTTTAAACCGCAAAGCACCAGATTCATCTATGCTGAAATCTCCCTCCTTGCCCTCATCCAGACGCTTCTTGACCTCCTGCAATAACCGGTCACTCTGCTGTGCTTCCAGACACGATGCCGAATAGCCGACTGAATGATCAACTGTGTCTCAACATGTGCTGTGCCCGCATAGCAATAGGATATCCCCATGCGATCAAAATCAGCAATGAGGCAATCTAGAGTAGCGGGAGTCGCCTTGCGACTAAGAGCATCAACAACAATATTGGCCTTGCCTGGATGATACTGAATAGTAAGGTCATAATCCTTGATCAATTCCAGCCACCTCTGCCTCAAATTCAGATCCTTCTGAGTGAAGATATACTTGAGACTCTTGTGATCTGTGAAAATATCACAAGACTCACCGTATAGATAATGCCTCCAAATCTTTAGAGCAAAGACAACCGCAGCCAACTCCAAGTCATGAGTGGGATAATTCTGCTCATGCTTCTTCAATTGCCTCGACGCATAAGCAATCACCTTACCGTCTTGCATAAGAACACACCAAGACCCACTCGAGACGATCTGAAAAAGGCGTGAAACGCTTCTGGCTCGGGAAGAGTGAGAATAGGAGAGGTCACCAACCTCTCCTTCAAAGTCCAAATAGCGCCACACTCATCACCCTTCGCAATCTCACACCTTTCTGAGTAAGCTGAGACATCGGCTTGGCGATGATAGAGAAATCCTGCACAAAACGCCGATAGTAACCAGCCAAACCCAAGAAACTTCTCACCTCCTTCACATTAGTCGGCCTCCTCTAGTCCACCACTGTAGAGACCTTGCTAGGGTCAACGAGTAAGACCATGCATTCGGTTCGTGTCCAATGAGTGGCTCTGGTCAGGTCGGTACGAGTGGTGGTGCGGTGGTCTCATAAGTCCGAGAGGAAAGCGACTTGGAAATTAGAGTCTCGCACGTGTGAGAAATATCTGGAATTTATTCACGACAGGTACGTGGTAATGTTAGTAAGTTTTTTAGCTGTGATTATTCTTTGGCGTTGAGCGTGGTTAGAATTCAGGGTCGAATTCTGTTTAAGCGGGGTAGAATGTAATACTCCAAATTTAATTAAATGAGAAGAAATAAATTAGAGAGAAGGACCAATTAGAAAAGCAATTTAACAGAAGATTAGAGGGGGATTACTGTAAAAGGTAGACAACCTGGGCCGGAGCTTTTGGCCCACTTGATTTCGGCCCAAAGGTGGGCAAGGGGGTAGCCAGCCACAAACAAAAAAGAGGAGAGGGAAACCCTAGTTTGCTACAGTACCGCTGTGCTACAGTACCACCGCTGTTACTGTAGCACGCCCTCCCCCTGCTGCCGCGCCCTCCATGCTGCCCTTCCCTGGCCAAGCTCCTTCCCCCCTGCTACCAAGGGATCAAGAGGAAGGTGAAGAAGAGGAAGAAAGGAGGAAAGGGAGAAGGGAGAAGAGAAGAGAAGAGAGGGGGAATCATGTGATATTCGTCGTGATCTACAGTGGTTCGTCAAGGGTAACCCCTGCTTTCCTCCGATTAGATGCGTGTTTTGTTATTTTAGCAATGTCGATATTTAGGGCTGCTCAGGACAGATTGGAGTAGATCGCTGTTTTGATGTACTTAAATGCGGAATTAGTTCTGGACGTCTCCTAGATTAATGTAGAGGACATCGCCAGCTTTCCGTTAAGTGCTAGAACGCATTATTTGGACTTCGGTAGCAGAAGTTATGATTTTAATAGTGGGACTGTTCTGCAGATTTTTCGGTTTTCTGACAGGTTTTAGTAATCTGAGTTAATCGATTAGTTAAACGGAGAATTAGAGAAGCTTAGTATAATTAAAATCGTAGGTTATTGCCCTATCTTTTCAGAAAGCTCAAGAACGCGAGATTTGGACACTCGTAGTAAAAGTTATGGTATTTTTAGTGTACTGTCCAGAGAACCCGACGTGAAATTGATGTCTTTTAAATTGGCTTAGTAGGGGTATTAGATGGCCGATTCAGAAGTGCCCCTCAACTAGGTTTAGTTGGGCAATTAATTACCTTTCCATAAAGTCTAAGAACACCTTATTTGGACCCCTGTAGTGAAAGTTATGGATTTTAGAAGTTGGCTGTCCATAGAGGGGACAGATCAGTCGTTAGAAGTTGGAAGTCTGTCCATAGAGGGGACAGATCAGTCGTTAGAAGTTGGAAGTTTGGAAGGCGCTTGATAGTTTAGCGAGTTTGTGTGTGCTATTAAATATGTCTTTGGTCCAGTATGATTGTCTTAGCATGATTTATAATTATATTCAGGTGGGGGATTGGTCCTAGGGGCAGCGCCCTCTTCGCGTCCACCGTTCCCGCACGGTTGAGGCAAATATCCTGATTGTAGCATAATTACGATTGTTTGATGTGATTGCTTGCGTTTTACTCATATTAGCCATATATGGATGATAGTGTGATGAGTATGAATAAAACTTGGTGAATACATGTTTATGGCTTAAGACTACCTATGTACGTTGTTAATGCCTTACATGTTATTTGAGATATGAGATTTTGGTATGTACTTGTTGATTCATATGTATAAAAGATAGAGTCATAGTGCATACGCATATTGGGAGCATACATGAGACTTGGTCACGTGGTGACAAGTATATACAGTTGAGGTCCCTGTCATGTAAATGACGGGCTTGTGGTCCCCACATTCGTGGAATGTTGGCATTGAATAGAGGTCCCCATCATGAAGATGATGGGCAATGGTCCCTATACTCGTGAAGTATAGGCTCTTGGTCCCTGTGCGGAGGGCACGAGCAAGGTATCATCGACGGTTGTATACCCCGCATTACTGGTAAAATACGAAAAGAGATAAAAATTAAAAGATGCATTGCATGTTCGCATTACATATGCATGGGAGTTGTGTTAGTGTAATGTTTCTTTTGGTATATTGATGCTATAACTAGGAACTTAGCATTTCATTTATTGATACTTGCTGAGTCCTTGGGCTCACCCTTGCTTTGTTGTGTTTTTAGGTACCACTGGCAAGACGGCATACATGGGAGGGAGTAGTATTGTTTGGATGCACTCACTACCACTCATCCTAAATAAGACTATCATTTAGTTTATACTCTAATAATAAGCAAACTGATTGAGAATCACTTATGGCTTTGGTTGAATATTTTAGCTTATTTGTAATAGTGAGAGTAGCAAGTTTTGGTTATGCTTATTAATATTTTATCGGAATAGATTATCTTGCATGCTTGAATGAATTTGGATGATGAGTTATTGTTTATGATATATTTAATTGCTGGAACCTCGGTATAGTTAACTATACAAAGGAGGTTCTACCGAAAGTTGGTAAATCGTCTTAGTTTAGTTTAGTTTAATTTTATTTTAGTAGCATTCCAGGCTCAATGTTGAGCTAGGGTGTTACATTATTAGTGATTCTAACACGAGTACAAGAAGGTGGAAGACGGGCTTGGTGCTGCCCTGAGTCTACTTGTCGAGATCATCGAAAGAAAGTTGTCGGCCATAACATGTTCGCACCTTGCATTAAGCCAAACCATGTTCATGTCTGTGACTTGGAGATGGCATGTGCATGTTGTGACATGGAGATGGCCAACACATCGGCTTTTGCCCAAAAGGAAAGCATCAACACTAATAAGGCATGAAGTGCACGTACAACCATGGGGTTTGACTACACGCCATGCATGGCCGAATCAACCTATTCGGCAGTGAACACATTAGGCAAGTTTGTGTTTTTAGCAATTGTGAACCAAAGAATTGGAAACACAACCGGCACTACCAATCAGCCGAGAGCTATTGCGTTATTCGGCCCTGGCAATCAGCCGCTAGTCAGGGCCTTCCAAATCAGCCGCTAGTGTTTGTTGGCATGTTAAATTAGCTAGCACATGTATATGCTACGGGAGACCATATTTTCGAGATAAGGAATAGAACACAAGTTATTGCTTGTTCTTTCATACAAGAAATTCATGCGAGGATTTCTGAGAGAGAATTAGGTGATCCGTTGTTCGTTCTACCCTACAAGGTCAAGTTTGCTTTTCCGCTAAGAATTGAGGGTTTGGTGATCTCCGCTCGTGGTCTAGCGGCGATCACCCCGGTGCGTGTTAGCGAATATTGATAGAGCTGCAAATCCGTGCACTGGCGCGTGGTATACAGCTGAGCGTTGTTCGTCGTCAAGCACTATTTATCTACGGTTCTACTCGAGAAAACCGGGCCTTAGTTTCTTCATTGAATTTCAGACGTTGATTAATTGGCACTTCGACTACGTACCTTTCATACGCTCTCTCTCTCTCTTCTGAGGGTATTTTATACGTTCTCTAGTTCTAATATCAGTGTGCATGTGTTGCACATAATCTCGAAAGGAAAAAAAAGGTTCCATAAGTATCCCTTCTCGTGTACTTCTCATAGCTTTTCGGGATCAGATTTCAGATCAACTAATTTTTACCATACAATACAAGCCCCGGAGCAAATTTTGCCGCCCGATTCACTCATGCAGTTAACAGTTGTAACTGGGAACTTGGAAGAATCTGCATCGGTGCACGTCCAGCAAGCAAGTGCACTAATTTATTCATCAACAATTAAAAACATTGCTTAATTCATACTCCTACATACATGCTTCACACTTTGCCTGATACAGCTTACACACACTAGAGGTCACGTAATTAAACTACGTCAAAGCTTGCTTCCTAGGTAAGCATGACAAAAACATCATCCTCACG
This sequence comes from Phyllostachys edulis, assembly GCA_036346405.1. NCBI lineage: Eukaryota > Viridiplantae > Streptophyta > Magnoliopsida > Poales > Poaceae > Phyllostachys > Phyllostachys edulis. Next base: position 16,470,289 of record CM070552.1, read on the forward strand.
GGTGGCCGCGGCCGCCGCTACCCGTGCCGCCACCGCCCCCTCCGCCGGAGCCTCCTCGGCCCGAGCCGGACACACTCCCTCCACCACTCCCCGTACTGCCACTCGCACTTCCAGAGCCATGGCCGCTCCCCACAGCATTGCCTGCATTTCCAACTCCGCTTCCTCCGCCTAAAGCACCACCGCCATCGCCACTCCCACCACCGGCGCCTCCACCATGGTGTTGTCACACCGCTGGGCGATATGGATTCCTATCCTTCTCCACCGCCGCCACCCACGCCGACACTGCCGTTGTGGGCACTCTCGGCGCCGCCTCCACTGACGCCAATGCCCACGTCGACCCCACCCTTTCCGACATCGATGCCGACCCCAACACCGACTCCACTGTTGGAAATCTAGTCAATTTTCGGTATATTTTAATCCAGAAATTCAGTATATAAAACATGACATAAACATGCATGAGTGATCTATCAACGATGTATTCATATTCGCTAACGAACAAGCTACCAGAAACATCTATTAACATATTCATAGCGCACAGAAAGAAATACACCAGAAAAGTTTTCAATTTATACCCTCGGGCGGGGCCAGTGGCAGAGACACCGAAGGCACCGTTACCATCAGTCGACATGATGGCCTATTCGATGTAGTCGATCGAGGCGTGATGCAGGAAGATGTTCGCAGTCGCGATCCGCGAACGGTTCACCACCGGAACTAGGCGTCGCAGATTGAGTAGTCGCTACTGATCGCTCCCAAAAACTTGATCGCCCGCCTACGTGCGGTACACAAGCGAGCGAAGTTCGGAGGCCTACTCGCCCAGAAACTTGTGCGCGCAAGGCTCTGGACCGGAGATGACAGAGAACAGCAACAACACAGAACTAGAATACTCTTCTCCCTGATCCCTCGTATATAGTGGAGAGTTCTTTTGTAACAGCAAAAATGAAGAGGCCAGAGTAACTGCAGCCATTAGTCACTAGTAACTGCATCCGCACGGCGTGGCGTGGCGTGGCGTGGCGTGGCGAGGCGAGCGAGCGCGCGCGTGTATTGGCTCTCTCCAATTCCACAAGGGGGTTACCACGTTCCACCTTTTAAAGTGGTGTAACTCCCATTCAATTCTCCATATGGGACTAAACAGTTTTTACACCTAGCATTAATAGTGGGCCTAGGAATTTCATTTGATTAATTGCTTAAATTAAAATGGACCAAGCCCAATTAATCCAACAATCCCCACCAAATTTCAAGGCACACGAGAAATGCTCTCGATTCTATTTGTTGTTTGATATACCGGTGTTTGATGGAGACTGTTAAGTTGAACAACCATCTAGGAAAGGAGTTACACTCATCCTGGCCCGAACAATGGACTATGCCTTGAATTGGCAGTTTTGTGCGAACAAGCTTTATCCAATTCCTTTACTAGTACTAGGCTGCCTAAAGCATCCCTTTTGGTTGGAGCATATAAGTCATACTCCATGCCTATTCATGAGTATCTAGAAATCACTCAAATCTCATAGACTGTGACCAGCAGTCGAACTCATATAGGTGTGTTCCTTCTAAGATGTTTTGTAGGCCGACATCTCTGCTTTAAATAAGCCACTCGGATCACATTGAGGTAAAAAACCAACCCGCCATACTGAGAATAAGAGAGAAGTGCATCACTAAAAAAATGAGCCTTGTAAAGGTCTCTCCTCCCGATCAACCAACGACTTGTTTCACCATTCTACTTCACGGGATCTCCGATCACGTAGAACAGGTTACCACTGTTGTATGACTCATGTGGGTCTTAGGCCCATCTCACTCGATGCACTATCTATCACATTACGTGATAAACCCTTTGTAAATTGGTCGGCCAGATTATTAGTCATTCGGACATAGTCGGCGCTATCACTCCAGAGTTTTTCAGCTTTCTGACAGACCTCAACCGCCTCTTAACATGCCTAGATGACTTCATGTTGTCCTTAGAACTGTTCACCTTGATAATTACGATCGATTATCACAGTTCATCAGGATAGCGGTATCGGTTTTTCAACTACCGGCAAATCCATAAGGAGTTCACGGCCACTCGGCCTCAACGATGGCGGTATCTAATCTTTGTGAGTTCTGCTTCCATTGTTGACCTCGTTAAGATGGTCTGCTTGCAAGACTTCCAGGAAACAGCACCACCTCCAAGTGTGAACACATATCCACTTGTGGCTTTTATCTCATCGATGTCGAGATCCGGTTTGAATCACTATAGCCCTCCAGTACCTTTGGGTACCCAGCATAGTGAATGCCATAGCTCACAGTTGCCTTTAGATAGCGCATTACTCTCTCAAGAGCACGCCAATGATCATCTCCCGGATTTGAAACAAACCGGCTTAGCTTGCTCACAGCAAACGAGATGTCAGGCCTCGTAGCACTAGCTAAATACATCAATGAGCCAATTATCTGGGAGTATCTCAATTGATCTCTTGTTATTCTTCGGTTTTTCCTCAACAACACACTCGGATCATAAGGAGTAGAAGCAGGCTTGCAGTCACTATAACCAAAGCGACTCAAGACCTTCTCCACATAGTGGGATTGCACGAGTGTAACCCCACCATCACCTCCTCTCAGTAGCTTAATGTTAAGAATCACATCAGCCACTCCCAAATCTTTCATCTCAAAGCTCTTGGACAGAAAGTCCTTGACCTCCTCAATCATATTGAGGTTTGTCCCAAAAATCAGTATGTCATCAACATACAAGCACAAGATCACTCCTTCTCCCCCACCATAGCGATAGTACACACATCTGTCGGCTTCATTCACAACAAAGCTAGCAGATGTCAAAATTCTGTCGAACTTCTCATGCCATTGCTTAGGTGCTTGCTTTAGGCCATACAAAGACTTTAACAACTTGCACACCTTTCCTTCTTGACCTTCTACCACAAACCCGTCTGGCTGATCCATATAAATCTCCTCCTCCAACTCTCCATTTAGGAAAGCTGTCTTAACGTCCATTTGATGAACGAGAAGACCATGAGAAGCAGCCAGGGCAAGTAGTACTCGAATTGTGGTCAATCAGACTTGGTGAATAAGTATCAAAGAAGGCCTCGCCTTCTTTCTCGGTATAACCCTTGGCCACAAGCCTTGCCTTATACTTTTCAATTGTACCATCGGGCCTAAGCTTTTCTTGAAAACCCATTTACATCCTCTGAGTTTACACCCATAAGGACGATCAACGACCTCCCAAGTTCCATTAGACATAATAGAGTCCATCTCACTCGTCATCGCTTCCTTCCAATAGTCAGCGTCAGGAGAAGAATATGCCTCTTCAATGGTTCTTGGGGTGTCATCCACGAGGTATACAATGAAATCATCACCAAAAGTCTTTGCAGTCCTTTGTCTCTTACTCTTTCGAGTAACTTCATTGTTATCCTCCTCAGGATTTTCCACAGGCGTTTGCTCAACATGTTCTATCGGCAGAAAAGAATCAAGGGAAATTATAGGTTCTTGACTAGATGAGCTAGGTACATCACTATTCATAGGAAATTCATTCTCAAAAAATGTAGCATCTCTGGATTCTATGATTATACCAACATGCATGTCAGGTACTTCAGATTTTATAATTAAGAACCTATAACCCACTTTGTGCATAGCATAACCAAGGAATACACAATCTACGGTTTTGGTCCAAGTTTGCGCTTCTTGATAATTGGTACGTTAACTTTGGCAAAACATCCCAGTGCGCAAATATGAGAGAGTCGACTTCTTCTTTTCCCATTCCTCGAATGGTGTTACTTCTTTGTTCTTTGTAGGAACTCTATTCGAGGACATGACACGCGGTCAATATAGCCTCACCCCACCATTCCTTAGAAAGTCCAAAGCGATGTCTAACATGGCGTTAACCAAATCGATTAGAGTGCGATTCTTTCTTTCGGCAACCCGTTTGATTCGGGAGAATAGGAGGCGTCCTCTCATGAATAATTCCATATTCCTCGCAGAATAAAGTAAACTCATTTGAAAAATACTCTCCCCACGATCGACCTTACCCGCTTGATTTTCCTCTCAAGTTGGTTTTCTACCTCGACTTTATAGATCTTAAAGTAATCCAACGCTTCATCTTTTGTTTTTAATAAGTACACGTAGCAAAATCTAGTGCAATCATCTATAAGCGTCATGAAATATTTCTTTCCACCTTTAGTCAAGACGCCATTCATCTCGCACAAATCGGAATGAATGAGTTCTAATGATGCCAAATTCCTCGCCTCTTTTCTTTGCCTTGTGAGGCTTGCGAGGTTGTTTCGATTGAACACACGCATGGCACTTAGAACCTTTGACCAAAGTGAATTTCGGGATTAAACTCATATTAGCTAAGCGCATCATACACCCAAAATTAACATGACAAAGTCGTGAATGCCAAATATTAGACTCATCATCATCGTTACACACATGGTTCACAACTTTATTACAGAATCCATCAAAGAAAAACGGAACAAACCTCCGTTCTCATAGCCTTTACCAACAAATGTTCCATACTTAGACACGACACATTTATTGGACTCAAATGCAAGCCTAAAACCATCTCTACACAAGAGAGATCCGCCGACGAGATTCTTCTTTATGGAGGGACATCTTGACGTTCTTGGTGACGGTCTTTCCAAGTAAACTTCAGATCGGCCGTACCAACACCATGAACAATTGCATGCGATCCGTTCCCCATCAACAAGGAGCAACCTCGACCGACCGATAAGATGAAAACAAGGAAATATCGGCACAAACATGAATATTAGCACCGGTGTCAATCCACCACTCGGTGATTGACAAGCGAAAAAACGGTAGGTAAATAATTACCGTACCCGATGTTCCTCGGCGTCACTAATAACCATGTTGGACTTCTTCTTCGCTTATCCTTGCGATCTGGACAATCCTTAGCCAAATGGCCAGAATCACCGCACACAAAGCAGCTACCCTTTCCTTTGCCTTTCTTCTTAAACTCGGTAGTAGCCTTGGGCTTGACAAAAGGCTTATTTTTCTTCTTGTTGTGGAAAGCACGAGAATTCTTCTTCGCACCAAATTGGCGCTTGAACCTCCTCAAGACAACTTTCTTGCCACGAGTATCTTTTGCCCTTGCCTTCTCTTCAACACCAAGAGTGCCAATGAGATCGATATCTTGAACTCCCGCCTCTTGTGCTTTAGAGAGGTAGCAAAATCCGACCAAGAAAGCGGTAACTTGGCAATAATACCGCCACCACAAACTTGTCCGTAACTTCGCACTTATTGTTCTCAAGCTCCTTTGCGGTGCACGAATCTCATGAGCTTGCTCTACTACTGAAGCGGTCATCGACCATCTTGTAATCATAGAAGCGCTCCATGACATACTGACTCACTACCAAAGATCGAAACTCCGAACTTGGCCTCAAGTGCATTCCACATCTCTTTGCCCGTAGGCAAATGCATGTACACATCCACAATGTTGTCCGCTAGTATGTTGACAAGTGCACCTCGAAACAAGTTATCCATTGCATTGAACTTGCGTTCATCCTCATCGAGCGAGAGGCTCGGCGGGCTTGCCTTGTGCAACATGAAAACATTCCATGGCGGTAAACCACGAGGATCGGCGCACGCCATCTCTTAAAATTTGAACCATCAAGCAGAGGTGTGGCTTAAGCGGCGCAGCAAAGCCAACTACCGAAAAAAGACCTATCAAGTTTTTGGATTGTTGGAAATCTAGTCAATTTTGGTATATTTTAATCCGAAATTCATTATATAAAACATGACATAAACATGCATGAGTGATCTATCAACGATGTATTTATATTAAGCTAACGAACAAGCTACGAAACATCTATTAACATATTCATAGCGCCGTAAAGAAATACACCGAAAAGTTTTCAATTTATACCCTCGTGCGGGGCGATGCGAGAGACACGGGCGCCGTTACCATCGATCGACATGATGGCCTATTCGATGTAGTCGATCGAGGCGTGATGCGGGAAGATGTTCGCAGATGCGATCCCGCGAGCGGTTCACCACCGAAGTAGGCGTCGCAGATTGAGTAGTCGCTACGATCGCGCTCCCAAAAACTTGATCGCCCGCCTACCCGTGCGGTACACAAGCGAGCGAAGTTCGAAGGCCTACTCGCCCGAAACTTGTGCGCGCAAGGCTCTGGACCGGAGATGACAGAGAACAGCAACAACACAGAACTAGAATACTCTTCTCCCTGATCCCTCGTATATAGTGGAGAGTTCTTTTGTAACAGCAAAAATGAAGAGGCCAGAGTAACTGCAGCCATTAGTCACTAGTGCGCATCCATTACTCGAAAGTAACCGCAGCCATAATACACTAGTAACTGCACCGTTACTGCCAGGAGTCAGTGCGTTTCGATTTTCGAATAGATAAAGAAAAACACGCTCGTACCCGACACGCCTGCGCACACCGCACCGCGTGGCGAGGCGAGCGAGCGCGCGCGTGTATTGGCTCTCTCCAATTCCACAAGGGGGTTACCACGTTCTACCTTTTAAAGTGGTGTAACTCCCATTCAATTCTCCATATAGGACTAAACAGTTTTTACACCTAGCATTAATAATGGGCCTAGGAATTTCATTTGATTAATTGCTTAAATTAAAATGGACCAAGCCCAATTAATCCAACATCCACCACCAGCACTAGCGCCTCCGTCATGGGTGGTTCCAAAGCCACCACCAGTGCCTCCTCCGAACCCGATGGTCGTGTCGGACCCGTTGTGCGACACAGTCCAACCGAACCCGTGGTCATTGCCGCTGGTCTTCCTCGACAACGGCCAGGAGAACTTGCTCGCACTGATGGCGCTGGTGCCATCCTTACGAGGGAAGTGCCTCGCGTTGGCAGGTGAAGGCATCATTGTAGCAAAACACAAGAGTGCGAGGAAGAGAAAGAAGGAACGGGCACTAGTAGTAAAGACAGCCATTTGCGTTTGCGATGTTGTCAAGAGTCTCAACTCTCAACACGCTCATGGGGTTTATATAGTGAATTAGCCATCAAGGAACCCTTCGTTTAGGTCCAAATCTAGAGGCGAAGATAAGCTACTAGGTTTGTGAGCAGCTTGCGTGTGGAGCGCGAGACCTAATTATATGGCTTGCATTCGTAGCGTACGTTGACCATTCATTTGGATGTAGCTAGTGGAATGTGAATTTATAAATGTCAAGTCCTCTCTATGAATACTTGTCGAGTATACTTTAAAGTTTGATCGCGATTGATTTGATTTATATTTTGATCCAGTGGCACTAAGATCTCCCGTTGGTTCGGCCAAAGAATTACAATATTACTTAATCGAGTCCCGGTGTCTGTAAGTCTACAAATAAATCGCCGAACTGGTTTCTGTGATTCTGTACTTTTTAAAAACCAGACGTTTGTCTATATATATGAATGTGCACAATATGGATATCCCAACATAGGGGTCCGGTAGCCTTAAAAACAATATATATAGGGATCCTGTAGGCAAAATGAAGAGCAAATATTTTAAAAATGATAAGGAACCGATATGTTTTTCATAGGATATATGCAGTGCGTACACTTCTTCGGCTCCCGTGTATCTAATCTAAAAAAAACTATGTAAATATTGTGCCAACCAAATTTGGTTAGATAGTAACGATGAGATCAAGTGTCTAGCAAAAATTCAACTCAAAAGTTGATGTAAATTTGGAGAAACAAAAAAAAACAAATTTCAGTGAATTGTAACTTTATTTCTTGCATTTATTTTCGGGACATTGTTTCTGTGTGTCTAGATACAATTTAGGGCGGATATCAGTTAGTGTTATCAATGTTTCATAATTTTCCATGGCAGTCAGCGTAGTGTCCTCAGGAGGATGAAGATGGAGCACTGAAGAAGTACAAGGGATGCATTAGGTACGTTCATACATCTATGTGTTCGCTTACTCATATCATATGTCGAAGAGTCAGCAGCCGAAATATGGTGTATTTTAAAATTTTAATATATTGTACATTAAACATTTAACACAGAAATGTAAAATTGTTATCATTTAAAAGTAATAAAAAATAAGTTTGAAAGTTTTGCAAAAAATATATGGAAGTATTTAAACTCATATCTAATATGTTAAAATTTTAAAAAATATAAAGGCAAAACTTTTGACTTAAGATATGAAATTGCTAATCCAAAGAATGGATATTCAATTTGGGTTTTGAAATTTCGCAAAATAAAATGTATACTTTGGACTTTTCATTTATGTGTTCAATCCTACAAATTTCGTATTTCAAATAAATGTTTTTGTAACATTTCAAAACTACAAATTGTTTGTTTTCAATTAGCACTAGAGTTTTGTTCTTTTTTCTTTTTGGATGTCGTTGTTTGGCTTTCTGCTATGCCTTTTTGGATAAAGGGCAACGCTTAGCTGGCTCCAAAAGTAAGCTTACTACCCGACTTTATTACAAAGTCTCAGAAATACGAGTTCCGGCGTTAATTGACCAAGAAAATCTTCACGCCGAGATGTCCGTATCATTGCCCATTTCTGGTCGTAGAATATATCTTTTGTTTGACCATGCCTAATCTGTTTGACTTCTAATTATGTATCTACTTCTTGACATAAAGTTTTTGTAGCCTCCTGCTGGTTTGGACCGCAGATGCGTACGTGAAATCTTCATCCCATTTCGTAAAAGTGTAAAACTGTTTATACAGGCACTGAGGTGACTTATTAGAACCTGCCTAACCGGCTTCCATAGGACTCCTAGACTAGAAGGGATGCTATTGACTTTTCACATTAACAATATATCATTATTTTTTAAAACTATATTATTTTGAAGTACTTTTTAACGACAAAGATCTAACTAATGACACGACTTTCACATGATGAATTAAAACAAATCGGACATGTTATGTGAAATTTTAAAAATTTGTAATTCACTTCCTCGAATTCTAAAGCATTAAGAGAGGGAGTAGATGAGTAACGGCAAACGGTTTGCCGACCAACATGTCCGTGCGGTAGCCGGAAATATTTGCTGACTGTTTCGACAAAAACTATGGGTGATGCAGCTGGACAAGCCGTGCAACTTCTGAATAATGCCAAGTTACAACACACAACCGGTAACATCTATCGTATGCTATAGCTATTCGTCGCATTATAGGCACAGAAAACTAATTTAGCCGTATCATATCTCTAAGGGCGTGTGCCGTACTACATTTGTTTCCTTGCTGGTTTGCGGCCACCCAGAGAAGCTTCCTGCGTCTGTTAAATGTAATCTATCTATATTTGTACTAATTGGAAGTTTTTTTAGAAGCCCTTACGTTAATCCTAAGAAGTAAAAAGGCTCGAAATTACCACATTAATCGAAGAAAAGGAAAAATAGCTAGAAATTCTCATATTAATTGAAAAAGAAAAAAATATTGGTAATCTATTTGGCTTTACCTAGGTAATCTACGGTTAAGTATCAATGTAGCTATTTATATCTTCTAGCATCCTACGTCCCAAATAAGTATTTGCATACAAGTACAAAACTATCAAACATGACAATAACACTCTTAGCCTCATCGGGCGCAAGATTAAAAAAAATGTGCCAGCCAGGCATGCAGAATCGGAGTCGATTAGGAAAGAACTTGTACCGATCAAGAGATCATCAATCGGATTCAATTGTAAGTTTCTACCAATATAATCATGAGAACCAAAAGATAACACGTATTTGGGAAAAGGAAAATATCACGCCAGTTCATCCAGTTTTTCTAAGTGATATATAACCTACAGCTTATATTGTACAAGTCAAAGAAAGAGTTTCATTTGGAGGCATGTTCGGCAATAAGCTAATAATTGACCATGTCCAATTCAAATTACAAAAGCTATGCACAAATATTGGAATTGGAGGCTCCTATACAGTGGCGGATCTAGGATTAGATCACGCCTCGGGCTAAATTCTAATAGGCTAATATTTTAAAACTAACGCTAATTTTTACCCACAACAAGATATAACAAAAAATAAGCCACAAATACTTCATTGACATAAAACTTTATAAAAAACGCTTCAACATAAAATATAATAAGAAAAACATTTCAAAACATAAATAATATAGCAACTTAGAGATACAAATTGAGTACCTAAATAACGAAGATTTCATCTCTAACCTAGCCCACCATTTCTTCGTCAATAGTTGGACAAGTACCGAACCTAAAAAGACAACATAAAAAAATCAAAAGAGATATGATTAAATACAAAGAACATGAAATTTAGATTTGTAAGAACCGAACTTACCACTAGCGCAAGATGTTTCTTACGTGACCTCATTCCTTGAAAACGCTCCAAAATCTTATCATCTTTAGTGCTTGTAAATATGTCTCGCTCAATATAGCTTACCATGCTATGATTCATCCATTCATCGTTCATCTTATTCCGCAAATCAGTTTTAATAATGCTCATAGCTGAGAAGGCTCTTTCTACAGTTGCTGTTGCCATTGGCAAAATCAAAGCCAATTCGATGAGACAATATACCAAAGGAAAAGCGTGTGTATGCATCATCTTAACCATCTTAATGACAAGATTTCCAAGATCGAGACAGGTTTGCAAACTCTAGATCATCTCTCATATCAGCAATAAATGTGCATAGTTGGTCTCTAAGGACTACACGGTCATATTGGGAGAAGTCAGCAGCATACATCCTAGCAAGTTCAATTAATTTGTCTTCATCAAAGTTGACAAAAGAATTCTTTGGATTAAGACAAGCAATACATCTTAATAACTGAGTAGATCTTTCAGCAAAGCGATTATTCAACTCAACAATAATTTGGTCATGCACTACAATAAATATTTCATGGTGGAAATGATCATAGTAAGTTACCATCTGGCTGCCACGACCCCTTAAGCGACCTCTAACTGGTATTTTATCAGACATGTTTGGCACCAAGATATTATGCTGGAGACAAAAGGCATTTAACTCTTCAAAAAGCTCATCCCAACCACAATTTCTTATTACCTCAATCGTCTTCAACGTGGTCCCAATCAACCCTACAGCACGAACAATGTTTTGATCTTTCTTTTGCAAACATTGTGAAAGATCATTAGTCTTGCCCAGAATTCTGATCATAAGATGCATGATGAATACAAATTCAAAGCTTTCCATTTTTTCCAACAATCCCGAAGCTGTGGTTTTCTGTGACTGAATCCCACATGAGAACAAGACAACACAAAGTTTTATGATGTGAGCCCCAATGAGTATCACCCGGCCTTGCAATATACGGACAACAAGGTAATTTTGCAATACACTTATTAACAATATATAGACAACAAGTTAATTTTGCAAGACTATAAGTCTACACTCTACAAGACTGTAAACTAATTAACCATAGTACCATATCTAACATTGATTCATTGAACATCCTGATATAGACAAATCATATTTATTTAGACAATTAGACATAACACATTAACACCACATCAGCACATCTCATTACCTCTTCTCAATTCCTCAACCTGCTCAAAGCCTCAAAGCCAAAAGCTCAGTTCCTCAAACTCAAAGCCTCGAAGGCAGTCAAAGGCTCAAAGCCAAAGCGGCCCTGGAGGGTGGAGGCATTGCCCTTGCCGCTTCTTCTTTGTGGCCGAGGGAGCCCTCCGAGAAGTATTGCCGCTCTGGAACTTGCCCGCCGCCCGAGGGCGATCGGCCAGCCGGGCGGGCGTGATGGAGGCGTGTGGTGTGCGGCGAGCAGGCGTGGTGGTGGAGGGCGGAGGAGCGAGGAGGCAGAGGGCGGGCGGGCGAGGTCGCCGATGGACGATGGAGGCAAATGGTGGTGGCGGAGAGAGAGCCAGGGGATTGGGATTTGGGAATAACCGATTGGGGGATTAGGTCATGGCCTCAGGCCCTCAGCCTCACGCCTGGTCATGTCTCATGTGGACCTCTGGGCACGCAGAGAGTTCGGGAAGGAACAAGGAGCATCAGACGTGGGCTGGGCCGGCTTGCTGGGCCTCGGGCTAAATGCTTCATCTCTACTGTTAAAGCCTATATGTAAAAAAAATTTCCACTACTGTTTTCTCTAAGCCTCGGGCTATAGCCCACCCTGCCCGAGGCCCAGATTCGCCCCTGCTCCTATAGAAGTCTCCACCTTGATCCTATGAGGAAAAAATGCTAGAAATTACTATATTAATAGTAAAAACAATACAAGAAATTCTAACATTAAAAAAGGGGAAAAACCAGTGCATATGTTCCGGCTAGAACTATATATAGATGGATGAGGTTGAGGAGTTCTAATCATCTGCATTGTAAAGCATTCAAGAAAGGAGGAAAGTTATAAAAAAAATTATTGCCAGCAAAAAAAGTATGAAAATAGGTTATTGGAAATAAAAAGAATATTTCCACTAACATGTAATGATCAATATATTTTAAAAGATAAAATATACACCTTTTAAATATATGCTAGCCCGTGTAGGTGCACGGGTTGATGACTAGTGTAAATAAATAAATTGTCGTGTGAGTTTACTCCAAACCTGGCTGCTATCTAAGCTGTTATGTAATGCAAAATTTTCTTTCGGTGCTTGTTTCGGACTCCCTTTATGATATTTATCCTCAAAGTATTTCCATATCATTATATCTCTAATAACAAAAAAGTAATGGTCATGTTGTAGGACAAGGGCTGTGTTGTCGACGAACGATCACATAGGAACGAGAAATTTAAAGGAGCACAATAGATGCAGCCTAGATTGTAACACCCCAGCCCAACATCAAAACCACTACAAGACTGCCGATCTTTTGTGGTGGTGATTTTATTTCCTAATGGGCCCGCTAGGAACTGCCAAGAACAAAAATTTTGTGACGGACTCATTAGACCGTTAGAAAAATTAGCAATTTTCGTGACGGTACTATGAATACCCATTAGTAAAATGTAGTTTTCAAGACAGGGTAACAGATCTGCCAGAAAAACATGTTTCCCCGACGTTGCACTTGACCGACAAGAAAACAAAACAACACAAATACTCCTCACTCCGCCGAATCCCTAACCCTAAAAGAATTGCATCCTCCACACCTCCTTCGTGGCCGCCTCCCACCCTCAAACCACTGCCTCTACCCCCATGTCTAGCCACCGCCTCTTCCTCTATGGATCCATCTCACTAAGTCTTCCATCGCCTCCAAGCTCCCCTAGTCACCCTGCACATAAAATCCACCGACCCCTCCCTAGTGATCAGCTATTTGTCCTCCGTTGATGCCCTGCCTACGTCCTTTGACCGCTTCCCCAGCAGATCTAGGGTCGCCTCCTCTTCCGGTGTCTTTCCTATGTAGATCAGGCACCTCCTCCTCCTCCAATGTCTTCCCCGCGCTGATCCGGGGCCTCCTCCTCCTTCGACCACATCCCAGTGCAGATCTGGCACCTCCTCCTCTGTGGATCCATCTCGGCGTATGTGCATAGATTGTAGAGCCATTAATAATATCACTATTTGATATCGTCATCCTATTCCTCGCTTAGATGATATGCTAGACGAATTGAGTGGTGTTGTTACTTTCTCTAAAATAGATTTGCATAGTGGTTGCCATCAAATTAGGATGCACAAAGGGGATGAGTGGAAAACAACCTTTAAAACAAAATTTGGTTTGTATGAGTGGTTGGTAATGCCATTTGGTTTAACTATGCACCTAGTACATTCATGCGCTCAATGAACCATGTTTTAAGGCATTTGATTGGTAAATTTGTGGTTGCATACTTTGATGATATTCTGATATACAACATGACTTGAAATTTGAACACATTGACCATATTAGACAAGTTCTCTGATTTTCTGCGATGCTAAGTTGTTTGGTAACCTAGAGATGTGCACTTTTTGCAAAGATTGTGTCATCTTTTTGGGATATGTTGTTTTTGAACAAGGAGTTGAAGTAGATGAATCTAAAATTGAAGTGATTAAAAATTGGCCAACTCCTGTGGACGTAAGTTAGATTAGAAGCTTTCATTGCCTCGCTGGTTTTTATTGGCGCTTTGTGAAGGATTTTAGCACTATCGCTGCCCCATTGAATGACCTTACAAAAATGGGTGTTGAATTTGTGTAGGGGGTAGCGCAAGAAAATGCTTTTGCTGAACTTAAGAAACGCTTGACTGAAGCATCGTTGCTTGTTTTACCTGATTTCACTAATTTTTTTGAAATTGAGTGTGATGCTAGTGGACTTGGTATTGGCAGTGTTTTAATGCAAGAAGGTAGACTGGTAGCTTATTTTAGCGAGAAACTAAATGGTGCTCAATTGAATTATCCGGTCTATGATAAAGAACTTTATGCGTTAGTGTGTGCTTTAGAAACTTGGCAATACTATTTACGACCTAAAGAGTTTATTATTCATTCTGATCATAAGGCATTGAAGTATTTAAAGGGCCAAGCAAACTGAACCGAGACATGCCAAATGGGTAGAGTTCATCAAATCTTTTCCATACATTGTGAAATATAAGAAGGGGAAGGACAACGTGGTTACTGATGCTTTATCTAGGAAAAGCGTGCTATTGACTCAAGTAAGCATCCAAGTTCCTGGATTAGAAAGTTTGCGTGATTTGTATGTAGCTGATCATGATTTTTGGATTCCTTACTCCAAATGCACGGATGGGAAAGGTTGGGATACGTTTCACATACATGATGGGTTCCTTTTTCATTCTAATAAGTTGTGTGTTCCAGAATCGTCCATTCGTTTGTTTTTGTTGAAAGAAGCACATGTAGGTGGTTTGATGGGCCATTTTGGGCGTGAAAAGACTCTGTTGATGTTGAGCGATCACTTCTATTGCCCTAAGATGAGGCGAGATGTGGACATGTTTGTCCAATATTGTATTACTTGCACTACTACAAAACATGCAATAGTAGACGCCTCATCACAAACGGTTCCAAAGGAACCGTCTGTGTTTAACTTATCACAGACGGTTCCTTTCGAACCGTCTGTGATACGCAACTTTCACAGACGGTTTTTTAATAGAACCATCTGTGATAATTCACAAACGGTTCTTAAAAAGAATCGTCTATGATAATCTCCGCTATCATAGACTATTCTTAAAAAAGAAACGTCTATGAATTATCACAGACGATTATTATAACAAACCGTCTGTGATAGTTGCGTATCATAGATGGTTTGTAATAAGAACCGTCTGTGATAGGTAGACATTATAAATACCTGGTCCCAACAGACCCCCCTACACATTCCCATTTGAGCCGCCACCCCTGCTACCTTCTCCCACACTGCGCCAGCTTACAGAGGAGAAGGAAGGGAAGGAAGGAGGCAGGGAGGAGAAGAAGAAGGAGAGGAATCTCGCGAGATATTTGGTATTTTCATTGTGAGCTCCGAGGGTAACGATTTATAACCCTTTATATTTGCTCTAGGTTAATCGCTAATCAATTTAAGTTTGTTTGGTCAATAGGAAGAGTACGTACTTGCGGTTTATTAATCTAATTTGACACTAATTTGTTACATGCAACCGAAACTGGATGTACGGTGTGAACCGTGTGAGTCAAAAGTACATTAATGGCGTGTTTGCTTTTAGAAGAGCTGCCGAGCAAGATATGTTGAAGAAGGGGATAAAATTTATGTATTGTCCATGCATTGATTGCGGTAATATGAAGATGTTTAATAACCCAGCGCAGATCGAAGCGCACTTGATTCTAAGGGGTTTCAAAAAAGGGTATACATGTTGGACCGGTCACGGTGAAGAGCAGATTATACAGGAAGTTAATAATGATGACATCACGGAGGAAGTTAATGATATGCCAGATGTGGATAGTGCTTTTCATGAAGATAGGTCGCACGATGACAATCTGGATCATATGTTACGTGATGCAGAAGAGAACAACAGTGAGAGAGAGTTTTGTAAATTTGAGGGCTTAATGGAGGACACGGTGAGACCTTTGTTCCCTAGCTGCAAGCCGGAATACACAAGGTTGTCAAACCATGCTTGAACTACTGAAATTGAAGGCAAACAATGGTTGGTCCGACAAGAGTTTTATGACATTGTTAGGTCTCCTAGCGAACATCCTTCCGGAGGGAAACGTGTTGCCAAACACCACCTACCAAGCAAAGAAGGTTCTTTGTCCATTAAAAATGGAAGAGAAAGAATACATGCATGTCCGAATGATTGTATCCTCTACCGTAAAGAGTACGCAGACATGCATGTATGTCCCGTGTGTAAAGCATCCCGATACAAGCGTAAGAATACTGCTAGGTGAAGTAAGGACCTCCTGCTAAGATGTTGTGGTATCTGCCTGTGATTTCACGTTTGAAGCGTTTATTTACGAACCCAAATGAGGCAAGATTGCTGCGTTGGCACTCGGAGTAGCGTAAGAAAGATAGAAAGCTAAGACACCCTATTGATTCTGCCCAGTGGAGAAACTTCAATCGGAGCTTCGAAGAGTTCGGTGCGGAACTGAGGAACATAAGGTTAGGGTTGAGTACAGATGGAATGAATCCTTTCGGTAACATGAGCAGCCGACATAACACCTGGCCCGTCAATCTATGTATGTACAACCTTTCTCCTTGGCTGTGCATGAAGCGGAAGTACATTTTGATGTCACTACTTATCTGTAAGACCCGGGATTAACACTCCCAAATCCTCTGTGTATTTCTGAACTAGTCCCATGATCAGTAGCTAGTCCACACAGTAAACAAATATGGTAACAAAATCATATCACAACTTTATTAATAAATAACAACAAAGTTGATTACAAAGGAGGCTTACAGGCCAACAATAAAATAAACACAGCGGAAGACGAAGAAGTAGTAGGGTCCTGTTAATCTGCCACAGGCAATCAACTGGGGAAGCGGCCTAGTCGTCGAGATCCACACCGGTAGCAAAGTTTTTCTCCTCTGAAATTATTTGCATTAAGCAAGAATGAGCACAACTACCGTGCTCGCAAGTTACACCCGTCAAATAACAGAATGACATGCATACATGGATATCTCAAAGGAAGGCTTAATATGGTTGAATTTGCATAAAGCAGCATTTTCTTTAAATACTTGTACTAAGTTCCAAAACAGTTATTACATAACTAAAATTCATTTTCTAAATCAATTTTATAGTCAGATAACATTCACACATGAATGGTGAAGGATACCCTCCTATCACATAGCTTCCCGCCCAATTCCCATTTGGATAAACCAGTTGATGAAGTCTTTTTAAATCAAAATCCAAGTCTAACTTTGAGTGGCTTTGCTAGCATGTCCATGACCGCGGACGCGGCTATTCGAATAGTTTTACACTCTGCAGAGGTTGTACACTTTACCCACAAGACATGAATTCTCTTGTTTATCCGGCATATATCTATGCCACCGCTCACTACCTTAGGTAAGCAGTCTAGAGCACGTGCCAAGGCCTTTACAATGCGCCATTCCACGCGATTTCCCTCGCTAAGGTTTCGCCCCTTTGGAATAGAAATCATGAGTTCCTAGCCCCTCTTGCGCCAGTGGGAACAATAGTCATGAAAGACTTTGTCAAAAGAAATGGCCATGAAAGACCGCCCACATACAAACAGGATCAACCGCGATGGAACTTTACAAATTAATTAGCGTGTCCTCGCCCCATTCTCGAGGACATGTGGTTGTACAATGAGGCATAGCAAGATGCGGCTCAAGACCGGTCATAAGCGACTTGAGCGACTTTCCACAAAACCATGGGTCTCAACCCTATCCAGATTGAGCAGTGCATTGACATGCACCAACCAAACAACCATTTAAGCCCAAGTACAAACCATCATTTTATTTCATTTTTCAAGATCATTTACAAACTTCCATAACACACCAATGCCATGGATATAATTTAAACCATATTTGATTTTTGGCTGAAATTCCCCAAATCAATATTTTTGGTCTAAGCATGTCTTTGCAACATTTTCAAATGATCCTAGTTCATACTATCGTATCAACTAGGTTTTATCTAGGGTGACAAGGTATTTGATTCAATTAACAAATTTGGCCATACAAAGGATTTAGGAATATCTATGAATTTAAAAGCAGGCATTTAAATTCTTGAATATAAATAAGCATGCAATAATAATTTAAAAGCAGAATTTAAATAATTTAAAATAATGGGTGCAATATGGTCAAGAATGTAACTTGCCTTGCTTGGTGATGTTGTTTTCCTTAACAGTCACCTAGTACTCACAAACACTCTCTCAAAGTTGCTTGTGTGTGCAACCACGATGATCATCTGATTAAAATCAATCCTCTTATATGGTCTCCAACTACGCTGGCCGACTCTCAAGTCGTCGAAATCCATACTGCTAAACGATCCAAATTCAAACGAAATTCAAATAACAAATCAAAAAGGCAATTCAAATTAACTCAAAACTAAATAATTCTATTTTATTTAGCTAGATAATAATTTTATAAAATTTTATAAACTTGAAACACTCAAATTGGAGTTGGGATTTAAAAGATATGAATTTTACAAAATTTGATCTAAATTTGGAATTTAAATGAATTTTAAATTCTAAAACAAGACTAAACTGAACTCCAAATTAAATACTTATATTCTATTTAGTTACACAATAATTTTCTAAGATTTTAGCAATTTGAATCATCTAATTTGGAGCTAAGATGTAAAAGTTATGAATTATACAAATTTAATTCTAAATTAAACCCTAAATTGGTTTTATTGGAATTTACTGAATTATTTTCTAAAGGAAATTCCATTTATTGTGCAAGCATGGCGTTAGCGACTGATTTTGAATTTAAAAGAATTAAAATGAAATCCGACATGTGGGGCCCACATGTGGGTCCTCAACTCATATGGACTAAGTCCACGGTGTTTGAGGCCGAGGAGGTGGACCTTGCCACGCAGGCGTGCACGTGGGCGGACACGTCTTGTGAGGCGAGTGGCGCCGACTGGCGCCAAGGTGGCAACCACGGTGGCGTGCCACGTGGGGCCGGCGAGGTGGTGCTCGGGTTCAAGGAACCGGCGAACCATCAAGACGGCGAGGGCAGCGAGGCACCGAGAGGGAGAGAAGGGCGCGGGAGTCTAATGCTCACCTTGGCGGCGTTAGAAGCGCGAGATGGTGGCCGACGACGAGGTGTTGGAGCGGCGGCGCAAACGGGTCGTGGTGGCGCGGCGGCTTCGGGAGGTGCGGCGGCGGAAGCGCGCGCACGGGTTTGGCGAAGCAGCGATGCCAATGGTGGTGGCGGCGTGGACGCGGCGGCGGTGACGGCGGTGCTAGGGGTGGCGAAGACCTACGGTGGCCGGCGGTGAAGGAGGGCCGATTCCGGCGAGGCGGGGAGGGGAGAGGCCAAGTGGGTGGCGGCGGCGAGTTGAGGAGGGTTAGGCGCACCCGGTGCTCCCTCTTATAGGGTGCGGGAGTGGCCGGGGGAGGAGATCGTGGTGCGGGCATGGCGGCGGCGGTTGTGGCGCACGGGCGGTTTGGGCGCGGAGAAGGAGGGAGAAGGTGGTGGTGGAGGCGGACGTGGGGCGCGGGTCGTGGGCACGCCGAGCGGGTGGAGCGGGGCGGTTGGTGCGGCCGTTCCAGAGCTCCGGCTCGGCCGAAAATGGCGGAGGCTCTGTTGACCGCGCGAAGAAGACAGCGGGAGGAAGAAGATGGCCACGGGCCGTTGGATTAGGATCAGGTGTCCGAGAAAAGGGGGAGGCGTGGGCGCGTGATGGCCGTTGGATGCTGATCCAGCTGGTGTGCGCATGTGGGAGAGAGGCCGAGTGGAGCGGGCCGTGCGGGCCAGCTGGGCCGCGTGCGTGCGTGAATAGGGATGGGCCGAGCCAAGGTTTCGGCCCAAGAAGAATAGGGGATTTTTAATTGCTTTATTAATTGTTTTAAATCCAGTAATTCTTTTAGGCTTTAGAAAATAGCAAATTAGATCCAAAAATTATGGAAAAACTCACATAAATTCCTAGAGTTATATTGGACTTAATAAAATTATTTCCAACTTAAAGTTGGCTTTTAATTTTGCAAATAAATTGTTTTGGTGTTAAAATATTTAGGAAAAAGCTTTTAAAATTTCAGAAAATTCTCAAAATAATTTAATTTTTTTTAAATTTAACTCAAATAAAACTTTAAAAACTTTAATAAATTTTATTTTTGGCTTTTAAAACTTTAGAAATTCAAATAAAGCAAACAAACTCTTTCAAATTTCAGAAAATCCAATAAATTGATAACTTTAATAAATATTAAATTGGTATGAACTTTGAAACATTACATTATCAAGGGCGAAGCAACCTAGGAATGATATTGATGTGTACCTAGCACCATTCTTTGGAAGATCTTATGACATTGTGGAGCGAAGGGAACAAGTATGGGATCGAGAAACAAGAGAACTTCACTTTACGCGCCATGTTGTTCTGCACCGTCAATGATTTTTCTGCCCTTGGTAATATGTCGGGCTTCAGTACAAAAGGAGCCAAAGCCTGTCCACACTGCTTAGATGGTACAGAGAGTGTATGGCTGAACAACTCGCGTAAAACTATGTATATGCGTCACCGTAGGTTCCTTCCCAGGATTCACCCATACCGCAAGATGAAGAAACAATTCGATAGAAATAAGGAGGACGGTTCAGCTCCAAGAGCTTTTAGAGGGAAAGAGGTCTATGATACGCTTAAGGATATCGATATTGTGCTTGGGAAGGGACGAAAATTAAGAACCCGTCAAAAGAACATTTGGAAGAAGCAGTCAATTTTTGGGACTTGCCTTATTAGGAGCACTTAGAAGTTCACCACTGCATCAACGTCATGCACGTGGAGAAAAATGTATGTAATAGCTTGATTGGTTTCTTACTGAACATTAGTGGCAAAACAAAGGATGGTGTTAATACACGGTGTGACTAGGTTGATATGAACATAAGGATGAGTTAGCACCGAAAGAGACCGATAAAGGACGAACGTACCTTCCCCCAGCTTGTTACACTCTGTCCAAGGCTGAGAGAAATAAACTGTGCCAGAGCTTGCATGGTGTGAAAGTTTCGTTCGGTTACTCCGCTAACATTAAGAAACTTGTTTCTATGGAAGATTTAAAATTAATTGGTATGAAGTCTCATGATTGTCATGTGCTGATGACACAAATGCTTCCTGTTGCAATTAGGAGTATCTTGCCGAACAAGATCCGAGTGGCAATCTTGAGGCTGTGTTATTTCTTTAACTCAATTGCTCAAAGGGTCATCGATCCCTAAGGACTAGATGCTCTGCAGGCCTAGGTGGTGATGACTATGTCATCTTGAGATGTATTTTCCTCCGTCATTTTTCGATATCATGGTCCATCTCATTGTTCACCTTGTAAAAGAGATAAAGATATACGGCCATGTGTTCCTACGTCATATGTACCCGTTCGAGAGGTACATGGGAATTCGCAAGTCCTACGTACAGAATCAATCTTGACCGGAGGGCAGCATCATCGAAAGTTATGCAACCGAAGAGGCCATTGAGTTCTGCGTTGACTACATGGCTCAAGTGGAACCGATAGGTGTGCCTCTATCTCGTCATGAGGGAAGACTGGAGGGTATCGGCACCATCGGAAGGAAATCAATCACTCCCGATCTGGATACGTATGCTCAAGCCCATTTCACGATCTTGCAACACATGACCCAAGCGTCCCCGTACATTGACGAGCACAAAGACATAGTACGCCAACAGAATCCAGACCGACCGGAGGTTTGGATCATGAGAGAGCGCAACTGTCGGTTCAACGAATGGTTAAAGGTGCGATTCACTAGGAGGTCATCAAGTGATGATACACTGCTATGGTTGGCAAAAGGGCCAAATTTACAATTGTGACATGGCAAGGATATGACATAAATGGATACACATTTTATACAACAGCTCAGGATAGGAAGAGCACAGTCCAGAACAGCGGTGTCCGCATAGATGCGTTTCACAAGCAGTTCAATACCGCCGGGGCATGTAGGTTGAACTCCTACTATGGGTTCATAGAGGAGATTTGGGAGCTCGACTACATACTTTTCAAGATCCCCCTGTTTCGATGCCATTGGGTTAAATTTTCGCAGGGCGTAAAGGTTGACAAGTACGGCGCCACTACTGTGGACCTCAAACGTCTCAGATACAAGGACGAACCATTTGTACTCGCTAAGCAAGTTGTTCAAATTTTTTATGTAACGGACCTGGCAAATAAGAATCGCCACGTAGTTCATTATGGAAAAAGAAGGATTGTCGGAGTTGAGAATGTTGTGGATGAGGAAGAGTACAATCAATTTGACGAGTTGCCTCCTTTCGGAGATGCCATCAGGCTCGAGGAAGAACCCAGTGAGGAAGCTAGCTATATGCGCGTTGATCATCATGAAGAGCTATATTTTAATTAAGAATTTATTCCACTATATTTATTCCATAACATGAGACATGTCAATGTGGACTTGCCATGTGTTATGGACTTGTAATCTCTTATTTTGATGTCAATGTGGAATTGTCATGTGTTATAAACTTGTAATCTCTTATTTTGATGTCAATGTGGAATATCAAAATTGGTTTCACTTGATTTGGAGTTGAGTTGAATTAGATATGAATTTTTGAAGTCAAACGAATTATGGAACTAGGTTCATGTGCTCTATCACATAGTAGCATATTTGATGTCAAATGAATTATGGAACCAGGTTCATGTGATAGAACCATGTTGTGCTCTATAATGGCATATCATCGACGATTCTATTATAGAACCATCTATGATACGCAATCACAGACGGTTCCATAATAGAGCCGTGTGTGATATGGAGCATATCACATATGGTTCCATAATAGAGCCGTCCGTGATATGCTCCATATCACAGACGGTTCTGTAATAGAACCGTATGTGAATCCCTATATTAGAAGGATACCCCGCTAGGGTTTTGCTCTTATTCGTCACTTCCCACCCCAGTGCCTTACTCAGCTGCTTGTTCGCCTCCCCACCCGAGCGCACCAGACCTCGACACCGTCGCCGCCCGAAGCCTCCTCCCCGCCAGCTTCGGCTGCCCCCTGCTTCGTCGCCAGCTTCAGCTGCCCCAATTCCCCTTCTCCCATTCGCCGACGCCCCTGCTGCTCCTCGGGAGTGACTCACCTTCAACGCCACCCCTTGGCCCGGCCTGCCACTGCCTCCAGCTCCTCCTCCCCAGCTCGGTTTGTTCTCTCCCTCAGGTGCCGCATCCTCGTAGCGCTACTACCGGGCTCGGCCACGCCCGGTTCTGGCTCGTCCCTTTGGTCGCTGGCACCTTTTGTGATCAATTGTTGATAACTGAGGTGCTTTTTATTTATTGGTGATGGCTTTTTCTTAAGAAAAGAGAAGAAAAATGTACTTATCAACTAGGTACTTCAAAAAAGTTCAAGCTGTTGTGTGTTGAATACGCTAAGTTATTTAAGATTTTCTTATCTCATTAGACACTAGTACCAGTTACTTATATGCATGTGTAGGGAGAACCAATAGCAATCCCCTTCGTCCCATACCTTTCTGTGTGCATAGGGAGGTGGAACATTGGATTAGTCCATTTTAAGCTATTTATACAACACCTAGCTATTTAATGAATAGATGTGCTTTTTTTATGCTTAGCTGCCTAGGGATACATAGAAGATACATTTGGTAGCTATTTTATGAATAAATGTCGCTTTGATGCTTCATGTGGTTGAAATGATGATTGTTATCGCTAGCTTAGCGTGAACACATTCTTATTGTTTGGCCTCTGTAGGCTTAACAAATGGTGCTAGTTTCTCAATGGAGGAAAGGTTTGGTCTAAGAAAGCACTATCTTGCTTGGTTAATCTCATAATGTTTGCCCTTGACAAGCCTTAACTTATCTATGGTTGTGCTTTAATCAAGCTTATTGCTAATAGTATAATCTATACTATATTAACTAGTCATGGCCCAATGGCAATATGTGATGTATGAAATTCATGAGTAAACAGTGATTGGTCATTGTTAAATTTACAATCTTGTAATATCTCAAACTTGCGGCATCTGCATGCATCCAGATATTCTCTAATTTGTGTTACACATTTTTTTTTCTGTATAGCTTGTTAGACATGGTTGAGTAGTACGTATTGGATACATATGTGTTGGATATATTAGAGACTTCCTTGAGTAGTACGTACTATATATGCTTTCATTTGTTGTGAATGTATTGTCTATTGATGTGAATGTATCCTTTGATACTATTTGAGTAATATATACTATTTGTTTATATAGTTAATTGGTTGCGTAACTTCTATTTTTTCTATGATGGCGGCATGGTTAGCTTCTCCTCTATGATGAAGATAGTGAAATACTAAAATTGAACTGATAATCAATTCATATTTGAGTTCTACTTTGTTACTTACTGCTGTCATCTTGATATGTTGTTAATCTGTCACCTTTGAGTGGTACTAGTTGTAAAGCATTTTGGCTCTGGTGGTTACTAGCAGTCCTGTTGGTTAGACCTTCTATTGTCCAAATAGCGTGCTTCTTGATCTTGTGCTTTGTATTGATTGCACTAAGGCTTTTCAAGTCTGTTGGTAATATGAAGTTCTGTGTATAATCAACATTGGTTCTTTGTTTGACCAAAAGTTTACTCTGTGATCTTTTGATTTTGAGGTCATTTGACAGTCTAGTAAAGTATTATTTAGAGCTCAAATTTTGAATCTGTATTGTCATGTTTAATTTATGAAGAGTATAGACATAGGGTTGAGATGGCAAAGACTTGTTCTTTTGCAACTCTCCATACGAGAGCACACACTATCATCAATCATCCGTGCTTTATCTTTGTTTATTGATGTGTTTCGATGTTAATGTTAAGGCTTTGGTGTGACTCTTTGCCTTGCCCTGTGCATGACCATACTACCCTCCCCTTATCCCCTTCACTCTCACAACTCACTATATGGCTATGCCCGTGATCTAGTCCAACTGTATGCCAATCATACTCCTTACATATATTTTTGGGAAAGTGTACAATTAGTGTTTTTATCTATTCTCTTGATTGTGTGCCCAGTATTCTATATTTAAGTTTAATGGGTAACTTCTATTTGTTTATATAATTAATGTGTTTACAATGCAATTTTAGTTAATTGGTTGGGTAACTTATATAGATAGCAAATAAATGAGATGGCGTCTACACCGTCTTCACCGCCGGCATCGACGTCACTGAATGCACCTGGATCTCCGAGCAAAGTGGTACGTAAGCAAGATGGCAGAGGAATATCGAAATTTCCTACAGGCCGATTGACCATCACGGAGGTCAGTGCCTCTGGGGTCCCTCTGAGTCCCAAGAAAGCAGCGACGAGATTCCGGACCATCTACGGGTCCCCATCACCACACCAAGCTGGAAGTCTCTGATGGACGTAGAGAGAGGCCAGCTGTGGACTAAAAGTTTAGGCTTGTTCACTATCCCAAAAGCAGACCTGGAACGCGTGGAACGGCAGGCATTGCTTGCGAAGTGCCATGCGTGGAGGACCTTTAAGAGCATGCTTGTCACAAAGTACGTGAACACGGGTCGGATGCCCTTCACGAAGTATTAATTCTTGTCGCGGGATATATGGGACAACTTCGTGTGGATGAAGATGACGACCGAATTTAAGGAGCAAAGTACGGCGCACAAAGCTAT
Organism: Phyllostachys edulis; assembly: GCA_036346405.1. NCBI lineage: Eukaryota > Viridiplantae > Streptophyta > Magnoliopsida > Poales > Poaceae > Phyllostachys > Phyllostachys edulis. Next base: position 16,495,711 of record CM070552.1, read on the forward strand.
CCAGGCACAAAACACTCACCCCCACAAACTCGGCACCGCTAGGTACGCGGGTAAAACCATGGAATGGGTGGTGCAAGACAAGAACACAACCGGGCCATTTGCTAGGATCACAGACGAGCGTGCCTAAAGCTGGTTAAGAGCGAGGGCATCAGTCTTGTCTTCAGGCGGTATCTCTTTCACAAACCCAGTAGACGAGGCAGTGTCCTAACGTTTGGTAAATATGTCGAACTACCTAGTTGTTAATAAGTCTATAACTTCATAGTGTCTATAATAACATAATGACATCTTGCAGTATGCATTGACTACCGAATCTTCCTAAGGCTCCTTCGAAGTAGACAGGGAGAAAGATATACTATCTATGGCCCTAGGAAACAAGGAGCACCCGAGTCGCACGCGAGGCCTTGGGGTTTACGTACCTTGGGGTGATGGATTCCAACACGACTCCGACACGTATAGGAGTAGGAAGAGATCCAAGGCCGAGCATGACGCCTGGTTGGAATAGGTGCTTATTGCAAAACTTCAAGGACAAATAACAAGATTGCAGGATCAAATAAATCAACTCCTCAACCAGTCACAAGCTGCCCCCGTTATTTTGGGAGCCAGTCCTCCTCGACATCGGAGTAGCATCGCGTCCACTCCAAATTCTGAACATGATGACGTCCAATTACCTATCAACGACATCAAGGTAATGTACATCTCTGGAATGCTCCAAAGATAGACCTATAGGACGCCTTAGCTTATTGCGTATCGTTTTGTAGGAGCCGACGCTCTGCAAGCTCCAAGTGAGGATGGTTGGGTCTATTTCTATTGAGGCTGGGCGGGGGATGGTGTATCCACACCAGGAAGGGATAGTGCAGCACGGTGCCTAGTTGGCGTAGGGTTACGTAGGGTCCAGGTGGACATGGTACTTGACAATTTCATGGCTGTCCTGCTGGAGATTCACCTGAACGAAGACATCAGAATACTAGGGGATGCTATGCACACTTTTATCCAGTGGCCTAAGAAGGACATCGCCCTGAACCCAACAGTGCCACAATCTCGACACGACCATTCCTCTCCAATGGACCCTCGATGACTCCACCTCAACCTTCGCTTCAAAAGGCCACCTCATCGGTTCCCGTGGAGAAGATGCCGAAGGAACAAGAAAAGCGTGCCGTCGTATCGGCTCCCGAGTCATCTCACAAGAAGACGTGTAGCGGGGCAGTCGCTAAGGCCAAAACAAAATTGAAGAACATTAAGGCGCCTCCCAAGCCCTAGAAATACTCCCTTGGAAGTCTGTTCGCCCCCGACACAGTATTAGTTTGTGCTGGAGTAGGTTGTCAGGCTTTGCATGTCTAGTACTTGCGAAAGACCAAAGAGAAGGGGTGCGATACTGGAATCACTGTTAGATACACGAAGGAGCATTTCTTCCATGAACGGGCCACTTCGTCATGGGTTTCAATGACTTATTCAACCTATTCAACCTCGATGCCCTCGGCGCCTCACTTCTACGATCTTTGGACAATCGTAAATGTGTACAATCAAGTTCTACATTCACGTATCTTGATAAATATCACAACTCATTGCTTATGTATAGATACATGATGAAAAAAAGCACAGGAATGATCCGAACCGTTGGGTTTCCTCGACCCACACGTGGTCTCTGAGCAAACTATCAACGAAAACGCATCCTATGTCAAGAAATACATAATGGCGGGATTACTTGCTTAGGACGACAAGGACTACATATTGCTGCCCTACAACCAGTAGTAAGTGCTTCACTACTTGCTATATAAATTTGATTTGTACTTTATACATAGTAGAAACTTAGTATTAATGACTATAGCGACATACATGAGTAGGTACCACTGGATCCTTGTAGTCATTATATCAAAGAGGAACAACGTAATATACCTTGATTCCCTAATCAACAAAACCCACGACTTCACCCTTGTGACAGGAATACTCGATAGGTATGCTCATTTCCTCCATACATAACACTATTGTAGTCTTCCTTCATTTGAAATGACTAAGGATAACTTTTTGGAATAATGTATGTTGGACCGAAAAGGCGACTAGAGGGGGGGTGAATAGGAGCACGCTCACTTTTTCACTTTGATCGGATTCAACACCAAAACCCCAAAGCAAAAGACCAGCATGAAGCTCAAACCCTCAAGGTGCGGTTTGACCGGCGTTGATTGCTGTGATCGGACCAAGGCGGTCCGACTGGGTCCGTCGACCAATGATCGAGGCGGTCGACCGCGCTGACCTGTAAGCAGTGAAGAACATCCCATGTTCAAAACATAAATCAATCTAACTTTTGATTCACACGGCCAAACTCCACGAAACTTCAACCACACATTCTAAAAGATATTAGGAACCTATTCCAATTAAGGATCGCAGATATCCATGCAAAAGTTCCTATCTTTTTCAGTTTGAACGAAGTGTGCTCCAAAACCGAGTTAAAAATGAAATATGATCTAGAGACTTGCTCGTGGGTGAATGATGATCAAGATGATCCTAGATAGGTTCCCACATGTCACAGCAAGTTAGATCAAGGTAAGAAACTAAGCAAAAACTTCGGATCAAAGAAAGACCCAAAATCACCAAATAGAGAGAAGGAAAGCAAAGAGACACATCTTTGAGAAACTTTCCTTGGATTAATTTGATATGGTATTGGTTTCTGACCACTCCATCAATGGAGGACAAAGACTCAATACATGAGCACGAAATCAAATCCAACACTCTAGAACCCAAACATCCAACTATCTTCTCCCTAAGCACAAAAGCAAAACTAGGGTTTTCAAAAATGAAAGGGTTGAAGGGGTGTAGCCACCTCCCTACTCTATTTATAGTGGAGGCTTAGACCTTCTAGAAGAGTAAACCCTAATGGGCTCTGTTAAGCCCACACACAAGCAGGTCACACACGCACGTATTTTAAAGCGCCGTCTTTATCTCCTCTTGACCTAATCCGCTTCTCCACGCACCGTCTTCTTGCCGCTGGTTGGCAAAAAGGTCACCAAAGGCGGTATTTGGTAAAATTACCAAAATACCCTTCTTGATCTTTTGCAAAGACCGAGTCCCATCTTCGTGAAGCACTTCCATGCTTAAATCACGTGTAGGTTGATCCAACGGCTCTCATCATGTCGACAAATCTCTCCCATCTGGCTTCCACCGAAACCACCATGGCACTTGCACCGACCCCGACGCTGCTTGATCCAACCCGTCGCACCGAACTGCCCGTTCGGTCACCCTTGTCCCTCTTGCACCATGCTTGACTCCATTGACCTCACCCGGCATCCCCAATCGTTCTGGATCTCAACTCTCCAAGCTTAGTCCCGATCATCCTCGCCGTTGACCGTTGTTAGCCTCCAAGCAACCTGCACAACAATAGACAAAGAAATCGATTCCGGGAATAAGTTCTTCACAACTTGACCCACGTTAGTCAAAACATGTATCATGCAACACATATGCACTAAAACCCATGAACTTGACCTAACCCAACACTCATCGCCACTTTTGGTCGATGAACAGTAGCAAAATCGGTCAGACCACCATTCAATGGCCGGTCTAACTACTAGTCGGTCTGACCACCATTTACAAGTCGGTCTGACCGCTGGCCGGTCTGACCACGCGTCCAACGCCGGTCTGACCGCACTCGACCTGACAGCATTCCAAACTTCGACGAAAACACGTGTTTCAACAAACCGTTAACGACATTGCCAATTGTAACATCATCCAAAGATCATAAGCATATCCCCATGATATCCACAATCTCCCCCTTGATGAACACATTGGCAATTTCCAATAAATGCAAATTTTGAGGTTTGAAAAGTAAAAACTCAACGTTTTTGCACAAAGGCACAAGTTGGTCCAAATGCAAGAGAAAGCAATGGAAATGACCAAGTTGGCTTCAGAATAGTGTAGGCAAGTGAGATGAGGCAAAAGAAAGTGAGAAAGCTTTATTTTCCAGAAAAGAGTCAAAATCTCACTTAAGATCCATATGAAAGAACAATGGTTTGATATGACCTTTGATCATTGTGAGGATCAAGGATTGCAATTCAAGTTCAGAAGTAGCAATAAGACCATAAGAATGTAAATAAGAAACTCCCTCCCACTATGATCCTCAAATTTTAGAAAATTTCAAATTCTCCAAATTTCTCCAAAAGGCTCCCCCTTTTTAACATTTTTATATCTTCTCCCCTTTATACATATTTGATATATCTTCTCCCCTTTGACAATGGAGTCATCAAGGAATCACGCCTTCCTCTCGCCCGAGATAACAAATCGAAATTGAGGAAAAAGCATAAGAAGGAGCATGCATGAAATGCAATGGAGTGGCTTCATGTTTTTGTATTTTTCAATTTTGAGAACAAGAAGCATTGGAGATTACCCAAAAGAACAAGCTAACATTTCTAATGTTGCACAAGACATATCAAGCTTTGAAGGTGCTAGCAAGATCATGTTAAGACATATATATAAAAGCTAAGCTAGAAGGCTCAATGTAGCATAATGAATTTTATCAATTTAAGCAAAGCTTCAAATTTAGCAAGTTCATCAACAGGGATCCTAAAATGATACTGGCCATGTCAAAATATCAATGTGAGATCAAAAATCTAACAATGACCACATTAAGAGACAAACAGGTCCTGAATTGAATCATTTTGCTCAATTTTCTCAAACGCCCATTTTTCAACAATTTTTCATTTGCAATGAATATTGAAATTGACTAATGGTCTAACTTAGTAAAGAAGATCCTGGACTAGGAGCCATCCACAAACTCTTCTTAAGCTTCTACCAGGGCGATAAATCTTGAGGTTCATATCAGTTTTGACAAGTAGTTCCCATGAGATCGTCTGGATCATCAAACTATCTCCAAGTTCATGTCTATGACATGCAGTCTCGTGAGAGTAGTTTGGCATATTTTAACCACATGACAATCTTTAAATTTGATTTTTCAATTTTTCACAAGAGCAGTTTTAGATTCTCAGAAGAACAAGAAGCTAAAGTAATGATCAATTTTAGATTCAAGAGCTAACAAAGCAATTTTGACAGGACCAATGTCACAAAAGGAGCACTAATTGTGCAACTAGCTAAAACATCCACAAATTGCAATTTTTAGTTCAGGTTGTTTTAGAGTTTTAGCTCATTTAGCAAAGACTTAGCTACACATGTGAAATCATGATAATTCTAGCAAGTCAAAGAACTAGACATGGCATTGAGCAAGAATTGAAATACTAAAGCTCAAAAGGGTAATAAGCAAAGCTTCATCAATTTTAAAAGATAACAAGAAAAGCTTATATTATAATGCATCTTTTTGTGTTTTTCATATGAATGCAATATGATACAGTGAGATGCAAGAAAAACTCAAAAAGCCAAAAAAACCCTAAAAAGATAAAAAGATCAACAAGTTCAAAAGAAGATCAAGAAAGGATCAGATGAACAAGGAAAGATAAGAAAAGATCCAACTCCCCCTCAAACCAACCCATAGGGATAAATTACCCCTAACTTGCTCCTCAAGGTGGCATACCTTGTTGGGTCTAAATGCTTGGTGAGGATATCGGCTAACTGAGCCTCGGACTCCACAAAATGCAACACAATATCACCCTTCTCAATGTGGTCTCTAAGAAAGTGATAGCAAATGTCTATGTGCTTGGTCCTAGAATGTTGCACTAGGTTTTTAGCAATGTTAATAGCAGAAGTGTTATCACAGAAAAGAGGAACACTAGCAAAATTTTACCCAAAGTCCTTAAGAGTGGACACCATCCACAAAATCTGACAACAACAACTAGCAGCAGCTACATATTCAACTTGATGAGTGGATTGTGCAGCAGAAGACCGCTTCCTAGGCGACCAAGAGACAAGAGAAGTGCCTAAGAAATGACAAGTGCCAGAGGTACTCTTCCTATCTAGCTGATAGCCCGCAAAATCAGAATCAGAAAACCCCCGAATGGACAACGAAGAAGAGCAGGAATACCCAATGCCATACTGGAGGGTAGAGTGTAAATACCTGAAGATGCGCTTAATGGCTTGGTGATGTGAAGTCCTTGGAGATACCTGAAACCTCGCACAGAGACAGACCATGAAGTGGATGTCCGGTCTTGAGGCCATCAGGTACAGAAGGGAGCCGATCATGTTGTGGTACTCGCGTTGATCCACGGCTTCTCCTTCCTCATCTGGATCCAGCGATCGAAAGTCGCCATGGGAGTGGCGATCGACTTGTAGTCACCCAACTCAAGCGCTTGAGTAGATCATGTTGGGCCGCGGGTAGGCTACGATAGCTACAAATCAAAATTTCTACCACGCAAACTAGGAAGCCAAGCAAGTAGATGATCACGATCGTTACCACCAAATCTGTGAGCGGCGGAAGAAGGGTTGGAGCAGCCTGGTCCAACGTAGAGCACGTCGATGTAGTAGTCGTAGTCGATCGTCTAGCGTCGATCAAGTCGATGCAATGGTCGTAGTCGATCGTCCAGCGTCCTCGCGAGTCCATTGTCTCCTCCAGCAACCTCTGCAGTTCCTTGTGAAGATCGTGGATCGTCCTCAAGTGCAACAGTTGCAGTAGCGCCTCTACGGTATCCACACGTCTAGGGAAGGAATAACCATGCGTTGGTGTACTAGCACCAGGTCGCACGACAGAGCTCTCAGGAAGATGGCGGCTAGGGTTTCGGTGGTGATTCACTCGTGCAGCCAATAGCCTCATGCATCTCCTTATATAGTGCTTGTGACGGATCCTATCCGAACACGTTTGACAAATCGTATTCGTACTGGTTTATTCCAACCTGTTAAGTGTGTGACCCTGTAGGTTCATACGTAATCGGTTGTGACTCGGAAACCCTTTCCGATCACGAGTCGTAGCGGCTCCTAGCAGAACATAGCGATCTCGAATACACACAAATTATATCGGACGAACCTTAATGCAATATGATCTACTACTAGGTCCTCATCACTTACGACCAGGTCCTATCTCTATACGACTAGTTCGTATTTGGTCGCGATCAGTTCGTAACTCCTTACGACCAGGTTACGACCACTCTGTGATTACGTTCGACCAGTCTACGACTAGCTCGTATCTCCATACGACCAGTCCGTAACTATTCGAACTAAGCGACCTACTCGTGTATACTCCCTTTGCCTCACGATGTTTGGTTGAACTCCAGGTGAGATGTTGTGTCATCCATGGACTGTTCAATACTTTCTTGATCGAGTGTTGGATAACTTCACGTGGTCGAACACTTCGATCACTAGTGGCATGGCCATGCACTTTCTTTATCCGACCACAACGAGGGCCAAGAGGCATCTCTCTGTTATGTTAGGAGGGCAAATCCCATATTCGACCAGTCACATTCCTCTGCATGTTTCATAGCATACTCGAAAGTTACCTTTATAACTACCCAGTTACGGTGTAGCGTTTGGCAACCCCTAAGAGTGCTATTACATATGTAGGAAACCATGCTGATCTCAGGTCTAAGGATTATACATCATCATTGCTTGAGACCAACTAACGACACATAGAATCATAACAATCTCAATAGTGTCTCAAGGTGGGTCTAATCCAACATCATGTTATCTAACATGTGTCCATATTATTGGTTTGATATCTCTATATCCATGACCCGTGAAACATAGTCATCAACCAATTCATATGCTAGTCTATTCATATGTGTCCTCATATGTTTCCGACCAGGGATCGTATAAGAATAATCATCGCAGAAATATAGAGTTTCACAATCAAGTCACATACTTGATAATCAATATTAACAATATTATTCTAGGAACATGATAACATATTATCCAATATTATGAACATAATAAAATATAATCATCTCTATGATTGCCTCTAGGCATATTTCCAATAGATCCTTGGTGTACTTAAATGCGATGGATGAAGATCCTTCCTTGCATTGCTTGATTTGAAGCCCCAGAAAGTAGTTGAGCTCTCCCATCATACTCATCTCAAATTCCCTTGACATAGTCTCAGAAAAACTGGAAACAAGAGCATGAGAAGAATCACCAAAGATAATATCATCCATGTAAATCTGAACAAGCAGGAAGTCATTGCCATGCCTAAGAATGAAAAAAAGTCTTATCTACCTTTCCCATTTCAAAATCATTCTTAAGCAAGAAGGCTTAAGTCTATCATACCACGCTAGCAAGAAGGCTTAAGTCTATCATACCACGCTCTAGTAGGGGTGGGAGTGGGTTTGTCTGACCCAATGGATAACCGATCCGAACCCAAATTTCCAACGAGATGGGGTAGAGGTGCAGTCCAAGAAATAATCAGGGCAAAAGAACTGAGAACCTATTGATCTGTTGGTTCCAGTGGTTCGACCTGATGGCCCAACGTGAACACCTGCAGGCTGCAAGCGCCACCTATTGAAGTTCCTTTGTGTGGCCTGCTCATTGTCCGCTGATCACGCCTCACACGAGCGCTACTAGTAGACAAGACAAAAATGGCAAATCGCACGCTATCAAGCAAGTACATTAGTCACGCGGCCACGTCGGCCCCGGACCGCTCGACCAAATCCAGTAGATTGGCATGCGACGAGCCGCCCTCCAGCACAGCCGCCCTCGACATCCCCACCCAGCCGCGCCGCATACATGCCGCATCTCCTCGCCCTCCTCCCGCCGCCCATCACTCTCCTCGCCGCCTCCACCACGCCCCTCCCCACCATGATCTCCTTCTTCTCCGCCTGGTACACCACCGGCTCCTTCACCCTGGCACTCACGCTCATGCCGACACCCAACACCTCCACTGCCATCTTCTCATTCAAGAACTGGTCCGTGAAGTGCGTCCACGCCACCACCAGCAGCCCCACCGTGACCGCCTCTAGCGTCGAGTTACAACCCGCCCGTAGTGGGACAGGATTAGCTCCTAGGGCGCCCACCCCCAGATGAGCAGGCCGCGCTCCGCCACGCGCACCTCGAGCCCACGAAGGAAGGCAAGGGCTGCCTCATCGTGGCAGTCAGTGCTCTTCACCACCCAAATGGACGGGTGCCCCGATGCCTCCACCTCAAGGTCGAGCTCCACAGTTCTGGGTGCACGATGCTACCGAAGCTGATAGACCACGGAGCTGGGCTCCGTGCCGTCGAGCCACCAGAGGCACTAGTCGGCGTTGATGGTAGCGGAGTTCCTCCTCACCGCCAGCGTCGCGGCACGCTGGTGGTAGAGCAAGACCGGCCCGACGATCCACAACTTCATCCCCCTAGCGGCCGCGTAGCCGACGACGTACTCAGGCTCCATCTTGAGGAAGGTGTTCATTCAAGATGGAAAGCGGGAACTATGTATAGAGTGATCAACACAGGTGATGTGGTGTGTAAAGCAACAAAGGGGTCGACCCTTAAGATCCAATGGTTTGTGAGAGTTATCCTAGCCCACTCAAATGGACTGGTCCATACCCTCAAGAAAATGTATGGTCACCTTGGGTCAGGTTTAGATCGAACCGTCCCTACCCATTCCCACCCCTAGGCTCTAGGGGCTTGCTTAAGACCATACAAGGTTTTGGATAGCTTGAAAACACGATCAGGGTGCTTGGGATTCTCAAAGCCAGGGGGTTGCCTAACATACACTTCCTCCTCTATAAAACCATTCAGAAAGGCACTCTTAACATCCATTTGATGCAACCTAAAACCTTTAGATGCAGCAAATGCAAGCGAAATCTTGAATGGCTTCTAGTCTAGCAACAGAGGCGAAGGTCTCATCAAAATCTAATCCCTCAACTTTGGCTAAAACCCCGAGCTACCAACCTAGCCTTGTTTCTAACCACGAACCATCCTCATTTTGTTTATTTTAAACACCCAGCAGGTTCCGATAACATTATGACCACTAAGAGGCTCTACTAGGTTCCAGACCTTGTTTCTCTCAAAATTCTCTAACTCCTCATGCATGACATTGACCCAGCTAGAATCAGATAAAGCATGTGATATATCGCGGGGTTCAAAAGAAGCTACAAATGCAGAATGAGAGAAGAGACTCAGATCATGATACCTAGAGCGAGTGACTCGCTCATGAAGATTACCAATCATCTAATCCGGAGGGTGTTGCTTCTGAATGTGTAGTGGAGCGCCTGGAGGAGATAGCATCTCCTCAACCTCCGCACGTACTGCTGATGATGAAGATGCAGCAGGAGCCTCAATTGGAGGTGGAATAGTCGTAGCAGGTTCTGGAGCTTAGATAGGAACATCAGTAACAGGTGAAGGAGCAATATGGAGATCATCCTCATCCTCTTCAACAAAAATGCTCTCTGTCACCGTATGTCACTTGAAACATCGGATCTAGCTCTAGGGCTAGTCTCATCAAAAGTAACATTGCATGTCTCCTGGACAATGTTAGTTTCAACATTAAAGACCCGAAACCCCTCGAATGAGCAGGATAACCCAGAAATAAACCATCACAAGTTTTTGATTCAAATCTATCTAGGTTTCTTGTCTTGAGAATGAAACACGTTGATCCAAAAACTCGAAAGTGAGAGACAGAGGGTTTTCTACCAAAACAAAGCTCATAAGAAGTCTTGCCCAAAGAGCGGTCTCAAGAAAACACGGTTTGAAATATGGCAAGTCTGTAGCAATAGCTTGACCCAAAACCTCCTCGATGTGCTATACTCATCTAGCATCGTCCTAGCCATCTCGACTAAGGTTCATTCTTCCTTTCCTAGCGCCATTTTGTTGAGAGGCGTGTGGAGAAAAGAATTGATGCTCAATGCCATATGCTCGGCACAAAAGAGGCAAAAGAAGCATTCTTGAACTCGTGCCAATGTCATGCGGATCGCTCTCAAGGCACCGGGAAGTTGAAGCCAAGCGAAGAACAAGATCATGATAATGATCAAAAGCCTCATCCTTCGAAGCAAGAAAGAACATCCAAGAGTATCTCGAAAAATCATCGACTATGACAAGAATATACCATTTGCCATCGACTGACCAAACCCTAGCAGGACTAACAGTATCCATGTGAAGCAACTATCTTGGTCTGTCAGTCATGACCATAGTCAATGAAGGGTGTGAGGCGGCAACTTGCTTGCCATGCCTACAGGGCGCACATACAACATTCTTGACGGATTTGAGTTTAGGCAAACCTCTCATGAGATCAAGGCCACTAACTCGCGTCAGATGATCAAAACCAATGTGCCACAAACGTCGGTGCCAAAGCCAGATATCAAAAGAAGATGCAATTAAACATTTGAGAGATCCAGCAAGAGATCCAAAAAAATCAGCTCCAAAAATTCTACCAACTCTAGAAATCCCAAAAACAAGCTCACCGGCAGAATCAAGCACACGACAGACATTTTTCTTAAAACGAGTTTCGTAGCTATCATCAAGAAGCTGCAAAACAGAAAGCAAGTTGTACCTTAGCTTGTCCACAAGGGCGACGTCCTTCAAGATGAATCTGTCATTCACCTTGATTGATCTCATTCCTTCAATTCGCCCTTGTGTATCATCTCCAAAGGTGATGAAGTCATCACCCGTCGATCGCGTGAAGGAAGTGAACCATCTTGAGTTTCTGGTCATGTGGCGTGAATAGCTGGAGTAGATGAGCCACGTGTTCTTCCTCCTTCCGCGGCGATCCTAAAAATCAAGGCACAAAAGATCAATGTGTTTCAATCTTGGGGTTAGTTACATTATGAGCAATGGTTACACAAACATGAGAAGCATCTGTCTAGGAACCTTATGATGATGAGCATCTTGAAACAAATCCTAGTCCAAGTTTCTTCCTTTCTAAATGACCATGTCTTATAAAAGCTCTAGGTTGATTAGATGAAATTCTAGCAATATTTTTCTTAGCGTTCTTCAACCTACGCCAATAGAACTTAACCAAATATCCACTCTTCTTGCAATAGGTGCAATGGTATTTGGTACCACTGGGAGAAGCACCTTTTGACTCAAAAGAAGGTTGGACAAAACCTGCAGATTTGAAAATTGTTTTTGTAGGCTGGGGTTGTGAATTCAACTAAGCCTTTTTCCAAGACCTGAATGACATTAGACTTGGATTTGTCCTAGGCAGAGTTGTATCATAACCCTTGCTTCTTATAGGAGTTTTAGACGTGTCCAGAATCATGTTTAACTGTTTCTTACCTTTAGAGAATTTTTCTAGTGTGTCCTTAAGGTAAGCATTTTCTTTTCCAAAGTTAGCACATGAATCACAAGTCTTGGCCTTAATGGCTCTAGCATGTTTCTCCTTAAGAAAAGCAAATTCCAGCTTATAGGCTGCACATGAGGCATAAGGTGTAGACTCAATTGTGTCCTTAAGCTTGACATATTTAGCTCTAACTGCTTCTAAAATGTCTTTGACTTCATATTCACGTTTTAAGCAGAAAGTGCAAAAGTTAGATTTAACATTACCAGAGGCATCCAACTTACTAGACACTAAGCATTTTTCATAGGGAGCAGATTTAACATCAATTAGCTCAGTCCTAGCATTCTCAAGTTGGTGCAAAGAAATATCATGAGCAGATTGCAATTTGGACAGTTCAGAATGTAAAGCATGGCAGGATGAGCATTCATCATTATCAAGATTCCTAGCATTTGCAAGTTCTAATGTCAAATTATCTACTTGTGATTCTAAATCCTTGTTCCTAGCCATGGCAAACTCTAAGGCCTTATCCTGACTCATGAGTTGCTCAAACATGTCGTCGTATCTAGCAGAAAGAACATCATAGGAAGGAGGTACCTCATCGTTGTCATCGGCGTCGACGGAGTCAGCTATGAAGCACATGCTAGTGAAGTCCGTGGCCTTCCCTTTCTTGTCTTGAGGGAGCTTCTCCTCCTTGTCCTCCTCGCTTCCGGAGTCCACATTGCTCATAGATTGCTCTCCAAAAGCGGCAAGGACCCGTGGCGACCTTCATGGCGTGGCGACATCATACTTGGGTTTGCTCCCCTGAGGCTTCTTCCAAGCAGTCTTCTCATCCTTGCGATTGCCCTTACCTTTCAGCTTGGGGCAATTTGCCCAGATATGATATAGCTCTCCATACTCATAGCACGTCACAGGGCCACCTCTCTTCTTGTTTCTAACATTGTAATATGCCCGTGTGACTTTCTTGGCTAAAAGAGCTAAATCAACCTCAGGAAGACTCTCAAACTTTTCTCCCTAAATTTCAGATATACATACAAGAGAAAATCCAAAAGAAGACTCAGAAGAACCATCAGAAGTTCTTTTCAAAGGATTAGCTACCAAAGCCATGTTATCCTTCTTAGGAAGACTGCCTCTCTTGATCTCATGAGTCTTAAGCTTTCTTGAGCTTGCTATAAAGCAGCTCTAAAGTGAGACTAGAGAGATCGACGTTCTCCTCAATGGCAGTAATCTTTATCTCCCACTCCTTGGTGTTGATTGCAGCCAAGAGGTAGGTGGCATTCTCAGATTGAGAGTACTCAATGTCAACAGCTCTCATCTGATTGATTACCTTGTTAAAGCGAGTAAAAACGTCATCGATGCTCTCACCAGGACGCATCTCGAATTTGTTATACTCTCGCTTGTAAACCGTTTGGCGCACTTGCTTGATCTGGGACGATCCCTCATGGTAAGTTTTGAGGGTGTGCTAAATCTCATGTGCGGTCTCAAGGTTGCAAATCCTATCGTACTCCTGTCTACCAAGCCCAGCATATAGGAGATTCTTAGCCTTATGGTTGTTTGCCAAGTGGGCTGCTGAAGCCGGCGAAGCAACCTCGGGCAAAACGAGTGGAGCTCGAGCAACCTCCCATATAGCTTGTCCTTCGCTCTGAAGGAAGACTCGCATACGATTCTTCTAATAGGCATAGTCGAGCCCATCGAAGATATGCGGCTTGGTCGATTACTTATCCATCGCCAAGTTCAGTGACCGGTTAAGACAAAAATGGAACTAACCGGGCTCTGATACCACTTGTTGGACTGAAAAGGCGACTAGAGGGGGGGTGAATAGGAGCACGCTCACTTTTTCACTTTGATCGGATTCAACACCAATTTCACTTTAGTAGCTATGGAAGCTATGAAGATCAATCTACAAGTACGGCAGAAGATTTGTATTGAATCCAATGCAAAACCCCAAAGCAAAAGACCAGCACGAAGCTCAAACCCTCAAGGGGCAGTCTGACCGGCGGCAAAAACATGGTCTGACCGGGTTCCTGTCTGATCGGCGGTCTGAGGGCGGTCTGACCGCGCCTGACACAGAACAGTGAAGAACAGCCCGTGTTCAAAACACAAATCAATCTAACTTTTGATTCACACGGCCAAACTCCACGAAACTTGAACCACACCTTCTAAAAGATATTAGGAACCTATTGGCCTCTAAGCAACCTACACAACAATAGACAAAAAAATCGATTCCAGAAATAAGTTCTTCACAACTTGACCCACGTTAGTCAAAATATGTATCATGCAACACATATGCACTGAAACCCGTGAACTTGACCTAACCCAACACTCATCGCCACTTTTGGCCGATGAACAGTAGCAAAATCGGTCAGACCGCCATTTAATGGTCGGTCTAGCTCGCTAATCGATCGACCGCCATTTACAAGTTGATCGACGACGCTGGCGGTCGACCACGTGTCCAATCTTTGGTTTGACCGCACTTTTCGACTGACAAAGATATTCCAAACTTTGACAAAAGCGCGTGTTTCGACAAACCGTTAACGACATTGTCAATTGTAACATCATCCAAAGATCATGAGCATATCCCCATGATATCCACAATGTAGGTCGTTCATCGCCTATGTTGCCGACGGAGGGCCATACAAGGGATCGGCGCCACACTACAATACAGACGCGATTTACGATGCGCACTTCAACACAATAATCTTATATCATACTTCGTAATAATGCATCTCGAACTGACTATACCTATATATGTAATTATATTTTTGCAGTGCCGCCAAAAAAAACAAGATCACCTATGTGCATTCTACATTTGCCATCATATGCAGCAAATCATGAGTGCTAAGATGAAGGATTCCGGGGTTTGTCAATCTCGAAATAATTATTTCCTAATTATAAATTTAAATGTATATGCTTACTACTTTACTCTTGCTAGCGACAGGGCTTGAACATAGATTTAGATGCACTCGTTGCGAAAGAGATCTCGGACGTTCGAGGGAAGCTCTACGCCTTTATCAAGACAAAGATCATTAACGTTGACGAAGAGTTTCACTCTGTCGACACCTCTCAACCACCTTCAAACAATTGATTCAATTGTAATCTAATTGTAGCTATAGCGACAGTACTTGAACAAATTCTTTTGTAATTGATTTTGAGTTGTAAATGATCACTTCGAGTTGTCAACAATTGATTATCTATGATGTATCTGTTTTCTGCATGCTTAGTTTCAGAGGGCATGGCTAGCAATTCCTGAGGCTAGCCGAAAATCCAAAAAAAAAAGATAAGTATAAAGAACTATCACAGACGGTTTTTTGTTGAAACCGTGCAGCGAAACTAGTATCACGAGCGGTTCTATTTACAAACCGTCGGTGATACGTACCATATCATAGACGGTTCTATTGACAAACCATCTGTGAAGGGCTAGTACTGTCTGTGAAGGGCCGGTATATCACCGATGGGATTAGAGACATATCACAGACGGTTTGTAAATATAACCGTCTGTGATATCCTCGTATCACAGATAGTTTTTTGTAGAAAAAGCTATGCGTAATACTAACCCTTCACGAGCGGTTTTTGGTGCAAATAAATGCGTGATACTAGACCTTCACAAGCGGTTTCAACAAAAACCCGTCTATGTTGTGCCTTATCACAAGCGGTTCAAAAACCGTTTGTGATAACCGACTGTTATCACAGACATATAAATTCAGACGGTTCAAAAAACATCCATGTTGATGGTTCTAAACCATCTGTGATGACCCTGTCTGTACTAGTGTTGTCACAAGGCTAAATCCAAGTTGAATCCGCACGGTGTGTACACTCCTTTACCCATTCCTAATGTTCCTTGGGAAGATATTAGAATGAATTTTGTTTTGGGGCTACCAAGAACTATGAGGGGAAGGGATTATATATTTGTGGTTGTCGATTGTTTTCCTAAGATGGCACATTTCATTTCGTACCACAAGAGCGACGATGCGTCGCATGTTGCTGAGTTGTTTTTTAGGGAGATCATGTACCTCATGGTGTTCCCAGGAACATTGTCTCAGATCGTAATGTGAAGTTTATGAGCTACTTCTGGAAGACATTGTGGGGCAATGTGAGAACCCGGGGTATTAAACTTGTGCTGTGTTCATGATGGGTTTATTTGTTCCCTCTGACTAATTATGATGCTATCATAAGAGATGGGTCTGTGGTATATAATGCTGCTATTCATGATGGAAATGTTTAATCCCTTTGACTACTTATGATGCTATGTTTGTTTGCTATTGCACTTTGCGGAGTCGTGGACTCACACTTGCTGTGTTGTGCTTGCTAGGTACCTCTCGAGGCAACGACATGCATGGGAAGGGGTAGACTTGGTGCACGTCACATAAACACAACCTACAATGAATAAACTAGTCCTATTATCCACAATTCGTATTCTTGATAATTGCTCTAGTTTCAATTTGTGACAATCCTTCGTGATGGATGTTTGATTGTGATCATGGATAATCCAGCTATGTTCTAAATTCCTTGTGGTTTAAGTTCCTTTAATTCTAGTTGTTGGATTAGAAAGTTCGAATTGATTAGTCAACCATCCTCGTTATTTTGAGGACCTTTGCTGCTTGAGTTGTATCTATTTGCTAATGGTTGCCCTATGATTTAGGCTTTAGATGTTTAACATATTTTGGATGATCTGCGATGACTAGTTTGAAATTGGATGATTGAAAAATATTGATTGATGCTATATTAGAATGTTAGAACCCTCGGTATAGCCACCTATATGAAGGAGGTTCTGCCGAATTTTTAGAGAATGGTTTTAGTTTTATTGGGTTAAAATGTTGGTTCAGTAGTAGTTAAATTGTTAGGTGATATGCTTTTATTGAGAAATCATAGTTTGTGCTAGAGTTGAATATTAGTTTATATCATTCATGTACGAATGTTTGGTTGATGGTTTAAACAGATGTTGACAATTGGTATTATCATTCTTCATGTTATGGTGAAAATTATTTAGTATTGTTGTTGTATGATACCCTCTTAGGTAACATCCTGGTTCCCGTATAGCCAGTGTGTTACAATAAAGCT
This sequence comes from Phyllostachys edulis, assembly GCA_036346405.1. Taxonomy (NCBI): domain Eukaryota; kingdom Viridiplantae; phylum Streptophyta; class Magnoliopsida; order Poales; family Poaceae; genus Phyllostachys; species Phyllostachys edulis. The sequence goes on from CM070552.1 coordinate 16,512,815, forward strand.
AAACATTCAGCTCAAGAACAACAATAACAATTGCACAAAATCAAATCAATAGTAGTTCAACATAATGAAACATACTATCAGAAACGCAGATGCAATGGATATCCAAAATCCCACCTAATGTGCACAGTGTGTCAATTTAATATTTCAATCACCATGGACCTAAAGCCCGCTCTGATACCAACTGTAACACCCCAACCCAACATAGAGCCTAGGATGCTACCATACTACTCTACTAAACCAATAAATTTCAATTTATTAATAATCATTAAGCAAAATATTCAAGCATGAATAATATATCTAATATTCAAGAACTAGCACAATCTACAATTAATCATGAATAAGAATATCACCTATCAATTGATTATAAACTAAGCATGATTTCTTCTCTTTATCAAACAAACCTAAGTCAATCCATCTATGCTACATCAAAGCAGCAAATATTCAAGTAATTACCTCTAAAGCATCAAGGATCAACAAGCTACGAGGATGATCGCATAATCCAAATATTCAATTTAATCTAACAAATAGGATTAAATGAACTCAATAACAGAGTTTTAAGAGCAAAAAAAGAATATCCGCAAGCACAGTTAAATCATCCACCACGAAGGATGGTCATAGTTTGAATCTAAAGGAATAATCATGAATTCGAATTTTAGATAAATGATCTAATTTATTTGTCATGATTTGTGTATCCATGATGTGCATCAAGTCTACCACTTCCCATGCATGTCGCTGCCTCGAGAGGTACCTAAAAAGCACAACACAACAAGACTGAGTCCATGACTTAGCAAAGTACAATAGTAATAACACATAACCTCATAATTAGTCAATGAGGATACCACTTCTCCTTATGAACATCAACAATGAATCATAGCTCAATCTCTTATGCTTGTATGCAATGCATATGTCAAGAAGGCTCTTTCTTTCTTCTTTGCAATTACCGGTAATACGGAGTACTGCATCCGTCGATGCATACTCAAGCATGTGCCCTCATGCACAAGGACCTCATGCCCACACTCCATGAGTGTGGGGACCCAAGCCTATCCAATGCATGACGGGGATCTAATGCCCGTCCAATGGATGACGGAGACCTCAAAGAAACAATCCTTGGCTACCACGTAGACCAAGGTTCAGAAATGAATGTCATGATGCAAATTGAAACTCACATTCTCAATCCATCATGAAAATATGATGCTCAGCGATATTAGCAAAAAATAAACTTCACAATTAAACCATGGCAATTGACATGAATGAAATATCGTAATTCATTATCACTATTTGCACTTGCCTCAACCGTGAGACGGAAGACAACGACGAAAAAGCTCTAGCCCCGGTGTTCATCACCACCTGGCAACCGTAAATTATACTAAGTATCAACCAAACATGCACAATATTGCAATGGAACAAAATAAAATCAATCGTTCATAAACGGAACCCGAAAATTAACCGATATAGTCCCAAAATCCAAATATGTCCAAATAGACAACTATCAAAGGAAACTCCATAACTTTTTAGTCAAAACTCCAGAAGTCATAAATCCAATTTTCTTGGAATCTACATAATCTTAGCTACGACTTCTCAGGTGATCAAAAGATCAAATTATCACATCTAATCCTTTGATTTTAATCCCGAAGACCATTCTGTCATCTTCGGTATTCCTGACTTGGAAAATTCATAACTTTTGTTTGGTACAACCAAACCCATTGTTCTAAGACTCTCTGGAAACTACAGAAAACTAGATTTCTCAATAAAATTATCACAATTATTCCCACTATGCATCAATGGTTTCAAACAGCCAAGCCTTTCACTTCTGTCCACAACAGAAGGACAGAATACGGCATTAAATTTAAAAATTTATAACTTTCGTTCTATCCGTCCAAAATTCAAGAACTTTATCTTCCTGGAATCACCATAAAGTTATCTAAATAACTCAAGCAGATCAACTGACCAAATTTGGCCATCTCCAAACTCTAATTCAGAGAACTACGTTCACTGCCCAAATCCTGAGACTGAATAAACATCTAGACTTGTAAAATTCATAACTAATTAATCGTTCATCCAAAAATTATGAATTAATACTTTCTGGAAAGCTAACGAAATTACCCACCTATCTTCAGGAGACTCTAAACACAGAATCTGCACAGAACTATCTCAAATTCATGCGTCAACAGATCAACAGATTAAACCAATCTACAACAGCATGCACAGAACAGCTATTGATGATAAATCATATACGAAATATCCATTAAATCTAATGGGGAATGTGAATTTACCCATGAAATCCCGCTGGACTTCGCTGAATCCCCTCGCGAAGATCACCCCCACCTTTTTCCTCTTCCTTTCCCTTTTCCTCTCTTCTTCTCCCTTCTTCTCCTTCCCGCTGGCCGGCCACACCGCAGGAGTTGGTGACCACAAGGAGATGGCAGAGGAGGAGGGGAGGCAGTAGCTCTGGCTCAGGGACAAGGATGGCATACTGGAGCAGGGAGGGGCGACGCAATGGGCAGGGAGGGGCGGTAGCCAAGGTAGAAAGGGAGGGAAGGGGTCGGCCTAAGGGGTAAAGGGGAGGCGGCTAGGGTTTGGGGGAGTTGGCGCCCTCCCCCCTCTTGGCCCTCTTATGGCTGGCCCACAAGGCTGCCCTGGCCTGGGCCGAAAGCCCAATACCCAAAAATTTCCTCCAAAAACTGAATTTTAATTAATTTCCCTCTCCCAAATAACATTCTCTCTTATTGATATTCGGGGTATTACATTCTACCCCCTTAATAGAATTCGACCCAGAATTCTAACCGTCAAAATAAACAAATGAATAACTACCACTGGAATGAAACAACAATTAACACGTGCTGTGCAAAGCAGTGCAGAAAGCGCTCGCGCATGTGAGACTCTAGCTTCCAAGTGGCCTCCCTCTCGGACTAATGAGACCACAACACCTTGACGTACTTTAGTGTTTTATTTCTCAGAACTCGTTCTGATTCTTCCAGAATTTTCACTAGTCGTGATTCGAAAGTAAGATCTTGCTCAATACTCAACGGCTCTAATGGAATAGCATGTTCTGGATCTCTCAAATATTTTCTCAACATTGATACATTTAATACGTTATGCACGCCGCGCATAGACTCAGGAAGATCCATACGATATGCCAATTTCCCAATTCGTGCCACGATTGGAAATGGCCCAACGTACCTCGGGTTAAGCTTCCCTTTGGTACCAAAACGCACTACGCCTTTGGTAGGAGACACTCTCAAAAGAACCTGGTCCCCCACTTCAAATTCCAAATCTCGCCTTCTCATATCTGCATAGCTCTTCTGCCGGCTTTGAGCAGCTAACAGATTCTTCCTAATCTCTGCTACTCTGGCCACAGTTTGCTGAACCCAATCAGGAGCCAAAACTGCCCTCTCTCCAACTACATCCCAGCACAACGGGGACCTACACCTTCGCCCATAAAGAACCTCAAAAGCTGCAGCTCGAATACTAGTATGATAACTGTTGTTATAAGCGAACTCTGCCAGAGCTAGGTGGTCATCCCAACTTCCCTTCCAAGACATAACACAAGATCTGAGCAAGTCCTCAAGTGTTCAATTATGCGCCTGATCGACCATCTGTTTGAGGATGGAGCGCGTGCTAAGCAATTTGTGTGCCCAAGGCACTATGCAAACTCTTCCAAAACTTGGCATCCTGATCGGAAATAATAGTCTTAGGCATTACAATGCCCATTCGCAAATAATATTCTCTCTAATTGATATTCAGGTATTACATGGAATTCACTTACAATTGGGCTGTGCACTCCACTACGCAGTTGTGTCTGTTTGAGGTGATATATGGCTTTAAGCCAATTACGCCACTGGAGTTATTGCTGCTGCCACCTTCAGATCATGCTAATATGGAGGCTTCCGAATGAGCTGATTTTGTGAAGCAATTGCATTTCAAAATGAAGTTTGAAATTGAGAAAAAGACGAGGTATTATGATGAGAAGGCGAACAAGAGAAGAAAGAAGGTGATGTTTCAACCAGGCGATTTAGTGTGGGTACACTATCGCAAGGATCACTTTCCAGAATACTGCAAGTCAAAGCTGTTGCTAAGAGGAGATGGACCTTTTAAGGTGCTTGTGAAGATCAATGACAATGCCTACAAGATAGAACTTCCTAGCGATGTGTAACACCCCAGCCCAACATAGAGCTTAGGATGCTACCAATCTACTCTACATGGTAATATTGCACCTCGTTAGATTTTTGGGTTTTCTCTAAAAATGGTTATTTTGGGAATTGATTTGGATGGTGGGAATCTATGCTTGAAAGATAAACAAAGGACTATCAAAAGTATTATTTTGGCAAAGTATAGCCATGGATTACAACTACTATATGCTTATATGTTATTTCACATTAAAGTCTTATGGCTTTATAAAGTTGCTCTTTAAATGGTAATATCTATATTGCAAATAAAATTTGCTTTGAGCAAAAGAAACTATATAGGATAGTCATCCTTTGATATAGCTTGCATGTATTATTACTTTGGTATAGAGTCTTGTGGAGTATATTCTTGTACTCACCATTGCTTGTTGAATATTTGTCAGAGCAATAAATTGAAGACGTCGATAAATTGAAGACCTCGCGTTTAGCTACTCTTATATTGCGGGTTTTGAAGATGACAATAGTGCGAATTCTAGGGCGTTAACCTAGTTGGTTGCATTCAATCATTTGTACCACTAATACATGAAAAAATATTTACATGCCGTGAAAATGATACATTACATTTATCATGACATCATTATATTTTTACAAACATATTGCTGTAAAAATTGTTGTCAAAGCTATAAATTATTCATTGATCATGTCAATATCCAAAACGATGTATATTTTAAACTTGTTTCACAAGGGAAAAGGGCAGAGTGGATAATGTGTACAAAAAAATACCGGATTTTCAAACTCTTCTATTCCCACCACGCACCTAAAACAACTCGAATTCCCACTATCACTATGAAAATTATGACTTTGTTTATTTTTGAGTTGCCTAGAATTTTCTTATCTCTTGTCACCTAAAATTGCACAGTACTAAACCTAAAATTGTAGTAACAGGTAATGTGCAATTTTAGCGTAGTTTTTTTTTTGCAACTTTTAGTCCTATTTGTTTTTATATCTGTAGGGTTCACCTAGATTTATTTTTGTCTAGGTTAGACTTTTTTTTTCGTCTTTGTATTTTGCACGGGTTCACCAGATTTTTTTTCTCTAGTTAGAATAATTCTTTGTTGTGAGGGGGTGGGTTATATATAGGAAATGATGGGGGTTACTAGAGTGGTTAGATCTACATCCAAGGGTTGAGAAATTCATTCACTTGATGAATAGACAAACCCTTAAAATTAAGTAGCTTTACCAGATCCAGCAACCTCAAGTTTGTCCACCGATAGCATTATTACAATTAGCATCGATCTGCCACAAGCAATTAAGCAATAATTTAGTAGCCAGCTGGGAGGCAAGCACACGCCTTAGTTTCTTCATTGAATTTCAGACGTTGATTTATTGGCACTTCGACTATGTACCCCTCTCTCTCTCTCTCTCTCTCTCTCTTCCTTCTGAGGGTCTTAATTTTATACGTACTCTAGTTCTACTATCGGTGTATGTGTTGCACATAATCTCCAAAGGAAAAAAAAAGGTTCCATAAGTATCCCTTCTCGTGTACTTCTCATAGCTTTTCGGGATCAGATTTCAGATCAACTAATTTTTACCATACAATACAAGCCCCGGAGCAAATTTTGCCGCCCGATTCACTCATGCAGTAAACAGTTGTAACTGGGAACTTGGAAGAATCTGCATCGGTGCACGTCCAGCAAGCAAGTGCACTAATTTATTCATCAACAATTAAAAACATTGCTTAATTCATACTCCTACATACATGCTTCACACTTTGCCCGATACAGCTTACACACACTACAGAGGTCACGTAATTAAACTACGTCAAAGCTTGCTTCCTAGGTAAACATGACAAAAACATCATCCTCACGGGTGGCCGCCGCTACCCGTGCCGCCACCGCCCCCTCCGCCGGAGCCTCCTCGGCCCGAGCCGGACCCACTCCCTCCACCACTCCCCGTACTGCCACTCGCACTTCCAGAGCCATGGCCGCTCCCCACAGCATTGCCTGCATTTCCAACTCTGCTTCCTCCGCCTAAAGCACCACCGCCACTGCCACTCCCACCACCGGCGCCTCCACCGCGGGTGACTGTCACACCGCCTGGGCCGATATGGATTGCTATCCCTTCTCCACCGCCGCCACCCACGCTGACACTGCCGTTGTGGGCACTCACGGCGCCGCCTCCACCGACGCCAATGCCCACGTCGACCCCACCCTTTCCGACGTCGATGCCGACCCCAACACCGACTCCACCACCAGCACTAGCGCCTCCGTCATGGGTGGTTCCAACGCCACCACCAGTACCTCCTCCGAACCCGATGGTCGTGTCGGACCCGTTGTGCGACACGGTCCAACCGAACCCGTGGCCATTGCCGGAGCCATTGCCGCTGGTCTTCCTCGACAACGGCCAGGAGAACTTGCTCCCATTGATGGCGCTGGTGCCATCCTTACGAGGGAAGTGCCTCGCGTTGGCAGGTGAAGGCATCATTATAGCAAAACACAAGAGTGTGAGGAAGAGGAAGAAGGAACGGGCACTACTACTAAAGACAGTCATTTGCGTTTGCGATGTTGTCAAGAGTCTCAACTCTCAACACGCTCATGGGGTTTATATAGTGAATTAGCCATCAAGGAACCCTTCGTTTATGTCCAAATCTAGAGGCGAAGATAAGCTACTAGGTTTTGTGAGCAGCTTGCGTGTGGAGCGCGAGACCTAATTATATGGCTTGCATTCGTAGCGTACGTTGACCATTCATTTGGATGTAGCTAGTGGAATGTGAATTTATAAATGTCAAGTCCTCTCTATGAATACTTGTCGAGTATACTTAAAAGTTTGATCGCGATTGATTTGATTTATATTTTGATCCAGTGGCATTAAGATCTCCCGGTGGTTCGGCCAAAGAGTTGCAATATTACTTAATCGAGTCCCGGTGTCTGTAAGTCTACAAATAAATCACCGAACTGGTTTCAGTGATTCTGTACTTTTAAAAACCAGACGTTTGTCCATATATATGAATGTGCACAATATGGATGTCCCAACATAGGGGTCCGGTAACCTTAAAAACAATATATATAGGGATCCTGTAGGCAAATGAACAGCAAATATTTTGAAAATGATAAGGAACCGATATGTTTTTCATAGGATATATGCAGTGCGTACACTTCTTCGGCTCCGTGTATCTAATCTAAAAAAAACTATGTAAATGTTGTGCCAACCAAATTTGGTTAGATAGTAACGATGAGATGATCAAGAGCCTAGCAAAAATTCAACTCAAAAGTTGATGTAAATTTGGAGAAACAAAAAAAAACAAATTTCAGTGAATTGTTACTTTATTTCTTGCATTTATTTTCGGGACATTGTTTCTGCGTGTCTAGATACAATTTAGGGCGGATATCAGTTAGTGTTATCAATGTTTCATAATTTTCCATGACAGTAGTGTTATCAATGTTTCATAATTTTCCATGACAGTCAGCGTAGTGTCCTTAGGAGGATGCAGATGGAGCACTGAAGAAATACAAGGGATGCATTAGGTACATTCATACATCTATGTGTTTGCTTACTCATATCATATGTCGAAGAGAGTCAGCAGCCGAAATATGGTGTATTTTAAAATTTTAATATATTGTACATTAAACATTTAACACAGAAATGTAAAATTGTTATCATTTAAAAGTAATAAAAAATAAGTTTGAAAGTTTTGCAAAAATATATGGAAGTATTTAAACTCATATCTAATATGTTAAAAATTCAAAAATATAAAGGCAAAACTTTTGACTTAAGATATGAAATTGCTAATCCAAAGAATGTATATATATTCAATTTGGGTTTTGAAATTTCGCAAAATAAAATGTATACTTTGGACTTTTCATTTATGTGTTCAATCCTACAAATTTCGTATCTCAAATAAATGTTTTTGTAACATTTCAAAACTACAAATTTGTTTGTTTTTTCAATTAGCACTAGAGTTTTGTTCTTTTTTCTTTTTTGGATGTCGTTGTTTGGCTTTCTGCTATGCCTTTTTGGATAAAGGTCAACGCTTAGCTGGCTCCAAAAGTAAGCTAACTATCCGTGTTTATTTCAAAGTCTCAGAAATACGAGTTCCGACGTTCAATTGACCAAGAAAATCTTCACGCCGAGATGTCCATATCATTGCCCATTTCTGGTCGCAGAATATATCCTTTGTTTGACCATGCCTAATCTGTTCGACTTCTAAATATGTATCTACTTCTTGACATAAAGTTTTTGTAGCCTCCTGCTGGTTTGGACCGCAGATGCGTACGTGAAATCTTCATCCCATTTCGTAAAAGTGTAAAACTGTTTATACAGGCACTGAGGTGACTTATTAGAACCTGCCTTACCGGCTTCCATAGGACTCCTAGAAGGGATGCTATTGACTTTTCACATTAACAATATACCATTATTTTTTAAAACTATATTATTTTGAAGTACTTTTTAACGACAAAAATCTAACTAATGACACGACTTTCACATGATGAATTAAAACAAATTGGACATGTTATGTGAAATTTTAAAAATTTGTAATTCACTTCCTCGAATTCTAAAGCATCAAGAGAGGGAGTAGAGGAGTAATGGTAAACGGTTTGCCGACCAACATGTCCGTGCGGTAGCCGGAATTATTTGCTGACTGTTTCGACAAAAACCATGGGTGATGCGGGACAAGCCGTGCAACTTCTGAATGATGCCAAGTTTTTTTTAGATGAAATGATACCAAGTTGACAACACACAACCGGTAACCTCTATCGTCTACTATAGCTATTCGTCGCATTATAGGCACAGAAAACTAATTTAGCCGTATCATATCTCTGAGGGCGTGTGCCGTACTACCTTTGTTTCCTTGCTGGTTTGTGACCACCCAGAGAAGCTTCCTGCGTCTGTGTAATGTAATGTAAATAAATAAACTGTCGTGTGAGTTTACTCCAAACCTGGCTGCTATCTAAGCTGTTAGGTAATGCAAAATTTTCTTTCGGTGCTTGTTTCGGACTCCCTCTATGATATTTATCATCAAAGTATTTCCATATCATTATATCTCTAATAACAAAAAAAGTAATGGTCATGTTGTAGGACAAGGGCCGTGTTGCCGATGAACGAGAAATTTAAAGGAGCACAAATGATGCAGCCCCGATTGTCACACCCCAGCCCAACATCAGAACCACTACCAGACTGCCAATCTTTCGTGGCGGTGATTTTATTTCCTAACGGGCCCGCTAGGAATTGCCAAGAATAAATTTTTTGTGACGGACTCATTAGACTGTTAGAAAAATTAGCAATTTTCGTGACGGTACTATGAATACCCGTTAGTAAAATGTAGTTTTCAACACAGGGTAACAGGTATCTGCCGGAAAAACATGTTTCCCCGACGTTGCACTTGACTGACAAGAAAACAAAACAACACAAATACTCCTCACTCCGCCGAATCCCTAACCCTAAAAGAATTGCATCCTCCGCACCTCCATCGTGGCCGCCTCCCACCCTCAAACCACCGCCTCTACCCCCATGTCCGGCCGCCGCCTCTTCCTTTGTGGATCCATCTCACTAAGTCTTCCATCGCCTCCAAGCTCCCCTAGTCACCCTGCACATAAAATCCGCCGACCCCTCCCCCGTGATCAGCTATTTGTCCTCCATTGACGCCGCGCCCAAATCCTCTGACCGCTTCCCTAGCAAATCTAGGGCCGCCTCCTCTTCTGGTGTCTTCTCCGTGTAGATCGGGCGCCGCCTCCTCCTCCTCCAGCGTCTTCCCCGCGCTGATTCGGGGCCTCCTCCTCCTTCGACCACATCCCAGTGCAGATCTATCACCTCTTCCTCTCACTAAGAAAGATGGTTCATGGCATATGTGCATAGATTGTAGAGCCATTAATAATATCACTATTCGATATCGTCATCCTATTCCTCGCTTAGATGATATGCTAGACGAATTGAGTAGTGTTATTACTTTCTCTAAAATAGATTTGCATAGTGGTTGCCATCAAATTAGGATGCACGAAGGGGATGAGTGGAAAACAGCCTTTAAAACAAAATTTGGTTTGTATGAGTATGAGTGGTTGGTAATGCCATTTGGTTTAACTAATGCACCTAGTACATTCATGTGCTTAATGAATCATGTTTTAAGGCATTTGATTGGTAAATTTATGGTTGCATACTTTGATGATATTTTGATATACAGTCGCACTGAAGCTGAACACATTGACCATATTAGACAAGTCCTACAGATTTTACACGATGCTAAGCTGTTTGGTAACCTAGATATGTGCACTTTTTGCAAAGATTGTGTCATCTTTTTGGGATTTGTTGTTTCTACGTAAGGAGTTGAAGTAGATGAATCTAAAATTGAAGCGATTAAAAATTGGCCAACTACTGTGAACGTAAGTCAGATTAGAAGCTTTCATGGCCTCGCTGGTTTTTATCGGCGCTTTGTGAAGCATTTTAGCACTATCGCTGCCCTATTGAATGAACTTACAAAAAAGGGTGTTGAATGTGTGTGGCGGGTAGCACAAGAAAATGCTTTTGCTGAACTTAAGAAAAGCTTGAGTGAAGCACCGTTACTTGTTTTACTTGATTTCACTAAATTTTTTGAAATTGAGTGTGATGCTAGTGGACTTAGTATTGGCGGTGTTTTAATGCAAGAAGGTAGACCGATAGCTTATTTTAGCGAGAAACTAAATGGTGCTCAATTGAATTATCCGGTCTATGATAAAGAACTTTATGTATTAGTGCATGCTTTAGAAACTTGGCAACACTATTTATGGCCTAAAGAGTTTATTATTCATTCTGATCATGAGGCATTGAAGTATTTGAAGGGCTAAACAAACCTGAACCAGAGACATGTCAAATGGGTAATGTTCATCGAATGTTTTCCATACATTGTGAAATATAAGAAGGGGAAGGACAACATGGTCACGATGCTTTATCTAGGAAAAGCGTGCTATTGACTCAAGTATGCATCCAAGTTCCTGGATTAAAAAGTTTGCGTGATTTGTATGCAGCTGATCATGATTTTTCGATTTCTTACTCCAAATGCATGGATGGGAAAGGTTGGAATAAGTTTCACATACATGATGGGTTCCTTTTTCGTTCTAATAAGTTGTGTGTTCTAGAATCGTCCATTCGTTTGTTTGTTTTTTTTTTTGCAAGAAGCACATGTAGGTGGTTTGATGGGCCATTTTGGGCATGAAAAGACTTTGTTGATGTTGAGCGATCACTTCTATTGGCCTAAGATGAGGCGAGATGTGGACAGGTTTGCCCAATATTGTATTACTTGTCACAAGGCTAAATCCAAGTTGAATCCACCCGGTGTGTACACTCCTCTACCCGTTCCTAATGTTCCTTGGGAAGATATTAGCATGGATTTTGTTTTGGGGCTACCAAGAACTAAGAGGGGAAGGGATTATATATTTGTGGTTGTGGATTGTTTTTCTAAGATGACACATTTCATTCCGTGCCACAAGAGCGACGATGCGTCGCATGTTGCTGACTTGTTTTTCAGGGAGATCGTGCGACTTCATGGTGTTCCCAGGACCATTGTCTCAGATCGTGATGTGAAGTTTATGAGCTACTTCGGAAGACATTGTGGGGCAAATTGGGGACGAAGTTGTTCAAAGCACAACTTGTGATCCCCAAAGCGATGGTTAAATGGAGGTGGTCAACCGAACACTCTCCATCTTGCTATGGGCCATGATCAAGAAGAATGCATGAATAGGAGGATTGTTTGCCACATGTGGAATTAGCGTACAACTGGTTGTGCACTCCACTACGCAATCGTGTCCGTTTGAGGTGTGGCTTTAAGCCAATTATGCCATGGATTTATTGTCGCCGCCACCTTGGATCGTGCTAATATGGAGGCTTCCAAAGCGAGTGACTTTGTGAAGCAAGCGCATTTGAAAGCGAAATTTGAAATTGAGAAGAAGACGAAGTATTACGATGAGAAGGCGAACAAGAGAAGAAAGAAGGTGATGTTTCAACTAGGCGATTTAGTGTGGTTTCACTATCGCAAGGATCACTTTCCAAAAGCGTCGCAAGTCAAAGCTGCCGCCAAGAGAAGATGGACCTTTCAAGGTGCTTGCGAAGATCAACGACAATGCCTACAAGATAGAACTTCTGGCGATGGTATGTTGCATGAGCTCTCGTTCAATATCGTTGATTTGTCACCTTTGTTTGGTGTTGACGATCAAGCGTCGAGGGCGATGCCTTTTCAAGAGGGGCGGATGATGAGGTCATCTCTATGATAACTTCTTCTCCTCCACCTAATGCTCAAGATATCGCCTTGAGTTGCCGACGGGACCAATAACAAGAGCATGTGCCAAGAAACTATAAGCTTAGGTGAACTTACTCCTTAATGAACATGTCATTAATTTTAACGAGAATTTTATACTATCTAAAAACAGTGTTTTGCTTATACTCGAGCTTGAAGATTCAATGATGAGCGGAGGTTAAGGATATGCGGTGTCATCCAACGAAACCCGTCAAATGAGGAGCCCATGGTCCAAGCAGCCAAGGAGTTGGCCCATGACCCATTTGGCCAAGGAGAAGAGGACCAAGGCCCATGTGACCAAGCAGTCAAGCCCAAGATCAAGGAGATGAAGTCAACCAAGGGGCTGGTCCATGTAATGGTGCAAGGAGCAAAGCCCATCTACATGACCAAGGCCCAAACCGCATGAAGACCAAGGCATGAACAGTGCGTGGCATGAATAGTAGACGTCATGAACAGTAATTCCAAATAGTACCACCGTGAGCGATGAATTCGAATAGTCCCTAGGTTGAGACTATATATTGAGGGTTAGACCCCCATTGTAAGGTCGGACCATGTTTAATCTATTATTTCCAAACAACATATGCTTGTTTCTCCTATTGTGCTCATAGCCAAAACAACGGGAAATTGGGCGTTCAGAACAAGGGTTTGTTCTTACTTTTCCGTTGGGAATTAAGAGTTCGATGATCTTCGCTTCGTGGTTAGCGAGGATCCAATCAAGTGTGTGTTTGGGCAAATTTTTCATAGAGCTGCAAGTCCGTGCATTGGTGCGGGAGATTAGTTGGTGGTTTGTCAGAATACACAAGCTATCAAGTGGTTCTACGTCGAGAAGATCGGGCATCCCGCATTAGTTTTAGAATTCTATATTTTCGATTTTTGGTTTTAGACTATACGTAACTTTTGGAAGAGCAATACTTTTAAGTTTATTTGCTTTGTCCATTTTTGTTTCTAGGGTTTCCATATTTTAGGGTTTCTGCCTTATGATTTTATGTCATTAGGGTTCTCTGACTTTGTACCACTTATGTCAGCAAGAAAAGAATATGCAATTCAAATAAGTCTCGAGAATGCAGTCAAGAAGAATGACATTAGTTATCACATATTTTTTTAAAAAAAATCCCATAATTTTGCATTTAAGACTTTTGGGATGTTACATTATCTCTTTGTCATGTGGGTCCACATTGTCAACCTCTCTCTTCCTTCCTTTCTATCTCTTCCACCTCGGTCCCACATGTCAATGTAACACCCTGGCTATTCGGAAGCCAAGATGTCACCTAAATCATCTAACATACAACCATAATACGAAAGAATTTGAATAATATCATCTAATGACATAAAGAGATCACTATTTAATAGAACCCTGACATGAAAATAGTGCAATTCAAGCAAGTATAACAAAGGGTGATCGAAGATCACAAGCAATACTTAATCAACCATAACATGGAGAGGGTTATCAACCACATCTAATTTTAGTTATTACAGACTCATCAATTAACGAATGAAGGCTAGAACCAAGTCCTATTATTGAATTGAAATATGGTGAAGTGAGCGAATAGTGCATGTCTACTCCCTCCCATTAGAGCCATCATCAACGATCACCTAAAATAACAAACAAAGCAAGAATGAATCCGAGACTCGGAAAAACGGTGAATAAATGAACATACAACAATTATGAACAAGGCAACTTCTCTTAAGAATATGAACATAACATCGAATGAATATATGAATGATTGAACTGAATGGATTGAATGAAAGGAATGGACTACACACGTGCTTATACCGGTATAGCTAGTTACACACCGTCGGTGTTCACCTAAGCCGCATTTAACAAAATGCGGGATCCAAATTCGTATGAAGAACGTTTCATACGGTGTCCAAATCTGCCCACATTGGAATGGTGGATCTTACGTGCCCATACTGGAATTGATGGGTCTTATAATCCACTCCCGTAGAAGGAACATGAAAATAGATGCATGTATTGAAATATGAATTATGAAAGACATCATGTCTACACATAGAATTAACATATAAGAAAGGAACATAACTTTGAATATTCTCATGGATCACAGAAAAGCACAATACGAACATCAAGCATCCAGCATTCACTAATCATAAGAACATCAAAGTACTTGCCTTCCGTGTTGCAACGCGTTTGTAGGCAATGAAGATGCTCCTAAACCCGAAACCTCTCCACCTACACAAGTATAAACTCGAAATAAGAACAACATGGTACAACACACTACCACTAACGTCCTACAACACCTTCCCGAACACCCAAGAGTTAGCTAATAGACTTAGTTTAAAAACAGACAACACCAACACATAAACAAATCTGGACAGCGGCACGAAAAAGACCATAACTATTGATCTGGGACTCGGAACTAGGTGAGCCTAATTCCTAAAGAAACTTAACGAACATATCTACAACATTCTAGTTGATGAGATCTCCCAATTCAGCCAAATTAATATGCTAACAGGCAGATGAACTTATAAGACAGAAACTGTCTAAACGAAAAAGACAGCAGTAAAGAACATAGCATAACTTTTGATCTACAACTCCGATTAGGGCGTTCTTTGTCATTCTGGAAATTTTATGAAATTTTCTAAAACAATTTAGTTAGGTGGAAACCCTGAATTTGCTTCTAACATGAACATTACTTAAAAGACAAATTAACAGATCAATCTCGTTAGAATTCTGGGCAGCCAGATTGAAACTATCATAACTTTTGATCCATATGTCGGAATTAGGTGTTCTTGGCGGCTACGGAAAGCTAAGAACATTATACAAATATCTCTAGGAGATGGACATCTCAAATTCAGCCTCAAAGAACCCGAAATTGGCCACGCAATCTACTGGACAGATCTGGATTCTAACAGCATAATTTCGATCCAATCCAACTAATCTAATTTCACATCTAAACATCATCAAACAGCAGGGAAAGCATCTCGTTACCCTTGAAGACCCTTAGGAATCACTGATCAAACCCATGAGGATTATTCTTCTTCTTGCTGTCCTCTTGGTTTTCCCCTGGCCTTGTGGCCTTTTACTTGACCAGCAGGGCCACAAACAATCCCATTGCATGCAGCCAATAAAAATATGCATGTGGCAGTGGAGTGCATGCAGCTGCTGCTAGCTACGGCTTGCAAGCATGCAGCCTTAATTCGGTAGAACACTATGCAGCGCATTGGAGAAAAACAGCAGGGTAGAGCGGCGGCTGGAGCAGACAGCAGGCATAGCGGCGGCTGGAGAAAGCTAAAGAAAACAGCATGACAGGAGGGGTGGTGGCTAGGTCAAAAGTTGCTACCCCTAGGCTCTTATAAGTGGCCGGCCCACCTTGGGCAATGGCGCTGTGGGCTGAAAGCCTAGGGCCTAGGTTTTCTTTATTTTCCATACAACCCTCTACTAAAGAAAAGAAAATATTCATTTTTCCCTCTAACGCATTTCAGGGTATTACAGTCAATCTCTCTCTTTCTCACTTACAGGTAGGCCCCACTTGTCAGTGTCTTTTCCTTTTCCTTTTCCTTTTCCTTTTCCTTTTTCTTTTTCTTTTTCTTTTTCTTTTTCTTTTTCTTTCATCCGGAATAATATTCTTAGAATATTCTTTTCTCTCTCTTTTTCCTTTTCCAACAAATCTTCCAAGAGTCCGTTCTCCTTCATCCAAACTCTGATTCAGTCCGTTCAAGTTTCTAAATTCATCTAAATTTGAGATATTTCTCTTGGAGTTGGTTTTGTTTTTTGTTTTTGCATTTTATTTGATTTTATTTGATTTGATTTTGGATTTATTTGTGTTTTTTCTATTGTTTTCTCTCTCATTTAGACGACTTGTTTCAAGGAGTAGGAGCAAGTTTTGAAGATCCAAGTGTGGTAACTGAGCAAAGCCATGACAAGTCGCAATCCATTGATCACATTGAACCTATGTTTTCAAAAGTATCTTGTTTTATATTAAATTGCATGATACTTTTATATCAACTACTTTTGGGAATAGTTAATCATCTATTTGTCATTATGCCTCCATTAATTATTTGAATACCATGAATCATTTGTCACCATAGGATGATGACCTATTTGTATCACCAACATGGATATCGTAGAGAAGCTTAGTCATGCTTAGTTGTATGATGGGCTCATCTCACTTGTTCAATAATGTTAAATTTGACTTAATGAGATATGAAATTCTGGTGGGTAGTCATTGTTGTTAAAATTTGTTGTGCCGTAGCAGGGTATGACATTGGTCTTGGTTGGTAGAACATCATTAGGTTGTGGTAGACTCGTCGTAGTAATTGTCAAGGACTTAATCTTCTGCGCCATTGAACTAGGCTATATTGTACAACCACATGTCCAGTATGTGATGGACCTAGCTAACTAATTAGGAATGTCTCAATTTCAGTTCTGTCTTGGAAGCATATGTTACGAGATGGACATATATTCACAATGACGCAAGAGGGGGGCCCTATCTGGTCGAAAAGACATTCAGTATTGAAACCTTAGCGGACAAAACTAGGTTCAGAAGGAGCTTTGTAAAGGCCTTGTGAAAATCACTTAGTCGCACACCTATAGAAGTGTGGTCAGACATTATAAGTTGATTTATTTCTTGTGGGTAAAGCTGTACAATCTCTGCAGAGTTAAAACTATTTAAATTGTCGTATCCCCGGTTATGGACAATGCTCAGGGATTTCATCTGGCGTTAGAGTTTTAATATAAATTGAACGAAAGGTGAATGGGTAGTTCACTTGGTGAATATAATGTTAAGCTTGGTAGATGAGATGTTAGGTTGGTGTCTTGGTTGGGAAGTAGATGGGAAGTTCACTTGGTTGTTTCAAAGAAATTGGTTATTCTATTTATTTATTGTCTTTTAAATTATGCTTGCGATCTATTTATTGTACTTCTTGTCAATACACTTTACGCAAAAGAACCATCGGCTATTCCTTTGATAAAGCCTTACATGAATATTAATTGCATACTATTCCTATGACTTCTTTGAGTACTTTATTGTAATATCCCGTATAGCATTAGAGACTTCAATTGAATTAGAGATAATTAAATAAATCAAATTTAGAAATTCAGATTTCTAAGGAGAGGAAGAAAACACAGGCTTTTGGCCCACGGTGTCTTAGCCCATTGAGTTGGCGGTCTTAAAAGAATGGGGAAGGCCACCCAAACCCTAGCACTTTGCTACAGTACCGCCGCCTCTGGTACTATAGTGCCGTCGCACTGTAGCATGTGGTACTTGTAGCACCCCCTTCCCTGCTGCTATGCCAAGACGAGGGTGTAACACCCTAGTCCTACAAGGGCTGGAATGCTACTAAACTAACATGTTAACAAAGCTAAAAGCAGACGACAAAATTCTAAATTTGGTACAGAACCCCCTGTAAGGTTAGCTATCTGAGGAGGTTCCAACAATCATTAATATCAAGACAATAGCGAAAACAACAAATATCGAGAATCATCGCGAAGTATAATCGATCTCAAGCAACTATATCAAAAGGATGAGCTAAGTTCACGCATACGCTTATTAACCAATCTTAATGGAGAAGAGTTATCACCACGACCAACATTTATTATTACGGTTCACCAATAATGAATGATTAAATTCAACTAAAATGGAATCGAACTTGATTACGGTGAAGTGAAAAGGTAGTGTGTGTCTATTCCTCCCCATGGAGCCAACCTCAAAGATCACCTAAAAAACAACAAACAAAACAAGGGTGAGTCCGAGACTCAGCAAGTACAGTAGTAATTCAAACATAGCAACATAAGTAGCCAAAGGGATTAAACAATCACATCATGAACAACAGCATTATAGATCACAAATCCATCTCTTATGATAGCATCATATGCAGTCAAAGGAAATAAATGATCACATCATGAACAACAGCAGTACAAAACACAAATCCATCTCTTATGATAGCACCATAAGCAGTCAAAGGAAATAAACGATCATATCATGAACAACAGCGTTAAAGTGTATGCAATAAGCACAGAACGAACACTTGAATGAATGGAATGAATGATTTGGACGAAATGAAGGGACTACACACATGCAAATACCGGTATTGCTGGTGACACACCCGTCGGTGTTCACCTAAGCCCGTATTTAACAAAATGCGAGGATCAAGCCCGTCTGAAGAACGTTTAAAGACGGATGTCCCAACCTACCCACATTGGAATGGTGGGTCTTACGTGCCCATCTTTGGAATTGATGGGTCTTACATATTGATCCACTCCGTGGATAAAACATGAAATGTGGATCTTTGGGTATGACATATGAATACTGAACAAAAACAACATGCTCTCAATCATGAAGGTAACCACATGGATTGAATACACCATTTAAGTATTAACATGGTACTTAAAGCATAATACCAACTCATCATTGGTAGCATTAACAAAGTAATCTCATTGCTCACATTGTCTCATCATTACTGCCAGCAACATGTAACCATTCTCATGTAAGCATACCCATATGGACATCATCATATACGCATCATCATGTAACTATTAACATGTAGCATCATTTTAAATATTCCCAAGTAGTAAGCATTATCATTAAACTATAGCATTCATGCCTATCAACATTACCAAACAGTAAACACCCACAATTATGAAATACAACCACTCAATAATACTACTTGCACTTGCCTCAACCGGGAGATGGAAGACAAGAAGCGGAACGCTCTAACCCGGGGTTCACCACCATCGCAAATGAAGTGTTCATCCGAATAGAGGAAGTCGTTATCCTTTCCCACGCACTCAGGGTGGTAAGCTTTGAGGTAGTTCCTGGAGGATACTACTAGATATAAACGTACATTTGATGAAAATACAGAGTACTAAAGAAGGAATAGAACAAGAAGCCACGGTGATTCCTTTATCTATCGATGAACAAGTACCACGGCAAAGGACCCGAGAGACAAGTCAACATCTCTATGCTAAGCAAATAAACTTTCATTATACCACGACCTCCACGAGCTCACTATTTACGGGTCATAGCAACAACGAAAATGACCCTAACTTGGAAACTACTCAACCAAAAATTGTGATTCAAGATCCTGTGGAAAGCTAATGGCTTTACCCTCAATTATCTAGGTGGTGAGCAGATCTAATTTCGCAGTTAACAAACTCAAAACTTCTGTACCATTAATCAGCATCAAAACCCGATCTACTCTCGACGACAATCGTATGTACACGCATGAAACAAAAAAACCTGAACTAAGCTGTCTCTAAGATCTACAAAAGGTTTAGCCACAGACCATAATGTGAATGACCCTCTACCATCAATGCAGTTATGTGAAAATAGAGATATGTACATTTCTAGAAACCTAACCAAGACCCACAATCAACTATTCTAAACAGTCTCAGGAGCTCAGTTCACATCTTCTATTGTTGAGTGAAACTCAATCCAGTCAGCAGTCCAAGTGCTAATTTGCGGAGTGCTTCCAATAATATTGTCAACATAGAAACCATAGCCCTCATCAGACTTGGCAGCTTTATGCATTTCAGCAAGCTTCCTTCCCAAAACTGACTGGTCTCCCCTATAATGGCCAAAATCAATGAACTCCATGATGATAAAAGAACCACCAGTTGGTAAGGATCCAACCTTGTATGGCAAAGGAACACGGGTTGATTCCGTGTCACACGTTGCTTACAAACCGAGAGCCTCCCCTCCAACCATAGATGGACCAATGCGCCTGATGGTCTTCACCGAGAAGGAACCAGCATTGCTATCATAGCGCTGAGCATTGCTAAAGCAGCCTTCCCCAATGGAGCTAATCCTTGTAACTGCGTGGCCTTCCTTCGTAAGGATCCAACGAGGAAACAACTAGCGATGACAACTAAGCACACAAGCATCAATCCATGGGTCTCACGGGTAAAATGCGCACTGGGAGGAGCTGCGATCTAGGACCGAATCGGGCCCGGGCGGAGGAGCACAACCAGGAGGAGCGGGAGGCCGACGGCGGCAGAACCATGGGAGCGAGCACGTCGGCGTGGGGCGGCGGCGGCAAGCGCAGGGGCAGCGCGCCAAAGCCGAGAGCAGCCGGACTAGTGGCCGCCCGGCAACGCCGCGTCGACCGCCTCCTCGCCTCGGACGAGCACCTCCTTCGCCTCGACCAAGACCGGCGCATCATGACCTTAGGTCATCGCCGCTCGTCGCGATGGAGGACCCGCTTGTTGTCGAGCACGGCAAGATGGGGCGCCTACGGGTGAGAGCTCGAGGGCTCATGGGAGAAGGAAGAGGACTTCGGACGCCTCAGTGCCGGGGTGGTCACGACGAGCAAAGCGGCTCGGGGATCGGAGAGCGGCTCGGGCCTTGGCGGCCATGCGTGGTGACGAGAAGGGCTTGGCTGGCTCATTGTGGGGAATTTGGTTGGGGCGGCCATGAGATGGGGCGCAAGGGGAAATGAATTGGGACAGCAGGGCAAATGGAAGAAAAAAAAAGGGAGAATTAGGGTGCGGCGGCCAAATGGAAGAAAAGGGGAGAATTAGGGTTCTGCTGGTCTCTCTCCCTCTTAAATAGGTGAGAGGTCTTATGCCCTCTTGGGCCATGGGCCAAAAGGCCAAACGCTAAACCCTAATGCCCACTAGATTCTAATTACTATTACTATTAATTCCTTAATTACTCATTCACATTACAGGATATTACATTCTACCCCCCTTAAACAGAATTCGACCCCGAATTCTACTCACCGTACTACTCAAAAGAACAACCACAACTGAGAATTAGCAACAGATAACTCGTACTCGATGCGAACAACTCTAGTTAAGCTCGTTCATACGAGACTCCAGCTCTTAGGTCACTTCATGCTCAACATGGGTGCGCCCATGGTAGCTCAACGGATTCCGACGTCTTATGACCCAATCCTCGTTCCGACCTCTCCAGCATACGTACCGGACGAGACTCGAATGTGAGGCCTTACCTGTTGGACAACTGCTCTAACAAAACCTCAAAACTCCGTATTACCCAGGTACTCACTCAGCACCAGAACGTACCAGACGATACGCACCCCGCGTATGGATCCAAGACGGTCCTAGCGAAACGCCATCTTCTAAAATCCCCACTACTAGCGAAGACAACCCAATTTACCTTGGAATTTGAATTCATCCCATACTACACGAGTTCAATTCTCTTAAATTAGCATCCTCAAAGATATGCTCAATCCAAAATACATCATCCACACCTTAACAGAATGGCTCTATTAATCCAACCAAACCCTCTAGACAACCCCTTCCGCTAACGAAATTAATCCGACAGATGGCGCCCAAAGCACCTCAAAATAGGTTTCAAGCAATCACATCACCTCAAATTTTTAAGAATAAACAATTCAGAATCCTCAATACACGCGCTCATGTTCTACATCAGAAGGGTTCTATCAATGATCATTCCATTGCTCAGAATACGCCATTACTCTATTTTCTCTACATACAATCATTGGGCGACCAAAGATCTAGCATAAAAATCTGAGCCCAAATTTAACCTCCAAGACCTCTACAATGAACTTCCCTTATAACGAGATAGAGGAATCATCAAATTAAATCTCTAACATTCCCACAATTCCAACATACTCACTCATTGACATCATTAGGAATCACCCACACAATAGCGCATAACAATCCAATTGCGTTACTCTATAAAATTGATCAAGGTTTCCATACCTTCGATAAATCCCAACATTTCAACATGAACTGAGGTTTTGGGACTACACTTTACCATAGGTTCTACTTAGCCGTATCACTAATCAGTTTTTTTTTCACGATAATCATTCCATTTGAATCAATTTTCCTCCCAAAGGTACAGGTTAAAACCAATTCATCTTTTACTACTCCTCCAATAGCTTTGTACCAAAATCTCACCACTACCATTACTTGACTACCAACAAGTAGTTGCCAGTTTACGCTTAACGAAAACCTTGCAACACAAATCGGTTTATCCTTTCTCAAAAGGGAAGAGGCGAACAAGAACAAGTTTCGACACACAAGAAAATATTGCTCCTCACGGTGAGCACGAGACCAAAAGAGATAATCCAATAACGATAACCTTGGAAAACAAAACTGGGATCACAGTTGAGGGTACACACCCCTCAAAAGAGAATAGCAAATAACAATCAATAAGAAAAGGACATTGCGATTGAAACATCGACAACTCTTGAGCGGACAGAGCGAGAAGGTTTAGGCACGATTCAAATAACCACAAGTCATAAAACTTGACTCCGGTCCTCAAATACTCTTCTTCGCACATTAGTGCCAAGAATCAACAAACTTTAATACCCCATTCTAAAGCTTCCTAAGAGAAACACAAGCCATGTGGTTGAAACAAATTTACCTTAACAAGAACATACTATGCAATAGTAACAAGGCACGCTATCAAAGACCACTTTGAAATTCATCTACTCGATGTTGGTGTGCTCAACACCGACTTGACTCTCACTATCGCATGTGCATTGAATTAATCATGTGTAAATATGAGGCTAATTCTATTTGCAATCCCATAACCACTTATAACATAGGTTCAACATTTCACCTTATGTTTAGAAGTCGATTCAAAACACGATTAATGATTTGCAAGCATACTTTCTATAAAACAAGGTTTCACACATCGATACACCAACAACCATCTAATCCTTCATACTGTGTTTCAACAATTTTAGCACGTCAGAATTAGGTAAATCTAGCATTTAAGTAAGGTCATCAAGTAGATGTTTACAGGATTGCTTCATATTAATAATCACTCTGCTTAGAACCCCGTTGATTCTAACCAGGAATAAATATACTCTAAATCACATATCGTCACGCAAACATTACAAGGCAGCAATAAATTAACCGGCTTCGCTACCGAGGACATCAGTTAAGATTAATTATGCCTCGTGCACGAGACCCAACTTGATGTCATACAATATCAATTATCTTCTTTATTTACAGTTTCTCTCTTAACACCACAAACTTTGCAAAGGATTTTGACACTCTCTGATTCAAAGAAAGGTTATAAACTCCAACACTCCAGCCACTCCAAAGAAATGAGCAAAGTTAGAAATCTCTTCAATGAAGTTTGTAAATGATAATTCCCATTATCCAGAATACCAAACGGATAACCAGGTCACCTTTATCAACAAGACAGATAGGATTCTTATGAAAGAGAACGATCTTGTAAATAACAATGATTACAAGCAACAAAGAGAGCTCAACAGTCGAAAGACATTAGTTGTTTCAGAGAACGATTAGAGATCTATCAGAGCTTGCCCACTTCATTATGACCCCATTCAAAAGAAGTTCATCAAGCGCAAGAATCTACAACTAGGAAACCAGATTCAAACTCGAGGAAGACAACAACTTTATCAAAAACTCATGCTCAACGATAACTATATAACGGGGTAAGTACTCCTCTATTCCCTACCACGAGCGGTGGTGTAGCACAGTGAATCTGGGGCAACAACCATGACCTCAACTTCTTAACATCCTTTATCATCACACATAACCAATACAATCAATTATGAATATAAGGTCATCTCATAGTAATCATAGAATAATTTCATGGATATAGAAGATCATTGCAGATCATAGATTAACAACAAGAAAGATAGTATAGAAACAATTCAACAATTGCTCAACGAATGAAACATAGTAATAGAATTGCGGAAGCAATAGATTACCCAACCCCACCTACTGTGCACAGTGTGTCATTTTAATAACGTAATTACCACGGACCTAAAGCCCGCTCTGATACCAACTGTAACACCCTAGTCCTACAAGGGCTGGAATGCTACTAAACTAACATGTTAACAAAGCTAAAACAGACGACAAAATTCTAAATTTCGGCAGAACCCCCCCTGTAAGGTTAGCTATACAGGAGGTTCCAACAATCATTAATATCAAGACAATAGCGAAAACAACAAATATCAGAATCATCGCAGAAGTATAATCTGATCTCAAGCAACTATATCAAAAGGATGAGCTAAGTTCACGCACAGTTATTAACCAATCTTAATGGAGAAGAGTTATCAGCCACAGCCAACATTTATTATTACAGTTCACCAATAATGAATGATTAAATTCAACTAAAATGGAATCCTGAACTTGATTACGGTGAAGTGAAAAGGTAGTGTGTGTCTATTCCCTCCCCATGGAGCCAACCTCAAAGATCACCTAAAAAACAACAAACAAAACAAGGGTGAGTCCGAGACTCAGCAAGTACAGTAGTAATTCAAACATAGCAACATAAGTAGCCAAAGGGATTAAACAATCACATCATGAACAACAGCATTATAGATCACAAATCCATCTCTTATGATAGCATCATATGCAGTCAAAGGAAATAAATGATCACATCATGAACAACAGCAGTACAAAACACAAATCCATCTCTTATGATAGCACCATAAGCAGTCAAAGGAAATAAACGATCATATCATGAACAACAGCGTTAAAGTGTATGCAATAAGCACAGAACGAACACTTGAATGAATGGAATGAATGATTTGGATGAAATGAAGGACTACACACATGCAAATACGGTATTCTTTGGTGACACACCCGTCGGTGTTCACCTAAGCCGCATTTAACAAAATGCAGGGATCCAAGCCCCGTACGAAGAACGTTTCGTACGGATGTCCCAACCTACCCACATTGGAATGGTGGGTCTTACGTGCCCATACTGGAATTGATGGGTCTTACATATTGATCCACTCCCGTGGATAAAACATGAAATGTGGATGCTGGGTATGACATATGAATACTGAACAAAAACAACATGCTCTCAATCATGAAGGTAACCACATGGATTGAATACACCATTTAAGTATTAACATGGTACTTAAAGCATAATACCAACTCATCATTGGTAGCATTAACAAAGTAATCTCATTGCTCACATTGTCTCATCATTCTCGCCCGACAACATGTAACCATTCTCATGTAAGCATACCCATATGGACATCATCATATACGCATCATCATGTAACTATTAACATGTAGCATCATTTTAAATATTCCCAAGTAGTAAGCATTATCATTAAACTATAGCATTCATGCCTATCAACATTACCAAACAGTAAACACCCACAATTATGAAATACAACCACTCAATAATACTACTTGCACTTGCCTCAACCGGGAGATGGAAGACAAGAAGCGGAACGCTCTAACCCGGGGTTCACCACCATCGCAAATGAAGTGTTCATCCGAATAGAGGAAGTCGTTATCCTTTCCCACGCACTCAGGGTGGTAAGCTTTGAGGTAGTTCCTGGAGGATACTACTAGATATAAACGTACATTTGATGAAAATACCAGGAGTACTAAAGAAGGAATAGAACAGTAAGCCACAGTGATTCCTTTATCTATCAGATGAACAAGTACCACGGCAAAGGACCCAGAGACAAGTCAACATCTCTATGCTAAGCAAATAAACTTTCATTATACCACGACCTCCACGAGCTCACTATTTACGGGTCATAGCAACAACGAAAATGACCCTAACTTGGAAACTACTCAACCAAAAATTGTGATTCAAGATCCTGTGGAAAGCTAATGGCTTTACCCTCAATTATCTAGGTGGTGAGCAGATCTAATTTCGCAGTTAACAAACTCAAAACTTCTGTACCATTAATCAGCATCAAAACCCGATCTACTCTCGACGACAATCGTATGTACACGCATGAAACAAAAAAACCTGAACTAAGCTGTCTCTAAGATCTACAAAAGGTTTAGCCACAGACCATAATGTGAATGACCCTCTACCATCAATGCAGTTATGTGAAAATAGAGATATGTACATTTCTAGAAACCTAACCAAGACCCACAATCAACTATTCTAAACAGTCTCAGGAGCTCAGTTCACATCTTCTATTGTTGAGTGAAACTCAATCCAGTCAGCAGTCCAAGTGCTAATTTGAGGAGTGCTTCCAATAATATTGTCAACATAGAAACCATAGCCCTCATCAGACTTGGCAGCTTTATGCATTTCAGCAAGCTTCCTTCCCAAAACTGACTGGTCTCCCCTATAATGGCCAAAATCAATGAACTCCATGATGATAAAAGAACCACCAGTTGGTAAGGATCCAACCTTGTATGGCAAAGGAACACGGGTTGATTCCGTGTCACACGTTGCTTACAAACCGAGAGCCTCCCCTCCAACCATAGATGGACCAATGCGCCTGATGGTCTTCACCGAGAAGGAACCAGCATTGCTATCATAGCGCCGAGCATTGCTAAAGCAACCTTCCCCAATGGAGCTAATCCTTGTAACTGCGTGGCCTTCCCTCGTAAGGATCCAACGAGGAAACAACTAGCGATGACAACTAAGCACACAAGCATCAATCCATGGGTCTCACGGGTAAGTAATGTCTTTGGGGAGGAGCTGATCTAGGACCGAATCGGCCCAGGCGGAGGAGCACAACCAGGAGGAGCGAGGCGGACGGCGGCAGACCATGGGAGCGAGCACGTCGGCGCGTGGGGCGGGCGGCAACAGCGCAGGTCAGCGCGCCAAAGCCGAGAGCGGCCGGACTAGTGGCGCCAAGCAACGCCGCGTCGGCCGCCTCCTCGCCTCGGCGAGCACCTCCGCCGCCTCGACCAAGACCAGCGCATCATGACCTTAGGTCACTCGCCGCTCGTCGCGATGGAGGACCCCGCCATTGTCGAGCACGGCAAGATGGGCGCCTACGGTGAGAGCTCGAGGGCTCGCCGAGAAGGAAGAGGACTTCGGACGCCTCGGTGCCGGGTAGTCACAGACGAGCCAGCGGCTCGGGACGGAGAGAGCGGCTCGGGCCTTGGCTGCCATGCGTGGTGACGAGAACGGGCTTAGCGGCTGGCTCATTGTGGGGAATTTGGTTGGGCGGCGGCCATGAGATGGGGCGCAAGGAAATGAATTGGGACATGAGAGGCAAATGGAAGAAAAAAAAGGGAGAATTAGGGTGCGGCGGCCAAATGGAAGAAAAGGGGAGAATTAGGGTTCTGCTGGTCTCTCTCCCTCTTAAATAGGTGAGAGGTCTTATGCCCTCTTGGGCCATGGGCCAAAAGGCCAAACGCTAAACCCTAATGCCCACTAGATTCTAATTACTATTACTATTAATTCCTTAATTACTCATTCACATTACAGGATATTACAGAGGGGAAGAGGAGAAAGGAAGGAGAAGAAAGGAAGAGGAAGAGGGAGAAGGAAGAAGGGGGATCTTCGCGAGGACTTCAGCGAGGTCCAGCAAGGAATTTGGTTGGTATATTTGTGTTCCCCAACAGCTATTTCAATTCTTTTATATGTGGTTTGTTGGTAAAATTTTAGAGTAGTACCCTGCTGTTGTAGATCGGTAAATCTGCAGCTCTGTTAATTCGTAAGTTTGAATTAGTTCCAAGTGAAATCAGCGTTTAGGGTCTCCTAGATTTATGTGGGTAATTGCAATAGCTTTCTGGAAAGTCTTGGATCGCAATTTTGCATGGATATATATTTAGTTACGATTTTTCCAATCCGAGTGCCTGCTCAATTATCTAGAATTGAGGCGCGAACATAGTTTCGCATATTAAGGTTTGGAAATAGATGAATCTGGACAGTTGATATTCATGAATTAGATATATTACTTTATTATGATTCCAGGAGTCGAAGTTCATATTTTTGGACAAGTAGAATGAAAGATATGGAATTTTCAATAGTTCATTGTTGTTTTGTCCTTCATTTGGGGACAATCGGAAAGTTTGTTCTGTTAGCAACCTTTGTTGCACATTGGAAAAATTATAATAAATTTATTATGGACTCTAGTTCTCTTTAGATTCCAGAATGACTTAGATCATTTTGTTTTGTTGTACCAATTAAAAGATATGTAATTTCTAAGTCGATAGTACCGAAGATGATAAAACTGTCTTCGAAATTAAAAACAATGGTTTAGATGAATTAATATGAACTTCTGATCACCTAAGAATTTGTGGGTGTGTGTGTGCAGATTCTAGAGAACTTGGATTCTTGATTTTTGGATTTTCAAGTTAAAAGTTATGTTTTTTCTTTGGTGGCTATCTGTTTTGGACAGACTGGGACTTGGCATGTAGTGGTATTGTTTTGGGTTGCCAATAGGAGCAAATGAGTTCATTTAGTTTTATTGCTATTCTTTGTGCAACTGAATGGTTTTATTAGTATGCTTTACGATTGTCAGGTGGTGGTGAGAACCAGAGATAGAGTCCTCATTTCGTCATCATCCGTCTCGCGGTTGAGGCAAGTGCAAGCAATGTAATGTAGTTGTGGTGTTAAATTCATGATAATTGCCATAGTTTATTTGTATGGAATTTTATCTATGATTTTGCCGCTGAATGTTATTCTCTCATGATGGGTTGAGAATATTAAGTTCATTTGCATCATGGCGTTCATTCTTGAATCTTGACTACATGGTAGCTAAGAATTGATTCTTTTGAGGTCCCTGTCGTGCATTGGACGGGCATGAGATCACTGTCATGTATTGGAAGGGCATGAGGTCCCCACACTCGTGGAGTGTGGGCTTGAGGTCCCTATGCCTGAGGGCACAGGCTTGAGTATGCATTGACGGATGCACTACTCCGCATTACCGGTAATTGCAAAGAAGGAAGAAAGTTGCATTCTTGTCATTTGCATCACATGAAAGTATAAGAGTTTCAATTATGGATTCCTTGCTGATGTTTATATGGGGATTTTTTTATTTTCTTTATTTGTTCATGATGTTTTGTCTTTACACTGTTGTACTTTGCTGAGTCGTGGACTCACGCTTGTTGTTGATGTTTTCTTTAGGTACTTCTCGAGGAAGCGACATGTAGGAAGGGTTAGATTTGGTGCACTTCACTCATGATCACCCATGGAAAATAAAATAGCACGTTTACCTAAATTCACATGATCTTGCTATTACTTTTATTCTCAGACTATGTTCATCCTTCGTGATGATTGAGTTTTGTAATTGGTGTAGACAAGTATGTATTATGGATGTTATTGCTATGCGTTAGTATTTTAGTACTTGATTTATTTACTCTTCCATGCTAGATGATTTCTAGTGACTTGCTTAGTCCTTCTTCCAAATAGAACCTTGGGTAATCCTGATATATTTTT
The DNA here is from genome assembly GCA_036346405.1 of Phyllostachys edulis. Lineage (NCBI taxonomy): Eukaryota > Viridiplantae > Streptophyta > Magnoliopsida > Poales > Poaceae > Phyllostachys > Phyllostachys edulis. The sequence goes on from CM070552.1 coordinate 16,542,229, forward strand.
ATGGTTCCGCTAATTGATGCTTGGAACAAGGCTATGTTTAGAATCTTGTTATTCAATATAACTTTGTTTAATGCTAGCGTATTAGATGTTGAAAAGCTTGTTGTTAATTGATAGCGGATAGAAGTGATTTGAATTGATGTGTTAGTTTAGTAGCATCCTTGGCTCAGTATTGAGCTGGGGTGTTATAGTTGGTATCAGAGTGGGCATTAGATATGTGGTAATTGAATCATTAAATTGACACACTGTGTATAGTAAGATGGGAAGGGATCAAGCATTGCATTTACGTTTTCGTTATGTCGCATTGAGCATTGCTGTTATGAATTGATTATGCTTATGATTTGATTAATATGATGGTTATGTGTGATGATAGTTGCTATTGAGAGGTTGAGGTCGTGGTTGTGACTCTGGGCTTTGCCAGGTTACACCACCGTTCGTGATATGAGATTAGTGAAGTGGTTACCCTGAGTACCATCGTTACAGGTACTGAGGGTGAATTCTTTTAGAAAAGTTGTTCTATTTTTTAGCTTGATTTAGGCCAATTCTGAGTATAGTTGTGGATGATGAATTTCCTTAGGATATTGGTTACAAGGCAGTTGTTGGGATTTCACTTGGTCAGTGACATCGCGTTAGGGCGTAATCGGGGAATGACACTTTGTTAAATCACGCATTGGAAAATAACATCGTGAACACGAAAAATTAAATGAATGACATCGCCTTCCGTTTCGAATTTTTAAATATAGAAGCTGAGCTCAAAAATTATCAATTTTTTGTGGAGCCTCCGACATAGTTTAATTGCTTGTGTATTTTTTCAAAACTTTATACGTTACGATTGTGTCTCTAAAATTCATTTATTTATACTGTTTGTAGGAATTTTCTAATATAGAAAATGAGGTCCAAACATTATGATTTTTTTCAGGTTCCTTACATAGTGTACTTGATTGTGTAAGTTTTCTAGAATCTTTACAAAATTAATTAATACAATTTCATAATGTCCTTACATTATGAAATATTAGACTCTACGACAGTGGATATTATGAAATTGCATTACTTAATTTTGTAAAATTCTGAAAAATTATACAATCAAGTCTACTATGTAAGGAACCCGAAAAAATCATAATGTTTGGACCTCATTTTCTATATTAGAAAATTCATACAAACAGATATATAAATGAATTTTAGAGACAAAATCAAAACGATAAAGTTTTGAAAAATACATAAGCAATTGCTTATGTTTGAGGCTCCACAAAAAATTGATAATTTTTAGCTCGTTTCTATATTTAAAAATGCTGAAAATGTATAACTCTCGGCGATGTCATTCATCTAATTTTTCGTGTTCATGATGTTATTGTAACACCTCACCCAACACCGAGCCTCGAATGCCACTAAACTACCTTTTCAACTAATATTCATTAACACACTATAGAATTTCAGCAACCAAAGCATTAATAAAACATCCATAGATCACAATAGAACATGAATAAAGACTTGACAGGCACGAATAAATAAGCGAGGGAAACATATCAAGATAATAAGTCTAAAACAGCACCAAATAGACTAGTCTAAAACATTCATCTAAGATTATTCAATCTCTGACATGTTCTAAAAGTAGTCCATCAATAATGAATCAAATGGTTCTCTTTGCAAATAATCATGTGTCTGAAGTATAAAACTATCCCATGTGCACTAGTCCCTCTCAATCGTAGCGCCATCAATGATCCCCTAAAAACAACAAAGAAGCAAGGGTGAGTCCACGACTCAGCAAATACATCAATAACAACGAACAACGATAAAACAACAGTATTCAATAACTTCATTATCATCCCATGTCCTTCTATTAATATTCTCATACCATTCTCTTATCTTTGTTTTCACACACATTCATCTCATATCTCAATGCAACTCTACTCTACATGTCCACATGCACTTCTTTTCACAGATACGCAGATAGCATGAGTGAACGCTCGCGACAACGTTCACTCTAAAGCCCGTTCCTCCTCAAGGATCGGGGACCTCCTCCACTCCCGTGGAGTTGTAATCAATCATGATCACCTTCTCATATGTAAAGTTGCTTATGAATGCAAAAATGCATAATTTCAACATATTCATCATATCCAATTTTCCTCATGTTCGTCAACAAGATATAGCCATACCATTCCATTGTTTGCAATTAAATAAGAATAAAAGCACAACAATAATGGTAATGAACGATAAAGAGATACAGTGATCAATCATTGATCGCTGTCTACCATGCACTTGCCTTTACTAGTTGCGACGCACGGTTTGGCTAGAAGATGGCAACAAGCATGACGTCTCTCCTACAATGAACACTCAAATCTCAAGACAAGCTACAACATCACAAGAACAACAATTAATTGACTTCGCTCCTACACGTCCCCCAAATCCACAACTCTTCTCCAATACCGAACAGTCACCCCTTGCTGTCCTGGTACTAAAAAGGGCGTAACTTTTGACTCACAAGTCCGATCATGGCAAACCACCCAATTCTGGAATCTGCACAAAGTTCCCCACATTTTCTTAAATTACCATGACTTCTAATTAAATCATCTAACCCACCGTTTTTATTCCAGAAGACTGATCTGTCATCTTCTGGACAGTGAGCCTTCTTAAATTCATAACTTGAAAATTACTTATCCGCTCGACATGATTAAATACTCTACAAAAAGATACTGAAATTATCTGCGATTAACTAGCAGATGATATTTCCAAAATTTGCCATTTAGGTACCCGAATAAACCGTACAACAAAACAGCTGACTAAAACCAATCTACTGTTCGATATCTCCCTAGAAACACATAACTACAAAGCATGCAGCACTAACTAGCTATTGTCTCATCTTTACTATTTAAACATATTTAAACATGTATGCATGCATAGAATGCTACGGCCAAACTAGTTAACTACTAAATAGCATTATCTAATTAATCTCTCTCTCCCCTACTATTCTAATTAATGAAACACATGCAACCCTATCAATTAATCTCTCTGTCCCTTACTTAGCCAATGGTACGTATGCATGCATACAAAGTAATCTTGCACTACTAATTGATTTTCTAGTGCTAGCAGCCAATCTGGAAAAGCACATCTCACGCTGTTCCAGCATGCATGCATGTAATGCATACAAAATAAAAACCTTGTACTACTAGTTTAATTCTCCTCCATACTAACCCAATTAAAATTGTAACACTCCAGCCCAACATGAGCCTGGAATGCTACTAAACTAACAATACAACCAATTAAAACTAAGACATTTTACTAAATTTCGGCAGAACCTGCTTTGTATAGCTAACTATACCGGAGGTTCCAATAGTTAAAAACAAATATCATAATTAAACAATCCAACATCCAGCATAATCGATAGGTATTCAAGTTATGCTAATCAACTAAAGCATAACTAAAGGTGTCCAAAATATGCTACTCATCACTATTACAAATAATCCAACAAGTAAAGCATAACCATAACAAATCCTTTAAGCAGTTTGCTCATTTATTAAGGCGTGATCTAAATTTTAATCAACTATAAAAGATTCGTGGCAGTGTGTGTCCGAAAATATGACTACCCCCTCCCATACATGTCGTTCTTGTAAGGGGTACCTAAAAACCACAAACAAAGCAGGAGTGAGTCCACAGACTCAAAGCAAAGTACAAATAATAAGATATTATAACACACCAAGATAACATCAAGATCCATTCTCAAATCTTTACCATACATCATGTCATATGCTTATGCAATGCTCAATGCAACCTTTCTCTTTAACTCTTTTTGCATTTTAGGTAATGCAAGGTATGCAACCGTCGATGCATACCCATGCTCGTTTCGCAAGCACAGGGACCAAGAGCCCAATACTCCGCAAGTAATGGGGACCACAAGCCCACACTCCACAAGTGTGGGGACCTCAAGCCCGTCATATACATGACGGGGACCTCAAAACATATATGCTTGGTCACCACGTGACCAAGCCTCAAACATGATCTCAATATGCACATGCACAGTTACTCTATTCATCATTAACATGTAATAGTAGTAACATCATACATGAATAGAACTTAATCACACTTTGAGCATTCACCAATATCAACACATATATCAATCCAACAACCATGTATAGCTAATATGTATCAAATACTCACAATCATGATCATGCATTCACTTTTAATCTATCAATCAAAGTACTTGCCTCAACCATGCAAAGATGGGAGATGCGCAGAGGGCGCTGCCCCCGGAACCAAACCACCACCTGAATAATTTTAATAAACATTCTAAGATAACAATTCTAGACCAAACATTGCTAGAAACGAACATATATAACTCACTACGCTCCCTAGCGCAACCCAAAACTCCATATCCCAAAATATCGATTTGTCTCCAAAACAGACAGTCATCTTCTAAAATTCATAACATTTTGTACAGAGATCCAAAAGGGGTGATATCTGACTTTCTGAAAAGCTTATAACATTTCCTACATAAACCTATTTGGTGAGCTTCCCAGATTCGGCCATATTCTATCCTTACCAAGCAGATCAAAATAATAACAAAATCTCGTCGGAGATTCTGGACAGCGAGACTAAAACTAACGTAACTTTCAGTCTATACATCAAAAAATTATGATCTTTATCTTTCTGGAAACCTTAGAAAATAACCTAGAACTTTTGTTTTGGTGCGATCTTCTAGAAAATTAACTAACTATTTGCTAACGATCGATTAACATAATCTGTCAGAATTATGACAGATCTGCAGAACAGCAAAGCTACGAAAATCATAACTCCTAATCCGTTCATCGAAACGACATGATCCAAAAACCTACGGAAAGATACTGGTGTTATCTACAATTATCTAGGAGATGGCCAGATCGAATTTCGTAGTTAAAAACCCTAAAACTGCAGAGAATTACAGACTGCCAGAAATCGATATAATACCCGATATTGCCAAATCTCAAAACTACAAGACTTATCGAACGGAATTGAGAGTTACCCTTGGAGATTGCACTGAAAGTTACGAGATCAACCACAAGACCCATCTCCCTTCTCTTCTCCCTTCTCCCCCTTCCTTCTTCTTGGCCGGCCACGAAGGGGAGGGGAGGTGGAGGCGCAAGGGGGGGGGGGAAACGAGGTGGAGGCGCAATGGGGAGGGGAGGGGCTGCTACAGTGGCGGCGCTACAGTAGCATGGCCTCCCCCTCCACTTGGATGGTTGCCCTAATGGGCCAAGGTGTTGTAGGCTTTTGGCCCACAGTCTAGGTTTTCTAAATTACGCAAGAATCCCCCTGGATTTTCTGTTAAATCACTTTTCTAATTGATTCTCCTCCCCGAATTCTTTTCTTCTTACTTAATTAAACTTGGGGTATTACATTCTACCCCCCTTAAACAGAATTCAACCCCGAATTCTACTCACGCTCTACGCCAAGGAACAATCACAACTAGGATTTACCAACAATACCACACACCTGCTCTGAACAATTCCGGATATTGCTCGCACATGCGAGACTATAATTCCTAAGTCGTTTTGCACTCGGACTTATGGGACCACCGCACCTTGATGCAACTGATGAATTACACCTCATCACTCAGATCGACCTAACCGTAACCACTCAATGGACAGACTCAAGATACGGTATTACACGCCGTCAACGGCTCTTATGAAACCTCACACTACAAATACCTGGAGCATTCTCTCAACACTGGGTCATACAAAACGTTATATACCTCGCTCGAGGACTCGAGACGGTTCTAGCGAATTGCTATCTTCCAAAATCCTCGCAACTTCCAGAACAAACAAAATATACTTTTGGTTATCATTCTTTTTGGGACCAAGCCACATAACTTGCACAAAAACATATGGAACTCTTGTTCCATCTCTCAGTCGATCTCTTCATCATAACAAGGAGAACCTCTGTTAAGCAGGGACGCGCAATATGACTTATTTTAATCAAACTTTAATAATCAGATTCAACTGAAACAAAGGATTCACAATGCAATTCCAACTTTCCTCCAAAACACTCAAATCCAAAATCGTAGATTCCTCATGAAAATCTTTTCACATTCCAACTAGGCAGTTTGCAAATAAACTCCACATAAGCCAAAAAGAAATAACTAGAATGCTCAAATCAAACACTTCATTTATTTTCCTGAACCAGAAAGAACCACCTTGCTAACATAGAGTCAACTCAAATTGCACATATTCTTCGTCATAAAACCCAACTCAAACAAGATCCAATAGAGCACTTCTCTACTCGAGAAAACATTCTTTTCTCACATGTTCTTTTAAGAAATAAACATTTCCCAAATCATGGGTTTCCAAATCATCACACTAACTCCTTTCTTTTAACCGACAACCCCAAAACGATCCTCAAACCGAAAGAACATCCACACTTATCTAGAGGGACTCTACTAATCCACAAAAGGATTCTCTAGTCCACTCCTATACCAAAGGAATTATTTTGACAAATGGTTTCCAATACCTCAATAAAGATTGTTCACCCATAACCACATCACCTCATTCATTACAGATAATCAACTCGAACTTCTCAACAAGACACTCTCATTTATTACATTAAAAGGGTTCTATCAAAGATCATCACACTATTGGAATCCACTCTTAATCTACTACTTCTACACATAGCCATTGAGCAACTACGGGTCTAGTATAGATCACCAAACCCAAATTCAATCCCCAAGGCTCCTATAAATATAATTGATTGTAATTGATACTGAAACTCTTAAATCGATGACTAAAATTCACACAATCCAAACATACTCAATCATTAGCACCGACATGTAAACATATTATCGATCAAATTATCTTTAGGGAGATTCTAACTCCCAAAGGATTACTCACTGAAGCCAAGTCATACATGACAACAACTCCACAGTTCCTACTGTCTCTTTAATTGCCATAATGATTATATTTCTTTGCTAATTCCTACTCATTAAAGCACACCATCATAAATCACCTACACAATCTCACAAAGTTAATTACCCAATCGCAATGCTCTAATAAATTTATCAAGATTCCATACTTTCGATAATCCCATCGTTCCAACATGGACAAAGGTTCTTGGATTATAATTCGCCATAGGTTCCACTAGTTATAACACGAATCAATTGTATTCCAACGAAAAACCTTCCATTTAAATAGAATTCTCTCCAAGAGTTAGGGTCAAAACCAGATCACCTTCTTCTGTTCTTCAAATAGATTGGTTCCGAAAATCTCACCACTACCATTTACTTGTACACCACCAACCAGTCGCTAAAATACACTTTATAAACTTGGCAACACAAGTTGGTTAATGCCTTTCTCAAAAGGAAGAAATAAACAAATACATGTTTCATCACACAAGAAAACGTTGTCCTCGGAGTGAGCACGAGACCAAGAAAAACAGTCAAATTGAAATGATCTCGGAAAACAAAATATGAGTCCACATTGAGGCACATGTCCCATAAGAAGGAATACCAAACCTCAGCCAATTATGAATTAAGCATTGCTTTTGAAACCTGAGAAACCCTCAAGTGGCCAATAACAAAGTTAAGTACGCTTCAAAAAGCTACAGGCTACAAAACTTGAGTCCAACCTCAAAGACATCTACTACACTCTTTCTTTTATCAAAGAAAGTAATTTTCTTTGATTGAAACATTTTTTTCCAACTCAAAATAAGAGAGCCTCTAAGTTCAAATCACATGAGTCTATTAAGAATCAAATAGAACTTTTCCAACACTTCGCTCTGCTCAACAAATTTGAGCTACTATACAAATCATGCGGTCCAGAAGATCACAAACGCAAAACTTAAGATATTTTCGCCTAATCTATTTCTCGAAAGGTGATCCAATTACTTTTTTTTTCTAAGAGAGTCATCACCACTCCAACAAGTTACAATCCTTTGCAAACCACCTTACTAACATCAAGAACAATACACTCCTAACAAGATCATTTTTGTCAATTCTTCCATCATAGAGCCCTCAAAGGCTCATCTACTGTTCCATACTACTTGTGTCATCTCATCCTCAAATAGAGAGTATACCAAAATCTTACAACTTCACCACAACAACTACTTTATTTTAGAGGGAATCTACTTCACAATTTAAAAGGTTATACCAAAACCCTTTCATCAAAGGCATACTATTACCCGACAATTTCACCATCATGCAAACACAGGTCACCTATTAAATCCCATCATAAACCTTTCCAGAAGAAACACAGTAGGTTATTTCATAATATTTTTGTTATCTTAATGAGATTGCAGCAGACAACCTGTTCCAGAGTATATCTAATACACCAACCGCACTATCAGAGCAAACCTCTTTTAACAAGGGCATGCAGCCGCAATTCATCCTCATAAAACACACGTGAATAAATCACTTTCAATTTCAACCCTTCACCTATTAGGAATGCTCACACTAATTTAGTATACACTAATTCCAATCTAGGGTTATCATAAACCATTGATGATTATACAATCATGGATGAATTGATGGTCCTTTCTCTATTTGTATTCCCACGAGCTTAAATAAGATCATCAAATAGCCAATTAAAGAAAATTCCATGTTATTATCTGCTAAGACCACAGTCAAACACATCCTTATATTTCTCTTCCTACACAGTTAGATTAATCTATTGAGACCAAATAATCCAACAAGTTTAGCAAACTAAACAATTCTAATGATCAACTATTTCATTAATGTTCCACACTTCTTAATAACTCTATTGATTCCAACTAAATATAGTCATACTCATAGTCCTAGCTCATCAAGAACTACTAGAGGACAACCTCAACTTATTCAACTTCCCTTTCAAGGATCTTAGTTAAGATCGATCTTGCACACACTGCAACCCAACTTGATAATCCATATCATATCCATTAATTGCTCTGATTATAACCTCTCACTTAACCATGAAAAAACATCGTTAAAGGGTTTAACATCTTCTTTCATAAAAGAGATCGATTAATCTTCAACACTCAAAATACGCAAGAGAGATACATCGAGTCAAAGCTTCCACGTATTAAAGGACTTGCAAAAGGAAACTTTCATTATCCAAAAACATCAAGCGAATAAATGGGTCATGTTTTCCAATGAGAAAGACAAACTCCAATATAAAGGTCAAACTTGACAATCAACTAAGTTCACCAGCCGCAAGAATAACTCATCGGTTGGGAAAACAATGATTGCTTTACGAGACAAATTTAGCCAATGAAAACACACTAACCTTTCTCAAAGCAACCCATCAACCGCAATGAACTAATATCCTAAGAGAAATTCATCGGTCACAACTGGACAAGAGTTGACCAAATTCAAATTCAAGGAAGAGAACAACTCTTCTAAAGATACTCGCTATCAACACCTGTACAAAGATATTCGATGTAGACACTTCACTATTCCTATACCACGAACGATGGTGTAACCTGGTAAAGCCCAGGGCCACAACCACGACCTTAACCTGTCAACATCGAGTATCCCAACACATTAATAATCATATAATCAATTAATGAGCAATCATACCCAATTCATATCAGCAATCATCAATACGGTATAGCGGAAACGTCAATGCAATGCTTTGCCCATTCCCATCCTACTGTGCATAGTGTGTCAAAATTAATAATTCCGATTACCACGCACCTACAAACCGCTCGATACTAATCAGAATACCCCAGCCCAACATGAGCTTGGAATGCTACTAAACTAACAATATAACCAATTAAAACTAAGACAATTTACTAAATTTCGGCAGAACCTGCTTTGTATAGCTAGCTATACCGGAGGTTCCAACAGTTAAAAACAAATATCATAATTAAACAATCCAACATCCAGCATAATCGATAGGTATTCAAGTTATGCTAATCAACTAAAGCATAACTAAAGGTATCCAAAATATGCTACTCATCACTATTACAAATAATCCAACAAGTAAAGCATAACCATAACAAATCCTTTAAGCAGTTTGCTCATTTATTAAGGCGTGATCTAAAATTTAATCAACTATAAAAGATTCGTGGCAGTGTGTGTCCGAAAATATGACTACCCCTCCCATGCATGTCGTTCTTGTAAGGGTACCCAAAACCACAAACAAAGGTGAGTGAGTCCACAGACTCAAAGAAAGTACAAATAATAAGATATTATAACACACCAAGATAACATCAAGATCCATTCTCAAATCTTTACCATACATCATGTCATATGCTTATGCAATACTCAATGCAACCTTTCTCTTTAACTCTTTTGCATTTTATGGTAATGCAAGGTATGCAACCGTCGATGATACCCATGCTGTGCTCGCAAGCACAGGGACCAAGAGCCCAATACTCCGCAAGTAATGGGAACCACAAGCCCACACTCCACAAGTGTGGGGACCTCAAGCCCATCATATACATGACGGGGACCTCAAAAACATATATGCTTGGTCACCACGTGACCAAGCCTCAAACATGGTCTCAATATGCACATGGTTTGCTTTTCAGGTGAGCCCTCCTTTTATTTTTGTCGATGTTGGGTGGTCATTAATATTTACAAAGGTGAACGAGTCGAACATGCTGGTGACTGTAGGAAGTTGTATACTATCACTGCTAAGTGTAGCTATAAATCTTGTATTTCAAATTAGTGGCACATGTAAGAGTCATTCTTCATTTTTTTTTCCTTTCCAGATATGGTTGTCGACTTAGCTCATTTGGTTGTGCAGTTAATCCATAGTAAGGGAGTTTGCCATGGTGAGAAGGGTTTGTCTGAGTTGCATTGGCAGTAATTTTGTTTTTGGTCATTGATTCTTACACTGTTTTTTTTTCTGTTAGGTGACATAAAATGTGAGAATGTGCTTGTTACTTCTTGGAATTGGCTATATCTTGCGGACTTTGCATCTTTTAAACCAACTTACATACCTGATGAAGTTGATCTAGATATGTCAAAATGCTTTTACATTGTTAAATCTATCTGGCCCTTTTAGCACTCTATTAAAATTCACATAAGTGATCTTTGCATAAATTTGAGCAAAATTATCACCGAAGATCTTTATGTAACTTGATAAATTTCGAGATGTTAACTATCCGTGGTGCATGTAATGCAAAGAAAAGATTGAGTAGTAAAAGTGGAGATATTTTTCTCCTTTTGATAAGGCTACAACAAAGAACGGTAAAGGTAGGTTGACAAACAAAGGTGGGAGCAAGATTGCATGTTTCCAAATTCCAATAGTATATCATTCGATCTTAACATAACTAGAGTCAACATTGGCACAATTTAGCAATTATCGACAAGTCGGTCTATCCGTAGTAATCTTCTTTGAAAGTCTTGACCTTCATCATATGTATTTTTGTTCTTTACTTTTCGAGGATACAACTGGTGGCCAGAAAGATTCAGAGCTTAATTCCAAGATACATAGAGACTCTTGATTGTTATTATTGTATATGATGTTGCAAGTTTGCTCTCTCTCTCACATGTTCTTTTTTCACTAGCTACTGCTTGGAAACCCACAAGCATACATCACATAAATGATTTCTTAAGCAAATTTTGATGTCGATGTGCAAAAGTTGCAATTTTGACTAGCAACTTCTTTTGTAGTTAATTTCAGATTAAATACAATTGTTCTGTCTTTCCTCTTTTCTCTTATTTTTTCTTTCATGTCAGAGGGGCAAAGTCTTTCTTAAACACTTCAAAGTGGATAGAGGAAGTCCGCACTGAGAGGGGCAGTGATGTTATCATTGTGCTTGTTGGGAACAAAACTGACCTTGTTGACAAGAGGTGAGTGTGGTTCAAATTGTTATCTGTTTTCTGTAGCTTTTATTGGTTGTTCGATTTATCTATTGGACGGTAACGAGTGCACTTTAGTTGCAGTAGTTCCATTTGATAACCCTTGGTTTTATGTGATGTGAGATGTAGTTCCATTTGGCTGTCTTTAAATGAAGATTTGCATGGTTATAAATTATATGCTATTGCTCAATATTTACGGTCAATTACTTGTAACATGAACTAATGTATGACATATATCGATATTTTTTTTATGCTTTTGAGTTTTGAGCCTTTTTAAGACTTCAGTCATTTGAGTGTGCTTATTTCCTGCTTAGCTACATTAGCTAAATTGCCAATGATTTTCTACCTCCTTAAGGTCCTAATGTAGAGATGATTAAATTACTATGCCGATCATTATGCTCGCGTCACAGATTTTCAATAGCTTTATTCTTTGAAGGGGAAATTATTTTCTTCAGTAAGCAATAAATCAATAAAGCCAAATTATATGATTTTTTTATGGGAGAGGTTCTTGTGTTTCTCATTCCTTTCAAGCCTTCATGTCCAATTTAATTCTTTTCCCAATCTGTTGCCCACATAAAAATGAAACATATACAGTAGTACACAGGTATGAACATATACAAACAAATCTGGATTCCAATTTGCAAAGCTGGGAATGATAGGATCGACATGTTTTCATGGAATCAAGCAATGTGTGTGTGGCTGATCAATCAATCAATCCCAGAAGACACATGCACCTTTTTATGATATATTTCCTTTATTTGGCTCACCTCATTGAAATAAATGTAAACCAACCCCTAGCCTCATGATAGCAGCCCAAGAGTACATGAGCATTGAGAGCTATTGATAGGTAGGTACTGTTTGTCTGCCTATAGATTGGCATTCTAGAATGCTGCATAGATATGCTTTAGATTAGATTTCGTTTTCCCTTGTGTTGCATAGATATGCTTTAGATTAGGTTTAGCAACACTTTAGATTAGATTTCGCTTTCCCTTGTTCATAATTAGGTTTAGCAACACTTTTCATGTTAAAGAGGAATGCTGACATTGTGAGGTGACTATTAATCTACTAATTAGCTGTCAAACTCTGACTTTCTTACTGGTTGTCTATGCATTAAGTTGAACCCTCCTTTTCTATTTCTCTATGCCAAAACATCTGGAGAGCACAAAAGAGATACCATGGTGCTTTTGCCTCTATTTTTTTAGGTAATTAGTAGCGCTTCTTTTGTTGTTACCTAAGATGTATATTTCACTTCAGGATAGATGTTGAAGCCATAGAGTTGTGGAAGAAACTAGATGAGAAGGAGGCACTACGAGTTCAATCAACTCAAGATCCTGAAAAGTTACGGAAAAGACTGCTGTTGCAATCGTTGAGGTGTTGCCTCTGTCAAATATATTATAATTAAGTATTCAGGGGATTTCTTCTTCTCAAGTTGGCAATGTTTCTATAAAAAAAATCTGGTGGGGCAAGAGAAGAGAAACCTAGAAGTGTTGGGAGGTCACCTGTGAAGCATGAGCGGGTTTATTCTTCACCAAATCAAGATAAAGTGCATGCTAGACCACAGATAATAGGGAAAAGATCAACCATGACTCGGTTGATACTTCTATTGGTTTGGGTAACAAAATTAACCAGCAGATCGCAAATCCTCCGGACAATTAAGAATGTCAAGATCCTCTCAAGTGAAGAAACCGCAAGGTAGTTCTTCTAAACTATTGCACCGAGACATCCGAAACTCCCATTCTCAAAACCATACCGCCTCGTAAAAGATTGTGTCATTGCCTAAATCGAGAAAATGCGAAGGCTAAACCTAAGCCTAGCACACGGATAGCTATGGTTGTTGAGAATAGGGCAAGTGTCACTTTGTCGATGAACGAATTGGCAAGTCGGATCACTCGAAGATGAAAGGTATACCGCTTTGCACCAACTAAGTTTATTTCTTATGCTCAAGATCCCGAAAAAGTTACGGAAAAGACTATCATTGTAATCGTTGAGGTGTTGCCTCTATCAAATATATTATAATTAAGTAATTACATTGGTTTGCTTATTTTTATTATTATGCAATTTGTCAACCGGTGGTTAGATATTCACAGAGGCTTTCGGATTTAGCTCACCATCGGACTATAGTGTCATTACAATGTTTTGGGCCAATTGGATTTGTGTGCTGTTTGTGTGTAATGGTCTGATGTGTAGCGATGTGTTATTCATGGCAACGGTGATGAGTCCATACAGACCTGTAATGATTCTTGCAAGTATGATCGCTTGATTCAAAGAACATCTAAGGGACTGAGTTGTAGAATTATTTGGATTTTAATGCTTTGGTTATTGCTTCAGTGTGCTGTATGTAGGTTTTTACTGTTGGTTAGTTTTGAAGTAATGTGTTCATGGCAATGGTGATGAGCCATTAGTCATTACAGACCTGTAATGGTTTTTGCAGAAATGATCGCATGATTCGAAGAGCATCTAAGGGACTGATTTGTCATGAAGCATATGCACTTTATTTTTATAGTCCATGTTTGTCATTTTATGAATGAGACATCACTTATTTTGTTGTATTCTTTGTTTCAGTGCTGTTGATTCTCACAGTGAGACATCACTTATTTTGCAACCGTGCCTTCCAGAGGTTTGCTGTGAAGACCAACAGACTCTTGAGAATCTCTTCTAAAGGTAGCATCTGTAGCATTTGTAGCTCTTAAACATCTCGTGCACAAAGTCACTCTGCTTTTTAATTAGGAAATATTGCCTCAATAGTCATGAGATGTTTAAGACATTGCACTAGGTTGACATGATTAATGCCCAATGAATATATGACTTATATATGTCTCACAAGATGAATGTTTGATCTGTCGATCTCATCAAAAGGTAATTTGATAGATGTTATACTTTATCAATTGTTTCTGCACATGCAGTTTTAAAATTGTAAAACAACTAATACTATGCATGCTGCCTTAATGCTGATGTAGAGGGTCCTCTGTGTTTCAGTGTCCTCTGTATCGTCTTGTACAAAAACATCCAAACAACTAAGCATATTCATAACTTCCCATCAGAATTTAACCTGGCATCATAATCTAGAAACCCCTAAATGATATCGCACTCGCACTAAAATTCCCACCAAAACCAGACAGAGATAATATTCATGACATTAAAAAAACCGCTAAAACCTACTAAAAATTCCTTAATGCCACAAAATAATGTACTAAAAACCGCGAGCAATCTCCCCTCGTTCACAATGTACAGGCAAAATTACAAAAGAATCCGCTTGCGTCGCATCACATGACGCGATCTTCACCAGAAGGGCTAGACGGGATCCTCCAACCCTCGAACGCTTTCGATCCGCTCCAACCTCCGGTCGTGTTCTGCCGTAACGCATTTCCACACCGCCAAATCGAAGGGATTTGTGAGGTACAGAGAAGGGGGCACGCGCAGGACGCTAAGCGTTATTTTGAGGTCGCGGCTCGCTCAAGCGCTTGAAGTAGACCTTGACGACGAGGAGCCCTTGTCGTGCTTGGCACGGACGGACTTGAGGAAACGGCGCGCCGACGACCTCGACGAAAGCAGATGTAACGGTGGCGCCGGATGGAAGTGGAGGGCGGCAAAGCAGAACGCACGGTGGAGGTGCGGGTGCTTGGAGCGGCGGCGATGGCGTGGCGCTTCGAGTGGCAACGGCAATGGGTGAGCAAGAGGAGGAGGCGGTGGCAATCGCGGCAAAGCAAATCGGGAAAGGAGGGATGGGAGGAGGCGGTGGCGGCGGAGGAGGGCAAGGGAGGGTGTAACACCCTGGCTATTCGGAAGCCAAGATGTCACCTAAATCATCTAACATACAACCATAATGCGGAAGAATTTGAATAATATCATCTAATGACATAAAGATATCGCTATTTAATAGAACCATTGCATGAAAATAGTCTGAATTCAAGCAAGTATATCAAAGGAATGATCGAAGATCTCAAGCAGTACTTAATCAACCATGACTTAAAGGAGGTTATCAACCACAGCTAACTTTGCTTATTACAGCTCATCAATTAACTAAGAAAAGATAGAATCAAGTTCTGTTATTGAAATTGGAGTATGGTGAAGTGAATGAATAGTGCGTGTCTACTCCCTCCCAATAGAGCCATCATCAACGATCACCTAAAATAAACAAACAAAGCAAGAATGAGTCGAGACTCAGCAACTACAGTGAATAATTGAACAAACAACAATTATGAACAAGGCAACATCTTTTAAGAATATGAACATAACACCGAATGAATATATGAATGAATGAAATGAATGGATTGAATGAAAGGAATGGACTGCACACATGCTTATACCGGTATAGCTAGTGACACACCCGTCGGTGTTCACCTAAGCCCGTATTTAACAAAATGCGGGGATCCAAATCCCATATGAAGAACGTTTCATACGGGTGTCCAAATCTGCCCACATTGGAATGGTGGGTCTTACGTGCCCATACTGGAATTGATGGGTCTTATAATCCACTCCCGTGGAAGGAACATGAAAATGGATGCATGTATTGAAATATGAATTATGAAAGACATCTTGTTTACACATGGAATTAACACATAAGAAAGGAACATAAACTTTGAATATTCTCATGGATCACAGAAAAGCACAATACTGAACATCAAGCATCCAAAGAATCATAATAACATCAAAGTACTTGCCTTAACCGCGGAGAACGGAGGATGTGAAGAGGGTGCTGCCCCCAGGACCAATCCCCCACCTGAATATAATTATAAAGCACGCTAAGACAATCATACTGGACCAAAAACACAACTAGTAGTATATACAAACTCGCTATACTCTCTAGCGTATTCCCAATTCTAACTCCTAAAGGTCGATCTGTCCCTTCTGTGGACAGTCACATTCTAAAATCCATAACCTTTAGTACCGAAGTCAGAATAGGGCGATCTTGGACTTTCTGGAAAGGTTATCAATTTATCCAACTAATCCTAGGTGACGAGCCTTCTTGATTCGGCCATCAAAAACCCCTACCAAGCTAATTAACAGAACATCGAATTCGTGTCGGGTTTTCTGGACAGTCATACTAAAACCATCATAACTTTCAGTACGTTTGTCCAAAAATCGTGTTCTTGAGCTTTCTGGAAAGCTGAGACAATAATATACAACTTTCATTATAGTAAAATCCTCTAATTATTCCTTTAGCTAATCTCTTAATCCAGATTACTAACAGCTGTCAGGATACCGACAGATCTGCAGAACAGTCATGCTATAAAATTCATAACTTCTGCTACAGAGCTCCAAATAATGCGATCTAGCACTTCACGGAAAGATGATGACATCCTCTATACTACTCTAGGAGACGTTCAGGACTGATTCTGCTCTTAACCACATCAAAATGTCGGTCTAACCTAATCTGTCCTGAGCAGTCCTAAATACCGACATTGCTAAATTAATTAATTACACATCTAATCGAGGGGGAACAGAGATTACCCTTGAAGAACCCGCTGACGAACGCGAGTACCACCCCGCGATCCCTCTCCTTCATTTCTCCCTTCTTCCCCTTCTTCTTGGCAGCACAAAAGATCCCAGCAGAAACATATGCCTCAGTAGCAGCCAGCAGCACTCACGTAGCCATACATGCAGCCAAAAAGTCTCTCTCCCCTACTAATCCATTAAACGCAAGCATGCTGCACCTTTAACTAATCATAGTAGTACCCATTAACTAGTCATAGAATAAGACAAAAACTAATTAACTACTAGTACTTTACCTACCTATGAAAAGCAGCAGCAGAACAACAAACGGCAATGGCTTCCACACAGCAGCGGTTGGGACCTCACACGCGCACTGCAGCGATTGGCCCAGCGGTCAACTGCAGGGTGCAGCACCGACACGGCAAGCGGGCAGCAGCACTGCGCTGGCCAACGGGCAACCGGGCGAGGAGCCGACGGCTTGCGCACGTGGGCAGGCGGCAGTGCACCGGGCGGGCAACTAACGGTTGGCGACGCGATGGCTGCGAGGGCAGGCGATCGGCCAAGGCTTCACACGCATGGGCCAAAGTTTCAAGCGCACGGGCGACGGCCCACGGGAAAAGAAAAGTAGCTAGGGTCGATTTCTGGAATTTTTTAGGTCCTCCTCTCCTCACGTCCCCTTTTACCCCCAGCATGAACCAACTCTTGACCGGTTCCAGAGAAACAATTTCTCTCTAAAATTCCAAAGCATCCCATTTTCACATATCCTCTTTTATCTAATTATGCACGGGTCCTCAAGAGGGTTATTTTCAAAATAACCCACTAAAC
The DNA here is from genome assembly GCA_036346405.1 of Phyllostachys edulis. Taxonomy (NCBI): domain Eukaryota; kingdom Viridiplantae; phylum Streptophyta; class Magnoliopsida; order Poales; family Poaceae; genus Phyllostachys; species Phyllostachys edulis. The sequence goes on from CM070552.1 coordinate 16,560,230, forward strand.
AATTTTATTCTCTCTAAAGCTTTTTGGTATTACAGAGGGCGTCGGGGAGAGAGAGGAGCGCCAACACGATTTAAGAGGGAGAGGGCGTTGAGGGCTGCAGCAATGCATGGGGGAGGAAGAAGGCAACTGCTTTCGTGAGTGGGAGGTGTGAGAGTAGTGGGAGGTAGGTTGCCGCGAGTGATTCGGTGGGAGATGATCTAAGCCGTCGGTTGATCGTCGATCGGACGGACACAAATGATGATGGGAGAACGGACGACGGTAAACTTTGTCTTTTAAGTAGTAGAGATATTCCAACACTTCCTTCCTTAACTAAACTTTCTACCCAGGAATACCATTTGGCAGAAAAGCCTTTCATCTTCAAGGTTTGAAGTAAAAACAGCCATTTTACTTTGTCATAAGCTTTCTCAAAATCTATCTTGAAAACAATTCCATCCAAATTCTTTTTATGTAATTCGTGGATGGTTTCATGAAGAATAACAACGCCATCAAGAATAAATCTCCCCTGCATGAACGCTGATTGGGATGTTCTAACAATCTTTTGAGCTACACCCATAAGTATGTTAGTAACAACTTTAGTAAAAAATTTAAAACTAACATTTAAAAGCCAAATAGGTCTATACAGTTGGATTTGCTTAGCATCAGCTTTTTTTGGAAGAAGGGTAATGAGCCTAAAATTCAAGCTAAAGAGAGGTAGAGAGCAGTTATGAAAATCATGGAACATGGCCATCAAGTCATCTTTATTAACTTCCCAAAACACCTGATAAAACTCGGCTGGGAAGCCATCTGGCCCAGGTGCTTTGTTATGGTCCATTTGAAAAATTGCTTCCTTTACCTCTTTTTAGTGAAAGATTCTGTAATGAAATTATTTTTCACATCCGAAACTTGGGGTATATCATTCGTAACAATATCAACCATAGATAAATGATTGACCTCGGATGGTCCAAATAAACCTTTATAATAATTGGTGATATACTTTTTAAATTGTACATCACCCCGAATTATTCCTTCCTCTTGTTCGAGCTGAAAAATTCTTTGACGTCTATGCTTCCCATTCGCCATCAAATGATAATAACAAGTATTACTATCCCCCTCCAAAAAAATTTCGCTTTGGACCTCTGGAACCACTTAATTTCTTCTTCTCTCAAAAGATGTGCCAATCTCTCATTAGCGTCTTTTTTAAAGATTAAGATCGTGATCAGACAACCTCATAACCTCAGCTTTTTTTTATCTAATTCATCAATTAAAAAGTTAAGCTCTATCTTTTAGTTTTTATACGTCCCACTGATATTTTTAGCCCACCCACGAAGAAAACGTCTAAGAGCTCGAACCTTACTTTGCCAAATTTGTAAGGTAGAATGACCACTTATTTCTTTTTTCCATACTTCCGCCACCAACTCCCTAAACCCCTCCCTATAAAACCATCCTAATTCAAATTTAAATAAATGTTGATGTCCTCTAAAAGAAGCCGCTCTCGTATTTAAAAGTAACGGCGTTTGATCAGACAAGGACCTTTCAAGAGCATTAACTGCAACCAAAGAAAATTTATGCTCCCAATCTGTATTCATTAAGACTCTATCCAGCTTTTCAATGGTTTGATTATGTAACGAATTGGCCCAAGTAAATTGTCTACCAGATAAAACTATTTCTGTTAAATCCAAGTTATTAATCACAGCATTAAACAAGAAAGGCCACATATACTCAAAATTATCTTTATTTTTTCACCTGAATGCCTGATGATATTAAAATCACCCCCAATTAAAATAGGAAGTGATTCTTTCCTATAGGCATGAACAAGTTCATTAAGAAACTTCTCCTTGAATTGAGATTGAGTCAGACCGTAAACAAAGAACAAGAACCCATTGAAAATCATCTTCTATGAAAATTTACATAAAAATCACCAAAGATCAATAAACCCAATATCAAAAACCATAGGATCCACCCTAAAAGGATACCCCCAACCTACCTTGTGTATGAGAAAAATAACACAAAAAATCCGCCCACCACAAAGATGTTAAGAATGGCCATAAAATATAGATGTTGTTCCTTAACCAAATCACAATATAACGATGTTTAGCCAAGTCTCCTGGACCTCTGCTATTCCAAAAAAAGATCTTTCATTTTAACTTTAATTTGAGTGGCCTATTCTGAATATTTTTCTTTTTTGACCTCTTTTTATTTATCACCAAAGTAAAATCAGATTGGTCATCCTTCAAATCACCATCTAAATCACTACAAAAATGGTTAAGAGTTGAGATATCTCTGTAATCTAGATTCTCATCCTCCATCTCCTCAACCGCTACATTTCATTTATTTTTTAATCTTCCTACTTCTAGCGTCTAGTATTATACACGACTGTGAAGATAGATATGCATCTATAGTACAATATACCATGTATGGACCAAACAAAGAGAGACAAAGATGTGTTTAATATGAGTACACAAAGTCAGGTTTATATGCAACAATAAACATTTTTAGAAATTGGGCATTTTTTCATAAGTTTATGAAAGATAAAAGGCAAAAGGAGCATATTGAAATGGAGAATCTATTGTATGAAACAAATATAGCGAACTGAGATGGAGTGTTTAATGTGATCAAACGAAGCCAGGTCTATATGCAAGAAAAAACATTATTTAAACTAGACAGTTTTTATTTGTTGTTTAATAAAAGATAAATGGCAGCAAGAGCATATTGAAACTGAGAATAATTTGAACGAAACAAGTATAGGGATCCCAGTTGTTGCGCAGTTTAGTAGCATATATAGGAAGCTTATAATATTACAGGATAGGATGAACATTGAACACTACATGCGTTTTTAGGAGTATATTACATAAAAGAAAGGAGAGTAGGTGATGTAGTAGAGAGTAGAAAATAAAGGAGTTTATAATATTACAGGACGAACATAGGATATGACATTTGTTTTGAAGAGTATATTACATAAAAGGAGTAGTAGGTGTTGTAGCAGAGGGCACCAAAAAACGATTTCAAAGGTGGAAGCAAAACAGTAGGTATGCTGTTGCATCATCTTCTGATGGAGTGACTGTAGAGATAGATTTGTTGCAGATTAGCACGTAAATTTTGCTAAGAGGATAAGGAAATAAACAGAGATGTGTCTAGACGATGGTATAGGTGACGTACCTAGAGCTAATTGCTGCTTCCTGCATCCTACCTTCTCTTTTTCTAAAGTTCAGTATCAAACATATCTTTGGATGGCGTAGATTTTGTGCTGTCAAATTGTTGTAAATAATGCTAGGGCGGAGTTTGAGCAGTTTTGGATAGTTGGGTGAGAAATTATGCAGTAGTAAGCACATGGTAATAAGCGGGAATACAAATTAACAACAACTCAAAATTTAACTTGTTAGATTCTGAAACAAGCAGACATCTGTTTTTGTAGGACAGATCCAATACTACAACTACGCCTATGTGGTAGTATTATGTAGATAGTACTAAAGTATATTTTTGTAGATATCTGTTGTCGCATAATTATATACATAATAAGACGGCGATAAAGCGACACTGATTTGGCTGGACAGCGTGTGAAATCTCTATACCATGTTTAATGTTGTTTTATTTATAAATGTTGCAGGCTCTAAAAAGGAATCCGATTTCTGTTGCAAGTTTGCATGAATGTGAGACACAAAAAGCAAAGAAAATAGATTTAACTAACTATATAAGACATGTTTTAAACCATGTAGGACTAATTTTGTAACAATAAAGAAATGAATGAATTAATAGACCTACATAATAGATAATTAGGTTTGTTGCTACCTATCTGAACATGGTGGAGGCCGCAAAGAAGTAGCTCTAGATTGTAAAAATTTATATAGCAAAGTTATTTGTACTGAAATTAAATAGGAAAATAGAAAGCTAATATGCGGTGACTTAGAGAGTAATAGTTTAAGATACTTACATCGATTGTTTTGTTTTTCCAGGACTATGAACGATATCTGTTTCACTGCTGAAGGAGGTTGTTTCTTGTACACTACTAGAAACCGCTTAGTTTCCGAGTAACTATGTGTTTCCCGATGTTTGGATGGTTTCATAGGACACTCGGGACGGGAAGTAAACACTCGGTAGAAATAACTTTCCCGAGTGTTTCCAATAGCACTCGAGAAATCAAGACGGGAGGCACATAAAAACGGGATCTCAACACGGTCTGAACAGGATGGAATATAAACCCGAGTGCATCAAAACGGAAACACTCGGGATCTTTTTTTTCCCACCGCACCCTTTCTTTTCCTCGCCGCGCCTTTCTTTCGCTTCTAACCCTATCTCCCCACTCGATATCCCCAATCCACGCAGCCGCCTCCCCGTCCTCCTACCTCCGGCTCTCCCCCCCCCCGGTCCCACCCGCGCCCGGCTCTCCTGCTCCCCCCTCCCCCCCGGGCGCCCCACCTCCTCCCCCGGATTTGGCGTCTCCACCCGCACGCAACACCCCCTCCAGCTGCTCCCGGCCCGGTCCTCCTCTCTAGACACCACCTCCCTTTGGCACCGCCGTTGGGCTCGACCTCGTGCCCGGCCGCACCCGCGCTCTCGCGCCTCTCCCCTCGGCCCGGCTCGTGCCTATTTCCTCACGTGTGTCCGCACCACTGGCTCGACACAGCTCCCCTACGGTCTCCTCGTGCGCATGCGCTCCGTCGGCACCCTTGGTGGCCTACGCCTCCTACTGTGGCTCGGCCCGGTGTGCTCCTCCCCCGGTGGCTTGGCCCGCCTCTGTGCTCCTCCCCTGTCGCTCACTCGGGTAGAGCGGCATTGGCCCGCCCGGCTTGGTTCCCCTTACGCCCGGATTTGGTTCCTGTCCCCTCTCTGTTGCTGGCCTTGCTTGGTTGTGACTTGCTTTGTGAAGCTTTGAGGTTGTGATTTGCCTAATCTGACATTCAGCACTTATTTATTTTTCACTTGGCTGCTATGACCTTTTGTATTTGGTAATGCTTCTAAACTTAACTTGTGGAGCCTGTTAAATTCCATATTTATGTTACTTCTGCTGTTCATTGTTTATCCGCACAAACGTCGACAAGAAGGTCCAGGGCGAGAAGTGTCCAAGGACTATTTACTGCACAAACGTCAACAAGAAGGTTTGCTACCATACCATTATACTCTACATCTATATATTCTTTACACTTTTGTTTCTATTTTATTTGATGCACTTGGTACAGGTCTCTCAGGCAGATGTGAAATTGTTCTTTGAGTCAATATGTGGAGAGGTTGGTCATTCTTTTTCTTTCCCTATTATACTATGTATGTTGCCACTGTAAATGAAATGCAATTCAAGCAACAACATGTTCATTCGCTAATTGCAGTTGCGATATCTCCATTACAAGTCTATCGGCTGAGGTTGCTTGGTGACTACCATCATTCTACTCCATTGCCTTTGTGGAGTTTGTGATGGTTAGCATGATGCCTTGTCTATTTCATATCTGTGTAAAATTGTTGCAATATACATTTCTTTTCATATGTATTTTTAGTGTTACCGTGAGTGCTAACACAAGATACTATTTTAATTTCTATAATGCTAAATTGTTCCATTTGGGAATTATATCATGGACATGCATAGCATGCCATATGTTTGCTTGAAGCGAGTTTCTTGTACTGCTCACGTAGCAAAAAATATGTACCATCGCTAAGATGTGTTTGGTATCTAAAAGAAATGTGCTTGCATCGTTTCTTCTGTTTCTACTCCTTTAGTCTTTCTGAACAATGGTCACTTGTTTATGAATGGTACCAGTTTGGTTGGTTGGTACCTGTGAGTTATGATCTGATTTTTTGATGTCTAGCATTGCACGACCATCTAGGTGGATCTTTTAAGATCATGTCTTGGAACCTGAAGGGGTCCTAAGTACCATCGATGGAAAAGTTACAGTATCAATTAACAAGAACTACTGTTGCTTGTTGTTGCTGTCTTCATGCTAATCACATTAACATGATCTTACTGAGCATTGTTTGTAGTTCGGGATATTTGTCAATTGTCACTACTATATGTGCTATATAATCGGTTTTTTTTGTTACATTGTCTTCTTTTTTGGGGTCCTTTTGATGCTGGGTATCTTGGAAAGTCAAGTCCAAAGATGCAAAAAATTTCTATAACAGTACTTGGGAACACATCTTTGGATAGTACTTTCATTAATGATGTTCGTAGTGTACAATAGTTACCACGCTAGCATTCGAGCTGCACCGTTTGAGGTTCTTTATGGACGGAAGTGCAGATCCTCATTGTGCTGGGATGCAGTTGGAGAGCGGGCAGTTTTGGGTCCCGATTGGGTTCAGCAAACTGTGGCCAGAGTAGTAGAGGTTAGGAAGAATTTGTTAGTCGCTTAGAGCCGATGTAAGAGCTATGCAGATGTCAGAAGGCGAGATTTTGAATTCGAAGTGGGGAACGAGGTTCTTTTGAGAGTATCACCTACTAGGGGTGTAGTGCATTTTGGTACCAAAGGGAAGCTTAGCCCGAGGTATGTTGGACCATTTCCAATCGTGGCAAGAATTGGGAAATCGGCCTATCATTTGGATCTTCTTGAGTCCATGCGCGGAGTTCATAATGTGTTTCATGTATCCATATTGAGGAAATATTTGAGAGACCCAGAACATGCAATTCCATTAGAGCCGTTGAGCATTGAGAAGGATCTTACTTTTAAGTCCCGGCCAGAGAAAATTCTGTAGGAGTCAGAGCGGGTTCTGAGGAACAAGACTTTGAAGTATGTCAAGGTTCTTTGGTCTCATCGGACTGAGAGAGAGGCCACCTGGGAGCTAGAGTCTCGCATGCGCGAGCAATATCCAGACCTGTTCGCTTCTGGTACGTGTTAAATTCGTTGATTCCAATTCTTTGGCAATTCGTTCTGGTGTTCATTTCGACGGTTAGAATTCGAGGTCGAATTCCGTTTAAGGGGGGTAGAATGTAATACCCCAATTAAAAATTAAACAAATAAGTGATTAGTACTGAAATTAAATAGAATTAGAAAGGAAATGAAAATTCAGAATTTGGAAGGTGTATTAGAACTCGGGCTTTCGGCCTATAGCTTTTTGGCCCAAGTAGGGAACCACTTAAGAGGGTGGGGGAGGCAAACCCTAACACTATAGCACAAGTACTGTAGCACCACCTACTGTAGCTTCACATGTTATCAGTAGCACATCCCTTCCTCCTATTGCTGCCAAGGAGAATCGAGGTGGAAGATCAAGGAAGAGAGAAGAAGAAGAAGGGAAAAGAGGGGAGAAAGGAGGATAAGAAGAGAGTTCTTCGTGGGGGATTTGATCCACGTCTTCCTAAGGGTCTTCAAGGGTAACGAAGTGCTTTCCCTGCTATTTGATGAGGATTAGTTGCTAAATCGATTAATTGGGACGGATCGTTTTGCTGATGGTAGACTTTCAATTCTGTCCAGTAGGTTGCGTGGCCGATTTTGGGTTCTTAGAGGCCGAATTTGAGTTGTCTGTCTTCTAGAGATATTTGGATAATGTTCTTAGCTTTCCGTGGCCGCCAAGAACACATAATTCTGATATACGGATCAAATGTTATGGTCTGATCTTTACCGCTGTCCTGAAATCCTAACGAGGAACTGACAAGTTGTCTCCTAAATTATGATTATGTTAATGGTAGATTCAGGATTTTCACCCAACTAGGTTATTGTATAAAATTTTATAACCTTTCCATAATGTTAAAGAACACCCTAATCGGAGTTGTAGATCAAAAGTTGTGATATATAATCTTTATCGATGTTCTGCTCGCTCAGGCGAGAATCTGTCTTGTTCTTTCTCCCACCTGTTAGCATTTTAATTTGGCCGAATTGGGAAATCTCATTAAATAGGATTTTGTAGTTATGTTCGTCAAGTTTCCTTAGGATCTAGGCTCACCTCGTTCTAAGTCCCAGATCAATAGTTATGAGTTATTCCGTGCTGTTGTCCAGATTCATTTCTGTAATTGAGTTGTCTGTTTTCAGAATAGGTCCAATATTTAATAATTGGGTTGTCGGGAAAATGTAATAGAACGTTGTTGGTAGTGTCTTGTGCCATGTTGTTCTTATTTCGAGTAATTACTTGTGTAGGCGGAGAGGCTTCAGGTTTAGGGGCACTTTCGTTGCCTACCAACACGTCGCAACGCGGAAGGCAAGTACTTTGATGTTCTTAAGATTTGTGAATGCTGAATGCTTGATGTTCGTATTGTGTTTTTCTATGATATATGAGAATATTCAATGTTTATGTTCCTTTCATATGTGTTATTTCCATGATTAGAGATGATGCCTTTCATTGTTCATATTTCATTCCATGCATCCATTATTCATGTTTCATCCACGGGAGTGGATTATAAAGACCCATCAATTCCAGTATGGGCACGTAAGACCCACCATTCCAATGTGAGCAGATTGGGACACCCGCATGAAACGTTCTTCATACGGGATTTGGATCCCTGCATTTTGTTAAATTGTGGGCTTATGTGAACACTGACGGGTGTGTCACTAGCTATAACGGTATAAGCATGTGTGCAGTCCTTTTTCATTTCATTCAATCCATTCATTCCATTCATTCATATATCCATTCGGTGCTATGTTCATATTTGTTGTATGTTCATGTATTCACTGTACTTGCTGAGTCTCAGACTCATTCTTACTTTGTTTGTTTATTTTAGGTGATCATCGATGATGGCTCTAACGGGAGGGAGTAGACACGCACTAATCATTCAATTCACCATATTCAAGTTCAACATTATGACTTAGTTTATATCTTTCATTTGTTAATTGATGAACTGTAATAAATAAATTTAGATGGTGAATGATACCTTGTGCTATGTTATGGTTGATTAAGTACTACTTGTGATCTTTGATCATCCCTTCGTTATAATTATTTGGATTCATACTATTTTCCTGCTATTGTTCGGTTCAATGTTGAACTCTTTATGTCTTTAGATGAGATATTGTTAAATCCTTCTGTATTATGGTTGTATGTTAGTTTATTTAGGTGACATCTTGGCTTCCGAATAGCCAGGGTGTTAAAATCTCTTTCAACCAAATTGGTGGGATGTCCACACTCTGTTTTCTTGAGCTACACTTATTCAAGTTACACTTGCTACACCGGAATTGCAGACTTTGTGCCTCCTGATATTGACACAGTTGGGTATGTAGCACGGATTCAGAATGAGTACTATCATTTACTCTGTTAGGAAATACTAACACGCTCCTCTTTTTCCTCTGTTGAAGTTACCGAGTATTTGTTGGTCACGAACAATAGGTGGTATGCATTTCACAATGAACCTGCTAGTGGCACCGATCCTGAAAATGGTGAGTGCCTAGAGTGAAGTTTTTGTGCTATGTTAGTCAAATGAATTCTTCCTCATCATAAGTACAAATGAGGGTAATATATTTGATATGCCATGCCCATGTTATTATCTTCCGCTAATGCTTTATATTGATAGGCAAAAAGAAAATATTGTTTGAGATATTCAGTGGTTGGTGCGATAATGTCGTAGATCTGATAAATGCAACTGAAGAAGAAGCAATTATTCATTGAGATATACATGATGGACACCTACTATGAACTGGGGAAAGGTCATGTCACTTTTCTTGGTGATTTTGTCCATGCTATGTAGCCAATCTGCTACAACTTGTTTTCCGAAACAAGCAAATTTCAATCTGAGGTATGTGCTATTTGCCCCAGTCTTTATTAAAAAGTATATGTTTCAGGGTAAGCCAATTGATTTTATTTTGTTTGTGAGTAGGTACTGAGGCTAGGAGTTAATATTCCTTTGTCCACATTGCTGAAGGCGAAAATTTGATTCAATTCCTTCATGAACCATCCAACAAAAAAAAATCAAGATGCTGCCTAGTCTTTTTGTCAGCGTTATCTATGTTGCTATGGTCATTCTAGTTCCTGTTCAAATTGCTAGTCAATGGGCACCTAAGGTGTTCCCATTGGATATCACGTAAGTATTCCATTTTTGTTCTTCATTACAAGATGTATCCGCGTCTTTAACGACTCGACACATTTATTTTAATATTTGTGAATTGCGACTACTTAGGGCACATCATTTTGGCAAGCACCATGAAATTATGCAGAGTTACGGTGTTGTTTTTCCGAGGTTGCTCATTTGCAATACCCTCAAATACGTTGAGCCCGGTGCATTAGTGGAGAAGGTATCGGTATTGGTTTGCCACTACTAGACATGCTCTTGGTTTATCAAATTTGTTGATTGTCCGGTGTTGGCTTCAAAGATTGAAATAAAATGTTTTTTGGGTGGGGTTGTCTACTCCATGGATGTATATCGGCTCCACATAGCAGACTGTATTTAGCCTAAAATATGAATGTTGTGCTGAGTGTGAGGGGTATATATGTGAATGTTGTATTGTGAACTCAAACATTATGTCAATCTTGTCGAATCTATATATGTAATGATTTGTGGCTAATTGGTGGTATTTTTCTTGTTGTAGAATGTATGGTCTTTTTTATTACTGAGTTTCCTGTTAGTGTGGTTCAAAATGAAACACATTGTATGTACGGATCAAAAGTTATGATAGTTTCATTCCTGCTGTCCAGAATTCTGATGTGATTGATCTGTCAATTTGTCTTTTAAGATATGTTTAAGTTAAATGCAAATTCAGGGTTTCCACCCAACCAGTTTGTTTTATAATTTTTCATAACCTTTCCATAATGATAATGAACGCCCTAATCGGAGTTGTAGATCAAAAGTTGTGATCTGTTCTTTACTGTTGTTCTATTCGTCTAGGCAGAATCTGTCTTGTTCTTTCACCCACCTGTTAGCATTTTATTTTGGCCGAATTGGGAGATCTCGTCAACTAGGATTTTGTATTTATGTTCGTTGAGTTTCCATAGGATCTGGGGTCACCTCGTTCCGAGTCACAGATCAATAGTTATGAGTTTTTCCGTGCTGCTGTCCAGATTCGTTTCTGTGATCGAGTTGTCTGTTTTCAGAATAGGTTTAATAGTTAATTCTTGGGTTGTCGGGAAGGTGTGGTGGAACGTTGTTGGTAGTGTCATGTGCCATGTTGTTCTTATTTCAAGTACTTACTTGTGTAGGCGGAGAGGCTTCGGGTTTAGGGGCACCTTCGTTGCCTACTAACACGTCGCAACGCGAAAGGCAAGTACACTAATATTCTTGAGATTTGTGAATGCTGAATGCTTGATGTTCGTATTGTGTTTTTCTATGATCCATGAGGAGGTTCAATGTTTATGTTCCTTTCCTATGTGTTTTTTTCCATGTTTAGAGATTATGTCTTGTTCATATTTCATTCCATGCATCCATTATTCATGTTTCATCCACGGGAGTGGATTATAAAGACCCATCAATTTCAAGATGGACACGTAAGACCCATCATTCCAATGTGGGCAGATTTGGACACCGATGAAACGTTCTTCATACGGGATTTGGATCCCGTATTTTGTTAAATGCGGCTTAAGTGAACACCGACGGTTGTGTCACTAGCTATACCAGTATAAGCATGTGTGCCTTTCTTTCATTTCATTCATTCCATTCATTCAGATATTCATTCGTTGTTATGTTCATATTCTTTAAAGATGTTGTCTTGTTCATATTTGTTGTATGTCCAATTATTCACTGTACTTGCTGAGTCTCGGACTCATTCTTGCTTTGTTTGTTTATTTTAGGTGAATGTTGATGATGGCTCTATTGGGAGGGAGTAGACATGCACTAATCATTCACTTCACCATATTCCAGTTTTAATAATAGAACTTGGTTATTGCTTTCATTCGTTAAGAGATGAACTGTAATAAATAAAGTTAGATGTGGTTGATATCTATCTCTATGTTATGGTTGATTAAGTACGGCTTGTGATCCTTGATCACCCCTTTGATATACTTATTTGGATTCAAACTATATTCCTGCCATTGTTCTATTTAATTTTGATCTCTTTATGTCATTAGATGAGATAATGTTTAAATTCTTCCGCATTATGGTTGTATGTTAGATTATTTAGGTAACATCTTGGCTTCCGAATAGCCAGGGTGTAACAGTTGGTATCAGAGCGGGCTTTAGGTCTGTGGTAATTAAGTTATTAAAATGACACACTGTGCACAGTAGGTGGGGTTGGGTAATCCATTGTTTTCGCATTTCTATTGTTATGTTTCATTTGTTGAGCAATTGTTGAATTGCTTCTGTACTATCTTTCTTGTTGTTAATCTATGATATGATGTGATATCTTATATCTATGAATTTATTCTATGATTGTCATGAGATGATCCTATATATTCATAACTGATTACATTGGTTATGCGTGTTGATAACGGATGTTAAGAAGTTGAGGACGTGGTTGTCACTCTGGGATTCACCAGGTTACACCACTGTTCGTGGTATGTGGTTAGGGGAGTATTTACCCCGAGTACCATAGTTTCAGGTGTTGAGCGCGAATTGCTTTAGACAGTTGTTCTCTTCCTTGATTTCTGAATTTGGCAAATTCTTGTTCTGTGGTGGTTGATAAATTTCTCTTGGGTTCGTGGTTCATGGTAGTTGATTGGTCTCAATGGGTCTCTAATGGTTATCTGAATCGATTATTGTTTTTTTTCGACTGTTGAATTGCTTTTACTACTTATGATTTTTGTTAATTGGCGAGAATGAGATTTCCATGGTTGTTCCTTCTTTCTTATTAGAAAAGAATGATGTAATATCCCATTTAATTAATAAATAATTGAGGGATTAGAAGAGGTATTTAAGAGTGAAATTTCAGAATTTAGTGAGTTGAGGAGAGTAGTGGGCCGTCGGCCCATAGCCCAAGTGGGGAGCCCAACTTAAGAGGGAGGGGAGACAAAACCCTAGCACTGCTACAGATACTCCGCCTGCATCAGAGCACCGCCAAGACTATAGCAACCGAGGTATCAGAGCAATCTTCCCGTGATCGCTATGCCAAGAGGAGAAAGGGAGGAGAGGAAGGAAGAAGAAGAAAGGAAGAGAAGGGAAGTGGAATCGCGTGCTAGTTCATCATCTTCCTGTATTCTTCAAGGGTAACGAAGAGTCTCCTCGCTGTATGTTTTGTATTAGACGCAATTATGATTTCGTTTAGTGGATCGATTATCAACTATCGCTAGACCGTGTTCTGTCCGAAACTTGAGCGGCTGTTTTCGGTCATCTATAGTCTGAATCTGTGGATTCCGTCTGTTAGAGATAGTTGGGAATTGTTCTTGGCTTTTCGGAGCCGCCAAGAACACCCAATTCCGAATTACGGTCTGCGAGATATGAATTTTATAGCGAGACTGTCCTGCCAATCTGTCGATATCCTGACAGCTGTTAGTAATCTGAATTAAGCCATTAGTTAAAGAAGAAATTAGAGGATCTTTATATAACAAAAAATGTAGGTAATTTAATTACCTTTCCAGAAAGTCCCAGATCACCTTATTTGGACCCCTGTAGTGAAAGTTATGGATTTTAGAAGTTGGCTGTCCACAGAGGGGACAGATCGATTGTTAGGAGTTGGAAGTTTGGAAGGCGTTTGAGAGTTTAGCAAATTCGTTTGTGCTATTAAATATATCTTTGGTCCAGTATATTTGTCTTAGCTTGGGTTATAATTATATTCAGGTGGGGGAGTGGTCCCAGGGGCAGCGTCCTCCTCGCGTCCACCGTTTCTGCACGGTTGAGGCAAGTATCCTGATTGTAGTATAAATACGATTGTTTGATGTGATTGCTTGCGTTTTACTCATACTAGCCATACATGGATGATTGTGTGATGAGTATGAATAAAGCTTGGTGAATGCATGTTTATGGCTAAAGATTACCTTTGTATGTTGTTAATGCCTTACATGTTATTTGAGATCTGAGATTTTGGTATGTACTTGTTGATTCATATGTATGAAAGATAGAGTCATAGTACATACGCATATTGAAGATATTTAAGACTTGGTCACGTGGTGACCAAGTATATACAGTTGAGGTCCCCGTCATGTAAATGACGGGCTTGTGGTCCCCACATTCGTGGAATGTGGGCATTGAATAGAGGTCCCCATCATGAAGATGATAGGCAATGATCCCTATACTCATGGAGTATAGGCTCTTGGTCCCTGTGCCAAAGGGCACAGGCAAGGGTATACATCGACGGTTGTATACCCCGCATTACCAGTAAAATACGAAAAGAGATAAAGATAAAATGATGTATTGCATGTTCGCATTACATAAGCATGAGAGTTGTCTTAGTGTAATGTTTCTTATGGTATGATGATGCTATAACTGTGAGTTATTGTTTCTTTATTGATACTTGCTGAGTCTTTGGGCTCACTCTTGCTTTGCTGTGTTTTTAGGTACCACTTGCAAGAACGACATGCATGGGAGGGAGTAGGGTTGCTTGGATGCACTCACTACCACGTGACCAAGTCTTAAAGATGATAGCATGATGCATATAAGTCAATCCACTTATCCAATATAAACATGTAATGATCCACTTATCCAACATAAACATGTAATAACCAGCAGCGACATATATGAATAAAGAACATACACATAATACTAGCATTCATGAGTAATCTCTCTTAATTACTCTACCACTAATTGTACTTGCCTCAACCGTGCGAAGCTTGACGACGCGAAGAGGGCGCTGCCCTCGGAATCAAACCCCCACCTAATATAATTTTAACAAACACTCTAATAGGACAATTCTGGACAAGACGTTGCTAGAAGCAAATATATAACTCACTACGCTATCTAGCGCAACCCAAAACTCCAAATCCCATGACATCGATCTGTCCCTCAATGACGGTCCTCTTCTAAAATTCATAACATTTCATCCAGAGATCCAAAAGGGGTGTTCTTTGATTTTATGGAAAGCTTATTAATTTATATACATAAACCTAGGTGGTGAGCTTTCCAGATTTAGCCATATTATATCCTTACCAAACAGTTTAATAGAACAACTAAATCTTGTGAGGGGTTCTAGACAGAGAGACTAAAACTAACGTATCTTTCAGTAAAATTATCCAAGATTTACATTACCTAGCTCTCTGGAAACCTTATAAAAATACCTGCAACTTTAGTTTTGGTGAGATCTTCTAAATAATTCATTAACTATTTGCTAATGACTGATTAACATTAACTGTCAGAATTATGAGAGAACCATAGAACAGCGACGCTACGAAAATCATATCTCCTGATCCGCTCATCCAAACAACCTGATCCAAGAACCTATGGAAAGCTACTGACGCTATCTACAACTCTCTAGGAGATGGCCAGACCGGATTTTGTAGCTAACAGCCCTAAATCTAACGAACACTACAAATTGCCAGAATACTGATCTAATACCGACATTGCTAAAATACAAAAATTCACGACTAATCGAATGAGATCAGGGGTTACCCTTGGAGAATCCGCTGAAGAACACGAGTACCACCCCGCGATCCCTCTCCTTCCCTTCTCCCTCCTTTTCCTTCCTTCTTCTTCCTTTCTCTTCCTTGGCCGGCAGCACCCGAGGAGGCTTCTCCCTTCCTTCGTCTTGGCCGGCAACGACACTGTAGCATGGCGACGGTACTGTAACTACCCTAGGGTTGCCCCCTCTCCTTCTTCTGTGGTCGGTTGCCCTTCCCCTTTGGGCCTAAATGCTGTGGGCCGGAAGCCCACAACCCAGGTTGTTCAAATTATGCATAAACCCCCCTCTAATCAGCCACTGTCAGGGCCATTTAGGTATTTTATGGTGCTCATCAATGCTTCCTCAAAATGGCCCCATGCTTTTGTAAAGCTAATCTCGCAAATAATTAAAATTAAGAATAATTCCCCTGATCATCATGTGAAGTCCATCAGAATGGACAACGCCAAAGAATTTACTTCAAAAGCATTTGATGATTATTGCATGATAATGAGAATTAACATTGAGCATTTCGTACCACATGTCCACACCCAGAATGGACTAGCAAATTTTTGTAGAATTGTAATTTATCAACTACATGTTGGGAACACGCAGTCCTGCACGCAACAACTCTTATCAACTTTAGACCATCGGCATATAACATCCATTCACCTATGCAACTAGCACAAGGGTCACCACCTAAAATTTCTCATGTTTGTAGATATGGTTGCAAGGTTTATGTACCTATACTACCACCGCAGTGAACTGCAATGGGCCCTCTCCAAAAGTCTGGGATATACGTTGGTTATGAGACAACATCTATGATCAGATATTTGGACCCCATGACTAGAGATTTGCATTCAGCCTGTTTCGCTGATAGCATATTTAATGAGGATAGTTTCTCGTCATCAGGAGGAGGAAATTAACCCCTTGATGAAAAGTGTTAGGAAATAACGTGGCAAGCCATGGGAATCCATGCACATAACCCGCACACTAGTGAAGAAAATAGAGAAGTCCAAAAAATAATTGATTTGCAAGTTTTAGCGAATCAACTGCTTGACCACTTTAGTGATTTGAAGAGCGTGACCAAGTTACATGTGCTTGTACACAATGCACCAGAGAGGGTTAAAATACCAAAGAAAGTTAAAGGTATCCCTAATCCCGTCCAGAGGCCTCAGAAAAGAACGAGAACTCCAGCCCCTCGAATCCAAAGTAACCGGGGACGCCTGGTGAAAAAGGATAAGAAGGACTTGACACAGCCAATCACCAAAATTCCCTAGAACCAGAAGGGGTGCCAATTGAGACCTAGCACCAGTATGGAACCTTCAGGAAAAGGTATATCGGATTTAAACATTCCCACAGAGGGAGACATCAGCAGGGATGTGTGCGTACATATCGGAGCTGAAAAACTAAAGAGACTTGCCTCCATAATTGAAAGCAGCGGTGAGCAAGTAGAAGCATTAGAAGAATCGCCCCATGAAAAAATAGCTATAAAATATATGACCACGGGAGAATATATGAATAGGACAATAGCCATTGTCGATATTTATTTTGCAAAGAAAATCACCACAATCATTGATCTTGATCCAGAGCTCAGATCGTCAATGAATGTAAGAAAAAATTAGATTGGGAAGATTGGAAGAAGGCAATAGAAACTGAATTATTATCTCTGAATAAAAAGAAATGTTTGGACTTGTAAGTCAGTGACGCCTCCCCATATGCACCCGTGAGAGCATAAATGAGTATTTGTTCGAAGAGAAATAAAAATAATGAAGTTTGTAAGCAAGGCTCGTTGCATAAGGTTTCACTCAACGTCTAGGAGTTGATTATGAAGAAACATATTTCCCAGTCATGGGCGGAACTACCTTTAGATATTTAATCTCAATGGCAGTAAACTTGAATTTAGAAATAAAATTGATGGATGTGGTAACTGCATACCTTAATGAAAATTTGGATTCGGCCATTTATATGAAGGTACCTGAATGTATCCCTATCCCAAACCACGACAGAGCAAATAGATATCTGTACAGTATGAAACTCAGAAAGTCATTGTACGGACTTAGGCAATCAGGCAAGATGTGGTATAATCACTTGAGCGACTTTCTATACAAGAAAAGCTACACGAGCAATACGGATTATCCTTGTGTATTTATACGACGATCCCAGAATGGATTTTGTATAATATCAGAGTATGAAGATGATCTGAATATCATCAGAAACTTAGAAGAAATTAAGAAAGTAAACTCTTACCTAGAGTCGGAGTTCGAAATGAAAGATTTGGGTAAAACCAAATATTACCTAGGCTTGCAGCTTGAGCATGCCCCTGAAGGGATATTAGTGTATCAGTCATCCTACACTCAAAAGGTGTTAGAAAGGCTCGGCTTTGAAAAGGCATACCCTTTGAAAGTGTGCCAATGGTCGGGAGATATTTGCAGCAAGATAAGGATTCGTATAGACTAGAGAAGAGGGGAAGGAAGTCCTGGGACCAGAATTCCCGAACTTAAGTGCAATAGGAGCACTCATGTATTTAGCAAACTATACTAGACCGGACATTGCATTTGCTGTAAAGCTATTAGTAAGGTATAGTGCAGAACCTACCAAAAGGCATTGGCAGAGAATAAAGGACATCTTCCGATATCTCCAAGGAAGTAAAGACCTTGGTCTGTTCTACAGAAAGAACCAAACTATAAATGACTATGCAGATGACGGGTATCTGTCAGACCCGCATACAGCCAAGTCGCAAACATGTTATGAATTCCTGTGTGGTGGAACTACATTTTCATGGAAATTGTCTAAACAAAGTCTTGTATCGACTTCGACGAACCACTCAAAAATCATAACATTGTACGAGGCCTCACAAGAATGTGCTTGGCTTTAGTGGATGATTCACCACATTTAGCAGTCGTGTGGATTGAATACCGCGCAAACCTCCACTATTATCTATGAAGATAATGCAGCTTATGTTACACAAGTGCATATAAGTTATATGAAGAGTCATATCACAAAGCATATCAACTCCAAGTTTTTCTATGCTCTTGAATTGCAAAAAATGGACGAAATTAAAGTACTGCATACTAAGCCATATGAAAATCTTGCAGATTTATTTACTAAGTCACTTCTAGCATCTAGCTTTAAAAGATACATATGTAGAATTGGAATGATGAGACTTAGAGAAGTGCAGAATTCAGGAGGATAATCTTCACGAACTCATTATTGAAACTTGATCATGAAGATCGGGTACCTAAAGAGAAAATCCTGAAGATTAAATGAAATTGGGTGGATTGTACTCGTTTTTCCTTGACAAGTTTCCTGAAGTTTCTCGGCTAAGGTTTTTAATAAGGCAATTCGTACAATGTAACAGAACGTGTATTATGTACTCTTTCTCCAAAATTTTCTCACTAAGTTTTTATGGAGTTTTGACGAGGCATGAACATATGTCGATGAGTGCCCAAGGGGGAGTGTTGGGAAACTACGGGCTTGGCCCAACAGTCGGCCCATAGGTGTGCGCCCCATCTAAAACCCTAGCAGTGTGTCTAGTCTATAAATAGGGGGTGCTAGTTATTGTAAAAGGCTGATCATGAGAAGAGAAATAAAGAGAAGAAAGAAGTCTCCATTATATCTGTGTGTTCAATCCACTATTTATTATTGCATTGTTTTGTGTGATTCTACGCTTGTCTACGAGGTGATCGAACGGATTGAACTCATCAGCGATAGTTCTTCAACAGTTCCTAATGGATACGATTCCCTAGAGTACTCTGGGAGAAAACTGCAGTGGTCACTTGCGAACCGTGAAGGCTTGACTCACTAACAGATGGGCATTTCTAAAATAACCTGTCATGTTTTTGTTGTTCACAGTAACCCTAATAGTGCTGACGGAGTGGTAAATAAGGAATGAAAGTTGAAATCGAATGGTAATAAAGGGAAAAGCAATTTTCCGATGACATATGAGAGATCAGACCAACTTATAGTGACAAATAAAGATTTTTCTCTTTTTCTAACTTGTTGCTTGTGGGGGTTTGACATGTAATAACATATATTGGAACTCTATTTTCAAATGTTTGGAGTTTGAACTTCCTGCGTAAAACTTCATTGTGATTTAGGGTATTTAAATTCAACCAAATTGATCAAGTATTCGATTCGTATTCATATTTCAACATTCAGTCCGTAATCGTATTCAAGCATATTCATATTCGCATTCGTATTCATTTAAGAAATTTGAATACAAAAATAGTATGACCACTATTTGGCTGGTATTCGACCTGTTTTCACCCGTTCGCGGGAGTCATAATGCTTCTGACCACGCAACTCGTAATGATCATGAAAAAGTGTCAAATTATCCTCCAATCCAATAGCTTTTTAGAAGTTTCTCAGTGTTGGAAAATTCAGAGCAGTTTGCACTTAACATACCCCTAGGAAGAAGTGGCATGAAAAGTACCAAATATATTGCTTAAACACCGATCTTAATGTCGATCTTAGCATTTTCACCTGCTATAATTACAAAATTGATAGAAATGTAATGATTTGGTGGGGGCAGGCCTCAACACCTTGGTTCTGGGAAGTTCCAATAAATATAAAACGATCAAATCACAGAATTATTTTAATCAAGTAGAGCTGGGTTCAGCCAATCCCTGCAATAAATATTAGGCAAAAGATGTAAGCAAACCTGAGGAAAGCGTGCACTCCAAACATTTAATAAAAAACTATGACTTCATGGCTAGTGTTAACTGACAGAACTCATAGAGCCTTCAACTTACTTGCTAATATCATCGAGGTGGTCATCAAAATCAACAACTTGCTGCCATTTCTTCGTAGTAACATGATCAGCCAAGACCACATTAGTGGATGGTTCTTTTAGAATCAGCTGACTACTTCCATCTGATCCAGCCTGACGCCAGCTTTTTGATGAATCCCTGGTGTACAGCTGCATGTGCCATTAACTATGTGTCACGAACCATGCAAGCTAAAGACACAAAATGGCATTGATGTTTACCATGACACTCAGCCCGGAATATTAGTCCTTCAAGAATCTAATGGAATTTTCATAACCGACTTTATAAGTAGTAGTAACAAGTTTGATTATTTCCCTGAATGATTCAGGGCCTGGTTACATAATGCAAGATGCAATGTATAACAAAACAATCCAGCAAGTTTAGTCAAGGATCGTCCATCTCTGAATCTCCATTTGTGGGTCCTAGTTGACTACGACAGACTGGTAATATTCATGCCAGAAATCATAATAATGATCAAAATACTTCCAACTAAAACTGTAAATCAGCTTGTGCAGGAAAATTTATCTATCATTAATCCATAATCAAAATATGCAAATTGAGCAAAATCTCAAGTCACTCGCCATTTACACATAAGGTTAAATGACGTACAATTTACAATTCACTACTAGATGATTCTTTTGATCTAGTTCGCTACTAACATAGCCCATTTGCTGGACAAAATACTTCGCTTTATTTGACGCTATAATTATAACTGGATTTATCAACTTCCAGAAAAGAACTCATGGTCAGAAATTAGTGTGTAGTTTTGCATTTGTTCCCACATATCCCAAAAATCTGAATCCAACAAATTAATATGACCATAGAGATGACTTCACAACATTCCTTTTGTTAGGTCGTACTAGAATTAAGTATAGCTTCTATCTGTCGATAGGTCTATAAAAGATATCTATTCTACTTTTGCTTCTACAATAGGTACTCGGGTCCCTTGCCAGGGAAGCACATGATATCTCGCAAGTTCGTTCAGCAATTTTTAAATTACATTACGAGGAAAATTAAAATCTATGTGTTGCTCCTAGCGGTTATGTTCAACGAATATGTAATGTTTAAAACAGAAACATTCTTTGCTCTCCTCATTTTTCTTCCACTTTGCATGTAGCATGCTAATAGTGGGGTGACTTACTGGCACAAGCGGAAGCTGTTTGGAGGCAATGGATATTAGTTTAAGCCTTTAAGGTGATCAGGCATTGAAGAATTAAAAAAGCACACACTTAGCTAGCATTTAGGAAGCCCAAAACTTTGGAAATTATATGCCCATCTCCACTAACCACAAACAGCTGTCACCTATATTTCTCTTGCCCAAGTCACTGCCCCTGCTAGTGAGCTGCGGGCAAAATGTACAAAAACTGAGGACAAGGGAGAGAGAATGCTCATACTTGAGCGTTGCTTGTTAGTCTACATCCATCAAGTGGTACCAGTCATGGCTATTAAGGCGTCGCTTAGGTGTCGCCTAAGCGCTACGGTGCTACCGTGGGTCAAGGTGTCGCCCCCGCCTTGTCGTCGCCCATCGCCTTGCGCTAGCCTGTCGCCTATGCGGCGTTGGAGAGCCAAATCCGGGTGGGAGGAGGAGCAGAGGAGACCCCGTGCACCGGATCCAGGCAGGAGAGACCTCGGGACAGCTCGGGCGACGCCATGAGCAAAGGATCTGGGCCGGATCCGGGCAGGAGAGAGCTCAGGGCGACATCGGGGAGCCGGAGCCAGGCAGGAGAGGGGAGCAGGGGAGGCCCGACGGCGCGTCAAGGGAGCAGGGGAGACCCTCCCTCCCTCCATTCTCCCCGTCGTTCACCATTGGTAGTCGTCACCTTCACCTCCAGGCTGTTCTCCCACTCTCCTTCCTCTGAGTCCTCTTCTCTCCTCCGTTCTCTCCCTCACCCCTTTCCTTTCAATGGCGGCAGCAGCTGCACGATGGGATACCTTAGGTCTTCCCCCTCCCATCTGATCCTTGAGTGGGTTGATTGGTTGGGCTGAGCCGGCCCAACTAGCGTTTGATGTCATCCTCTGTTCAACAAGTAGAGGCTAACAGCAGCAACAACAGCAAGTCATTGACTAGTCAGCGGAACAAAGCTTTATGCTCTCTGTTGCTCTGCTACTATGCTGCTCGCTGAACTGCTATCGATTGGAATACAATTTGTATCTATTACATTTATAACAATCTATATGTTGAAACTTGCAAGAGGGATGGATGCTACATGGGAGAAGAGCAATAAGGGGATGGGTGCTACATGGGCTCAAGAATTGGCAACAACAAGGTATATATGTGTTGTTAAAATGCTCATTTTATTTGCTGCCTTAGCACCTTAGGATGTGCGGATGTGTGTAAGGCGTCGCTTCGCCTCGCGCCTTAGCGCTTAAAAGGTGTGAGGGGTGGCTCGCCTCGCCTTACCGCCTTAATAACCATGGTACCAAGACATTAGAAAATTCTACTCTTTGTTAGAATAATTTGAATAATTACTCAAGTAACTTGCAAGATACCATACAAACTCTCTAGCAAGAAGTGGATCTGGTGGAAGTGTCACCAAAGATAAAATTGCTTTCCATAAAATACTATGACATTGATGCTGCAAGATCACTATTTCAGAACTATTTAAAAGACATATACATGGAAGATGCTAGACTCAATAACAGAGCTTAATTGGAGAGACAGAGCCAGACTCCTTCCAAATTTCAAATAGCAACACAAGCATAAATTCATCTGCCCTTACACGGGTGTGTTTGGATCTCATACTAGAGATTTTCTAGCCTAGCTTGGCAAGGCCATACATTTGGAATCAGTACAAAAGCCTAGCGTTTAGGGGCAAAGTAGCCTTGATGGCCAGAAAATCCTCGCTAGTGAGGAGAGCCGATTGGCTCTCCTCGTCGGCAAGAAACTCGGCAGAAAAAATCGCTTTGTAACTTCTCTCCTAAACGACTCGACTAAAACAAACCAAATAGGCTGCTGCGGGATCTTGCCTCCAAAAGCTAGGCCATTCTTTGCACTGAACCAAACAACATGCCTACAGGAGCTAGGCAACCAAACATGGGGCACGAGCAAGCGCAGCTTAGCTGATATGATCTAGCTCACCGATGTAGGCTATAGCTTAGCTTAGCAAGAGATCCAAACGCACTCCAAAGTCTACAATTTTGTTCCAACCATAGTTCCAATATAAATATCATCTTCAATGTCACGGGGTTGAGTAAAGACATGACAGAAATCACCAAACATTTTGCAAACGCAACAGTTTGGTGACAACACCAACTTTATCGAATTAGTTTAAGATCAAAATATAGTGATTATCTGGGAACAATGAGGACATGATCCAAACTAAATGAAAGAATATATGGAGACACTGACACAGAAGTCCATCCAAATCCAATTGCTCAGGTACAATCCTTCAACACAACATGAGATAAGATCATTATGATTATGCTATTTCGTTCTAAATTACAGCATGTTGAACCTTGCTTGAATCAAGAATATCAACAAAACAAGATCATTCTAGACCTTAGCTAATTGCTGAGTTTCTTGAGTTGCTCTTTTGACAAGGAACTAAAACCAGTAGATGGCACTTCTTGGACTATTATATAAGCTCTAGAAAAAAAAAATTGGCCACTTCTTTTATTGACTGCCAATGGGTTACAAGCTTGACAAGCTATTTAAAAATGAAGAAAACAAAAACAGAATCCCAATAATTATGTTTTAATTTGGAACTTACGTGTCAATCATTTCAAAATTTCCTTCTCACCTAAGGTGAGCCACTCAAAAGTCTAAAATATCAAGTCGCAAAGCAGAGCTTTCCAAAATCTTTTGGACCGAATCTAAACCACCTAAACTTATAAGTGATCCCATCTTCGATAAGCAAATATACTCCGTAAGCCTGGCTCTTGCTAGTCTTCTGTGAATCCTCGTCCACAGTAGATTTTGTCTTTGTATAGACCAGTAGATTTTGACTTGATCATGCGTAAATGTACAAGACTACAAAACCCTCACTAAAACTACTAATCCTCGGCATCAATTGGAAACTGATTAAGGCATTTGCACAAAGATTAGGACTATTACCTGAACGACCGGGTCGCGACTCTTCCCCTTGACGGCCTCCTCCAGCTTCTCGTTTTCCAGCTAATCAATCAACATAAAACCCAAAGAACAACCCTAATTAACACCCAGATGGGATCTCCACTCCCATAATTGCGCAGATCGGGACAAACAACACTCACCAGCAGCACGGCGGCGCGGGGGAAGTAGCGGAAGATGTGGTCCCCGACGCGCTTGGCAACGGCGGGCAGGTTGGCGTCGTCGCGGCGCGCGTTGGCGTGGTAGTACCCGACGACGGCGAGCCCGTGCGCCGCGAAGTGGTCCTCGACGAGTGTGAGCGCGAGCTCGAGCGTTGGGAGCAGCGGGAGGTGGTGAGGGTGGTGGGACAGCGGCACCGCGTCGACGACGGAGACAACGGCGGGGGAGGAGGCCGAGTCTAGGAGACGGCCGACGAGGAGGCCGTTGACGGCAGCGGCCGGGTGCTTGAGCGCGTGCAGAGCGAGCTTAACGTACGCAGCCTGCGCCACCTCGTATCGGCACTCCGCACCCATCGCGATCTGCTCCGCCCGGCGCCGCCTCCTTCTCTGCTTCCAATCGGAACTTGAGATCTGGTTTGAGGGGATCAGAATAGATCGGCTTTGGAAGGTAGAGGCTCCGACAAATTGTTGCTGGCCCTCCGATTGGAGATTGGATGGTCACGATGACAGGCCACACTATTGAGTGGTACTTTTGTGTATCTTTCTTTAAAAACCATTCAAATGTTTGTGAAAAATTCCAAAAATATTTGGGTAGATGGACCATAAGATGATCAAGTATAATGCAAGATGTTAATTCCTTATTTGCCATTAGAAATTGGGCGCATCCTTAAAATGCCATCGCGAAATTGCTCCTCCTTTCATTGCTATCGGATCTCAAATTCTATCCTCTTTTTGCCACTCTTGTCGGTCAACCATGTGTTGACTGTCAAATTATGTGCAAAAAGATATATTTACCCTTCTAGCTCTCCCATCTTCTTCCTCCTCCTCCTCCTCCTCCTCTCTCTCCATCTCTCTCCTCCCTCCCCATCGCCTTTCCCCAGGCCCCGCGCACTTTCTTGATCACGCCAGACTCCACCATCTCATGGATCTCGTCGGACCTCTCCTCCACGCCCGACCTCCTCCTCCTGATCCTAACCCTCGGGCTCGTCCCTTTTCTGCTTCATGACGCAGATCCATAGTCGGGAAGAAGCACGCCCACGCCGTCGATCCATCCCATCGCGACCTCCCGGCGTTGTCCGCATTGATCGCAAGACCATCTGCAGAAGTCGATGTAACACCCCACCCAACATGAGCACGGAATGCTACTAAATTAAACAAATAAAACGAACTACCTACAACCATCTTACCAAAATTCAAGAGAACCTCCTTTGTATTATTAATCAATACGGAGGTACCAATAGAATATCATAGGAAGGCATAAATAAAACATCCAATATATGGAGAAGGTATCCTTCCTTCACCAGTTAGTTTCTATCTGTTACAGTTCATCATTAAACTAGATTCACAAGCAGTAATAAATCATGGAGAAGGTATCCTTCCTTCCCATCTTGGTTTACTTATTACAGTTCATCAACAAATCAACATTCACTATCATCCAAGCATATAATATAGTCTAATCCGATAGAGAAATATTTAGCATAATCCAACTTGCTAATCTCAACATTACAGATAGACCAAAACACTCAACCAAATCTATTAATGAAACTTAACAGTTTACTCATTCATATAGTATGAACTACATGATATGATTTTATTAGGATGAAGGGTAGTGTGTGCAATCCAGTAAAAGCTACTCCCTCCCATGCATGCCGCTCTTGCCGTTGGTACCTAAAAGCACAACAAAGTAAGGGTGAGTCCACAGACTCAGCAAGTATCAACAAGGCCAAATCTAGAAACACATCCACAAAGATTAATATTCACAATTAAACATTACGCTAAACATAGCCTTCATGCTTATGTAATGCAACCATGCAATGCACCTTTAATCTTTATCTCTTTTCGCATTTTATCGTGTAATGCGGGTATACAACCGTCGATGTATACCCATGCCTATGCACTCGCAATAGGGACCAAGAGCCTATACTCCACAAGTATAGGGACCTTTGCCCATCATCGCATGATGGGGACCTCTTTACTCATTGCCCACATTACACTAATGTGGGGATTCTAGCCCGTCATCGACATGACGGGACCTCAACATTCATACTTGGTCACCACGTGACCAAAACTCAATCATGCTTACTACATGCATATGTTCAATGACATTATCTTCTAAACATATGAATTCAACATGTACATAATAACATGTAAGCATTAACCATGAACACAGGAAACTTTAACCATAGCTTGAATATACCAAGATATATTGTAATTCATCACAATAACATCCATGCATGGCAATCACGATCAAGACACAATCAATCTTAGCAAACAATCATCATTATTCTTTAACCGAATACTTGCCTCAACCACGCGAGGACGATGGACGCGAAGAAGGCGCTGCCCCTGGGATCACCCTCCCACCTGAACATAATAATAGCCCAATCTAAGACAAGCATACTGGACCCATAAACAAATAAGAACACAATTGAACTCGCTAAACTCCCAAGCGCTTCCCAACCTTCCAATTTCTGCCGATCGATTAAGTGTCCACTGCGGACAGTCAACTTCTAAATTATATAACTTTCTGCTCAGGAATCCAAATCAGGTGTTCTAATACTTTATGGAAAGATAATAAAATTATCTAAATAAACTTAGTTGGGGAGCCCTTCTGATTCTGCCATCAAATGCCCCTACCAAGCCACTCTTTAGGACATCAATATTCACGTCAGGTTCTCTGGACAGTACACTAAAACCACCATAACGTTTGCTATGATTATCCAAATATTGCGTTCTTTAGCTTCCTGGAAAGGTATGGAAATTATCTACAGTTTTTGTTATATCGAGATCCTCTGATTTCGTCTTTAACTAATGGCTTAACCCAGGTTTCTACAACCTGTCAGAAATCTGACAGACTAGCAGGACAGCGACACTAAAAATTCATAACTTGCTGACCGTTAATCGGATTTGGGTGTTCTTGGCGGCCACGTAAAGCTAAGGGCGTCACCCAACTTTCTAAGAGAAGTCATCCCCAAATTCTGCCTCTAAAGATACGAAAACCTACGTCCAAGAATCTGGACAGAATTGAATCTATTACCCGACATTGATTAAACAACCAATTAAACCTCTAAACTATCGGAGATCGGTGTTACCCTTGACAAATCGTTGATTTAACACCCACACCAGCACCGCACGAGGATCCTCTCCTTCTCTTTTCCTTGCTTTCTCCTCGACACAATTCCGGCGTTCCTCCTTCTTCCTTCCTCTCCATCCTTTCTCCTCTTGGCATAGCAAGAGGGGGATGCTACTGGCGGCGCTACAGTACTAGGGCGGCAGTACTGTAGCACTAGGGTTTCCCCTCCTTTTATTGGTGGTCGGCCCCTCATGGGCCTCTGGGCCAAGGCCCGAGGCCCAAAGTTCTTCAAAAAACGCTGAAAACCCTCTGTCTAATTGTCGCTAAATCTATATTATATTTGGTCCTTCTCCTAATTCAATTAATCTCTCCCAAATACTCTTTTGAATATTCTTGAATACTTTTGGGGTATTACATTCTACCCCTTAAATTGAATTCGAATTCTAATTCTAATCACTCTTAACGCCAAGGTATATCCACAGTTAATACTTAAAAAATATTAGCACATACCATTAGAATAATTCGATATTGCTCGCTTGCTAGACTTCAAATTCCCGGTGGTCTATCTCTCTGTCTGCTGCGACCAAAGCACCTTGACGAATCGACGTGTTACGCCTTATTACTCGTCCCAACCTTTCAAGAGTCACTCAACGGACATGACTTGAAGGTACGGTCTTATTTGTAGGTCAACGGTTCTAACGAAACTTCACACTCTGGATTTCTCGAGTACTCCCTAGACACCGTGTCATACAAAACAATCAGGTTCTACGCCAGACTCTAGACGGTCCTAGTAATACGCTATCTCTCAAATCTCCACAACTTTCAGAAACAACCAATGTACCTTGGGCCAACATTCCTTTGCACCAAGCCACACAACTCGCACATGGTACAAAAACTATTGTTTCTTGTATCAATCGATCTCTTCACTTTAACAATGGGCACCTCCTTCAACCAGGACGCCAACGGAACTCATTTTTAACAAACTCTTTTAGAAAAGTAACGCAATCGAAAATAAAGGATTCTCATCGCAAACACGCAATTACCAACTTATCACCAAAAGGGTTAAGCCCAAAACCAAGAGATTCATCATGAAACTCTTCCACTTTCCAAGTAGGCAATTTGCCAAAGAACACTACATAAGCCAAAGGCGAAATCACTCAGATGTCTGAAACAACCATTTCTTTTCTTTTTCTTAATCAAAAGAATCACGATACCAAGAAGAGCCAACTTAATTTATAATTGGCATCATTATAGAGACAAAGCTCAAATAAAACCAAGAGAATATTTTATTATCCAAGAATACAACCTTTTCCTCAAACTTGCTTTTGAGAATTCAACTTTCACTTAAACCATGAGATCTCAAATCATCGCATAGCACACTAATTCTTTTCTTTTAATTTGGCAACCTCAAAGCTATGCTCAAACTGAACACAAAATCCACATCTAGGAAGAGAGACTCTTCCAATCCATAATAATGTACTCTGATCAGCTTCTCTACCAAGGTATTTACTTTGACATATAATTCCCCACACACCTCCATATAGATTTCAGCCACAATCACCTCACCTCAATCTTTTAAGGTTAATCAACTTGAAATTCACCACATTCACACTCATTTACTTTACCCAAAGTATTCTATCAAAGATCAACATACTATTCAAAATTCGCCGCTCATTCACCTCTACACATAATATTGGGTCTCCAAGGTCCTAGCGAAAAACGAAAGCCCCAAATTTAACCTCCAAGTCTCCTTCCATGAACTTCTAGTATACTTGACAGTAACCCTCAGATCGATGACTAAAATTTCACATACTCAACAATACCCTCACCATTAATATCAACATTCCTCACTAATTAAATAATGACCTAAGGCGATTCATTTCACCAATCTTAGACCTTCTCTAACCCACACCAATCATATTCACTACACGACCACAATATACCCATTCACAAGACCCTAACCTGCTTGATCACGATTCAAACATACTCGATCACTAACATCAATAAATAATTATATTCTTGACCAAGTTATCTTTAGAGATAATCTATCTCCCAAAGGGTTACTCATCGAGGCCGAGTCATACTTGACAATAACTTAACCAAATTTTACTATCCCATTAATTAACACGGCTACTAGATTCCTCTATTCGCTACTCTCATTAAACTACACCCTCATAAATCTTCTACACAATCTTACCGAGTACTCCAAATGCGATACTCTAAGAAACTGATCAAGATTTCCATACTTGCTAATTCTAATGTTCTATCAAAATGAACACAAGATCTTGGAGCACATCTTGCTATAGGTCCTACTAATTGCGACAACAAAACCTGTTAGCTCCAAAGACAAACATTCTATTTAAATCAAATCCTTTCCAAGGGTTATCCTAATAAATTGATTTATTGCGCCATGCATCCCAAACATCTTGACACCTGAAGCCTCACGGAATCATCTATTCGACCACCACTATCTCATTGCCAAAATTCATCTTTAAAGGTTTTGCAACATGAATCAATTAATCCTTTCTCGTAAGAAGAGGCCAATATGAATATTAATAGTAATTTCAGCTTTTCAGATAAACGCTACCATTCATGGTAAACACAATACCAAAAGGAACAGTCAATTGACAATGAACTCAGAAAACATAAGAGGAGTCCACAATTGAAGGCACAGTTCCCCCAAGAAGAGGATATCAAACCGTAAGTTACGAAGCGTGACTTCAAACCTCAAATACTCCTAATACACTCTTTCCGTTAACACAGAAAACAATTCTTTGATCACAACAATACTTGGTTAGCTCGAACAAGATAAGTTCTTAAGACCAACCCGCAAGTACCAATAAGATCCTTCACACATCAAATTTTTTTTTTTTTTTGCTCCGAGCAGTTCAACTACCATATAAATCATGAGATCCAAATGATCTCACCATAAAACTCAAACATTTTCATTTACGGAATATCATGAAAGGCAATCAAATTAATCTCCTCTTAAAGGAATCAACATCACTCTAGCAACCATAACTGTTAGTCTTTCTAACATCCTATCATGCACTCCTGGCATGAACCAACATAACTCACTATCCCATCACTAACCTTTCCAAGGAAACACAATAACCTATTTCTTTTTTTTCTATAAGGTTGCAATACTCAACTTTGGTCAAGATGATAACTAATGCACAAACCCCACTATCAAAGTAAACCGTTTTTAACTAGGGCATACCGCCTATTCATCCTCACAACACACCTATATAGATCACCCTTAATTTCCAATCATTAACCTTTTAGCAAAGCTCAACATCAATTTAGCGCACACCAATTCCAATCTAATGGTTATCGTAAACAGTTGACGATTATACTGTCTTGGAAGGATTTATGGTCATTTCTCTATTTATGCTCCCACTAGCAAACATAAGACCATCAAGCAACCAAAACATCCTTATCTCTCCTTCCTACACATTTAAATTAATCCATTGAGATCAAGTATCCAACCAGTTTAGTAAACTAAACAATTTTTTTTCTTTTAAGGATCAACCTTCTCATCAAAGACATATTATTATCCTACCACTCCACCATCATGTAAACATAAATTACTAATTATATTCCATCAGTTCATCTCTTAGTAATGCTCAACCCATACTTCGATATGTAATAAATGCACCTAGCAATTTCATATGATCATTACTTATCCATAAAAGTTAACTTCAAGATTAATATCCACTATGACAATATTCTAACATCGTGCGGACTTATCCATCCCAAAGGGTTAGATTAATCCGTTGAGACTCGCAAATCTACTCTATCCAAGAAGCTTATCAATTAATCACCCATAGTGATCAAACCAGTTAAATCAACGCTCCATATTTGTTACTAACTCTATTGATTCCACCTAAATACGGTCATACTCATAGTCACACTCATCAAGACTACTAGAGAACAACCTCAACTTATTCAACTTTCCTTTCAAGGATCTTAGCTAAGATCAATCATGCACACCTTGTC
This sequence comes from Phyllostachys edulis, assembly GCA_036346405.1. NCBI lineage: Eukaryota > Viridiplantae > Streptophyta > Magnoliopsida > Poales > Poaceae > Phyllostachys > Phyllostachys edulis. Next base: position 16,591,567 of record CM070552.1, read on the forward strand.
ACCCAATCTTGATAATCCATATCATATTCATTAAGTGCTTTGTTTATAACCTCTCATCTTATCATGACAAAACATCGCTAAAGGGTGTAACATCTTCTTTCATAAAAGAGATCCATTAATCTTCAACACTCAAAATACCCTTGTGAAACTCATTAGTCACAATCGACAAGAGTTGACCAAAGTCAAAGAAGATAACAACTTTTCTAAAGGTACATCACAATCACGCCTGTATTAAGTTATCCGAGGTAACCACTTCACTATTCTCTTACTATGAACGGTGGTGTAACTGGTAAAGCCAGTGGCCACAACCACGACCTCAATCTCTCGACATCAACTATCATAATATATAACCGATATAATCAATTATAAGTATATAAGATCATATCATACATTAAGCACAATGATCAACTAGCAATCAGAGTAGCACAAAAGTAACTATTTACTCGATGGAAGCGTAAATGCAATGCAAAACCCATCCCCAACTCATCGTGCTTAGTGTGTCAAGTTTAATATTTTCAATACCACGGACCTCTGACCGCTCGATACTAATCAGAACACCCCAAATTTCAACATGAGCTCGGAATGCGACTAAATTAAACAAATAAAACGAACTACCTACAACCATCTTACCAAAATTCGCAGAACCTCCTTTGTATTATTAATCAATCTGGGAGGTACCAATGTAATATCATAGGAAGGCATAAATAAAACATCCAATATATGGAGAAGGTATCCTTCCTTCACCAGTTAGTTTCTATCTCACAGTTCATCATTAAACTAGATTCACAAGCGGTAATAAATCATGGAGAAGGTATCCTTCCTTCCCATCTTGGTTTACTTATTACAGTTCATCAACAAATCAACATTCACTATCATCCAAGCATATAATATAGTCTAACCCGATAGAGAAATATTTAGCATAATCCAACTTGCTAATCTCAACATTACAGATAGACCAAAACACTCAACCAAATCTATTAATGAAACTTAACGGTTTACTCATTCATATAGTATGAACTACATGATATGATTTTATTAGGATGAAGGGTAGTGTGTGCAATCCGAGAAAAGCTACTCCCTCCCATGCATGCCGCTCTTGCCAATGGTACCTAAAAGCACAACAAAGCAAGGGTGAGTCCACAGACTCAGCAAGTATCAACAAGGCCAAATCTAAAAACACATCACAAAGATTAATATTCACAATTAAACATTACGCTAAACATAGCCTTCATGCTTATGTAATGCAACCATGCAATGCACCTTTAATCTTTATCTCTTTTCGCATTTTATCGGTAATGCGGGTATACAACCGTCGATGTATACCCATGCCTATGCACTCGCAATAGGGACCAAGAGCCTATACTCCACAAGTATAGGGACCTTTGCCCATCATCGCATGATGGGGACCTCTTTACTCATTGCCCACATTACACTAATGTGGGGACCTCTAGCCCGTCATCGACATGACGGGACCTCAACATTCATACTTGGTCACCACGTGACCAAAACTCAATCATGCTTACTACATGCATATGTTCAATGACATTATCTTCTAAACATATGAATTCAACATGTACATAATAACATGTAAGCATTAACCATGAACACAGGAAACTTTAACCATAGCTTGAATATACCAAGATATATTGTAATTCATCACAATAACATCCATGCATGGCAATCACGATCAAGACACAATCAATCTTAGCAAACAATCATCATTATTCTTTAACCCGAATACTTGCCTCAACCACGCGAGGACGATGGACGCGAAGAAGGCGCTGCCCTGGGATCACCCTCCCACCTGAACATAATAATAGCCCAATCTAAGACAAGCATACTGGACCCATAAACAAATAAGAACACAATTGAACTCGCTAAACTCCCAAGCGCTTCCCAACCTTCCAATTTCTGCCGATCGATTAAGTGTCCACTACGGACAGTCAACTTCTAAATTATATAACTTTCTGCTCAGGAATCCAAATCAGGTGTTCTAATACTTTATGGAAAGATAATAAAATTATCTAAATAAACTTAGTTGGGGAGCCCTTCTGATTCTGCCATCAAATGCCCCTACCAAGCCACTCTTTAGGACATCAATATTCACGTCAGGTTCTCTGGACAGTACACTAAAACCACCATAACGTTTGCTATGATTATCCAAATATTGCGTTCTTTAGCTTCCTGGAAAGGTATGGAAATTATCTACAGTTTTTGTTATATCGAGATCCTCTGATTTCGTCTTTAACTAATGGCTTAACCCAGGTTTCTACAACCTGTCAGAAATCTGACAGACTAGCAGGACAGCGACACTAAAAATTCATAACTTGCTGACCGTTAATCGGATTTGGGTGTTCTTGGCGGCCACGTAAAGCTAAGGGCGTCACCCAACTTTTCTAAGAGAAGTCATCCCCAAATTCTGCCTCTAAAGATACGAAAACCTACGTCCAAGAATCTGGACAGAATTGAATCTATTACCCGACATTGATTAAACAACCAATTAAACCTCTAAACTATCGGAGATCGGTGTTACCCTTGACAAATCGTTGACGAACACCCACACCAGCACCGGCACGAGGATCCTCTCCTTCTCTTTTCCCTTGCTTTCTCCTCGACAACCGGCGTTCCTCCTTCTTCCTTCCTCTCCATCCTTTCTCCTCTTGGCATAGCAGTAGGGGGATGCTACAGTGCGGCGCTACAGTACTAGGGCGGCAGTACTGTAGCACTAGGTTTCCCCTCCTTTTATTGGTGGTCGCCCCTCATGGGCCTCTCGGCCAAGGCCCGAGGCCCAAAGTTGCCAAAAACCGCAGAAAACCCTCTGTCTAATTGTCGCTAAATCTATATTATATTTGGTCCTTCTCCGAATTCAATTAATCTCTCCCAAATACTCTTTTGAATATTCTTGAATACTTTTGGGGTATTACCGTCGAACAGGAAGGCCCTGCCCCCGCAATCAGCCTCAGCCACCACCCTTCCGTCTAGGAACGCCCGCTGCAGCATCGTGACTGCCTCGCCGTCGACGTCAGCCCACGCGCCTCCCTCGAAGCAGAGGAACCTCGCCGGTGCACCGCTCCGCCGGAACTCTCGCCACCCATGTAGGAGAGGGGATGGGCCACCACTCTAGATGTCTGTGACGGAAACAGAGGAACGCATAATTTTCAGCTTGATGTCACCGGAGAAGTCCATCACTTTGCTCCCGAGTCGGATCTCTCTCTGCAAGTGCTAAGCGAGGCTTTGCTCCATTGATGTGTGAGGAGATCGGACTAAGTGGAGTCAAGGTTAGAAGCAGAGGCTTGCCCTCCCCTCCTTGAGCCGATGGCAACGATAGTGGAGCAGTGTGGGCAGGAGGTCTAGTACGCAGCATCGGCTGGGGGTGTCTACGGCACGAAGAAGAAGAAGAGTGAGGAAGAAGAAGAGAAGGAATAAGAAGGGTGAGATGGGTATTTTGACTATTTGTAGCAGTTAACAATGGCTGGACCTAACGAGACTAATGAGAGTGGCAAAAATGGGATAGAATTTGAGATCCATTGTAATGAAAGAAAGAGCAATTTCGCGATGGTATTTTAGGGATGTGGCCAACTTCTAGTGGAAAATAAGGAATTAGCTCAAGATTTTAACTCAACACTTAGTGTAATTTAGGAGGAAAAAAGGACACATTTAAGTGAATAGTGACCTTCATCTTTATCTTTTGTTTTATTTGTGGACCTTCCCTTTAGTAAAATTTGTCATATCGAAGGAATATTCTGCATTGCAATGATGCATGGTTACGCTGATCTCTTTCGGTACGTTTGGTAAGTATAATCTCGTATTCCCCTATAATCTAATATTCCCCTCGATCTGATTACTGATAAACACATTACTAGTAATCTAATATTCCAATGTTTGGTTGATTTGAAGGAAATACCATATTACTCTTTATCATAGTTCAAATATTTTATAACTCGAACCACCAAGTCCACAAAGTTAAAGTACATGATTTGAAATTTCAAACTATGAAGGTTAAGATATATAAATTTTGAATTTTACAATTTAAAATTCCAACATTCCAAATTTCATGATTCAAAATTTCAAATTTTGGATTTCGAATTTTGAAATTTTGAGTTTTGGAGTTTAAATCATCGACATTTGAAATTCCGAAACTAAAAAATTGAAACTTTCAAAATCCAAATTTATAAATTTTAAATTTTGTAATTTGAATATCTGAAATCCAACATTGAAATTTTGAATTTTCAAAATTAAATTGTCTGAATTTAAGATTCCAAATTTTGATATTTTGGTTTCAAAATTCATATTTTGAAAAAAAATGATTTTTTTTAAAAAAAATTCCATAATTCAGATATTTGAATATTAAAATAAATCATAATTTGGATTTTGAATTCTGAAAGTTCAAATTTTGGTTGTGATGAATCAAAAGCATATGATAAAAAACACAATAACAAAGATTCCATTCCCTTGGTAATCTAAGATCGACACCCTTTTCTACGAGAAACAGATTTCTGGAATTGATGGTAATCTGTTTCCCAAGATAATTTTAGATTCATAGTTTAGATTACTGGATATTTTACCAACTAATGTAATCTCATAGGATTATTGGTAATTCTCAGAGGATTCCGCCAACCAAACGCATCCCTTTGTGTTATGATTCCTAATTGACTTGAAGGAAAAGTATGTGTTATCCTTAAATAGATCAATCCTTTGTTGACCTTATAGTAGATTGATCTTTCTATGCTTAACTCACAACCATCATCGGTATGAGGGGTGTCAAATAGATTCGAATTATCCGTTTTATCCGGCATCCGTATTCAGATGGTAGCGAATGTGAACGTGATAAGCAAAAAATGTATTCAAATTGCAAAATGAATATGAATCCGAATAGTATCCGGATTTTTTTTGTCGAATACAAATACGAATATGGTATGCAAATTTACGAATACAGATAATATCCGGATTCGCTTGCAATAATAGCAGCTAGCTATTACGTATCTTTTGATTTGACCTCCAAATTGGGCGTATTATATATGCTTTTTGATCGTCTCGACGAGACCATTTTCATGATTGACTCTAATTTAGCATTTGATTTTTTATTTTGGCACATCCCTCAATAAAGATTTTTGCATGCTCTTTTTAGCAAAATTTTGCATGTTTATAACTTATTTATTTATAATATCTCTAAAATTGGCTAGGGTTAGTGGTAAAATGACACCAGTGATCAATGATTACATGATAAACCATAGGAAAAGGGGCATAAATATTACTATAAAACTAATGCCAACTCGTTAAACTTCAGTATGCCATAGCATATTCGGATCGGACCGAATTGAGTAGGTATTCGATTCGTATTCGTATTAGTTATAATATTCAATTCATATTCGTATTTGAGCATATTCAAATTTGTATTTGTATTCGTTTAAAAAATATGAATACAAATATAAGAAGACCACTATTACTTGATCTATTGACACCCTATCGGTGTGGCCATGCACTTTTGCAATCCATCTATTTAAGGGGCATTCTCTCGTTTCTTGACCAATTACATAGTTGTATTTCACTTCACAACTTTACGGGAACAATACCTTTGTGAGTACATAGGCCTTATTTGACCTAGCTTTTGTTGCCATGTTCTTTGGGATTATGCTCCTACTCCAACAAGGATAAACTCAATAGAACCAAGATGACAAAATGGAGTGTTTGGCAAAAAAAAAAGTTGGCTGATGTTCTATTTTGATTATTTTACCCTATTTTCAACTACTACAGAAAAGGTCTTCACAGACGGTTCAAAAACGTCATCACAAACGGTTTCGTGAGCCGACTGAGTTTATGGGTCAAGAATGATATGAGGTCATCACAGACGATTTTGAACTATCGTGATGCGACTATCACAGATGGTTCTTAACTTAGAATCGCTGCGTGATAGTTGACCAAAGATAGACGATTTGTACATGAAACTGTCTCTGATATTTTATATATCACAGACGGTTTGTAGATGAAACCGTCTGTGACAGCTGATGTATCACAAACGGTTTGTCCTAAGGAACCGTCTGTGATATTCTTTTGTATTGCTAAATCTATTTCTGTTTATTGGTTAGCCTCAGGAAATGCTAGCCATGCCCTCTGAAACAAGCAGAAACACAACAAGTACATGTATACATCAATTCACATTCATTTAAGAAACAAGCACATTTATTTCACAAATCAGTTAACTCAAATGAACTAAAATTAACCATTCATGAACAAATACACACATGTACCATTAAGTTCAATCTTATCCTAATCAAGTTCAATCTACATTGTGGAACAACCCTTCTGGGTTTATGACCTCACGCAACAAGAAAGACGCAAATTGTCCTCAAATGCTTGTGAGCTCGTCCTATTCCAACGAAGTTGAAGCGATGGTCGCAACCTATCGCTAGGAAGATTAAAATCGTGCATATATAAATTGATAAGTATGAAACAATTATTGCAAGATTGACAAACCTGAGGATCATTGATCATCGCGGAACCGATGAGTAGTTCTATGTTGTGGCAAACATAGTATCCACAGGTGTTGCCCGGCGGCTGCTGGTAGCATTGCAAAAATAGAATTGGTTAGTTCGAGAGGTATTACTACGAAGTATTATATAGGATTAATGTGTACTAGCGAGTACCGAAAAAATTTAGATTGTGTCGCAGGATCCCTCCCTTTCATTTCCCTCCAGAAGCAAAGTACACGACGAATGACATACATGATTCCAAAAGGTTAGCCTTAGCCATTGCAAAGGAAGGAAAAACTACAATAGTGTTATCTATAGAGGAAATATGTTTACCCATCGATTAATTTTTGGACAACTCTGAATTCCTTTTGGCCCTCTTTAGGGAATCTAGGTATATTACCTTGTTCCGTTTTGGTATAATTATAATTAGAATCCAGTGGAACCAACATAGGTATGTCGCCATGGCCATTAAACCTAAGTTTGTGTTACTTATAAAGTACAAATCAACAAGTATAGCCACTAGTGCAACACTTACTCTTGGATGTAGGGCAAAAGTATGAATTCTTTGTCGCGCTTGGATTTTCCAGAGGACGGTGCATCAGACGCATGAGGTGACGATGACGAAGAATGAGCGGATGATATCTTCACAAGGAATAAAAGTTTTGACACACATGAACATATTATCATAAGATTCTCTATGTGTATGGGTACACACATCAATAAATAAATAATTGTGATATGTAGGAAAGAAATTAGGATACTTTCTTATTAAGTATATAGCTACCACCAAAAAAATCCATACAAGCTACATATAAGAAGAGGATCGATTTGCAAAGTTATATAATTAGTTGCCATCTGCTTCGTGAGTATCACATCATTTTAATTTAATTACCCCTCCTCCCTATCTGAATTGTTGTAAAGAAGGCGGACAAATCCAGAATTAATTCCAGCACAATTAATTGTAAATAAAGCATAATTCCATCACCAATATAATGACATAATTGATATATAAACTTGTAAATCCTTCAAGTCATTTAAAAGGAATAATATACTCAACACAAATATCATGTGAACAAATGGAATTAACATAAAGCTAAGATAATATTTTGATATTACTCTCAGATGAAGAGTTGTACAAGATTTAATATTGGCCTTCTCGCTACTTTAGTCTATACTCCTCATTAATTGAATTTGACAATATTAATTCAAACTTTGAGCTCTAAAATAGTGCTTTACTTATCTACCGACATGATCTTCAAAACAAAACACAATAGATAATACTTTCGGCCTGAAGGTTCAACTAATTAACCAACTAAAATTAACCGACTAAATGATAAAGATCAATCAACAGTAGTAAGCATTCCAATTAGAGCTCAAGTTCAAACTCGATTATCAAAATAATTTCAATACAAGACTATTATCATCACAAAGCATTCAATTCAAGCCCACCACACCACATTGCAATATATTCTTGTTGACGTCTGGGGCTCTCATCACAGAACGGACAAACAAGAATATAATAAAGAAAAAATAGAGATTACTATCTGTTCGCCAAGGGACTCAGAATTGAGACTGTGTATTTTAAATGATATGCTCTGATTATAGGGAAAATGGCTGTGAATACACGTAGATTAGGGCTTGGATATGAATCTATGTTACAAGGGCACACAAGCTGTGCTATTTATAGTTTTACAAGAGTCAGCAGTTATTAGCAGTGATGCCTCTTCGCGCCAATCGTCGTGTCCCTTCATGATGACCGTTATCGCTGATATCTCCACGTGCAACTGCTATTAATTGCTCATGGGTAACCGCCTCTAGGACCTCCTCTGCAGGGAGAGGTCTTAGAGATGTATCGGAGAGGTCTTTGAGGAGGTCCGGAGAAGTCTTGGAGGAGGTCTTGTTGGGCCTCCGGAGGAGTTTCGAGGGGCAGTTAAAGGAAAGACTTTATAGGCCCACCTTCCGATTGTTTGATTGATCCCGGCCCGTAAAGCTAACTTGGGCCCAGCGAAACCGTGCTTACTTATTAATAAGTGAATAAAGATATACTTGGATAATTGACTGGTCAACAATCCTCGTTAGCTAGCCCCTTAACTTCAAGTGAAAATAATTTACTTGATCAGGTTTTTAATCAGAATTTGGATTTGGTCAAGAAGATAGTTTTACTTGAGTTGTAAATAACTATTTCTCTTTAAGAAGCAGAAGCATTGGTCGTATATATTTATGAGAGCAATTCCTGAAGGGACAAATACATTTTAGTCTTCAGCAATTTATTAGGAACAAACTCTAATGAAATCTCATCTGTTAGACTTCCATCTGGTTTATTTAATTCTACCGCAAGTTACTGGTATATAAATAATCACCAGAAGGGCAAGAAGGAGAAACATTCCTTCAGAGACTTCCATCTTCAAAGCTTCTCATGAGTACGAACTCATGTTACTTGGCATTTCTCTTCCTATGGTTGGAGCATACAATAGACAACCATCCACGGACCAAATTGACTTTTCGACCACGTTTATTTAAGGTGGTCGGACAGTCAGTTTGCTTCATGGATTAAAGTCTTTAAGAGATTGATAGAAGGAAATCCCAATGATCAGGTGATCTTCTCTTGAAACGTATATCAAGGTAACCTCCAAGCAATTTTGTATCTTTACCCGTAATGGATACGAGATGAAGATAACTTTTTGAAAGAAAGAAACAACTTTTCAACTACTTTTCTTACACATCTCTGACTCGCGGAACAACCTCCTTGACCGGACATGACGTGTTGTGTCACCACCAATCGAGGCGCAGTTGTTACATCCTTGAGGTAGTGGGTTTCAAATGCGCCAAGGGTATATATATATATGGATTTTTACCTCTCCTCAGGCACGCTTGCACCCTAGTTGCTTTTCATTTTCCTTTCCACCATGCACCTTTCGTCCTCCACTAACCTTCGAAAAGAAGGAACCTACAGTCCACCATTAAATCAAGACAACGGTGGAATGGAGATGATCGATGCTGACTACAGAGGAGCTCCAAGGACTGGAGCAAGATGGACATCTTCCAGAAAAGGCTCTCATCGAGTAGCGTGCACTGGGGAGAGAGGTTGAACCAAACCCTCTGGCTGGTTTCACGGTACTCTTCGTGCCTTACCTCCGGGCAGGCCTCTGCTTGCCTGAGAGTGATTTTTTGATCGAAGCTCTTAACCATTATGGAATTGAATTGATTCACCTTGTACCGAATTCAGTTCTGGTACTTAGTGTTTTTGCCCATATGTTTGAGGCGTTTTTTAGGGATAGCCCCTAGTTTGCATTTGTTTAGGTTTTATTACCAAATTATCCGCAAAGAAGAAAGGTCTTTGGTGCTTTGGGCTCCTTTTATTTTAAATTTCAAGATGCTAATAAGAGAGTGTTCCCTTTCTTGGCTACCAAAGACTCCAACCAGTCATGGAACAAGGAATGGTTTTATTCTGAAGTTCTGAAAGAAAGTAGAATTACTTACAATCGTAGTGCACCACCGAGTGGTCCACCAAGAACAAAAGTGGCGATGAGGACATTAAGCTTACGAAGATGAGAAGAAAGTGGTCCTAGTGATCAAGAACTTTGGTAGAAGGAGGTCTATCTAGACGAAGAGTTCACGACTTCCTCAAGAACAAGATCTTTCCTCTTCGTAAGAAAGAGATATTATCTTGTAACTGTGGACGTTCTTGAGAATGGTAATATTTGACTCATCTTTTTACTTTAACTGAATTTTATAGTAAAAAGTAAGTAACTTTATTGCATTGCATCTCTCTCGATGATGAGGCCCTAGCTAGGACCTCGGTCTGTTAAAGGATCGGGTTCTAGAAAAGGAACCAATCGGTTTAGAGGAGTAGCCCTAAGCTTGATTGGGTTGACTTTATCAACGAGGAATGATCGCACGATAATAAGTATTCATAGAAATTAATTAAACATAAGAAGTGAACTTGTTTATGTCTAATTTTTTATGTTTTCTGAATAGACTACATCAAAGAAACGTCCCATCTCAGATGTCGGTGCGAACTCTTCCCCTTCTTTGGCAAAGAGTGCAAGGATTATTTCCAGATCTCCTGTTGCACCAAAAAAGACAAAACCCACATCTGCCTCAACATTAGCTTCTCCAAGACCTCTTGCCTCAGTTCCTGCTCTTCCAAGATTTTCCACCCGAAAAGTATAAAAAAAACAAAAGCCAAGACTCTCATTTCCAGATATTTCTCCAATCCCCAGCCAGTGTCTTCTATATCAACTTTCTTGGCTAGGGTGGTCTAGGGTGAAGGATCATCAGAAGAATCAGAAAGAGGAGATCCCTCTTCAGAGGGTTCCAAGGCCAAAGACCTCCCTGGCCTTAGTTCTGTAATACCCCAAAAATTAAATCGGGAGAGAATAAATAAATCGGGAGAGAATAATTAAATCGGGAGAATGTTTCTGAACAGGAGAAAGAAGGGGTTTTAATGTAATACTCCGATTTATTCTACGAAAGAAAGCGTTCAAAAGAGAAATTAGATATAAAAAGGGGGATTCCTGCAATTCTTCGGCAACTTGGGCCTCGGGCCTTGGCCCAGGAGGCCCATGAGGGGCCGGCCACCAATAAAAGGAAGGGGGAAACCCTAGCCGCACTGTAGCTACAGTACCACCACCGCCACTGTAGCACGACTGCTGTAGCACGCCCCTCTCCTCCATGGTGGTGCCTCCCTTCCTCGCCGTCGGTGCTCCCTGTTGCTGATCAAGAAGAAGAGGAAGAGGAGGAAGAAGAGAGGAAGGGGAGAGATCGTAGGCGGGCGATCATCATTGTTCTCAGCAGGCCCTTGATTGTGTCGTCAAGGGTAATCGCTGTTTCTCCTTGAGTAGATGCTTAATTAGTTGGTTTAGCAAAGTCGGTTATCTAGATCGCGTTTTGTCCAGTAGTTTGATCCGTGGATTTCATGTCTTTAGAGGCCGAATCTGGGGATCCACCCTCTTAGAGATAGTTGGGTTATGTCATTAGCTTTCCGTGGCCGCCAAGAACGCCCAAATCCGATTAACGGTTAGAAAGTTATGAATTGTTTAGTGCCGCTGCTGTCCTGTTAATCTGTCAACATCCTGACAGTCTGTAGAAATTTGAGTTAATCTATTAGTTGAAGACGAAATCATAGGATCTCGTTATAATGAAAAATATGGGTAATTTCCTCACCTTTGCAGAAAGCTAAATAACGTAAGAATTGGACTTTCGTAGCAAAAGTTATGATAATTTTAGTGTACTGTCCAGAGAACCCGATGTGATAATTGATGTTCTGTAGATTGGCTTGGTAGGGGCAGTAAATGGCAGAATCAGAAGGGCTCCCCAACTAAGTTTATTTAGGTAATTTAATTATCTTTCCAGAAAGTATTAGAACATCTTATTTGGACTCCTGAGCAGAAAGTTATGTATTTTAGAAGTTGACTGTCTGCAGTGAACACCAAATCGATTAGTAGAAATTGGAAGATTGGAAACGCTTGGGAGTTTAGCGAGTTCAATTGTGTTCTTATTTATGATTTTGGTCCAGTATGCTTGTCTTAGTTTGGGTTATCATTATGTTCAGGTGGGAGCGTGATCCCAGGGGCAGCGCCCTCTTCGCGTCCACCGTTCTCGCACGGTTGAGGCAAGTATTCGGGTTGTAGAATAATTATGATTGTTTGCTGAGATCGATTGTGTCTTGTTCGTAATAGCCATGCATGGATGTTAATGTGATGAATTACAATATATCTTGGTAAATGCAAGTTATGGTTAAAGCTTCCTGTGTATGTTGTTAATGCTTACATGTTATTATGTACACGTTGAATTCATATGTTTGGAAGATGATGTCATTGTACATATGCATGTAGTAAGCATGATTGAGTCTTGGTCACGTGGTGACCAAGTATGAATAGTTGAGGTCCCCGTCATGTAAATGACGGGCTTGAGGTTCCCACATTCGTAGAATGTGGGCAATGAGTAAAGAGGTCCCCATCATGATGATGATGGGCAAAGGTCCCTATACTTGTGGAGTATAGGCTCTTGGTCCCTATGCTAGAGTGCATAGTCAAGGGTATACATCGACGGATGTATACCTCAGACACGGTAAAATGCGAAAAGAGATAAAGTTTAAAAGGTGCATTGCATGGTCGCATTGCATAAGCATGAAAGCTATGTTAAGTGTAATGTTTAATTTAGAATATTGATGCAATGACAGTGATTTTTTTAGCTTTAGCCTTGTTGATACTTGCTGAGTCTTTGGGCTCACCCTTGCTTTGATATGTTTTAGGTACAACTGGCAAGAACGGCATGCATGGGAGGGAGTAGATGTTTGGATGCACTCAATATCACTCATCCTTAAGGCGGCTGCTATATAGATTTTATTCCAATAATAAGTAAACTACTTGTGAATCACTTACGGATGGTTTTAAATTTCAGATTAATTGTAATAAGGAGAATAGCAAGTTTTATTTATGTTTATTAGGTTATCTTGCATACCTGAATGAACTTGAATATTGAGTTTAGTGTTAATTGCTATGATTAATTGTTGGAACCATGGTATAGTTAAATATACAAAGGAGGTTCTGCCGAAAATTTGGTAATTTGTCTTAGTTTAGTTTTGTTTAATTTAATTTTAGTAGCATTCCAGGCTCAATGTTGAGCTGGGGTGTTACAAGTTCCTTCTTCATCGAGCAAAGGAGATGACCCATTTTCTTTGTAAATGAGGACTTTATGTCGCTCTTTAGTGAAAGCAGCTTTGAAATTGAGTAAGTTCTTCGATTATACATTTATAATTTTGGTTTTGAAATGATTAACCTCTTCTTTTCTTTTAGCTTTGATTTGCCGTCAGACCCAGAAAGAGGTCAAAAAATTCGCCACCCATTGCATTAGCGTTAGAAGAATCCCTGGCAGAAGAAATTCTGCTGATGGAAGGACCTCCTAGGACCACTGAGGAAGTGGTCCTAGACGTCTTGGCGACAACTACAGAGACATCCCAAGGGGCACAGCTGGACATGGAGGTCCAGACGGAGAGGTCTTCTCAAGAGGAACGAACGGAAGAGTTGGTCCACGAGACCAACCATTCTGAGGAGGTGGTCCGTGAGACTAGTCATTCTGAAGAGGTGGTACATGAGACCATTGAAATTCAAGATGAAGGAGGTAAGACTGGTATCCTGATAATATTTCTTTAAATTTATCAGTATAGAATCTGACTCATAGAATGTCTTAGGAGCCACAGAGTACCAGTATTGATCTAGCCAGAGGAGTTTTTTGTCTGGTGCAACTGGATTAACCCAAGGATGAGATTCCTCTAGAACGTTCACCTCCCAGAACCAAAAAGAAAGACCTCTAAGACCTCATGACATCTGTCAAAAGATGCTGGAGAGTCAATATTGACATGGTGGAGGAGATTAAAGCTTTTGCAGAGGAAAAAGAGAAGTTAGTACAGTAAATTATTATTTAGTTGTAAGATTCTAACTTAAATAAATAACTTATGCCCTTATTTACTTCACAGAGAATGTTTACTAGTGAAAGCCGAACAAGAGAATGCTGAATTTGCATTTCAAGCTCTCATGTTAAAATTATTTGAGGTAGAAAAAAGATCTAAGGAGAGTGCGGTGGTCATAGCACAAAAGACCGAAGAGATCCGCCTCTTGACTCAGAAGAATGAGAAGTTCCAAGAGATCCTGAACAGACAATTTAAAGAAAGTCACGATCTCTTTGAATAAAACAAGATACTTGTTAAGGAGAAAGAAGGTAATAGACCTCCCTTTGTCCTTATAGAGCATTTGATTCATAATATGCCATGTATGAGTTTTATTCTCTTTTTCTGCTCTTTTTTCAGAACTAGAAAAGGCAAAAGAGGATCTTCAGAAGACCTCTTCTAATAAAGACCTTCAGATTCAAGACTTGAAAGAAGTGGAAAGACGAGGTCGTATTGCCGTACAAGATCTTGAAAAGAAGGTGGAAACCTTAATGAAGGCTGGCAAGGAAATTACCCAAGTTACTGGGAACAGCTTTTCCCAGATTTCAGCTTCTCTACGAGAGATCGCAGAACATTTGAAGGCTCCAGTAACTCCTCTTGCGACCAAGATGACCTTGGATGAACTAAGAAATGATATCTATAATCAAATTAAATATATTCAGAAACACATACCTACCATGAAGAATATCATATATCAATCTTTAACGAAGGCAATGAGTCAAGCTTTAAACCGAGTTTTATTGAAGATTGATCTCCTTTATAGGGATTCTGTTGATCTCCAGAAGCTTGTCCCTGCGCCTAGGTTTAAGACAAAAGAAGCAGATATTGCTGCTCAAGCCAAGATCACACCAGTGGTGGCAGAGATCATAAGGAGCATAGAAGCTAGTGCTCCTGCTCTTCCCTCAAGTACTCCTGGCTCGAGTGTACACAAGTGATATTGTAATGATACATATGTTTTGTTTTAAATGATATGAGATAATGAAAAGATTTTGTGTATGATAATTGTGATTATTTATCAAAGATTAACTGACTTTGTCTTGCAAACTATTTTTCGCAAATTAAAAGTCATATATTTCACTATATGTAGCCCCCCCGCTTAGAACACTTTGTCCGGCAATGAGAGAAATGTTTCGGGCGAACAATTCTGCTAAGATCAGTATATCTATTACAAACCAATGATCTGAATCAGTGTGTATTTTGGAAGATGAATTTAGACTGTTGAGCTCTCATGCAATGATAACTGGCTTATAGAAGAGGTCTCAGACAGTTGTCATTTCCTAAATGTATACTGATGGTCATTTGATTCATAAAGACACTATGATCCATGATCGAAATTGATCAACCGTAGGCACTTAAAAAATAGTGATCACGTATGCGAAATGATACGAAAAATTTATGCTGAAAAAATTCAATATATTAAGAATAACAACTGGATTTATATAATATAGAAAAAATATACTTATAAATAAAATTTACAAAGATGTTCAATGTTCCATGTGTTAGATAAAACACGACCATCCTCCATAGCTGATCTAACTGATCCTAGCCTAGTGATAGAGACTACAGTATATGGACCCTCCCATCTAGAGGACAACTTGTTCAGTTGGCTTGGTTCTGGATGCGCCTCAGGACCAAGTCTCCCACATGAAGTGTTCTTAGACGAACCCTTCTATTAAATTAGCGTCTCAGCTCTTGCAGATAGGTAGCCGATTTCAATAGTGCATGATCACATCTTTCTTCTAGCATATTGACGTTATCTTTACATAAATCTCCCTAATTTGTTTGATCTAGGAGGTCTAT
Source organism: Phyllostachys edulis (assembly GCA_036346405.1). NCBI lineage: Eukaryota > Viridiplantae > Streptophyta > Magnoliopsida > Poales > Poaceae > Phyllostachys > Phyllostachys edulis. The sequence goes on from CM070552.1 coordinate 16,607,287, forward strand.
ACGTGTGGAACCTAGCTGAATCTCACTAGGTAGCACTGCTTCTGCATCGTAGACTAATGTGAATGGTGTTTCACCAGTTGCTCTACTAGTCGTAGTACGCAATGCCCATAAAACAGAAAAGATTCTTCCATCCAATTTTTCGAGCATGTCTTAAGGCGATTAAAAATTATCTTTTTAATACCTTGCATAATCTGACCATTGGCCCTTTTCTACTACTCCATTACTCTATGGATGTGCCATGGAAGCAAAGCAAAATTTAGTGCCAATTTCATCGCAATAATCCTGAAACACATCACTAAAAATTGGCTCCCATTGTCTGTGATAAGATGACTGGGTATTCCAAATCGCGTAACAATGTTTCGCAAAAGAAATTTCTTTCAGCCGCAAATTGTTATTGAACGACCGACTAAATTTTCTACCCACTTAGTGAACGTATCGATGGCCACAAACAAGAACTTATACCCATTGGGTGCTTGCGGTAGTGGTCCAACTATGTCAACGCTCCAAGTCGAGAAAGGCCATGACAAGGGAATGGTCTGTAATTGATAAGATGGTTGGTGCACTTGTTTGGCATGGAATTGACATTACTTACAGGTCTTAACAAGGTGCATGGCATCTTGTAGAGTGGTGGGCCAGTAATAACCTTGCCGAAAAGCTTTACCAACTATTGTTCTATAGGATGCATGTGTACCACACAAGCCTCCATGGATTTCTTTTAGTAATTTTATCCTAGAGTCTTAGGATATGCAATGCATAAGAACACCATATGCTCCCTTCCTATACAATGATCCTTCGACCAGTTTGTACATGCGTGCTCTTTGAATTAACCTATCCTTCTGTTGAGGATTATCGAGCAATGTCCTTGATGCGAGATAAGTGGTCAATGGTTTTATCCACTCTGCATCTTGCTCGATGACTCCGACCTCTGAGGTGGTCGAACTCATTTCTATTGAAGGTTTTGTAAGGTATTCGAGAAAAACACCTGTTGGAATAGGCGCTCGTGAGGAACCCAATTTCGATAACTGGTCCGCTAAGGAATTTTCCTTGTGCGGTATATGTTGGACTTCGAAGTCCCAAAAATGTTTTTTCAACTTCCTCACTTCACCTAGGTGCTGAGCCATTATCTTATTGGACGTACTGTATTCCTTTGATAACTGGTTTACGACTAATTGCGAATCTCCCTTCGCCAAAAGCCGACGGACTCTGAGGGATTTGGCTGCTCGAAGCCTGGCTAGAAGACCTTCATACTCTGCCGCGTTGTTAGTGGCAGAGAATAGAAACTATATGACATATTGGAGTTGATCACCCTGTGGTGTTATCAACAAAATCCCAGCCCCTGAGCCTTTAAGCTCACGGGATCCATCAAAGTACTTTGTCCAATGATCGTCCAGCCATGGACTTTCTTGAGGTTGATCCTCAGTGTTTGTCCATTCAGCCACAAAGTCAGCCAGGACTTGGCTTTTTATGACTGTTCGGGCAGTAAAATGAAGATCAAATTCTCCAAGTTCTACTGCCCATTTGGCTATGCGACCTGTTACTTCTTGGTTATGGAGTATGTTTCTAAGAGGAAAAGACGAAGGTACTGTGATTTTGTGGGATTGAAAATAATGTCTAAGTTGTCTGGAAGTCATCAGAATAGCATAAATTAGCTTTTGAACCTTAGGGTATCTCTCCTTTTGTCCATGTAAGACCTCTCTTACATAGTAGATGGGTCATTGAGACCCTCCTCTTTTTGAAATAAGTACCGCGCTGACCACATTTGGCATTGCTGCCAAGTAAACTTGGAAAGGTTCACCTTCTAAAGGTGACACCAATACTGGAGGATTTGAGAGATAAGCCTTTAAGCCTTCGAAGGCTTTGTTGGCTTCTTTGGACCATTGAAACCCCTTATTACTCTTGCGGATCACCTTAAAGAAAGGTAAACCACGTTTTTCTGATCGAGAAATAAAACGACTAGGAACCTTCATTCGACCAGTTAAGGCTTGTACCTCCTTCACTGTGGAAGGTGGTCACAATTGTTCGGTGGCTCAAATCTTCTCGGGATTAACTTCAATCCCACGAGAACAAACAAGAAAACCAAGCAATTTGCCAGAACAAACTTCGATAGTACACTTTTCAGGATTAAGCTTTATTCCATGTTTATTTATATTTTCGAAGGTCGCTGCTAGATCCTTCAAATGGTCATTCTTAGTACAACTTTTTGCAACGAGGTCATCTACATAAGCCTCTAAATTACACCCTAGCTTACTGTTGAACATTTTCTGCATCAAACGCTGGTACGTGGCCCCAGCGTTTTTTTAACCCAAATGGCATCTTGACGTAGCAGTAGACACCGAAGGGATTGATGAAGGCAGTCTTTTCTTCATCTTCTTTCGCCATGCTGATATGATGGTATCCGGAATAAGCATCAAGAAAGCTCATCAGTTCGCAACCCGCAGTAGAATCAACTAATTGATCAATGCGAGGCAAAGGGAAGTCATCCTTTGGGCAAACAATATTTAAACTCGTAAAATCAACGCACATACGCCACTTACCGTTAGATTTCTTGACCAGGATTGGGTTCGCAAGCCACTCGGGGTGATCAACCTCTCGAATGAAGCCAGCTTCAAGGAGCTTATTGAGCTCTGCTCTGATAGCTTCTTGACGATACAAGGCGAAACGTCTCAGTCTTTGCTTGACTGGTTTTTTCTCAGGCTGAATGGCTAGCCTGTGCTCTATCACCTCCCTTCACTACAACAGAAACATACGTATAGCAACGTAAATCTTGCAACGGAAAGCATAAGCGTTGCCAAAGTAAAATCTGCCTACGTCTAAGCTTCTTAACTGAGGACTCTCCCTATTCCCCATCTCATTCTTTCGTCTCCCTCTAAAATAGATCGCCAAACCGCCGCAGACGTCGCCCACACCAAACTGCCGCCCCTCCCATCGCGGACCGCCTCCACGCAAGCCCCGCGCCGCCGCCGCCCCCTCCCGGTGGGCTCCTATGCACGCCCCTGCCGCCGCCGCCTCCCTCCCATCACCTCCCGCCCCACACACGCCCGCGCTTGCCCCCTCCCTCCTCCTCCCTAACCTTCGTTCTGTGTGTGTTCCCGTGGATCCTATCTGAGCCCAGCGCCGCCGCCGCCTCCCTCCTCCCTAACCTTCTGCTGCGTGTTCCCCGTGGATACTATCTGAGCAGCGCCCTCCAGATCGCCTCCGCCGCGCCAAGCACCATCTGGATTCCATATTTTTTCTTGGTGTTAAAATATGGGGAATAAATGGTCAATTTGTTGTTTGGATTTGGTTTGTTTTAGGAAGATAAGATCATCATGTCGGACTCAGAGGAGATCCACTTGAAGTCGAAGGTCGACGTGTGGCGCCCAAGACCTACCTCAAGAAAGTGGCACCATTCGCAAGAACGGCTACCTCGTCATCGAGAACCGCCCCAGCAAGGTATACCTCGATCTCGATTCGATGATGATGTGTGATTGCAGTTTCGGTGTGCACGAGTGAAGTTGTTTCTGGCCATAACTCATACTATGATGAAATACTGTTTATTGTTATCTGTGAATGGTTTACCGGATACTATTATTTTTATATGTGAATGGTTGACCGGTATGTGGGGATGGTTTTTGTGGATTTGGGTGATCAATTCCTGACGAATTAGCGATGAGGAAGGTGGTGGGAGTAATGAGAGACGTAATGCAAATGTGAGTGGTGCCATTAGGAGTTATGTTCTATTGAGTCTTGTTTTTTCGTTTCGGATGGTTAAGCGGTGCCACATGTGAATCATACTGAGTACCAGCTGATTGACATATCAGAGGATGGATTTGTATGTTCTAGTAATAAGCAAAAGTGTCTTATTTTGTGAATAAATGTTATGGTTAGCAATAGAAATCATTAGCACTAATCAGTTAATCCAGTGTGCAACGATCCCTTTCAATTTTAGTTATGTGCATATATGTCACACAAAAGCATCCAAGGTTCCGATCGCTGTCTCATGTTCGTGATGTATGTATCACATATAATTTGATTATTTCAGAACCACAAGTTCTTCCGCACCGTCACATGGCATGCACCTGCAGTAGTTCGTAGGTCATGGGGGTTCTCTTGAGATGTGTTAGTTCGAAACTTCGAATATATGAAGGGGGGTGATCTATTTGTTCTGAGCTTTCTATTTTGACCGTCAATCTAATGGGGGTTTGACAAACTAGCTGTATGTAACTATGTAACATCCAGTAGCAAGTTATCAGTGGTCCTCAATAAGTTTGACAATATATAGATCGGGTGTATGCATGATTGAACGTTGAAGAACTGATTAAGCTTTTATTTATTCCGAGAATATTCTAATTTATAGTACCTAGTTATGATTTTAAACCGGACTGGCTGATCTTGATTGTGCAATCTCTTAAGCTAAGAACTGAAGTCAATCTGCATCCATTGGGACCATGCTCAATTCAAATCATAGTCCACACTGAGGAGAGAGTTTGATGCTTTCTAGACTAGAAAATTTGGGATTAGGGTTTAGGGGTTAAAGATTGAGAATAATTTCATGCTATGTTACCACTATTAGGATTTATTCTACAACCAGTTTGAAGCAAGTAACGTTGATCATTGGTAATGTCCTAAATTTAATGGTATTTTATCCTGGCGCATAACAATGGTGAGGTTGGCGCCCATTTTTCACTATATTATTTACCTTTTTGTTCGACAATTTGGTTTATAACGGTTCAATCCATACTGAGATCACATACGGTTGATTGTATGGTATAGGTGTCATTTTGGCATTTATAGTTAGGGCAATTTTGTTTCCTCTTCACTACTAATAATAGTAGTCCACAGCACAATCATTACTATATTACCCCCCTTTTTATTCTCCTGTTTTATGAGCTCACCATAACACCTTCAAATTTTGTTTATATGTTTTCATGAAGGTGCATTCATTTTGTGAAATTCTTGTAAAACTTCCCCAACATTACGAAGAAAAAAAGTTTGTATTAGTTTTGTTGATACATGACGGGCCAAAGGACATTATAGCGGTAACCATACTTCATGGTGATAATGCCATAATGGAGCGGCGATGTGGTAAATTATACATTAGTTACGTGCATGTTTTTGGTGACTTTCTTGAGCATTATGCATCCGTCTTTTGTACAAGACCATGGTTACTTGGACTCTAGACCGATTGCTAGTGAATGTGTTGTTACCCTAGTCTTTGTGGATGATTTATCTTTCACTATAATGAAGTTTGATTCTCTCTGTCTCGAGAAGCAATTTCCATAATAAAGGAGGTTTTGGGTAAATTCTCATTAGAAAAATGCTCTTGTTCTATTTACCACTTTCTTGTGCTATGTTCAAGACACTTTTGTCATAATAATAATACCAAATTACCAATAATTTTGTTAAGGTGACTCGGTGACTCCTCTCCATTTGGTGGTTATGGTGCCTCCAGGTGCACCGGAGGTGGAGTTGGAAGAAGAAAAGGTAAAAGATGGCCAAATCTCTTGCATCCATTTCTTTCACATCTTCCTTCTCAAATATGAATACAACAGAGACATGCTTGGGTTTCTTTATTCTTTCCTCACTTAGATCAAATCTATGTTTGAATTCGATGGTGATGATTTTTCCTTGTAGGATTTGTTATGCAAGTGCAAAAGGCCCAAATTTGCAGGTCCATTGTCCAATCACAACAGAAATTGAAGTCCCTGCCATGGAGAAGTTGAAGAAAGGGCATGGTGTTCTTTCACTTGAAGTTTCGTGGACAAGAAACCCATGGATGGGGTCATCGATTATGTAGTCTTGAGCCTTTGGTGAAGAAATAGTTTGAGAAGGGTGTTCATGGTATCTGAAATTTTGATCTTGCTTTCATCTACCATCTCTGATATTTTTAGCCTTTGGGTTAATCTGTTTTGTATTCCATACTAATTTCGAAATAAGAAAAAGAATCTTTCTGACTCCTCACTTCCGCAGTTAGGATTCAGAAAAAACTTTTCACCGTGTAGACTTTTGAGTGTGCCAAACTATGGCTTAAATTCTAATATGTCGTTGAATAAGATGGACAAATAGTTGTAACTAGAATGTGTGGTTGAGTTAGGAAAAAAGTTAGATTTTTATGTATTACATGTAGACTTTGAAGTTTGAACAACAACATTGATACATATGTAAAATAAGGAGACATCAAACCATCTTGTAACTTGCTCATCTGTATATGCCTATTATTTGATAGATTGGCTTAAATGGTTAGGATAAGTCAAACATGAGAAGAAAGCGACATGTATATGGCATTGTGACAAAATAACATGGACATGGCACTAAAATAAAGTTTTCTTAGATACTATTCCACGAAATATAACTAGTTAAAGAGATTTTCTTAGTTCACTTGTAAATCCTTATTAACGATATACAATTTTAAACCATTGATACATAATATATATAGTATGTGAGCTTGTTTTTCTTATCCTTCCAAATGGTTCTTCATGTTATGCATAGCTTTAACTAGTTATATTTCGTGGACTAGTATCTAAGAAAACTTTATTTCGTGGACTATGTACGGTGCTCTTCTTAGTTTTGTTACTTTAATATTGTGATTCTGTTTCTTCCTAATAGTGCATTAATGGACTTTAATTTTTCATTGTAGGTTGATAAGATAAATGGATGATGCTACGGATAACATGTTCAATGCAAGGTGGAGAATGGTGACATGGGCAGATGATCTTCATTACATTTAGATTACATTCTGTTAGGAAATGATGTTCAAGATCTTCATTACATTTAGATTTCATTCTGTTAGGAAATGATATTAAAGGAAAATATTTATATCATGTCTTATGTGGATGGTTCTCTGTGTAATGCAACAATTTGTTTATAATATATGAGTGTTCTTTTTAACCATGTTGTGACCGATAATGATTTTTTACTTTGACTTCTACACACTTATAATCGTTGCAGCAACCTAATTATATCTGTTGCAAAAATAGCAAAACTCATATGTACAGCAAGTACCAACGCTTCTATGCGTTGTCACAATATAATTATATCCATTGTTAAAATAGTAAAAGTCATCCATGCATGGTAAATAACAACGCATACAAGTGTAGTTACAACATGACTACATCCGTTGCTACTTCGCAACGCCTTTTCATATCTATTACCAACGCTTATTTATCTGTTGTAATAGACTCTCGCAACGGCCTCAATGGCAACGCATAATAAATGCGTTGGTATAGATCGTCCCAACACTTATTTGGATTTTTACCAACGCATATATGCGTTGGCAAAGGGGTGTTCATCTTGTAGTGCTTGGGACCCCGGGCATATCAGATGGCTTCCACGCAAAGACATCTGAGTTGGCTCGGAGGAAGGTGAGGAGCTCATCTTCCTATTTCTCACTTAGTCCCGCGCCAATCCGGACTGTCTTGGATTGGTCATCGGGGCTGAGTGGCACGACTTTTACCTCATTAGGTTGAGGAGCAGCCTTGACCTTCGTGGACTTCCTTGCTTTATCCTCCAAAGTAAGATCTTTCAGAGGCAGCTGATCAACAAGTTCTAATGACTTTCGATCACACGAAAGCGCGATGGCCTGGTCACCTTGCACCGCGATCATGCCTTTTGGACCAGGGATTTTAATCTTCTGGTAAGCATGGTGCATAGCTGCCATGAATTTTGTTAGAGAAGGTCTTGCCAAAATAGAATTATAGGCAGACTCAAAATCAACTACTTCGAAAGTAATTAACTCAGTTCGAAAATTAGCAGTTGTACCGCAGGTTACTGGTAAAACTACTTGACCCATTGGTGTAACTAACATACCGGGCACTATCCCATAGAAGGGACTTGTCATTGGTTTAATTTTAGAACGAGGGATTTGCATCTCATCTAAAGTGTTTACAAATAACAAATCTAAAGAACTACTGCTATCTACTAATACTCTCCCTACTCTGCAATTACTTATAGTAGGGGAAACTACTAGTGGTAATTTACGAGAAGTAGACATACCTTTTGGGACATTCTCCTTAGTGAAGGTCAAGGACGTCTCTGACAATTTGGGGTATTCTAGACGACCAGGTGGGACTTCAACATTGTTGCTGTCCCTCCACGCTGCCTTATACTTCTGCTTAGAGGCGTAGGCGGCTGAGCCCCCGTAGATGACGTTGACGTGGTGATCCGTTCTTTGGAATGGCATCACCGTGTCCTTGTCATTACCTTGGACCTCTGGTGGTCTGCTATCTTCTGGTGGGACAGGCATTGGGCCTTTCCCATCGTAGTAATCCTCCATCTGCTTCTGCCAAGTACGGCAGTTGCGGAGGTCATGGCCAGGAACTTTGTGCAATGGGCACCAGCGTCCACTACTCCTGGACGTACTTGTAGACCGTAGGGTAGTCAGGTCGTTTGAACGACCTCCTTGCCTCCTTTTGGTCCAAAGACCTTTGGTCTTGTCGTAGGGTGGTCGCTGGTCAATTGTCGCTACCTCCCTGGTGGACTTCTTGGACCTCCCCTTTTTCTTTCTCTTGAGTTTACCTTTGCTACTCATGGAGCCCTCAGACATCTTGGATTTCTTTTCCTTGACCTCCTCGAGGCCTGGCTGAGGAGGAGTGGTCCCCTTATCCACCATCTGATTCCATTCCACTGCCCCATTGGCGTCGAAGTATCGATCCGCCATGTCGAAAAGTTAAGACACGGACCTAGGCGGGTTGATGTTGAGGTCTTTTATGAACCTTCGATATCTCACAGTCTGTTTAAAAGCTCGAATTACAGAGTCGTCAGAAATATTTGGGATAGTATTACGAACTTCTATAAAAACGCTTTACAAATTGTCGTAGATTTTCCTCAGGGGTTTGACGAAGCCGATGTAAATCGTCTTCCCTCCCCGGTTTTGCATAACAACTTTTAAATTTATTTTGTAATGCATTACAAACATCTCCCAGTTATATATGGATCCTTTAGGTTGGTTGAATAACCAGATCCTAGCGGAACCTTTTAAAACTGTGGGTATATAATTTGCCATTACCTTATGATCGCCTCCCGCAGCTTGGACGGCGATAGTGTAGATTTGGAGGAATTCCGACGGGTTTTGCGTTCTGTTGAAAGTCTCCATATTCCCTGGCTTGAACATTTCTGGCCAGGTGACATCCCTCAATCTAGGGGAAAAAGCTTTACATCATGCATAAGGTCTGATACATTGTCGTGTATTACGATGATTATTATGACCGATAGGAGATCTGGGACGTCTGCTTTGTCCCGAAAAACAAGTGTCATGCTCACCTTGGTCTTGGACATGATGACCATGTGCATCATAATTACGACTCTGCCTTCGGCGTCCAATTGAGGACCCTTCTAGGTGTGAGTCTGTTTTGGAAAGAACGGTTGGTGATCGAGCAGAGATGTTCTCTGCCGCATTTGTAGTTCGTACGCAATTGCACGCATCACTTGCACTCCTTGCTCCGGAGTCAATCCTTCCGGAGGACGTGCAAGGGCGGTCGCTAAGTAGCGAACGCGTTCTACAGGGGAATCCTCCTGCATAGGGGTTGGTAAGGCATTTGAACCTCTTACCATCGTTGCCCACGGCGGTGGCGTACGGATCGCCGGTGGTGGCGCCCTTGCTGAGGAGCCAGGGGTGTCTTGGTAGTAGAGGTCATGAACATGCAAGATGTGTACTTGTGTGGCGACGTATCTCGGTTTGTCAGGTCTCTTCCTCTCGTTAGAGGCGTTCTCGTTCCTCTTGCTCCCGGCGTTGCCCGGACATTCTGGGATTATCGTCGAGATTGGGTTGAACGTCACCGACGGCGGCGATCTGACGACCGCCGGAACATGTGAAAGGGGTGAACATGCCCTCGTCCTCTGGGGAAGAGGATGAGGCGTATTATAGAGTGAATAAAAGATTCTCCCCAGATGCTCTCACCAAGCCTTCAGGGTGGATGCTGCCAGCGAGATCATCATTGTTCGCTAGGCTCCAGGGACCTTGCGAATCTCCTCTTCCAAAGGAGACAGACTCGGGATAGTATTCGTCCACAGCCGTGCCTGTGGACGAAGGCACGGCCGGTGTGGAGCCGGTGGAGGCAGAAGGTTCAGTGGACGACGGTGCCTTAGCAATGGCCCTAGAGGAACCATGGGTGCTACCGGACACGAGGACAAAGTTTTCTTCCATGCCTTTATCGTAGTCAGAGATATCGAGAATGCTTTCTTCTCTCCAAGCAGGAAGGTTGTGATTCATCAGCAAAATGCAACACACATTACCAGAATCGAGTAGGCGAAGATGAAGATAGCGCTCCCCACGGACGGCGCCAGCTGTCGATGTCTGGGACTCTCGTCACAGAACGGACAAACAAGAATATAATAAAGAAAAAATGGAGATTACTATCTATTCGCCAAGGGATTCAGAATTGAGAATGTGTATTGCAAATGATATGCTCTGATTACAGGAAAAATGTAACACCCCAGCACAACATGAGTCTGGAATGCTACTAAACTAACAATATAACAATCTAAAACTAAGGCCTTTTATTAAATTTCGACAGAACCTCCTTTGTATAGTTAACTATACCAGAGATTCCAACAGTTGGTTATAACATAACTAAATAATCTAACATCCAGCATAATCAGAAAACATCCAAAATATGCTAAACATCACTATTACAAATAATCCAATGCCTAACTCATAACTATAACAAATACTTTAAGCAGTCTGCTCTTTTATTAAGGCACATTCTAAATTTAATCAACAATAACAGTTTTTGTGGTAATGTGAAACCGAACACAAGACTATTCCCTCCCATGCATGCCGTTCTTATAAAGGGTACTTAAAAACACAACAACAACAAGAGTGAGTCCAAAGACTCAGCAAGTACAAATAATAAAAGCCCAAATACTCAGCAAGTACAAATAATAAAACATTGTAACTCACAATTATAACATCAACATCCAATTCCAATGCATCTTTTCCCTTTTACTCTTTTTGCATTTTACCGGTAATGCGGGGTATGCAACCGTCGATGCATGCCCATGCCTGTGCCGTCTAGCATAGGGACCAAAAACCCATACTCCACAAGTATGGGGCCACAAGCCTATCATCTTCATGATGGGGACCTCAAATCAATGCCTACACTCCACGAGTGTGGGGACCACAAGCCCATCATCTACATGACGGGGACCTCAAATTTATATATGCTTGGTCACCACGTGACCAAGCCTCAAATATGCTCTCAATATGAACATGAACAATTACTCTATCCATCAATAACATGTAATAGCAACAACATTATACATGAATAAAACTTAATCATATCTCAAGCATTCACCATCATTAATCATACATATGACTCTAGCAACCATACGTAGCTAACATGTATCAAATACTTGCAATCACGATCAAACACTCACAATTAATCTATCAATCAGAGTACTTGCCTCAACCATGCGAGAATGGAGGACGCTGCCCCTGGGACCAATCCCCCACCTAAATTTATTTAGCAAGCAATCTAAGATAGCAATACTGGACCAAAAACAAAACTAGAAGCAAATATATTTCACTACTCTCTCTAGCGTATTCCCAGATCCAAAATCATATGCAACAGCCTGTCCCCTCAATAGATAGCCCCCTTATAAAATCTATATCTTTTAGTACAGAGATCCAAATAGGGTGTTCTTCTACTTTCTGAAAAGCTTATCAAATTCCCCAACTAAACTTAGTTGGTGAGCCTTCCATATTCGGCCATCTTCTACCCTCTCCAAAATGATTAATAGATCAGCTAAGTCACGCCAGGGTTTGTGGACAGCGGCACTAAATCTAGCATAACTTTCGGTACACAAGGTCAAATTTTGTATTCTTTAGTTTTCTGGAAAGTATATAAGAATATCTACAAACTTCATTATGGTGAGAGCTTCAAATTAATTCATTAACTAATCGCTACAGACCGATTAATATTTGCTGTTAGGATTAAAACAGACCTACCGTACAGCAGCGCTACAAAATTCATAACTCCTAATCCGCTCGTCTAAACGACGTGATCTAATACTCTACAGAAAGATATCAACGTCACCTACAACTCTCTAGGAGGCGTCTAGGACATATTCTATATTTAACCTCATCAAAAATATCAGCCAATCCTATTTGCCCTAAATAGATGTAATACCGACATTGCCTAATTATCCAATTACGCAACTAATTGAAGGGGAAATTGGGATTACCCTTAAAGAACCTGCTGTCGGACGCGATGAACACCCCGTGAATCCTTTTCCCCTCCCTTCTCCTTCCTTCTCGTTCCTCCGTATTCTTCTTGGCCGGCGAACAACCCGGGTGTCCTTCCTTCTTCCTCCACTAGGTCGATAACGGGGAGCTTCGTCTCTGGCCGACAGCAGTGGAGAGCACCAGGGGAGGAGGCTCAAGGAGCAGGGGGAGGCGGCCAAGGGGGAGAGGAGCCTAGGGGTGGCGGCCACAAGTGGGGAGAAGGGGGGAAGGGGGTGGTGGCTAGGGTTTTGGGGGAGGGTGGCACGTCCCCCCCCCTATGGCCGGCCACCTCATGGTCTGTTGGGCCAAAGTCCAAGCCCAGGTTGCCCAGCTTCCATAGAAACCCCCGTCTATTTTCCCTGATAAATCTCTTTGTTAATTGGTACTTCTTCCTAATTTAATTATTCGCTTCCGAATACTCTTTCGAATACAATTGGGGTATTACAGAAAATGGCTATGAATACACATGGATTAGGGCTTGGATGTGAATCTATGTTACAAGGGCACACATGCCGGGCTATTTATAGTTTTATAAGAGTCGGCAGTTATTAGCAGTGATGCCTCTTCGCACTAATCGTCGCGTCTCTTCCTGCCAATTGTCGCGTCCCTTCGTGATGACCGTTATCGCTGATATCTCCACGTGCAACCGCTATTAATTGCACGTGGGTAACCGCCCTCTAGGACCTCCTCTACAGGGGAGAGGTCCTAGAGATGTCTCGGAGAGGTCTTTGAGGAGGTCCCAGAGAAGTCATGGAGGAGGTCTTGCTGGGCCTCTAGAGGGAGTTTTCGGGGATGGTTAAAGGAAAGACTTTATAGGCCCACCTTTCGACTGTTCGATTGATCCTGGGCTTAGAATGCTAACTTGGGCCTAGCAAAACCATGCTTACTTATTAATAAACGAATAAAGATATACTTGGATAATTGACTGGTCAACAATCCTTGTCAATTCTAGTAGCAGTATCAAAACAATATGAATCACTGACTAGAACATATCAAATGCAAAAGGGTAATTAAATTGAAATGCTGTGATACTCACGAAGCAGATGGCAATCAAAGCCACTGAGCAATCTAAGCAATATAGATATTCAGCATGGATTCATTTTTAAAGGTGGTTTTAGATCTGGGCTAACACAATCAACCTGAGCAACAGGGCGACGTCGAAGGGAAGGGGGGGAAGGGAAGGAAGGGAAGGGCATGACAGATTATTGATAGCAAGAGTGAGGGGAAGGGGCGTCAGGGTCGGTAACTCGGCATCGGTTACCTTTGGGCATCAAGGAGAATGATGAGCAGGGAGCACCAGAGTAGCAGGGCGGAGTCGATGGGGAGGTGCGTTGGCCTCGGGGGAGTAGGAGGCGGAGCGTGCTTGGGGAAGGGGAGGAGGCAGGCTCGGGCAAGGAGGGGCACCGGGTTTGGGGAGGTGGCAGCTCATGCTCGGGGAGGAGGCGGCGGTCTCAGGGAAGGAGGCGCGTCGGGCTCGGGAAGGAGGCGGCGTCAAGGACAGTAGCGACGGGCACAGGGGAGGAGGGAGAGTTAGAGAAATTAATCGTTTGAGTGGTGGTGAGGGAAAACCTTAGAGTCTGAATATAAATAGGGTTGGACATCACAGACAGTTTTAAAGTAGAACCGTCTGTGATAAATACACATCATAGACTATTCCAATAAATAACCGTCTGTGATAGCTGATGCATCATAGACGGTTTGTCCTAAGGAACCATTTGTGATAGCTGATGTATCACAAACTGTTGTATTTATAACCATCTGTGATACATATCACAGATGGTTTGTTTCATTAAACTGCTTGTGATAGTTGCTTCTATAGCTACAAAATACTTTTTTTCAGTAAAAATATTCTGTTTATCAACTAGCCTTAGGAGTTAATATGTATGACTTGTTTTTCACATAGAAGACAGTAAGATAAACATGTTGTTCAGTAAACATGTTCAACATAAACAGTAACCTGATCTCCAAACTATATTTTTTTTATCATCTTTTGTATTTACATATGGCCAAACAGCATGGCCAGTCGCTTCTTACAAAAGATTTTCTTAAAAAGGTAGAAATAAAAAAAGATCAACTTATTTCTAGCGGTCCAGGTAGACTGCTGTCTCTGTCTTCAATTCTTCGTAGGCGATGTCGTCGGCATCGAAGGGTTCGGGGTTAGCGTGGGTTCCCCGAAACACGTCCCCCCGTTGACGCGCTCGTTGGAGAGTAGCTCAAAGACGCTCCAACTCAAGGACCAAGTTGAAATGCGCCCAGATGCTCTCTTCCCTCGCTCGAGGTGTCTCGGCATGGTCGACCCAATCGGTTGCCGTCTCGATGTCGCATTCCAAGCGACGATAATCCTCCTGGAGACGTGCAATGTCTTCCTCGAGGACTACATTGATGGTGAGGTTAGCTCACCGGAAAAGAGAGACCACCCTGAAGACGTGGGGATGTCAAGACGATGGAAGGTGGCCATCACATGCTCCGGCATAACCTCCGTCGGAGGAGGGAGGACACTATTAGCAGAGTGTCTTTCCACAGCTTCCGCCAGCGTATGGCCGACGAGGTGCTTATACAAAATGGCTAAGTAGGCCATCAACGCCAGCGTCAGGGGAGAAGAGTGGGGAGCCATTATTATTTTTTAACTCTACTAGTTGTTGATGGAGGGTGCAAAAGAGAGTAGAGCAATGTGGGGATTCATCTTCGGTGGCGGATGATCATTCTTATAAAATAAAGAGTAACATCGGCGCATGAGACGAAGAGACGAAGAGACACATCGTAATGTCGGCGTGCGAGATGAAGAGACGCATCGCGCAGGAGCTGAAGCAGCATTGAACATATCACAGATAGTTGTAAAGTAGAACGATCTGTGATAGTTAACTATAACAGACAGTTTGTAGATGAAACCATCTGTGATAGCTGATGTATCACAAACGGTTTGTAGATGAAACTGTCTGTAATAGGATGTATCACATACGGTTTTTCCTAAGAAACCGTATGTGACATTCTTTTGTATTGCTAAATCTATTTTTGTTTATTGGTTAGCCTTAGGAAATGCTAGCCATGCCCTCTGAAACAAGCAGAAACACAACAAGTACATGTATACATCCAATTCACATTCATTTCAGAAACAAGCGCATGCATTTCATAAATCAATTAACTCAAATGAACTAAAATTAACCATTCATGAACAAATACACACATGTACCATTAAGTTTAATCTTATCTCAATCAAGTTCAATCTATATTGTGGAACTCCCCATATGACACATTCTCATATACATAAATGCAAATTCACATATGACACATTCTCATGTACATAAATGGAAATTCAGAACATATGATACATAAACATTTCATTCATTATTCCACTTCCTTATTTCCTTTAAAAATTAGCCCTTCATGATAATCGACGTGTATGTAGCCTGTTTCATCACATTGTACTTCCTCGACCCATATGCCATTTCCGAAAAGAGGCAACTCGTTAAATTGATTGTATTCTTCCTCGTTCACTACATTCTCAACTCTGACAATGTAATACCCTAAAAATTAAATCGGGAGAGAATAAATAAATCGGGAGAGAATAATTAAATCGGGAGAATGTTTCTTTTAGCAAAGCGATTGAACAGGAGAAATAGGGGGTCTTAATGTAATACTCTGATTTATTCTACGAAAGAAAGCGTTCAAAAGAGAAATTAGACATAAAAAGGGGGGTTTCTGCACTTCTTCGACAACTTGGGCCTCGGGCCTTGGCCCAGGAGGCCCATGAGGGGCCGGCCACCAATAAAAGGAAGGGGGAAACCCTAGACGCACTGCAGCTACAGTACCACCGTCGACACTGTAGCACAACTACTATAGCACGCCCCTCTCCTCCATGGTGGTGCCTCCCTTCCTCGCCGTCGGTGCTCCCTGCTGCCGATCAAGTGAAGAGAGGAGATCACCTTTGCGGGGAGAGTTCATCGTCTTCCTGCGATTCTACGAGGGTAACATCGCGTGTTCTTCGCTGGTTGATGTGTATTAGTTGCAATTGATTTCGTTTGGTAGATCGAGTAATCAACAGTTAATAGATCGTGTTCTATCCAGTAGATTGAACGACGGTTTTCATGTCTTTAGATGTAGAATCTGGGGATCCAACCTCTTAGAGATAGTTGGGTTATGTCATTAGCTTTCCGTGGCCGCCAAGAACGCCCAAATCCGATTAACGGTCAGAAAGTTATGAATTGTTTAGTGTCGCTGACCTGATAATTTGTCAACATCCAGATATTTGTAGAAATCTGGGTTAATCCATTAGTTAAATAAGAAATCAGAGGATCTCATTATAACAAAAAAATGTGGGTAATTTCCATACCTTTCCAGAAAGCTAAAGAACGTAAGATTTGGACTTTCGTAGCCAAAGTTATGGTGATTTTAGTGTACTGTCCAGAGAACCCGACGTGAAAACTGATGTCATTTAATTTGGCTTGGTAGGGGTAATAGATGTCATATTCAGAAGGGCTCCTCAACTAGGTTTAGTTGGGAAATTTAATTACCTTTCCAGAAAGTATTAGAACACCTTATTTGGACCCGTGTAGAGAAAGTTATGTATTTTAGAAGTTGACTGTCCGCAGAGGAGCCAGATAGATCGGTAGAAATTGGAAAATTGGAAACGCTTGGGAGTTTAGCGAGTTCTTTTGTGTTATTAATTATGATTTTAGTCTAGTATGATTGTCTTAGCCTGGTTATAATTATGTTCAGGTGGGAGTTCGATCTGTGGGCAGCGCCTCTCCGCGCCCACCGTTCTCGCAAGGTTGAGGCAAGTATTAGGGTTGTAGTATATTTATGTTTGTTTGTCGAGATTGTTTGTGTCTTGCTCGTAATAGCCATGCATGGATGATAATGTGATGAGTTTCAATTTAACTTGGTGAATGCAAGTTTATGGTTAAAGTTCCCTATGTATGTTGTTAATGCTTACGTGTTATTATGTACTTATTGAATTCTTATGCATGAAAGATAGTGTCATAGTACATATGCATGTTGTAAGCATGCTTGAGACTTGGTCACGTGGTGACCAAGTATACATAGTTGAGGTCCCCGTCATGTAAATGATGGGTTTGAGGTCCCCACATTCGTGCAATGTGGGCAATTGAATAGAGGTCCCCATCATGAAGATGATGGGCAAAGGTCCCTATACTTGTGGAGTATAGGCTCTTGGTCCCTGTGCCAGAGGGCACAGGCAAGGGTATACATCGACGGTTGTATACCCCATTACACGATAAAATGCGAAAAGAGATAAAGTTTAAAAGGTGCATTGCATGGTCGCATTACATAAGCATGAAGGCTATGTTTAGTGTAATGCTTATTTTCATGGTCGCATTACATAAGCATGAAGGCTATGTTTAGTGTAATGCTTATTTTGGTATATTGATGCTATTTGTGTACTTAGCTTTAGCCTTGTTGATACTTCTTTGAGTCTTTGGGCTCACTCTTGCTTTGATGTGTTTTAGGTACCCTTGGCAAGAACGGCATGCATGGGAGGGAGTAGTTGTTTGGATGCACTCACTACCACTCATCCTTAAGGCATTGTCAATTAGTCTTTATTCTAATAATAAGCAAACTATCGAGAATCACATATGGATGGTTGAATGTTTTAAATTAATTGTAATGAGGAGAATAGCAAGTTTTGATTATGCTTAATAGATTATCTTGCATGCTTGAATGATCTTGGATATTGAGATTATTGTTAATTGTTATAATTAATTGCTGGAACCTCGGTATAGTTAATTATACAAAGGAGGTTCTGTTGAAAAATTTGGTAAAAAGTCTTAGTAGTATTATCATGGGGTGTTACAGACAATCCTCCTTTTTCCATGAAGAACTACGTGATGCTTCTTATTTGCCTGGTCAGTTACATATGTGTTAAAGAAATAACACAACCTCATGATTGTCTCTCAAACCTTGCTCGGCAAAATACTTCTAATTGCAATAGGGAGTATCTGTGTCATTAGCACATGACAATCATGAGACTTCATGCCAATTAACTTCAAATCTTCCATCGAAACAAGTTTCTTTATGTTGGCAGAGTAACCGGATGAAAGTTTCACACCATGCAAGCACTGACACAGTTCAGTTCTCTTAGCCTTGGACAGAGTGTGACAAGCAAGGGGAAGGTACGTTCGTCCTTTATCGGTTTTTGTCGGTGCTAACTCAGGTCTGATGTCCATATCAATCAAGTCAAGCCGTGCGTTGACACCATCCTTTATTTTGTCACGAATGTTCAATAAGAGACCAATCAAGTTATCACATACATTCTTCTCTATGTGCATGACGTCGATGCAGTGACGAATTTCTAGGTGCTCCCAATAAAGTAAGTCCCAAAATATTGATCTCTTCTTCCAGATGTTCTTCTCACGACTCCTCGATTTACGTCCCTTTCTGAGCACAACATCTAAATCCTTAACCATATCATAGAACTCTTTTCTACTTAAATGCCTTGGAGCTGAATTGTCCTCATTCTCTCTGTCGAATTGTTTCTTCATCCTGTGGTATGGGTGAGCCCTTTGAAGGAACCAACGGTGATGCATGTACACGGTTTTGTACGAGTGCTTTAGCCACACACTCTCAGTATCATCTAAGCAGTGAGTATAGGCTTTGGCCCTCTTTTGTACTCTAGCCCGACAGGTTAGTAAGGGCAGGATAATCATTTATGGTGCAAAACTACAAGGAGAGTAAAGTGAAGTTCTCTCGTTTGTATGCATCCCATACTTGTACTCCTTTGATCCACAATATTTTTAGATCTTCCATCAATGGTGCTAGGTACACATCAATATCATTTCTAGGTTGTTTTGGTCTTTGGATAAGTATCGACAGCAAAATATGCTTCTGCTTCATACACAACCAAGGAGGAAGGTTGTAGAGTGTCACGGGACAAATGCTATGTCGGCTGCTCATGCAACCGAAAGGATTCATTCCATCTGTACTCAATCCAAACCTTATATTTCTCAGTTCCGCACCGAAGTCTGCAAACCTCCTATCGATGTTTCTCCACTGGGTGGAATCAGTAGGGTGTCTTAGCTTTCATCCTTTTTACGTTCCTCCGAGTGACAATGTAGCAGTTTTGCCTCCTTTGGGTTTGCAAAAAACCACTACAAACGAGGAATTATAGGAAGATACCACACCACCTTAGCAGGAGGTCCTTTCTTTACCTCGATTCCCTTGTCGTCATCTGATTGATTCTTACGCTTGTATCAGGATGTGTTGCACACCGGATATACATACATGTTTGCACACTCTTTACAGTAGAGGATATAGTTGTTCGAACATGCATGTATTCTTTCGACTTCCATTCCCAATGGACAAAGAACCTTCTTGGCTTTGTAAGTGGTTTCGGGCAACTCGTTTCCCTCTAGAAGCATGTCTGCTAAGAGACCTAATAATGTTGTGAAACTCTTGTCGGACCAACCATTACTTGCCTTCAATTTCAGCAGTTCAAGCACAGATGACAACCTTGTGTACTTCGACTTGCAGCACGTGAACAAAGGTTTCTCTGAGTCCTCCATCAAGCCTCGGAATTTAACATACTCTCCCTCATCACAGTGTAACACCCCAGCCCAACATAGAGCCTAGGATGCTATTAAACCACCTTACAGAAACACTTCAATTTAATAATACAAATTCAGTAAGACATGCACAATGAATGATCATCATTATAATAACAGGAACTAGCACAAGTTACGGTATAGTCAAGTTAAATAATACTACCTATCAATTAATAATAATCTAAGCATGAATCTTGCTATTTCTCAACCAAAATCAAAACAAACGACTATGCTACACAATGAGAGCAGTTCTTTAACAGTTAAGTCTAAATCATCAATATTCATCCGAAATCACGAAGATGTAAGACTAATCAAATCATTCAATTTATTCTATCAAATTGAACTAAATGAATCAATAACTGAGTCTTAAAAGCATAATAGAAACATTAGCAATAAACCTTCGCTACCACGATTACAAGTGAATCAACCACCACGAAGGATGGACACGGTCTGAAACTAAAGGAAATAGCATGAACATGAGGTTTTCGATAAATAAGCTAATTTATTTGCCATGAGTGGTTAAGTGTGGAGTGCATCAAAACTACCCCTTCCCACGTGTGTCGCTGCCTCGAGAGGTACCTAAAAAGAACAACAACAACAAGCGTGAGTCCACGACTCAGCAAAGTACAACAGTGATAATAAACAAAACTTCACGACCAGCCAAAGAAGATACCAAAACCTCACATGAACATTAGCAAGGAACCATAAATAAATCTCTTATACTTGCATGCAATGCATATGTTAAGAATGCTCTTTCTTCCTTCTTTGCAATCATCGGTAATGCGGAGTAGTGCATCGGTCGATGCATACTCAAGCCTGTGCCCTCAGGCATAGGGACCTCAAGCCTACACTCCACGAGTGTGGGGACCCATGCCCATTCAATACATGACGGGGATCTCATGCCCGTCTAATATATGACAGAGACCTCAAAAGAAACAATGCTTGGCTACCACGTAGTCCAAGATTCAGGAATGAATGCCATGATGCAAAGAACTTCATATTCTCAATTCAACATGAAAGAATAATAATCATCAGCAATATCATAGATATACTTTCATAAGTAAACCATGGCAATTATCATGAATATAGCATTACAATTCACCCTACACTGCTTGCACTTGCCTCAATCGCGAGACGAATGACGACGACGGGAAGACTCTAACCCCAGTTCTCACCACCACCTGGCAACTGTAAAGTATACTAAGAATACCATTCAAAAGTACTCAGCATAGCAATGAAATAAAATGAGATCAATCGCTCCTATTCGCAACCCGAAACTTTACCGATACACTCCAAATACCAGTCTATCCAAACAAACAGCCATCAAAGAAAAACTATAACTTTTGAGTCAAAACTCCAAAAGTCATGAACCCAAATTCTTTGGAATCAACACACACATATCTACAACTCCTCAGGTGACCAAAAGATCAAATTATTCCATCTAAGTCTTTGTTTTTAACTCTGAAGATAGTTCTGTCATCTTCGGTACTACCGACTTAGGAATTTCGTATCTTTTAATTGGTACATCCAAACCCATTGTTCTAAGACAATCTGGAAACTACAGAGAACTAGCTTCCTCAATAAATTTATTATAATTTTCACCATTGTGCAACAAAGGTTGCTAACAGACTACTCTTTCCCTACTGTCCACAAATGAAGGACAGACTACAACATTAACTTCAAAAATTCATATCTTTCATTCTAAATGTCAAAAAATTATGAACTTGATCTCAATGGAAACATCATAAAGTTATATACATAACTCATGCAGATCAATTGATCAAATTCATCCATATCTAGACCCTAATTCATAGAACTACGCTCGCTGCCCAAATCTAGAGACTGAATAAGCACCCATACTTGCAAAAATTATAACTAATTCATTATCCAACCAAAAATTGCGAATTAATACTTTCCAGAATGCCCACGCAATTCCTCACATAACTCTAGGAGGCCCAAACCTCTAATTTCATACTGAACAAGACCTACTCTGCCGAACAAAACGACTACAGAATACAGACTCAATCTCAGCAGGATCAACGAATCACTAAACGACATCATCTCCTCGAAAATACTTAAACTAACAGCGAGGATTAGAAATATTACCCTAGAAGACACAAATGACTTGCTGGAGATCCCCCACGAAGAACTCCTTCTTCCTCTTTCTTCTGCTCTCTTCTTCCCTCTCCTTCCTCTTTCTTATGGCTGGCAACAATGGAGAATCACCGGAGGAGAGGGGGCACCACCATGAAGGAGAGGGTCGTGCTATAGTAGCGCCATGCTACAGTGATGATGGCGCTACAGTACTCCCCTAGGCGTGTTACAGTACTTGGGGGTGCTAGGGTTTAGTTCCCCCCATATGGGCCCAAAGAGCTATGGGCCAATGGCCCAAGTTCTAAAGCTTCTCTAAAATTTTGAATTTTCCCTTTCTAATTATATTTAATTTTAGTACTAGTCACTTATATGTTTTATATTTAAACGGGATATTACACACAGTTCCCTTCTGTATCGCGAAGCATCTGATCCAGATTGTCATCGTGCAGCCTATTCGAATCGGAATCACAATCAACATCATCTGGCGGCATATCGTTAACTTCGTCGACGATGTCATTATTACTACCTTCCTGTATAATCTACTCTTCACCGTGACTGGTCCAATGTGTATACCCCTTTTTGAAACACCTTCGAATTAAGTGTGCTTCGATCTGCGCTCAATTCTTAAACATCTCCAGATTCTCGTAGTCAATGTATGGACAGTACATATATTCCACCCATTATTCAACATATCCTCCTCAGCAGCTCTTGTAAAAGTTGACACGTCATTAATGTACTTTTCACTCACATGGTTCTCTGCGTACATCCAGCTTCGGTTCAACTATGCTACACATATAATAATTTGGTGTTAAATATTGAATTAATTAATTAGTATACTATATATATGATCAAAAGTAGCTATATGTAGCAAGAATTAATTAAATGGAATTAAGTAGAAATAGACTATGAAGATGGGAGTGGGAGAAGAGATGGATGGAGGAAGAGAGTGGGGGCAGTGGCTAGTGGAGTAGTGGGGAAGTGATGGCGGTTTCTTGCACCGTTGCAGGACAAGCCACTACTCACTTCCCTGCATTTAAGAATGGGTTTCACTTCTCTACTTCTGTGGCTCTCTTCGCCTTGGCTAAACCCTAAGCCCTAAACCGTGCTAGATGTAAATAATCTTCTCTCTTCATCAAGCTAGATCTAAACTATCTTCAATTCTCTCTTTACTAAGCTAGATCTAGAATATAATGCAATTAGGAACAAATTTCTAACCATGGATAGTCAAGAACAAATGGATCTACAATCACTCTTCCCAAGTGATCTGCGGTCTCCTTTCACCAAATCATCTCAAAGCCCTACCTCCTCAAAGCAGCAGTAGCAGCCCCAAATGAGAACAGGCTTGGAATTTAAGACAGATTTGTGAGGGTCCAGTCTGCAATAAGTGAGATTATCATAGACGGTTTTTTTTAATACAAACCGTATGTGATGAGGATGAGAAGTCACAGATGGTGTGACGGTTTTCAACATGAACTGTCTATAATATTACCTCTTCAAAGACAGTTTTTAGCGTAGCCAGTAACATAGACGATCACTAAACCAAAACCGTCTGTGATTGTATTTAATACTAACTATTTTGATCAACTGTATGTGATGAGACGTCCAGTATTAGCCTTTTTATAGTAGTGTCCCGTTCCTCTATTGGGAGCTCAGGGAGGTGGCAGACAATGGAGAGCAACGGCCATGTACAATGGACATGGCGAGCAGGCGATCTCCCAACTAGCTCCAGCAAAGGTCACAGTGGCTCCGGCAAGGTCACGGCGAGTGGCAGTGTTTGAACTGTTCCATGGATCTGGTGGAACAACCCCAGACCGGCTCCAAGTTCCTAGTACAAAAACTGCTCTGGATCCTTATAACTCCACCTTTGGATTTTGCTAGAACTAAACAGTTTGGCCCAGCTCCCACTAAGAATCCCTGACCAGAGCTGTGTAGCTACAGCCCGGATGAGACACATGAGCGGAGGAGGCAATCTCTAGGTCAGAGCCCCATTATAGGCGGTTCTTGATTCCTCCCATCCCATGTCTCTGCAACCCGCACAAAGATTGTGGGGTCAAGCAGCTGAGCCTGGATAAGGCGTGTGACATGTTGATCTGGGAAGAGGACTCCAACATGGTCGCTTGTCGAGCGCGTGAAGCGCCTAAGCAGCGCGCCAGCCTACTGGGGAAAGAAGCAAAGAAAAGGAAGAGGGGGACGAAAAAGAAATGGGCAAAATCATCAAAGGTATGGGCAAGTAGAGGCAAAATCGTTAAAGGTACGGGTAAGTAGGGGCAAAACTGTCCAAAGTGACATATTATGAATTATAAGATTCATGTATAGAGTGGTAAATGAAGAATCGCAATCTATAGATAAACAAATCCTAAAGCGCCTCTTTATAAAGTGACAAATCATTAATTGTCACATTATAATTGTCTCAGACCTTCATTAGACTTCGTCAAATTGTAATTGTTTCATGCATAGCTAAACTACACGGTCCCGTGGCCTTTAAATTGTCTTATTGCGTTACATGATTTGAGTTGGATGATTTGATAATGGCCATTATTTAATTGAAGTTCGGCGTCAATGAACAGAACTGAACATGTCGGCCTTGATTTCAGAGTCAATGATGCCCGATTCCGATTTTGCTGGTGAAGTGTTACTGTGATATCTTGCAGTTTAGTACTTCAGTTCGTTGATTAACTGCCAAGCACACAAAACAGACGGTTATCACAGGAAGTTTGTAAGTCGTCTGTAATAAATCATAACACAGGTGGTTTTATAGTATAAATCGTCTGTGAAGGACTACTATCACAGACAGCTTATACCAAAAATCGTCTGTGAAACGTCGGCCATCATAGACGGTTATATGTACCAACCGTCTATGATTGGAGACATATGATAGATGATTAGTAAAAAAAACCGTTTGTGATAGGCAGATATCACTGACGGTTGTTTGTGGTAGCCGTCTGTGATAGTAGGCCTTCACAGACGGTTTATACCACAAAACCGTCTGTGATAGTTCGTTCTATACCTACATTTTTTTTTCTATTTTTCGGCTAGCCTCAGAAAATACTAGCCATGCCCTCTGAAAACAAACAAGTAGAAAACAGATAAATCACGTATAAGTGAATTACAACTCAAAGTTATTTATAACTAAAAATCAATTACAAAAGAATGTTCATGTATTGTCGCTAGAGTTACAATTGAATTACAACTCAAAGTGAATTACAATTGAATCAATTGTTTGAAGTGCTGTCGGCGGAGTGAAACTCTCCATTCTTGTCAATGATCTCCATCGTGATGAAGGTAGAGAGCCGTCCTTGAAATTCCGAGACTTCGTCCAGATTGAATGCACTTGATTTGATTGTCATGCCCTATCACTAGGAGGAGTAAAGTAGTAAGCATATATATATTTAAATTGATAATTAGAAAATAACTATTGCGAGATTGACAAACCTCTGGATCATTTGTCTTAGCTGTAACACCCCAGCCCAACATGAGCCTGGAATGCTACTAAACTAACAATATAACCAATGAAAACTAAGACATTTTACTAAATTTCGGCAGAACCTGCTTTGTATAGCTAACTATACCGGAGGTTCCAACAGTTAAAAACAAATGTCATAATTAAACAATCCAACATCTAGCATAATCGATAGGTATTCAAGTTATGTTAATCAACTAAAGCATAACTAAAGGTATCCAAAATATGCTACTCATCACTATTACAAATAATCCAACAAGTAAAGCTTAACCATAACAAATCCTTTAATCAGTTTATTCATTTATTAAGGCGTGATCTAAAATTTAATCAACTATAAAAGATTCGTGGCAGTGTGTGTCCGAATATATGACTACCCCCTCCCATAAATGTCGTTCTTGTAAGGGGTACCTAAAAACCACAAACAAAGAAAGAGTGAGTCCACAGACTCAGCAAAGTACAAATAATAAGATATTATAACACACCAGTATAACATTAGCATCCATTCTCAAATCTTTACCATACATCATGTTATGCTTATGCAATGCTCAATGCAACCTTTCTCTTTAATTCTTTTTGCATTTTACCGGTAATGCAAGGTATGCAACCGTCGATGCATACCCATGCACGTGCTTCATAAGCACAGGGACCAAGAGCCCAATACTCCGCAAGTAATGGGGACCACAAGCCCACACTCCACAAGTGTGGGGACCTCAAGCCCGTCATATACATGACGGGGACCTCAAAAACATATATGCTTGGTCACCACGTGACCAAGCCTCAAACATGATCTCAATATGCACATGCACAGTAACTCTATTCATCATTAACATGTAATAGCAGTAACATCATACATGAATAGAACTTAATCATACTTTGAGCATTCACCAATATCAACACATATATCAATCCAACAACCATGTATAGCTAATATGTATCAAATACTCGCAATCATGATCATGCATTCACTTTTAATTTATCAATCAAAGTACTTGCCTCAACCGTGCGTAGATGGAAGACGCGAAGAGGGCGTTGCCCCCGGAACCAAACCACCACCTGAATAATTTTAATAAACATTCTAAGATAATAATTCTGAACCAAACATTGCTAGAAACAAACATATATAACTCACTACGCTCCCTAGCGCAACCCAAAACTCCATATCCCAAAATATCGATCTGTCTCCAAAACAGACAGTCATATTCTAAAATTCATAACTTTTCGTACATAGCTCCAAAAGGGGTGATCTCTGACTTTATGAAAAGCTTATAACATTTCCTACATAAACCTATTTGGTGAGCTTCCCAGATTCGGCCATATTCTATCCTTACCAAGCAGATCAAAATAATAACAAAATCTCGTCAGAGATTCTGGACATCAAAAAATTATGATCTTTATCTTTCTGGAAACCTTAGAAAATAACCTAGAACTTTCGTTTTGGTGCGATCTTGTAGAAAATTAACTAACTATTTACAAACGATCGATTAACATAATCTGTCAGAACTATGATAGATCTGCAGAACAGCAAAGCTACGAAAATCATAACTCCTAATCCGTTCGTCGAAACGACATGATCTAAAAACCTACAGAAAGATACTGACGTTATCTACAATTCCCCAGGAGATGGCCAGATTGAATTTCGTAGTTAAAAACCCTAAAACTGCCGAGCATTACAGACTGCCAGAAATCGATCTAATACCCGATATTGCCAAATCACAAAACTACAAGACTTATCGAACGGAATTGAGAGTTACCCTTGGAGATTGTGCTGAAGGTTGCGAGATCAACCACAAGACCCATCTCCCTTCTCTTCTCCCTTCTCCCCCTTCCTTCTTCTTGGCCGGCCACGAAGGGGAGGGGAGGTGGAGGCGCAAGGGAAGGGAAAGGAGGTGGAGGCACAATGGGGAGGGGAGGGGCTGCTACAGTGGCGGGGCTACGTGCGTGCTACAGTAGCATGGCCTCCCCCTCCACTTGGATGGTTGCCCTAACGGGCCAAGGTGTTGTGGGCTTTTGGCCCACAGCCTAGGTTTTCTAAATTACACAAGAATCCCCCTGAATCTTCTGTTAAATCACTTTTCTAATTGATTCTCCTCCCGAATTCTTTTCTTCTTACTTAATTAAACTTGGGGTATTACATTCTAGCCCCCTTAAACGGAATTCGACCCCGAATTCTACTCACGCTCTACGCCAAGGAACAATCACAACTAGGATTTACCAACAATACCACACACCTGCTGTGAACAATTCCGGATATTGCTCGCACATGCGAGACTACAATTCCTAAGTCATTTTCCTCTCGGACTTATGGGACCACCGCACCTTGATGCAACCGATGAATTACACCTCATCACTCAGACGACCTAACTAGAACCACTCGACGGACAGACTCAAGATGCGGTATTACACGCCGTCAACGGCTCTTATGAAACCTCACACTACAAATACCTCGAGCATTCTCTCAACACTGGGTCATACAAAACATTATATACCTCGCTCGAGGACTCGAGACGGTTCTAGCGAATTGCTATCTTCCAAAATCCTCACAACTTCCAGAACAAACAAAATATACTTTTGGCTATCATTCTTTTGGGACCAAGTCACGAACTTGCACAAAAACATATGGAACTCTTGTTCCATCTCTCGATCGATCTCTTCATCATAACAAGGAGAACCTCCAGTTAGCGAGGATGCACAATATGACTTATTTTAATCAAACTTTAATAATCGATTCAATGAAACAAAGGATTCACAATGCAATTCCAACTTTCCTCCAAAACACTCAAATCCAAAATCGTAGATTCCTCATGAAAACCTTTTCACATTCCAACTAGGCAGTTTGCAAATAAACTCCACATAAGCCAAAAAGAAATCACTAGAATGCTCAAATCAAACACTTCATTTATTTTCCTGAACCGGAAAGAACCACCTTGCTAACATAGAGTCAACTCAAATTGCACATGTTCTCCGTCATAAAACCCAACTCAAATAAGATCCAATAGAGCACTTCTCTACTTGAGAAAACATTCTTTTCTCAGATGTTCTTTTAAGAAATAAACCTTTCCCAAATCATCACACTAATTTCTTTCTTTTAACCGACAACCCCAAAACGATCCTCAAATCGAAAGAACATCCACACTTATCTAGAGAGACTCTACTAATCCACAAAAGGATTCTCTAGTCCACTCCTATACCAAAGGAATGATTTTGACAAATGGTTTCCAATACCTCAATAAAGATTGTTCACCCATAACCACATCACCTCATTCTGTTACAGATAATCAACTGCAACTTCTCAGCGCACACTCTCATTTATTACATCAAAAGGGTTCTATCAAAGATCATCACACTATTGGAATCCACTCTTATTCTACTACTTCTACACATAGCCATTGAGCAACTACGGGTCTAGTATAGATCACCAAACCCAAATTCAATCCCCAAGGCTCCTATAAATATAATTGATTGTAATTGATCTGAAACTCTCAAATCGATGACTAAAATTCACACAATCCAAACATACTCAATCATTAGCACCGACATGTAAACATATTATCGATCAAATTATCTTTAGGGAGATTCTAACTCCCAAAGGATTACTCACTAAAGCCAAGTCATACTTGACAACAACTCCACAGTTCCTACTGTCTCTTTAATTGCCATAATGATTATATTTTTTTGCTAATTCCCACTCATTAAACCACACCATCATAAATCACCTACACAACCTCACAAAGTTAATTACCCAATCGCGATGCTCTAATAAATTTATCAAGATTCCATACTTTCGATAATCCCATCATTCCAACATAGACAAAGGTTCTTGGATTGTAATTCGCCATAGGTTCCACTAGTTATAACACGAATCAATTGTATTCCAACGAAAAACCTTCCATTTAAATAGAATTCTCTCCAAGAGTTAGGGTCAAAACCAGATCACCTTCTTCTGTTCTTCAAATAGATTGGTTCCGAAAATCTCACCACTACCATTTACTTGTACACCACCAACAAGTCGCTAAAATACACTTTATAAACTTGGCAACACAAGTTGGTTAATGCCTTTCTCAAAAGGAAGAAATAAACAATTACATGTTTCATCACACAAGAAAATGTTGTTCCTCAGAGTGAGCACGAGACCAAGAAAAACAGTCAAATTGAAATGATCTCGAAAAACAAAATACGAGTCCACAGTTGAGGGCACATGTCCCATAAGAAGGAATACCAAACCTCAGCCAATTATGAATTAAGCATTGCTTTTGAAACCTGAGAAACCCTTAAGTGGCCAATAACAAAATTAAGTACGCTTCAAAAAGCTACAGGCTACAAAACTTGAGTCCAACCTCAAAGACATCTACTACGCTCTTTCTTTTATCAAAGAAAATAATTTTCTTTGATTGAAACATTTTTTCCAACTCAAAATAAGAGAGCGTCTAAGTTCAAATCACACAAGTCTCTTAAGAATCAAATAGAACTTTTCCAACACTTCGCTCTGCTCAACAAATTTGAGCTACTATACAAATCATGAGGTCCAGAAGATCACAAACGCAAAACTCAGAATATTTTCGCCTAATCTATTTCTCGAAAGGCGATCCAATTACCTTTTTTTTTTCTAAGAGAGTCATCACCACTCCAACAAGTCACAATCCTTTGTAGACCACCTTACTAACATCAAGAACAATACACTCCTAACAAGATCATTTTTGTCAATTCTTCCATAATAGAGCCCTCAAAGGCTTATCTACTGTTCCATACTACTTGTGTCATCTCATCCTCAAATTGAGAGTATACCAAAATCTGACAACTTCACCACAACAACCACTTTATTTTAGAGGGAATCTACTTCACAATTTAAAAGGTTA
This sequence comes from Phyllostachys edulis, assembly GCA_036346405.1. NCBI lineage: Eukaryota > Viridiplantae > Streptophyta > Magnoliopsida > Poales > Poaceae > Phyllostachys > Phyllostachys edulis. Next base: position 16,637,449 of record CM070552.1, read on the forward strand.
TACCAAAACCCTTTCATCAAAGGCATACTATTACCCGACAATTTCACCATCATGCAAACACAGGTCACCTATTAAATCCCATCATAAACCTTTCCAGAAGAAACACAGTAGGTTATTTCATAATATTTTTGTTATCTCAATGAGATTGCAGCAGACAACCTGTTCCAGAGTATATCTAATACACCAACCGCACTATCAGAGCAAACCTCTTTTAACAAGGGCATGCAGCCGCAATTCATCCTCGTAAAACACACATGAATAAATCACTTTCAATTTCAACCCTTTACCTATTAGGAATGCTCACACTAATTCAGTATACACTAATTCCAATCTAGGGGTTATCATAAACCATTGATGATTATACAATCATGGATGAATTGATGGTCTTTTCTCTATTTGTATTCCCACGAGCTTAAATAAGATCATCAAATAGCCAATTAAAGAAAATTCCATGTTATTATCTACTAAGACCACAGTCAAACGCATCCGTATATTTCTCTTCCTACACAGTTAGATTAATCTATTGAGACCAAATAATCCAACAAGTTTAGCAAATTAAACAATTCTAATGATCAACCATTTCATTAATGTTCCACACTTCTTAATAACTCTATTGATTCCAACTAAATATAGTCATACTTATAGTCATAGCTCATCAAGAACTACTAGAGGACAACCTCAACTTATTCAACTTTCCTTTCAAGTATCTTAGTTAAGATCGATCATGCACACACTGCAACCCAACTTGATAATCCATATCATATCCATTAATTGCTCTGATTATAACCTCTCACTTAACTATGACAAAACATCGCTAAAGGGTTTAACATCTTCTTTCATAAAAGAGATCCATTAATCTTCAACACTCAAAATACCCAAGAGAGATACATCGAGTCAAAGCTTCCACGTATTAAAGGACTTGCAAAAGGAAACTTTCATTATCCAAAAACATCAAGCGAATAAACGGGTCATGTTTTCCATTGAGAAAGACAAAACTCCAATATAAAGGTCAAACTTGATAATCAACCAAGTTCACCAGCCGCAAGAATAACTCATCGGTTGGGAAAACAATGATTGCTTTACGGGACAAATTTAGCCAATGAAAACACACCAATCTTTCTCAAAGCAACCCATCAACCGCAATGAACCAATATCCTAAGAGAAATTCATCGGTCACAACTGGACAAGAGTTGACCAAATTTAAATTCAAGGAAGAGAACAACTCTTCTAAAGATACTCACTATCAACACCTGTACAAAGATATCCGATGTAGACACTTCACTATTCCTATACCACGAACGATGGTGTAACCTAGTAAAGCCCAGGGCCACAACCACGACCTTAACCTCTCAACATCGAGTATCCCCACACATTAATAATCATATAATCAATTAATGAGCAATCATACCCAATTCATATCAGCAATCATCAATACGGTATAGCGGAAATGTAAATGCAATGCTTTGCCCATTCCCATCCTACTGTGCATAGTGTGTCAAAATTAATAATTCTAGTACCACGGACCTACAGCTCGCTCTGATACCAACTGTAACACCCCAGCCCAACATCAACCTGGAATGCTACTAAACTAACAATATAACCAATTAAAACTAAGACATTTTACTAAATTTCGGCAGAACCTGCTTTGTATAGCTAACTATACCGGAGGTTCCAACAGTTAAAAACAAATATCATAATTAAACAATCCAACATCTAGCATAATCGATAGGTATTCAAGTTATGCTAATCAACTAAAGCATAACTAAAGGTATCCAAAATATGCTACTCATCACTATTACAAATAATCCAACAAGTAAAGCATGACCATAACAAATCCTTTAATCAGTTTGCTCATTTATTAAGGCGTGAACTAAAATTTAATCAACTATAAAAGATTCGCGGCAGTGTGCGTCCGAAAATATGACTACCACCTCCCATACATGTCGTTCTTGTAAGGGGTACCTAAAAACCACAAACAAAGAAAGAGTGAGTCCACAGACTCAGCAAAGTACAAATAATAAGATATTATAACACACCAGTATAACATTAGAATCCATTCTCAAATCTTTACCATACATCATGTCATATGCTTATGCAATGCTCAATGCAACCTTTCTCTTTAACCCTTTTTGTATTTTACCAGTAATGCAAGGTATGCAACCGTCGATGCATACCCATGCTCGTGTTTCGCAAGCACAGGGACCAAGAGCCCAATACTCCGCAAGTAATGGGGACCACAAGCCCACACTCCACAAGTGTGGGGACCTCAAGCCCGTCATATACATGACGGGGACCTCAAAAACATATATGCTTGGTCACCACATGACCAAGCCTCAAACATGATCTCAATATGCACATGCACAGTTACTTTATTCATCATTAACGTGTAATAGCAGTAACATCATACATGAATAGAATTTAATCATACTTTGAGCATTCACCAATATCAACACATATATCAATCCAACAATGATACGGGGGATGCCCGATCTTCTCGATGAGGAACCGTGGATAGATGATGCGAAGTAGACGATGTCACTAGTGAACACTCGCGCCAATGCACGAACCCTCAACTCTTTGGAATACGCCCAAAAACCCCCGGATACATGAATGTCGGTGAGACCACAAACGACGATCGCCAAGTCCCCAATTCCCAATGGAACGACGGCTTGACCTTGAATTGCAGAACGAATCAATGGATCGCCTAGTCCTCTCTCAAAGTCCTCGCATGAACTCTGGTTTAGAAAGAACAAGCAATAGCTATGTTTCAATTCTTATGCACAAACTGGTCTTAGGATACAATGGGGGTCTACCCCTCAATATATAGTGCCCTTCTCCACCTTATGGCTGGCCAAAAGGCCCTACTCCTACTCTATTTCGGATTTAGAACTCCTACTCCAAGTCGGACACAATCTAAAACAAAAAAGAAAACTCTGAGTTTACAACCGTCACATTGTTTTGGACATATCTTTTGATACGTGATGAATCTGAGGCTGAGTGAGCATCCGTTGGATCAGGCTTGAAGTTAGCTTTCCAACAAGTATAAGAACACCCAAATCGGACTCCGTTTGTGAAAGTTATGACCTTTTAAATCCGGACTGTACTGCTGATTCCGAATCTGATTTTGATGCTGATTCCGAATCCGAATTGAATCCAAACTTTCCTAACTTCAATTTCATTAATTGAAACGACTTGATGTAACACCCCAGCTCAACATTGAGCCTGGAATGCTACTAAAATTAAACTAAACTAAGATCAATTACCGATTTCGGTAGAACCTCCTTTGTATAATTAACAATATCGAGGTTCCATCAATTGATCATAGCAATTAACACTAAACTTAATATTCAGGTTCATTCAGGCATGCAAGATAATCCAATAATCATAAACAAAACTTGCTATTCTCCTTATTACAAATAGACTGAAACATTTAACCAATCATACGCAAATCTCAAACAGTTTGCTAATTATTAGAACAAAGACTAAATGGTAGACGCCTTAAGGATGAGTGGTAGTGAGTGCATCCAAACATCTACTCCCTCCCATGCATGCCGTTCTTGCCAGTTGTACCTAAAACATATCAAAGCAAGAGTGAGCCCAAGGACTCAGCAAGTATCAACAAGGTTAAAGCTAAAATCACAGGCATAGCATCAATATTCCAAATAAAACATTTCACTAAACGTAAACTTCATGCTTATGTAATGCGTCCATGCAATGCACCTTTTAAACTTTGTCTCTTTTCGCATTTTACCGGTAATGCGAGGTATACATCCGTCGATGTATACCCTTGCCTATACACTGCAGCATAGGGACCAAAACCTATACTCCACAAGTATAGGGACCTATGCCCATCATCATCATGATGGGGACCTCTTTTCTCATTGCCCATATTCTGCGAATGTGGGGACCTCAAGCCCGTCATTTACATGACAGGGACCTCAACTGTTCGTACTTGGTCACCAAGTGACCAAGACCCAATCATGCTTATTACATGCATATGCACAATGACATCTTCTTCCAAATATATGAACTCAACGTGTACGTAATAACATGTAAGCATTAACAACATACACAGGAAACTTTAACCATAACTTGCATGTACCAAGATATATTGTAATTCATCACATTAACATCCTTGCATGTGTATTACGAACAAGACACAAACAATCTCAGCAAACAAACATAATTATTCTACAACCCGAATACTTGCCTCAACCGTGCGAGACCGGTGGACGCGAAGAGGGTGCTGTCCCTGGGATCACGCTCCCACCTGAACATAATGATAACCCAAACTAAGACAAGCTTACTGGACCAAAAGCATAAATAAGAACACAATATAACTCACTAAACTCCCAAGCGTTTCCAATCTTCCAATTTCTACCGATCGATTTGGTGTTCATTGCGGACAGTCAACTTCTAAAATACATAACTTTCTGCTCAGTAGTCCAAATAAGATGTTCTAATACTTTCTGGAAATATAATTAAATTACCTAAATAAACTTAGTTGGGGAGCCCTTATGATTCTGCAATTTACTGCCCCTACCAAGCCAATCTACAGAACATCAATTATCACGTCGGGTTCTCTGGACAGTACACTAAAATTATCATAACTTTTGCTAAGAAAGTCCAATTATTATGTTCTTTAGCTTTCTGGAAAGGTGAGGAAATTACCCATCTTTTTTATTATAACGAGATCCTCTGATTTCGTCTTTAACTAATAGATTAACTCAGATTTTTACAGACTGTCAGGATGTTGACAGATTAATAGGACAGCGGCACTAAACAATTCATAACTTTCTGACCGTTAATCGGATTTGGGCGTTCTTGGTGGCCACGGAAAGCTAATGACATAACCCAACTATCTCTAAGAGGTTGGATCCCCAGATTCTGCATCTAAAGACATGAAAACCATCGTCCAATCTGCTGGACAGAACGCGATCTATCGACTGTTGATACTCGATCTACCAAACGAAATCAATTGCAACTAAAACACATCAACCAGCGAGGGAAACTCGATGTTACCCTTGAAGAATCGCAGGAAGATGATGAACTCGCCCGTGAAGATAATCTTCTCCCCTCACCTTCTTCTTCCTCCTATGGCCGGCGGCAAGGAGAGGCACCGGAGGAGAGGGGGCACCACCATGGAGGAGAGGGGTGTGCAACAGTAGTCGTGCTACAGTGCGGTGGTACTGTAGATACAGTGCGGCTAGGGTTTCCCCCTTCCTTTTATTGGTGGCCGGCCCCTCATGGGCCTCCTGGGCCAAGGCCCGAGGCCCAAGTTGCCGAAGAACTTTAGAAACCCCCTTTTTTATGTCTAATTTCTCTTTTGAACGCTTTCTTTCGTAGAATAAATCGGAGTATTACATTAAAACCCCCTCTTTCTCCTGTTCAATCGCTTTGCTAAAAGAAACATTCTCCCGATTTAATTATCCTCTCTCGATTTATTTATTCTCTCCCGATTTAATTTTTTGGGGTATTACACTTGAATCCGTGTGAAACTTGAGAAAGTGTAATACCCCAAAAGTATTCAAGAATATTCAAAAGAGTATTTGGGAGAGATTAATTGAATTCGGAGAAGGACCAAATATAATATAGATTTAGCAGCAATTAGACAGAGGGTTTTCGCAGTTTTTCAACAACTGGCCTCGGCCTTGGCCCAGAGGCCCATGAGGGGCCGCCACCAATAAAAGGAGGGGGAAACCCTAGTGCTACAGTACTGCCGCTCCTAGTACTGTAGCGCCGCACTGTAGCATCCCCCCTACTGCTATGCCAAGAGGAGAAAGGATGGAGAGGAAGGAAAAAGGAGGAACGCCGGGAATTGGCCAATCGAGGAGAAAGCAAGGGAAAAGAGAAGGAGAGGATCCTCGTGCCGGTGCTGGTGTGGGTGTTCGTCAACGATTTGTCAAGGGTAACACCGATCTCCGATAGTTTAGAGGTTTAATTGGTTGTTTAATCAATGTCGGGTAATAGATTCAATTCTGTCCAGATTCTTGGACGTAGGTTTTCGTATCTTTAGATGCAGAATTTGGGGATGACTTCTCTTAGAGAAAGTTGGGTGACGCCCTTAGCTTTACGTGGCCGCCAAGAACACCCAAATCCGATTAACGGTCAGCAAGTTATGAATTTTTTAGTGTCGCTGTCCTGCTAGTCTGTCAGATTTCTGATAGGTTGTAGAAACCTGGGTTTATTAGTTAAAGACGAAATCAGAGGATCTCGATATAACAAAACTGTAGATAATTTCCATACCTTTCCAAGAAGCTAAAGAACGCAATATTTGGATAATCATAGCAAACGTTATGGTGGTTTTAGTGTACTGTCCAGAGAACCTGACGTGAATATTGATGTCCTAAAGAGTGGCTTGGTAGGGGCATTTGATGGCAGAATCAGAAGGGCTCCCCAACTAAGTTTATTTAGATAATTTTATTATCTTTCCATAAAGTATTAGAACACCTGATTTGGATTCCTGAGCAGAAAGTTATATAATTTAGAAGTTGACTGTCCGCAGTGGACACTTAATCGATCGGCAGAAATTGGAAGGTTGGGAAGCGCTTGGGAGTTTAGCGAGTTCAATTGTGTTCTTATTTGTTTATGGGTCCAGTATGCTTGTCTTAGATTGGGCTATTATTATGTTCAGGTGGGAAGGTGATCCCAGGGCAGCGCCTTCTTGGCGCCCATTGTCCTCGCGTGGTTGAGGCAAGTATTCAAGTTAAAGAATAATGATGATTGTTTGCTAAGATTGATTGTGTCTTGATCGTGATTGCCATGCATGGATGTTATTGTGATGAATTACAATATATCTTGGTATATTCAAGCTATGGTTAAAGTTTCTGTGTTCATGGTTAATGCTTACATGTTATTATGTACATGTTGAATTCATATGTTTAGAAGATAATGTCATTGAACATATGCATGTAGTAAGCATGATTGAGTTTTGGTCACGTGGTGACCAAGTATGAATTGTTGAGGTCCCCGCCATGTCGATGACGGGCTAGAGGTCCCCACATTCGTGTAATGTGGGCAATGAGTAAAGAGGTCCCCATCATGCCGATGATGGGCAAAGGTCCCTATACTTGTGGAGTATAGGCTCTTGGTCCCTATTGCCGAGTGTATAGGCATGGGTATACATCGACGGTTGTATACCCCGTGACACGTAAAATGCGAAAAGAGATAAAGATTAAAAGGTGCATTGCATGGTTGCATTACATAAGCATGAAGGCTATGTTTAGCGTAATGTTTAATTGTGAATATTAATGCCGTGGATCGTGTTTCTAGATTTGGCCTTGTTGATACTTGTCGAAGTCTGTGGACTCACCCTTGCTTTGTTGTGCTTTTAGGTACCATCGCAAGAGCGGCATGCATGGGAGGGAGTAGCTTTTATCGATTGCACACACTACCCTTCATCCTAATAAAATCATATCATGTAGTTCATACTATATGAATGAGTAAACTGTTAAGTTTCATTAATAGATTTGGTTGAGTGTTTTGGTCTATCTGTAATGTTGAGATTAGCAAGTTGGATTATGCTAAATATTTCTCTATCGGATTAGACTATATTATATGCTTGGATGATAGTGAATGTTGATTTGTTGATGAACTGTAATAAGTAAACCAAGATGGGAAGGAAGGATACCTTCTCCATGATTTATTACTGCTTGTGAATCTAGTTTAATGATGAACTGTAACAGATAGAAATTAACTGGTGAAGGAAGGATACCTTCTCCATATATTGGATGTTTTATTTATGCCTTCCTATGATATTCTGTTGGTACCTCCGGTATTGATTAATAATACAAAGGAGGTTCTGCCGAATTTTGGTAAGATGGTTGTAGGTAGTTCGTTTTATTTGTTTAATTTAGTCGCATTCCAGGCTCATGTTGGGCTGGGGTGTTACAGTTGGTATCAGAGCGGGCTGTAGGTCCGTGGTATTGAAAATATTAAACTTGACACACTAAGCACAGTAGTTGGGGATGGGTTTTGCATTGCATTTACGCTTCCATCGAGTAAATAGTTACTTTTGTGCTACAGTTGCTAGTTGATCATTGTGCTTAATGTATGATATGATCTTATATACTTATAATTGATTATATCAGTTATATATTATGATAGTTGATGTCGAGAGATTGAGGTCGTGGTTGTGGCCCTGGGCTTTACCAGGTTACACCACCGTTCATAGTAAGAGAATAGTGAAGTGGTTACCTCGGATAACTTAGTATAGGCGTGATTGTGATGTACCTTTAGAAAAGTTGTTATCTTCTTTGACTTTGGTCAACTCTTGTCCAGTTGTGACTAATGAGTTTCACAAGGGTATTTTGAGTGTTGAAGATTAATGGATCTCTTTTATGAAAGAAGATGTTACACCCTTTAGCGATGTTTTGTCATGATAAGATGAGAGGTTATAAACAAAGCACTTAATGAATATGATATGGATTATCAAGTTTGGGTGACAAGTGTGTGCATGATTGATCTTAGCTAAGATCCTTGAAAGGAAAGTTGAATAAGTTGAGGTTGTTCTCTAGTAGTCTTGATGAGCCGTGACTATGAGTATGACTGTATTTAGGTGGAATCAATAGAGTTAGTAACAAGTATGGAACGTTGATTTAACTGGTTTGATCACTATGGGTGATTAATTGATAAGCTTCTTGGATAGAGTAGATTTGCGAGTCTCAACGGATTAATCTAACCCTTTGGGATGGATAAGTCCGCACGATGTTAGAATATTGTCATAGTGGATATTAATCTTGAAGTTAACTTTTATGGATAAGTAATGATCATATGAAATTGCTAGGTGCATTTATTACGATCGAAGTATGGGTTGAGCATTACTAAGAGATGAACTGATGGAATGTAATTAGTAATTTATGTTTACATGATGGTGGAGTGGTAGGATAATAATATGTCTTTGATGAGAAGGTTGATCCTTAAAAAAAATTGTTTAGTTTACTAAACTGGTTGGATTACTTGATCTCAATGGATTAATTTAAATGTGTAGGAAGGAGAGATAAGGATGTTTTTGGTTGCTTGATGGTCTTATGTTTGCTAGTGGGAACGCAAATAGAGAAATGACCATAAATCCTTCCAAGACAAAGATAATCGTCAACTGCTTATTTATAACCATTAGATTGGAATTGGTGTGCGCTAAATTGATGTTGAGCTTTGCTAAAAGGTTAATGATTGGAAATTAAGGGTGATCTATATAGGTGTGTTGTGAGGATGGTAGGCAAGATGCCCTAGTTAAAAGACGGTTTACTTTGATAGTGGGGTTTGTGCATTAGTTATCATCTTGACCAAAGTTGAGTATTGCAACCTTATAGAAAAAAAATGAAATAGGTTATTGTGTTTCCTTGGAAAGGTTAGTGATGGGATAGTGAGTTATGTTGGTTCATGCCAGGAGTGCATGATAGGATGTTAGAAAGACTAACAGTTATGGTTGCTAGAGTGATGTTGATTCCTTTAAGAGGAGATTAATTTGATTGCCTTTCATGATATTCCGTAAATGAAAATGTTTCGAGTTTTATGGTGAGATCATTTGGATCTCATGATTTATATGGTAGTTGAACTGCTCCGAGCAAAAAAAAAAAAAATTGATGTGTGAAGGATCTTATTGGTACTTGCGGGTTGGTCTTAAGAACTTATCTTGTTCGAGCTAACCAAGTATTGTTGTAATCAAAGAATTGTTTTCTGTGTTAACGGAAAGAGTGTATTAGGAGTATTTGAGGTTTGAAGTCACGCTTCGTAACTTACGGTTTGATATCCTCTTCTTGGGGGAACTGTGCCTTCAATTGTGGACTCCTCTTATGTTTTCTGAGTTCATTGCCAATTGACTGTTCCTTTTGGTCTTGTGTTTACCATGAATGGTAAACGTTTATCTGAGTGCTGAAATTACTATTAATATTCATATTGGCCTCTTCTTCTGAGAAAGGATTAATTGATTCATGTTGCAAAACCTTTAAAGATGAATTTTGGCAATGAGATAGTGGTGGTCGAATAGATGATTCCGTGAGGCTTCAGGTGTCAAGATGTTTGGGATGCATGGCTAATAAATCAATTTATTAGGATAACCCTTGGAAAGGATTTGATTTAAATAGAATGTTTGTCTTTGGAGCTAACGTGTTTCGTTGTCGCAATTAGTAGGACCTATAGCAAGATGTGGTCCAAGATCTTGTGTTCATTTTGATAGAACATTAGAATTAGCAAGTATGGAAATCTTGATCGGTTTCTTAGAGTATCGCATTTGGAGTACTCGGAAGATTGTGTAGAAGATTTATGAGGGTGTAGTTTAATGAGAGTAGCGAGAATAGAGGAATCTAGTAGCCGTGTTAATTAATGGGATAGTAAGGTTTGGTTAAGTTATTGTCAAGTATGACTCGGCCTCGATGAGTAACCCTTTGGGAGATAGATTATCTCTAAAGATAACTTGGTCAAGAATATAATTATTTATTGATGTTAGTGATCGAGTATGTTTGAATCGTGATCAAACAGCTTAGGGTAATCGTGAATGGGTATATTGTGGTCGTGTAGTGAATATGATTGGTGTGGGTTAGAGAAGGTCTAAGATTGGTGAAATGAATCGCCTTTAGGTGTTATTTAATTAGTGAGGAATGTTGATATTAATGACCGAGGGTATTGTTGAGTGTGAAATTTTAGTCATCGATCCGAGGGTTACCTGTCAAGTATACTAGAAGTTCATGGAAGGAGACTTGGAGGTTAAATTTGGGGCTTTATGTTTTCGCTAGGACCTTGGAGACCCAATATTATGTGTAGAGGTGAATGAACAAGTGTTTAATTTTGAATAGTATGTTGATCTTTGATAGAATACTTTAGGTAAAGTAAATGAGTGTGAATGTGGTGAATTTCAAGTTGATTAACCTTAAAAGATTGAGGTGAGGTGATTGTGGCTGAAATCTATATGGAGTGTGTGGGGAATTATATGTCAAAGTAATTCCCTTGGTAGAGAAGTTGATCGAGTATGTTATTATGGATTGGAAGAGTCTCTTCCTAGATGTGGATTTTGTGTTCGGTTTGAGCATAGCTTTGAGGTTGCCAAATTAAAAGAAAAGAATTAGTGTGCTATGCGATGATTTGAGATCTCATGGTTTAAGTGAAAGTTGAATTCTCAAAAGCAAGTTTGAGGAAAAGGTTGTATTCTTGGATAATAAAATATTCTCTTGGTTTTATTTGAGCTTTGTCTCTATAATGATGCCAATTATAAATTGTTGGCTCTTCTTGGTATGCGTGATTCTTTTCGTTAAGAAAAGAAAAGAAATGGTTGTTTCTGCATACGAGTGATTTCGCCTTTGGCTTATGTAGTGTTCTTTGGCAAATTGCCTACTTGGAAAGTGGAAGAGTTTCATGATGAATCTCTTGGTTTTGGGCTTAACCCTTTTGGTGATAAGTTGGTAATTGCGTGTTTGCGATGAGAATCCTTTATTTTCGCCATGCTCGCTTTCTAAAAGAGTTTGTTAAAAATGAGTTCCGTTGAGCGCCCCTGGTTGAAGGAGGTGCCCATTGTTAAAGTGAAGAGATCGATTGATACAAGAAACAATAGTTTTTGTACCATGTGCGAGTTGTGTGGCTTGGCACCAAGGGAATGTTGGCCCAAGGTACATTGGTTGTTTCGAAAGTTGTGGAGATTTGAGAGATAGCGACATTAGGACCGTCTAGAGTCCTGGCGTGGGGCACAGATTGTTTTGTATGACCTGGTGTCTAGGGAGTACTCGAGAAATCCAGAGTGTGAAGTTTCGTTAGAACCGTTGACCTACAAATAAGACCGTACCTTCAAGTCATGTCCGTTGAGTGACTCTTGAAAGGTTGGGACGAGTAATAAGGCGTAACACGTCAGTTACGTCAAGGTGCTTTGGTCGCAGCAGACAGAGAGAGAGACCACCTGGGAATTTGAAGTCTAGCAAGCGCGAGCAATATCCAGAATTATTCACAACAGGTATGTGCTAATATTTTTTTAAGTATTAACTGTGGATATACCTTGGCGTTAAGAGTGATTAGAATTCGGGGTCGAATTCAATTTAAGGGGGGTAGAATGTAATACCCCAAAAGTATTCAAGAATATTCAAAAGAGTATTTGGGAGAGATTAATTGAATTCGGAGAAGGACCAAATATAATATAGATTTAGCAGCAATTAGACAGAGGGGTTTTCTGCAGTTTTTCAAGCAACTTTGGGCCTCGGGCCTTGGCCCAGAGGCCCATGAGGGCCGCCACCAATAAAAGGAGGAGGGGAAACCCTAGTGCTACAGACTGCCGCCCCTAGTACTGTAGTGCCAAGATCAGTAGCATCCCCTACTGCTATGCCAAGAGGAGAAAGGATGGAGAGGAAGGAAAAGGAGGAACGGGGAATTGGCCAATCGAGGAGAAAGCAAGGAAAAGAGAAGGAGAGGATCCTCGTGCGGTGCTGGTGTGGGTGTTCACAACGATTTGTCAAGGGTAACACCGATCTCCGATAGTTTAGAGGTTTAATTGGTTGTTTAATCAATGTCGGGTAATAGATTCAATTCTGTCCAGATTCTTGGACGTAGGTTTTCGTATCTTTAGAAGCAGAATTTGGGGATGACTTCTCTTAGAGAAAGTTGGGTGACGCCCTTAGCTTTACGTGGCTGCCAAGAACACCCAAATCCGATTAACGGTCAGCAAGTTATGAATTTTTTAGTGTCGCTGTCCTGCTAGTCTGTCAGATTTCTGACAGGTTGTAGAAACCTGGGTTAAGCCATTAGTTAAAGACGAAATCAGAGGATCTCGATATAACAAAAACTGTAGATAATTTCCATACCTTTCCAGGAAGCTAAAGAACGCAATATTTGGATAATCATAGCAAACGTTATGGTGGTTTTAGTGTACTGTCCAGAGAACCTGACGTGAATATTGATGTCCTAAAGAGTGGCTTGGTAGGGGCATTTGATGGCAGAATCAGAAGGGCTCCCCAACTAAGTTTATTTAGATAATTTTATTATCTTTCCATAAAGTATTAGAACACCTGATTTGGATTCCTGAGCAGAAAGTTATATAATTTAGAAGTTCACTGTCCGCAGTGGACACTTAATCGATCGGCAGAAATTGGAAGGTTGGGAAGCGCTTGGGAGTTTAGCGAGTTCAATTGTGTTCTTATTTGTTTATGGGTCCAGTATGCTTGTCTTAGATTGGGCTATTATTATGTTCAGGTGGGAGGGTGATCCCAGGGCAGCGCCTTCTTGGCGCCCATTGTCCTCGCGTGGTTGAGGCAAGTATTCGGGTTAAAGAATAATGATGATTGTTTGCTAAGATTGATTGTGTCTTGATCGTGATTGCCATGCATGGATGTTATTGTGATGAATTACAATATATCTTGGTATATTCAAGCTATGGTTAAAGTTTCCTGTGTTCATGGTTAATGCTTACATGTTATTATGTACATGTTGAATTCATATGTTTAGAAGATAATGTCATTGAACATATGCATGTAGTAAGCATGATTGAGTTTTGGTCACGTGGTGACCAAGTATGAATTGTTGAGGTCCCCGTCATGTCGATGACGGGCTAGAGGTCCCCACATTCGTGTAATGTGGGCAATGAGTAAAGAGGTCCCCATCATGCTGATGATGGGCAAAGGTCCCTATACTTGTGGAGTATAGGCTCTTGGTCCCTATTGCCAGAGTGCATAGGCATGGGTATACATCGACGGTTGTATACCCGCATTACACGTAAAATGCGAAAAGAGATAAAGATTAAAAGGTGCATTGCATGGTTGCATTACATAAGCATGAAGGCTATGTTTAGCGTAATGTTTAATTGTGAATATTAATGCTTTGGATCGTGTTTCTAGATTTGGCCTTGTTGATACTTGCTGAGTCTGTGGACTCACCCTTGCTTTGTTGTGCTTTTAGGTACCACTGGCAAGAGCGGCATGCATGGGAGGGAGTAGCTTTTACTGGATTGCACACACTACCCTTCATCCTAATAAAATCATATCATGTAGTTCATACTATATGAATGAGTAAACTGTTAAGTTTCATTAATAGATTTGGTTGAGTGTTTTGGTCTATCTGTAATGTTGAGATTAGCAAGTTGGATTATGCTAAATATTTTCTATCGGATTAGACTATATTATATGCTTGGATGATAGTGAATGTTGATTTGTTGATGAACTGTAATAAGTAAACCAAGATGGGAAGGAAGGATACCTTCTCCATGATTTATTACTGCTTGTGAATCTAGTTTAATGATGAACTGTAACAGATAGAAATTAACTGGTGAAGGAAGGATACCTTCTCCATATATTGGATGTTTTATTTATGCCTTCCTATGATATTCTGTTGGTACCTCCGGTATTGATTAATAATACAAAGGAGGTTCTGCCGAATTTTGGTAAGATGGTTGTAGGTAGTTCGTTTTATTTGTTTAATTTAGTCGCATTCCAGGCTCATGTTGGGCTGGGGTGTTACAGAAAGGGACTCTTGTAAGCCTTTGGAAAGTCATGGCAAAGCTGGATATCTTCCCAAGATGTCGTACAAGCCGTGGAATCATCAACTTTGTCAACTCTCACGCGTTGATCGGTCTGAATGTGCAGCATGCACTCGAATAGCCACAACTTTTTATAAAAAGCTCCAAATCACATGTCGTTTGATCCGTTGGAAAGTAGACTCGATAGGCTTTCCAAATATATATATTGTTCATGCTAGATCCTTCCGAGTTGCTGCGAAGATCGTCATGAACCCATACCTTCCATGCGTCCCACAGGCTGCATGCTATTTTTGTGAGCATCAAAACACCCCGAGAAGCATCGTGTTCTTGATATTCACATGAAGCATCTCCTTCGAACCTAACAATAAGCAATGACCCACTATTAGGTAGTATAATATTCTCAATTAAACTTAAAGAAAATTCATGGAACAGATTCACCTTTTGGTTAAGCTTCTTTGCACAAGCTTCACCCACAAGCTTCTCTTGTTCTTCAACTCTTTTAGTAAGCTCGTGTTGTTCTGATGTACTTGTTGAATTGAAAACATTATATGGAACAACGTAGGTAAGGATGTCCGCATCATCCTCCCTTTCTTCAAAAAAAGCCGTCCTCGGCTTTTGATAGCCTGAAAATGTGCTAGGCAAAGAAAACAACGTATATGCATGGTATATGTATGAATCAATTATTGTGTTCTTCTTGTTGTTTTGCACAATTGATAGCTCGAAATCATATTTCAAATGACACAATTGACTCATATGATGAAATTTCACCTTCCCAGCATAAAATTCAAGTAAAGTGGGTGAAAACCAATTGATACCTTTCCATGCTTCAACTGTGCTACTTTGATTAGTTATACATGTAATAGATAAACAAGTAGGCATCATGTTGTATTCTAAACAATAGGCACTTGTATTGAAATCCATCCCAAAGTGACCATGACAGTGAGCAAAAGAAGGTTTGAGCAAAACATGCAATTTTAAATCAGCAAGATTATCACAAGTAATGCTTATACGATAAACATAGAACTGGTCATCTACACCATAATTTCCAATCAAATTGAACATATATGTGTAGGCATAAGTATTAACTAGTGATTTTAAACATGAAACTTCAGCAAGGTTCTCAAGCACACTAGATAGCTCTCTAGGAACATCGAACATGATATAGTAGAAAGAATCATCAAGAGATATTCTAGTAAGAACTTCCTTTCGAGTAATCAATTCCACATTATGCAAATTGAGCATAGATATTTCAGAATATGGAATATTCAAAGGAACACTAGAGTTCTCACTCGTACGTACCTCTTCTTGATGAGGATTCAATTCAACACCATGATTGTTACCTTTAACGTCCTCCTCAGTTGTTGTAGGTGTTGTAGATATCAAATCATCATCATGAAACCATGGGACAACAAGCACTCCATCCCCAACCGTAGTTATCTCCTCGTCATTTACTTCCAACAGTGCTGGTTGTTGAACATTCAACTCCTCTTCTTTAATATCAACCTGCACAATATGAGAAACAACACTAGAAGTAGAGAGTAAATCGTTAATTTCAGCAATAACCTCAGTTTGGCTATCATCTACTTCCCTCTTTTCTGTTGATGTATCTCTCTCACACTCAATTGAGAGCATCTCAACCTCACATATGGTGGAATCACATAGCTCACTCTCTTTATCATTCTCACTCAATTTGGCTATGTGGCTCTCATTTTCACATGGGTTTAGATACATCGCATCCCCCCAAAAGATTGTGGGTCATCAATGGAGTAATTACCAGCAACCACAATCTCTTCATGAAGCAATGGGGCAGCACTACATGAAGCCTGGACCGAAGGAAAAGTCCCATGCTCGGCCGCCTTCTCATGTGACACACTAGTGGACTTCAAATCGTGTCGTGACCCTATCAACCTTTCAACTATGGAACGCTTGTAGTGGCGAGGTACAAAACGTGCACGAAAATGTCGCTTCATCTCGCTCCCGGTGATAAGTGGCAATTCATGGCGTTCCATACGCCATTTAACAAACCGCTCCCACCAATGTGTGGCATAATCGTTAAACTATTGGACGCAAGTAAGAGCTTCCTCTCATTGGAATAGTTGTGCATCCGAAATAGCGTATCAATTTGCAGCTCCCAAGTGAGGTATTCTTCCACATTTGTACTACACGAAAATATAGGGATAGGAAATTTGGGTTTATCAACAAAATCCTCGGTGGTCGCCGCGGTCGACGACAATGCACGTTGGAGTGGTTGAACATGGCGCGTAGCTCCAAGAAGTTGTTGTTGATGTCCGTACGCAGCTGCGTAACCTCCTCACCGAGGTTGTTCAATCCAGTCTTAACTTCCCCGAGCTCATCGCGCACACTAGTATCACGATTATGAAGTTTCTGTAACACCCCAGTCCTACAAGGGCTGGAATGCTACTAAACTAACATGTTAACAAAGCTAAAACAGACGACAAAAAATTCTAAATTTCGGCAGAACCTCCCCTGTATAGTTAGCTATACCGGAGATTCCAACAATCATTAATATCAAGACAATAGTGAAATCAACAAATATCAGAATCATCGCAGACGTATAATCTGATCTCAAGCAACTATCCCAAAAGGATGAACTAAGTTCACGCACAGTTCTTAACCAATCTTAATGGAGAAGAGTTATCAGCCACGGCCAACAATTATTATTACAGTTCATCAATAATGAATGATTAAATTGAACTAAAATAAAATCCTGGACTCGATTAAGGTGAAGTGAAAAGGGTGTGGGTGTCTATTCCCTCCCCATGGAGCCAACCTCAAAGATCACCTAAAAAAACAACAAACAAAGCAAGAGTGAGTCCATGACTCAGCAAAGTGCAATAGTAACTCAAACATAGCAACGTAAGTAGTCAAAGGGATGAAACAATCACATCATGAATTATAGACCACAAATCCATCTCTTATGATAGCATCATATGCATTCCAAGGAAATAAACGATCACATCATGAACGACAGTAGTACAAAACACAAATCCATCTCTTATGATAGCACCATAAGCAGTCAAAGGAAATAAACGATCACATCATGAACAACAGCATTAAAGTGTATGAAATAAGCACAAAACGTACACTTGAATGAATGGAATGAATGATTTGGACGAAATGAAGGGACTACACATATGCAAATACCGGTATTGCTGGTGACACACCCGTCGGTGTTCACCTAAGCCCGCATTTAACAAAATGCGGGGATCCAAGCCCCGTACGAAGAACGTTTCGTACGGGTGTCCCAAACTGCCCACATTGGAATGGTGGGTCTTACGTGCTCATACTGGAATTGATGGGTCTTATATAATGATCTACTCCCGTGGATTGAAACATGTATTATGGATGCATGGTATGACATATGAACATTGAAATTACATGATTGAATACGAACTAGTAAATATTAACATGGTACTTAGAAATACAATACCAACCACAAGCATACAACATGTCATAATCATAGAAACACTAAGGTACTTGCCATGATGCAAATGCACATGTCCATTGTCATTATCATGATTCATCATTGTCATTATTAGCAAGGTAGTCTCATCGCTCACCTTGTCCCATCATCAATGCCATCAATCATGACACCACTACCATGTAAACACCATCATTTAAACATTGCCATGAAAGCATTCTCATGTAAACACCACCATATAAGCGTCATCACATAAGCATTAACATGCGTCATCATGTACACATTTCCAAATAGTACGCATCAACATTGAACTATGGCATTCAACAAATATGAAATATAATCACTCAATAATACTAATTGCACTTGCCTCAACCGTAGGATAGAAGACCAAAGGCGGAATGCTCTAGCACCGAGGTTGACCACCACCATTTTGCACGAGATGAAGGCCTGAGTGTAAGTGGCTGTGTAGAGTCATAACAGGGACCATCAATGGCAACCTTGAGGAGTCCTTGCAGCTGTAGCTTGCACATCAGTATCGAGCTGTGACAGAGCAGCCCCCCTAGCATCGCTAACTGCAAATGCTGCTGCTGCACCAAACCTCTATTCCACCTCACTTCTCTCAATCCCTTCCCACTCCCCAAACTCCATGTCTGCTCTAACCTCATCTTCTGGCATCCTAGCAACGTCACTTCCTTCTCAGTTAACTGAACAGCCACTTTGTCATTAGAGTTTCCTTCTTGGCCAACTTCCAGATCACGAGTCTTCCTCACTACCAACTCCTTAGGAACCAATTCTTCTCGTTGATCAATCGGATGGGGCTCACGTTCAGCTTCCTACTTACTCTGAACTTCTTCATGCACATCGACAGCTTCTTCCACGGCTTGTTCTTTAGGGTCCTCCATCTCTGCCAATGCCACAACGAGAATCGCACTTGGAGCAGCATCTGCAGCCATTTTATGCTTCTTCACTTCAATAACTTGCTCTTCCTGCCTCTCGGATACCACATCAAGAACCGCTCCAGGAACAGTGTCAGAAGCCAATTCAGGCGGCCTCACTTCAATAGCTTGTGCCCTCTCCTCCCCAAGTACCGCATCAAGAACCTCAGCAGGAGCTGCCCCCGCAACCAAATGCTGCTGCTGTCACTTCAACGGCTTCGATAACTTGAGCTCCCGGTTTCTCCAATCCCACGTCATGAACCTCCCTAGGAGTAGTTTCAACACCCAAATCCTGCGGCTTCACTTCAACAACCTTCTCCATCGCAGCAGCCGCAGCGGTCAGAACACACTGCTTCTCGCCAACTTCTCCCTCCTCCTTCCGCCCCACAGATGAAGCGCCAAGAAACAGATCCCGAGCAACCCCGACATGTTTTGTTGCGTGAACGCGAGCAGCACACGGGCTGGCGCGCGCCAAGCCGGAGGCGACGCCAGCAGAGGAGGCGGTGTTGGCGAACCGGGGGCACACGCGGGCAGAGGAGCCGTGAGGAGGCGGTGGCGGGTTGGCTCGACAGAGGTGGAGTATTGGCGAGGACGATCGAAAGCGGTCTTGGTGCGAGCAGGGGCAATAAAGTGTTGGCGGCCACACCACGCCGGCCAGGCCGAGCCTGGGCTGGGCTGGGCGCTACACGGCCGAGCTGAGGCAGCGGCGCCAATCGGGTAGATCTGGGATCGGGGCTGCCTGGCCGAGACTGCTCGGTGCTCGAGGGCGGAAGGATGTCACGATGTGGGGAGGGGCTCGCCGCAGCTTGGAGTGGGAGGAGCACAGGGGGAGTGCGAGCGGGTGTGGGTGGTGCTCCCCATCGCTAGAGGAGGCGGCGGCCTAGAGAAGAGAAAAAAAGGGGGAGGCGGCGCCCAGGGGAAAAAGAAGGCGGCGCCAGGAAAACAAAAGAGGAGTGTGGCGTCTAGGTTAGGGCAAAGGGGAAAAACAACAGGGCAGCTAGGGTTTCTCCTCAATCTAATCCTCTTTAATACTAGACAGACCCCCACATGGGCCACAAGTTCATGGGCCGAAGGCCTAGGTTCCTTTCCAAACCCAAAATTTCTAATATTCAACTAAATAATTCTATTAATTTTGGTCTCTAAATCATTTAAGTCTCTATTGTCTGAACGAGATATTACAGTTTCTTTTGTAGCATTTCATGCAAGCGAGTGTACTCCGTCCACGTAACCGGTGTTTTTGGATTAGGTGGACCCTTCTCGTGACCTGACATGGCAACAACTCACAAATAGCAAGCGAGATTATATCCAGGTTAGTAAAACAAAAATCTCTCTCTACGCTCTCAACTCACTGTCCTGAACACAAGGCATGCTTACCGTTCCAAAGTGAATCAAGAACGGCAAATCGACACTTGTGATCACGAACGACCTCAACCCGGTAATGTATGAGCGTAACCAAGAGCAAGGGAGTACACAAACGAGTGTAGGTGGAGCTTGGAAGGTAATTGTATATCCTGTGCAAACTGATATTCAAGATATTGTAAAGCTAAGTAATGATCCAAGCTAGAGTATTTTGCCTATGTGCTCATCCAAAAGGTTTAAGAGAAGTGTATGAACGCACACGCAAAGATAAATGTGACTTAATGCAAACAAAGGAATGAGCTAGTGAGAAGCAATTGGAAATTGTGATGCACAAGCTCGTTTTGCACCAAGTACTAGGAGAGACGCTAGCCAATTGCAATGATTATGAATATAAGGGCACAAGATTGCTCAAAGAGATTAAAGACACAATCTGAAATTATGGACTAGGGTTTACTCTTCCCAAATTCGGCCAGCTCCTTTTATCTTTTGTCTTTTCTTTCTCAAAATCGCAAGAACAAACTCTTCCTCCTTCGGCTATTAAGGCAACCGAAAGAAAAAGTTGGTATTAGTATTTGCGAGTCTGTGTCTTTTTTTTTACTTTTTTTTAAGCCGTGGCATTTTCTTCAAATTGGCTGCCTTTTTCTCTCTTCTTTTGCAATGGCCGAATGAAAGTTTTGATTCACCCTTTGATTTGCATGTCTCAAAAATTTCAGAAGTATAAACTAATGCCAAGAGCAGCCCTTAATGCAACTATCAAAAGCTAGTCTTAAAGGATGAAAAGATAGAAGTGAAGATACAAATTACTCTCTTTTTTTTTGGGTGCTAATTGACGGAAGCAACCAGCAATTTTCTTGGGTTTAAGTAGACACAAAAGATGAAGCAACGCAAAGGAAACACAAGGATCAGCACTAAAACAAAAACTCTAATGGATAAAAACTTAACTAAACTCACAAGAAAAAACAGATTGAATATAGGGTTTGGAAATTTTTGTATTGTAATTTTCGGTTTAATGGACTATAGGACAGAAAACAAATCTAAACTATGGGTAACTAGCTCTCACCGAGTAAACCTAGAATCTGATACCATATGATACGGGGGGATGCCCGATCTTGTCGATGAGGAACCGTGGATAGATGATGCGAAGTAGACGATGTCACTAGTTGAACACTCACGCCAATGCACGAACCATCAACTCTTTGGAATACGCCCAAAAGACACCGGATACATGATCATTGCGAGACCACAAATGACGATCGCCAAGTCCCCAATTCCCAATGGAACGACGACTTGACCTTGAATTGCAGAATGAATCAATGGATCGCCTAGTCCTCTCTCAAAGTCCTCGCATGAACTTTGGTTTAGAAAGAACAAGCAATAGCTATGTTTCAATTCTTATGCATAAACTGGTCTTAGGATACAATGGGGGGTCTACCCCTGAATATATAGTGCCCTTCTCCACCTTATGGCTGGCCAAAAGGCCCTACTCCTACTCTATTTCAGATTTAGAACTCCTACTCCAAGTCGGACACAATCTAAAACAAAAAAGGAAACTCTGAGTTTACAACCGTCACATTGTTTCGGACATATCTTTTGCTACGTGATGAATCTGAGGCTGAGTGAGCATCCGTTGGATCGGGCTTGAAGTTAGCTTTCCAACAAATACAAGAACACCCAAATCGAACTCCGTTTGTGAAAGTTATGACCTTTTTAATCCGGACTGTACTGCTGATTCCGAATCCGATTTTGATGCTGATTCCGAATCCGAATTGAATCCAAACTTTCCTAACTTCAATTTCATTAATTGAAACGACTTGAATCCGTGTGAAACTTGAGAAAGGGACTCTTGTAAGCCTTTGGAAAGTCATGGCAAAGCTGGATATCTTCCCAAGATGTCGTACAAGCCGCAGAATCATCAACTTTGTCAACTCTCGCACGTTGATCAGTCTGAATGTGCAGCATGCACTCGAATAGCCATAACATTTTATAAAAAGCTCCAAATCACGTGCCGTTTGATCCGTTGGAAAGTAGACTCGATAAGCTTTCCAAATATATATATTGTTCATGCTAGATCCTTCCGAGTTGCTGCGAAGATCGTCATGAACCCATACCTTCCATGCGTCCCACAGGCTGCATGTTATTTTTGTGAGCATCAAAACATCCCGAGAAGCATCGTGTTCTTGATATTCACATGAAGCAACTCCTTCAAATCTAACAATAAGCAATGACCCACTATTAGGTAGTATAATATTCTCAATTAAACTTAAAGGAAATTCATGGAATAGATTCACCTTTTGGTTAAGCTTCTTTGCACAAGCTTCACCCACAAGCTTCTCTTGTTCTTCAACTCTTTTAGTAAGCTCATGTTGTTCTGAGGTACTTGTTGAATTGAAAACTTTATATGGAACAGCGTAGGTAAGGATGTCCGCATCAAACAACCATGTATAGCTAATATATATCAAATACTCGTAATCATGATCATGCATTCACTTTTAATTTATCAATCAAAGTACTTGCGTCAACCGTGCGTAGATGGAAGACGCGAAGGCTCATGGTACTCTAATAAATTTATCAAGATTCCATACTTTCGATAATCCCATCATTCCAACATGGGCAAAGGTTCTTGGATTATAATTCACCATAGGTTCCGCTAGTTGTAACACTAATCAATTGTATTCCAACGACAAACATTCCATTTAGATAGAATTCTCTCCAGGTGTTATAGGTCAAAACCAACTCACTTTCTACTGCTCCTCAAATAGCTTGGTTCCCAAAAATCTCACCACTATCATAAACTTGTCCACCACCAACCAGTCGCTATATTACACTTTATAAGACTCGGCAACACAAGTTGGGTAATTCCTTTCTAAAAAAGGAAGAGACAAAATAATACAAGATTCAACACACACGAAAACATTGCTCCTCGGAGTGAGCACAAGACCAAGAGAAACAGTCGAATACAAATGATCTCTAGAAACAAAAAAATCGAAACCACAGTTGATGGCACATGTCCCACTAGAAGAAAATTCAACCTCCATAAATCATGATCAAACATTGCCATTGAAACTCAAGAAACTCTTAAGCTGTAATGACAGAGAAGTTGCAGATACAATTCTTAACTCCAACCTCAAATACTTATGGTACACATATTCCGTTGACAAAGAAAGCAATTTTTTTATTACATCATTACTTGCCAACCCAAACGAGAAGTGCCTTTAAAACCAAATCACATTAATCACTTAAGAACCAAATAGAACCTTTTAATACGTCACACTGCTCAAACTAATTTCATCTACTACATAAATCATGAAATCCCAAAAGATCACAAATGCAAAACTCCAAATATTTCATTTAATCCATATTACGAAAAGCAATCAACCTACTTCCTCTCTAGAGGAACCATCACCACTCCCAAGCGTCACAATCGCTTGTAGACCATGTTACTAACATCAAGAATAGTTCACTCTTAACAAGGTTTGTTATCGTCAACTCTTCCTTTATAAAGTCTCCAAAAGCTTACCAAACTGTTACATACCACTTTATCATCTCATCCTCAATTGAGAGTATACCAAATTCTTACCACCTCACTACAACAACCACTTTATTTTTAGAGGGAACCTACCGCACAATTTAAAAGGTTATACCAAAACCCTTTCATCAAAGGTATACTATTATACGACAATTTCACCAACATGCAAACACATGTCACCTATTAAATCCTATCATAAACCTTTTCAAAAAAACACAGTAGGTTATTTCATAATATTTTTGTTATCTCAATAAGGTTGCAGCAGACAACCTGTTCTATAGTATATCTAATACACCAACCGCAGTATCGGAGCAAACCACTTTTAACAAGGGCATGCAGCCACAATTCATCCTCATGAAACACATGTGAATAAATCACTTTCAAATTTCAACCCTTCACCTATTAGGAATGCTCACACTAATTTAGTACACACTAATTCCAATCTAGAGGTTATCATAAACCATTGACGATTATTCAATCGTGGAGGAATTGATGGTCCTTTCTCTATTTGTATTCCTACGAGCAAAAATAAGATCATCAAACAGCCAATTAAGGAAAATTCTATATTATTATCTAGTAAGACAACAATCGAACACATCCTTATATTTCTCTTCCTACACAGTTAGATTAATCCATTAAGACCAAATAATTCAACAAGTTTAGCAAACTAAACAATTCTAATGATCAACCAATTCATCAATGTCCCACACTTCTTCTTAGCTCCATTGATTCCAATTAAGTATAGTCATACTTATAATCACGGCTCATCAAGAACTACTTCAAGACACTTTCAAATTAATCAACTTTCCTTTTAAGGATCTTAGTTAAGATCGATCATGCACACACTGTAGACCCAACCTGATAATCCATATCATATCCATTAATTGCTTTGATTATAACCTCTCACTTAACCGAGACAAAACATCGCTAAAGGGTTTAACATCTTCTTTCATAAAAGAGAACCATTAATCTTCAACAGTCAAAATACTCAAGAGAGATACATTGGGTCAAAGCCTCCACGTACTAAAAGATTTGCAAAAGGAGACTTTTATTAACCAAAAACATCAAGCGAATAAGTGGGTCATGTTTTCCAATGAGAAAGACAAAAACTCTACTATAAAGGTCAATCTTAACAATCAACCAAGTTCACCAGCCGCAAGAATAACTCATCGGTTGGGAAAACAATGATTGCTTTACGGGTCAACTTAAACCAATGGAATCACAACAACATTTCTCAAAGAATCCCATCAACTTGTATGGACTACCAATCCAAGAGAAGTTCATCAGCCACAACTGGATAAGAGTTGACCAAATTCAAATTCAGGGAAGAGAACAACTCTTCTAAAGATACTCACTATCAACACCTGTACTAAGATATCCGAGGTAACCACTTCCCTATTCTCATACCACGAATGGTGGTGTGACCTGGTACAGCCCAGGGCCACAACCACGACCTCAACCTCTCAACATGGGTTATCCCCACACATAATTACCATAGTTTTATAATATAGATATATCAGCTCATTTCATAACAGGAATTATCAATACAACATAACGGAAGCGTAATGCAATGCAATGACTCAATCCCACCTACTGTGCTTAGTGTGTCAAGTTTAATAATTCACATACCACGGACCTACAGCCCGCTCTGATACCAACTGTAACACCCCAGCCCAACAATGAGCTTGGAATGCTACTAAAATAAAATTAAACAAATCTAAGCTACGACCAATTACCAAATTTCGGCAGAACCTCCTTTGTATAGTTAACTATACAGAGGTTCCAGCAATTAAATATATCATTAACAATATCTCAACATCCAAATTCATTCAAACATGCAAGATAATCGATTCAGCTAAAGCATTAATAAGCATAATCAAAATTTGCTACTCTCACTATTACAATTAATCCAAAACATTCAACCAAAGCCGTAACTAATTCTCAATTAGTTTGCTTGTTATTAGAATATAAACTAA
This sequence comes from Phyllostachys edulis, assembly GCA_036346405.1. NCBI lineage: Eukaryota > Viridiplantae > Streptophyta > Magnoliopsida > Poales > Poaceae > Phyllostachys > Phyllostachys edulis. The sequence continues at coordinate 16,663,133 of CM070552.1, forward strand.
ATGATATTATTCTTTTAAGACGAGTGGTAGTGAGTGCATCCATGCAAGACTACTCCCTCCCATGCATGCCGTTCTTGCCAGTGGTACCTAAAAACACAACAAAGCAAGAGTAAGCCCAAAGACTCAACAAGTATCAATAAAGGAACACTAAGCTCACAGTTATAGCACCAACATACCAAAAGAAACATTACACTAAAGACAACCCCCATGCTTATGTAATGCGAACGTGCAATGCAACATTTTCTCTTTTACTCTTTTTGCATTTTACCGGTAATGCGGGGTATACAACCGTCGATGTATACCCTTGCATGTGCCCTCTGGCACAGGGACCAAGAGCCTATACTCCACAAGTATAGGGACCACAGCCCATTATTTTCATGATGGGGACCTCTACTCAATGCCCACATTCCACGAATGTGGGGACCACAAGCCCGTCATTGACATGACGGGGACCTCAACTATATATATACTTGGTCACCACGTGACCAAGTCTCAGGTATGCTCTCAACATGCACATGTACTAGAACTCTATCTTTCAATAACATGTGAATCAATAAGTACATACCAAAATCTCAGACCTCAAATAACATGTAGGGCATTAACAACATACATAAGTAATCTTTAGCCATAATCATGCATTCACCAATTTTATTCATACTCATCACACTATCATCCATGCATAGCTAATATGAATAAAATGCAAGCAATCACAGTCAAACATTCGTAATTATGCTACAACCAGGATACTTGCCTCAACCGTGCGGGAACGGTGGACGCGAAGAGGGCGCTACCCCTGGGACCAATACCCTACCTGAATATAATTATAAACCATGCTAAGATAATCATATTGGACCAAAGACATATTTAATAGCACAAACGAACTTGCTAAACTCTCAAACGCCTTCCAAACTTCCAACTTCTAACGATTGATCTGTCCCCTCTGTGGACAGCCAACTTCTAAAATCCATAACTTTCACTACAGGGGTCCAAATAAGGTTTTCTAGTACTTTCGAGAAAGGTAATTAAATTCCCCAACTAAACCTAGTTGAGGGGCCCTTCTGAATCGGCCATCTATTGACCCTACCGAGCTAGTTAACAGAACGTCAAAATCGTGTCGGGTTCTTTGGACAGTACACTAAAAATACCATACCTTTTACTACGAGTGTCCAAATCTCACATTATTGAGCTTTCTGAAAAGCTGGAACAATAACGATTTTCATTGTACTAAGCTTCTCTAATTCTCCCTTTAACTAATCGATTAGCTCAGATTACTAAAAACTGACAGAAAACCAACAAATCTGCGGAACAGTCCCACTAATAAAATCATAACTTCTGCTACAGAAGTCCAAATAATGTGTTCTAGCACTTCACGGAAAAATGGCGACGTCCTCTACATTACTCTAGGAGACGTCTAGAACTAATTCCGCATTTAAGCACATCAAAACAGCGATCTACTCCAATCTGTCCTGAGCAGCCCTAAATACCGACATTGCTAAAACAACTAATTAAGCATCTAGACAAGGGGGAACAGCGGTTACCCTTGACGATCCGCTGAAGTACACGATGAACACCCCGCGATCTCCCTTCCCCTTCCTTTCTCCCTTCTTCCCCTTCCTCTTCCTTTCGTTCTTCCTCCACGGCAGCACAGAGAGCAGCACACACAAATGGCGCAATGGATCAACAGCATGCATCTAGAAATCCTGCATAGCAGCACCTAGATCCTTTCTGTCTCTCTTTCTTGCCATAGCATAAGGCTAGCAAGGCTTGCATGCAGCAGCCAAAATAATCTAGTCACACGCATGGCTGTATAGCAAGGCATCTTTTCCTTGATCTCTCTCTCTCTCTCTAACATGCAATCGGCAAAACCACTGGTTGTATGCATGCATGCAAGCATGGGTCACATGCAGCTGCTAGCAAATGCATGCGCCAGGGCATGCAGGGCAGCAGGCTAGAGCGGCTGCATGCAGGAGGAGGCAGGAGCGTAGCCAAAGCCTACGACAGGAAGACCTGGGCGACGCAAAGAAATGGCACAGGGGCTAGGGGAATTGGCGGCTAGGGTTTTCTTTAGGGGGTGATGCACCCTCTCTCCAGTTAATGGCTGGCCGGTTCCCCCTCGGGCCAAGAGGCCATGGACCAAAGGCCTGAGTTTTAAATCCCTACTCCGAAATATGAAATTCTATATTAATTCTAGCTTAAATTTCCTTTCTCACTCCTTTAATCCAACATACCAGCCAGGCTTCCAGCCTCGACTGCCCAATTTCATTTTCAAAGTTTTGATTGATGTCGGGCAACTTAATGCCTGAATGACATTGTATCTAAGCAAGGCTAAGTATGACACTTAGATATAGACTTATAACTAGTATGTTAACCATTAATTCTAGGGTGACAAGGATAATGTCCAAGTTCAAGGATTGAAAGTTTATACACAATTATTGTTAAGGCATTAACTATGAGCTAGACCAATATATTTGTATAAACATAGCAATGCAATTTCATAATTTAAAACAATATAATGGCAAACAGTAGGTGCAATATGATCAAAGTATTGACTCGCCTTGCTCAATATTCTGATATTCGTCTTTCTCAACATTCTAATAATAATCCCGCTCAACGTGTTGATAATCATCCTGTTCAATATTCTGACAATCTTGATTCCGACTTCGTTCTTGTTGAGTTTGTTGTTCCATCATAGCGTTAAGTCTAACTACGCATAATACAATTGGATCCAAAAGCGTCTGAAAATAACCAAATGAAATCCAATAAATCCAAATACATACAAATGAAGATACTTCGAATTAAAGTGAACGCATCTAACGGTATCTTGAAAGACGGATTATTTCAGATGAGACCAATTCAGATTCATCTGGAGCTGATGAAGGAAATACTTCAGATGAAGTATAACCGACGAGGTTGATGAAGGAAATACTACATACAAAAGTATCTCCGCTGAGAATTGGAATGAAGGAAATTCTTCAGACCAAAGTAGATAATTCCAAGAGAGAGAGAGAGAGATAATGCTCACAAGAACATTCCTCACTGGTTAACTGGATGAGAGAGAGATTACCTAGTTAGATAATACTCTCAGATATGCTTTCGGGTCATAAAGGGTTCTGCTACTAAGAATAGATGACGACGGATGATACCTAGAGCTTAGGTGATATTGTTTTCCTTAACAGGCCACATATTACTCACAAGCATTCTCTCTAGGAATTCTATGTATACAACCACGATGATCATACAGTCAAAATCAATCCTCTTATATGCTTTCATATTTATTTTAGTTATTATTTCCTATTTACCGAGGAAGTTCCATGAAACCCGAGTAAGACCTATGCACAGGTGTGGGTTTGCATTAGAATGATCTTTAGCTACAAGGCCTCCCACTATTGTTTTATCTACACAAGTTACTATTTAAAATGGACTATGGCTTTACCAATGTTCAACATTATTACAATCTAGTTGGGGTTTTAACTAATTAACCTTGACACTAAATGATACTAGGACCATTTTCTGGTGACTGCTTTATATATATGGCCGCCTACGATGATGCATGCCTAGGTCAAATGTGTGGTATTAACTAAACACTTAATGGTTACTTAATTTACCTTTGAGTTGCCAATCATTCGACATTCACTTAATCCTAATTATTTGATTCGACTACTTTAATTTGGTTACTAAGAACACAATTAACCTACCATTATTGGTCTAAACATCCAGTAGCTAACATCACTTTGCCTCTGTAACACCCCAGCTCAACATTGAGCCTGGAATGCTACTAAAATAAAATTAAACAAATCTAAGCTAAGACCATTTACCAAATTTTTCGGTAGAACCTCCTTTGTATAGTTAACTATACCGAGGTTCCCGCAATTAAATATATCATTAACAATAACTCATCATCCAAATTCATTCAAGCATGCAAGATAATCTATTCCAATAAAACACTAATAAGCATAACCAAAACTTGCTAGTCTCACCATTACAAATAAGCTAAAAATAACTAAACGGGGTATTACAGCCTCATCATACTAACTACCAGCTACTCATTCTGGATTATTATGACAAATGAGCTAGCACAATTTCAAGTTAGGTTTGTTTTTAGTTAACCTCCAATTATCTAGGTTAGTCATCTTAATTATTTTATTTACTAACCGCTTAATTTCTTAAGTTAGTATCATCTTAATGACAGCCCAAGCAAACTGTCTTGGTATGATTCCTAAGTAGCTTTGTCTTTGCAACTCAATTGGTAATACTCCCTCCGTTTCGAATTTATTTGACGCTAGGTAGTTATCTATTTCCTTACAAGACGTCATCTATTTAAATATGGAGGAAGTAGCTTATTACCTACTTTCAACTGACCTCTAATCACCCTTACTAATCATCTTAAGTTACTCTCCAATCAACATGTAACTCTAGATTAGTTTGGCTCTCTTTATCAATTTATTTACTAATTACTTATTTGACATACACTCATACATAAACACAGGGAGTCACTAAAGGGAGCAGACACCAGACTTGCACTTACCAACTATAAAGTTCCCTCACTAATCATGCAATTTATAGCTAGGCTTGTCTTTCAGTTTATATAGTAACACCTTACTGATCAATCATTGCTACAGCCAACTAACTGGATCTAGTCATCAATGAAACTAATCATTATGCAATTGTCAACTGAGACATCCAACTTATGACTTCTAATCAATCCTTCTAAGCAATGCACTATTATCAGCATTACAACCACTAATTTGAATTGTTACCTTCATACATCGCCACCGGGGGACACACACACAGAGGCATCATAGGGACATCACAGGGCACTGAAGGGCGACGGGAAACCAGGAGCGGCTCGGGCATGGCTTCGTGCCAGTGAGGAGAGTTGACGACGGCCGCCGCATACGGGCAAAGTGGAACCGGCCACGAGACATTCATTCACATAGAGAGAACTAGTAGCACAACCGAACTCGCTATACTCTCTAACACATTCCCAATTCCAACTCCTAAAGGTCGATCTGTCCCCTCTGTGGGCAGCCATATTCTAAAATCCATAAATTTTTGTAAAAGAGTCCAAATGAGGTGTTCTTGGACTTCTTGGAAAGGTTAACAAATTCTCCATTTAAGTCTAGTTGGTGAGCCATCCTGAATCAGCAATCCACTACCCCTACCAAGCTAATTAACAAAACATCAAATTCACATCGGGTTCTCTGGACAGTATACTAAATCTACCATAACTTTCAGTACGATTGTCCAAATCTTGCGTTCTTGAGCTTTCTGGAAATCTCAGACAACAATATACAACGTTCATTATATTGAGCTCCTCTAATTTTCCATTTAACTAATCGCTTAATCCAGATTACTAAATCATGTTAGAATACCGAAAGATTTGCAGAACAGTCACACTAATAAATTCATAACTTCTACTACAGAGGTCCAAATAATGCGATCTAGCACTTCACGAAAAGATGACGACGTCCTCTACATTAATCTAGCAGACGTCTAGGACTGAATCTGCACATAACCATATCAATACGTCGGTCTAACACAAACTATCCTGAACAGGTCTAATTACCGATATTGCTAAATCAAATAATTATGCATCTAAACAAGAGGGAACAGAGGTTACCCTTGAAGAACTGATTGCTGAGCATGAAGAACACCCGCCTGCGATCTCTCCCCTTCCTTCACTCTTCTTCCCTTCGTCTTCTTCTTTCTCTTGGCCGATCCACTCCCGGGCGATCTTCCTTCTTCCTCCACTAGGCCGGCAGCGAGAAGCGCAATTCCTTGGCCGGCAGTAGGGGAGAATACCATGGAGGAGGCACAGGGGAGCAGGGAATGGCAGCCAAAGGGGGGAGGGGACTAGAGGCATGGCGGCTAGGGTTTTGGGGGAGGTGGCGCCTCCCCCCATTTGGCCGGCCACCACTAGGCTTCTTGGGCCAAGGCCCAAGCCCAGGTTGTCTGCCCTTTGCAGAAAACCCCTCTAAACCTCTGCTAAATCATTTTGCTAATTGGTTCCTCCCCCTAATTCTAGTTATTCTCTCTCGAATAATAAATTGGAACATTACATCTCCTCCCCAATTCCTTTCTTCTTACTTAAGCAAATTTGGGGTATTACATTCTACCCCCCTTAAACGGAATTCAACCCCGAATTCTAATCATGCTTAACGCTAGCGAATAGTCACAGCTAAGGTTTTACCATCGATACCACGTATCTACTGTGAACAATATTGGATATTGCTCGCGCATGCGAGACTCCAATTCCCAAATCATTTTCCTCTCGGAATCATCACCTTGACGTAACTGACATGTTACGCCTTATTACTCATCCCAACCTTTCACGAGTCACTCAACAGACATGACTCGAAGGCACGATCTTACTCATGGGTCAACGGCCTTAACGAAACCTCACACTCCAGATTTCTCCAGTACTCCCTCGAAACTAGGTCAGCAAAATGATCTGTGCCCCACGCTAGGACTCAAGACGGTCCTAGTGATACGCTATCTGCCAATTCTCCGCAACTTCCAGAAACAACCAATGTACCTTGGGCCAACATTTCCTTTGGTACCAAACCACACAACCTGCACAAAACACACAGAAATCTTGTTCCTTATATCACTCGATCTCTTCACTTTAACAATGAGCACTCTTTTAACCAGGGACGCACAACAGAACCCGTTTGAAACGAATTCTTTCAAAAACAGAACCCAACTGAAAATAAATGATTCTCGTCGTATACACGCATTATCAACTCCCCACCAAAAGAGTTAAATTCAACACCAAAAGATTCATCATGAAACTCTTCCACTTTCCAAGTGGGCGGTTTGCCAGTGAACACCACATAAGCCAAAGGCGAAATCACTCGAGTGCCCAAAACACCATCTCCTCTCTTTTTCTTAACCGAAAAGAATCACGCATAACAAGAAGAACCAACTCAATTTATAACTGACATCTGTCATAGAGACAGAGCTCAAATAAAAACTGGGAGAATATTTCATCATCCGAGAATACACCCTTTTTTTCTCAAACTTTCTTTTAAGAATTCAACTTCCTCTTAAACCATGAGATTCCAAATCATCGCATAACACACTAATTCATTTCTTTTAATTTGGCAACCTCATAGCTATGCTCAATCTGAACAAAAAATCCACACCTATGTAAAAAGATTCTTCCAATCCACAATAACATACTCTGATCAACTTCTCTACCAAAGGAATTTCTTTGACAAATAATTCCCAACACACCTCCCTATAGATTTCAGCCACAATCACAAACACCTCAAGCTTTTAAGGTTAATCAACTTGAAACTCACCGCATACACACTCATTTACTGCATCCAAAGGATTCTATCAAAGATCACCATAACTCTTGGAACCTAATCATGGGAACCAAGTGTAACACCCCAGCCCAACTTGAGCCTGGAATGCTACTAATATAACACTGTAACCATTTAAAACTAAGATATCTTACAGAATTTCGGTAGAACCTCCTTTGTATAGTTAACTATACCGGAGGTCCCAACTGTTAATTATAACATAATTAAACAATCCAGCATCCAGCTTAATCAAGAGACATCCAAAATTATGCTAATCATCACTATATCACCACAAATCTTCATATCAAACATGTCATATGCTCATGCCATGCAAGATGCTCAAATGCACTTTCTCTTTCTCTTTCTCTTTTGCATTTTACCGGTAATGCAAAGCATGCATCCGTCGATGCATGCCCATGCCTGTGCCATCTAGCACAGGGACCAATTGCCCATACTCCACAAGTATGTGGACGGGACCTAAGCCCACACTCCATGAGTGTGGGGACCATAAGCCCGTCATATTCATGACGGGGACCTCAACAAAAAGAATGCTTGGTCACCACGTGACCAAGTCTTCAATATATCAGCATGATGCATATGAACAAATCTTAAATCATCATAATCATGCATTCTCAGCATCATCACATATGAATGAACTTATTCGTACTTCTGGCATTCATGCTCATAGTCATTCATAGCTTTAATAAACATGACCATTGACATCTATAACACTCTAGCATCCATGAATATCACATATACTCACCATACAAGCAAACAAGTTCATTCACTCAAAATAAATCTAGCAAACAAGTACTTGCCTTAACCGTGTGAGAACGGAGGACGTGAAGAGGGTGTTGCCCCCAGAAACAATCCCCCACCTGAACATATTTAATAAGCAAGCTAAGACAATAATACTAGCCAAAACAAAACTAGAAGCAATTATGAAATCGCTACGCTCTAATGCAACCCAACTCCCAAAATCTTAATCGGTCGACTATTCCCTTAACGGACAGTCACATTATAACATCCATAACTTTTTGATCCGAGATCCAAATGACATGTTCTTAGACTTTCTAGAAAGCTTATCAAATTCCTCACCTAAACCTATTTGGTGAGCCGTCCAGATTCGGCCATCTAATACACTTACTAAACTGATTAACAGAGCAACTATTTCATGTCAGGGTTTCTGGACAGCGGCCTTAAAACCATCATAACTTTCAGTATATAAATCCAAATTTCATGATCTTTAGCTTTCTGGAAAGCTAAGACAATTATCTACATTTTTCGTTATAGTGATATCTCCTAAAACTTCAATTAACTATTTGCTACAGTTTAATTACCATTATCTGTCAGAAATACAACAGAATTACAGAACAGCAACGCTAAACAATTCATAACTTTTGAACCGCTCATCCAAATGACGTGATCTTGCCCTCTACGGAAAGGTATCGACGTTGTCTACAATTCTCTAGGAGAAGTCCAGGATAGATTCTGCCTTTAACCCTATCAGAAACGTCGGCCAACCCTCTCTGCCCTAACAGATCAAAATACCGACATTGAAATAAAACGCGAATTCGCTACTAACCAGTGGGGATCGAGTTTACCCTTGACGAACCACTGCTGAACGTGATGAACACCAACTCCCGGCCACAATCTCTCCCTTCCCTCTCTTCTATTCCTTTCTTCCTCTTCTTCTTCTTCTTCTTCTTCTTTCCTCTCTTTTCTCCTCTTGGCATAGCAGTGGGGGGAAGATTGCTACAGCACCCTGACTGCTACAGTGCGGCGGTGCTACAGTACCAGGGCGGAGGTACTGTAGCAGTGCTAGGGTTTTATCTCCCCCTCCCTCTTAAGTTGGGCTCCTCCACTTGGGCTATGGGCCGACGGCCCACTACTCTCCCCAACTCACTAAATTCTGAAATTTCACTCTTAAATACCTCTTCGAGCCCCTCAATTATTTATTTAATTAAACGGGGTATTACACCAAGATGCTAGCATAAAAATTGCAAAGCCCAAATCAATCTCTAAGACTGTTACAATGAATTTCCAGTATACTTGTTAGGTAACCCTCAAATCTGAAGACTAAAATTTCACACAGCTCAACAATAACCTCAGTTGTTAATGTTGTCATTTCTCACTAATCAAATAACCGCCCAATGCGATTCATTACACCAATCTTAGATCTTCTCTAACCCACACCAATCAAATGTAGTTACTCGACCACAATATACCCATTCACAAAACCCTAACTGATTGACCAGAATTCAAACATACTCAATCACTAACATCAATAAATAAATATATTCTTGACCAAATTATCCTTAAAGATAATCTAACTCCCATAGGGTTACTCACTGAGGCCGAGTCATACTTGACAATATCTCAACAATCCCTGCTATCCCATCATTTCACACGACTATCATATTTCACTACCCTGCTGCTCTCATTAAACTATGCCATCATAATTCTTCTACACAATCTTACCGAGTACCCAATTGCGATACTCTAATAAACTGATCAAGATTTCCATACTTGCTGATTCTAATGTTCTGTCAAAATGAACACCAAATCTTGGACCACATCTCGCTATAGGTCCTACTAGTTGCGACAACAAAATCTGATAGTGTAACACCCCAGACCAAACAAAGGCCTGGAATGCTACTAAATTAAATAAATTACCGTAATTAAACTAAAACATATTACAAAATTTCGGCAGAACCTCCTTTGTATAGTTACCTATACCGGAGGTTCCAACAGACAGATATAACATATAAAGATAATCCAAATTGCAATATGATCAAGACATAATCAAAACTGACTATTCGTTACCATCACATCCATAGCAACTAAACATCTAGAAATAGATCATGAGCATCCAAAACGTCTATTCATTTATTACGGATTACTCCAAGCAAGCAATAATCAATATGAGTACTTTAAACAGTTCATTCATCTCCTAGTTAATTTTCCTTTCATTCCATGGTGGGTAATTCGTGCAAAAGTGCAAGAAGTCTGATCCTTCCTTTCCGTCATGCATGTTGATCTTGTAAAGGTACCTAAAACACAACAAACAACAAGAGGTGAGTCCAAAGACTCAGCAAATATAATGAATGTCATCAATAGCATACAAGCATGTAACTCATCAACTATACTTCACAAAACCACATATCAATCACCTTACACACACATGCTATGCAATATGCTAAAAAATGATCCTTTTCCTTCTCTTTCCCTTTTGCATTTTACCGGTAATGCAAAGTGCGCATCCGTCGATGCACACCCTTGCCTGTGCCATCTGGCACAGGGACTATTGCCCATACTCCACAAGTATGGGGACCAAAGCCCATGCTTTACAAGCATGGGGACCTTTAGCCCGTCATCAACATGACGGGGACCTCAAGAGTTGCTTGGTCATCACATGACCAAGACCTCAATAAGCCAACATGATGCATATGTATGAATTCTCAAATTAATACAAACATGCATCCGCAACACTATTGCATATGAATATCCTATTCATACTACAAAAGCTCATAACATAGATTTCACAACTTTCAAACATCCATGATTAACACATAACTCATATCTCTAGCAACCATAAACATTACCAATTATGCCATCTTCACAGTCATGAACACACAAATACTCATAATATATATCAAACATTGTCATTCAACAATATCTATTATAACCATCATTATACTTGCCTTAACCGCGAGGAAACGAGGGACGTGCAGAAGGTGCTACCCCCGGGACCAGTCCACCACCTGAATAATAATTATAACGCACGCTAAGATGACAGTAGCGGACCAAAATAAACTATAAACAGTAACCATGAACTCGCAAACACGTCTAACTCGATCCCAACCCCAATTCCTAAACGTCGATCTGTCCTCTCGGTGGATAGTCAACTTCTAAAATTCGTAACTTTCACTACAGGGGTCCAAATAAGGTGTTCTTGGACTTACTGGAAAGGTAATTAAATTCTCCAACTAAGTCTAGTTGGTGAGCTGTCCTGAATCGGCCATCTAATATCCCTACCAGGCCGAATAATAAAACATCAAATTCACGTCGGGTTCTCTGGATAGTAAACTAAAACTACCATAACTTTCAGTACGAATGTCCAAATCTCACGTTATTGAGCTTTCTGGAAAGCTGAGACAATAATATACAACTTTAGTTATATTAAGATCCTCTAATTTTCCCTTTAATTAATCTCTTAATTCAGATTACTAAAACCTGTCAGAATACCAATAGATTTGCAGAACAGTCCCACTACTAAATTCATAACTTCTGCTACCGATTTCAAAATAATGCGATCTAGCACTTCACGGAAAGATGACGACGTCCTCTACATTACTCTAGGAGATGTCCAGAATTGAATCTGCACTTAACTACATCAAAATGTCTGTCTAACAAAATCTGTCCTGAGCAGACCATAATACCGATATTGCTAAAACAAATAATTAAGCATCTAAACAAGGGGGAACAGTGGTTACCCTTGACGAACCACTGTAGATCATGATGCAGCCCGCGAACCTTCCCCTTCCCTCTCTTCTCCCTTCTCTCCTTCTTACTCTTCCTTTCTCTTCCCTTCTTCCTTGGCCGATAGCAAGGGGCGACATGGCTTGGCCAAGGAGGATGGCATGGAGGGGAGGCATCAATGGGAGGGCGGCATGCTACAGTACGGCGGTGGCACTGTAGCACGTATCACTGTAGCAACCCTAGGGATTTCCCTCTCCTCCTTTTGTTGGTGGCTGCTTTCCTCATGGGCTATGGCCCACTTTGGCTAAATTCCCCCTTATGGTCGGCCACCACCTCCCACCTTTGGGCCAAATACCAATGGGCCTGAGGCCCCGGCCCAGGTTGTCCAAGTTTCGCTGTAAACCCCCTCTTTAACTGCTTAAATAACTATTTTCTATTTAGTCCTTCTCCTAATTTAATTATTCTCTCCCGAATATTCTTTCGAATATTTTTGGGGTATTACAGATAGCTCCAAAGACAAACATTCTTTTTAAATCAAATCATCTCCAAGGATTATTCTAATAAATCGATTTATTACTCGAAGCCTCTCAAACAATCTGACACCTAAAGGTTCACAAAAACATCTACTAGACTACCACTACTAGTTGCCAAAACACAACCGAAAAGACTTTGCAACACAATTTGGTTAACCCTTTCTTAGAAGAAGAGACAAATAGAAGTAAATTTCAACACATCGGAAAATGTTACCACATACAGTAGTTACCAGGTCAAGAGAATTAATCAAATAGCAATGATCTCGACAAACCAAGATGAGATCATAGATGAGGGCACACGTCCCACAAGCATAGAATATCAAACCTCAAATGAGAATAAAACATTGCTTTTGGGATTCGGGAAACTTTGTTGGGCAAAACAGAAAGTTTAGGCAAAATTTGATAAACTACAAGTTACAAAACTTGACTTCAAACTCAAATACTTCTACTTCACTCTTTCCTTTAACAAAGAAAACAACTTTCGTTGGTTACAGCATCACCATGCCAACTCCAACAAGAAGAGATTTCAAGACCACAACACATAACCCACTTAGGAGCTAATAAAACCTCTCAGCACGTCATTTTGCTCAAAACAATTTCAGCTACCACATCAACCTGAGGTCTGAAAGATCGCAAACGCAAAACTATAGACATTTTCATTTAATCCATTACACGCGAGCGATCAAATCCCGTTTGTACAAAACATTCAATATTAACATCATAATCCCTTACTAACAATCACACTAACAATGAAATAATAGACTCTTAGCGAGAATCATCATAGCCTTCTTTCCCATCATAAACCTCTCCAAAAGAAACACAAGCCACAAGGTTGAAACAATATCTTTTAACCAGATCATCCTATTAAATAATAATTTCACAAGGCACACTATCAGAAACCACATATTCATTCATCCACTAATCCATAAGTGTTGTTCAACACCCACTTCAACTATCATCAGCAATTGACAATTGTAACTATCACGTATGCAAATAGGATCATACGTCTATTTGTAATCACTTGAACCATCTATATACACTGAGTCAACATTCCACTTTATGCTCAGAGTTTAATTAAGGATTTAATAACATCATCTCCTTAAATCATCGGGTTTCACAAGGTACTACCTCAACATTCATCCAATCTGATATACATGTTTCAATCTAGCAATTAAGTATAATCATCAAGTAGTCAGCCTATGAAAATTTCTGGATTAATATTCTCTAAGGCAACGTCAAACACATCCTTAACATAATCATCACTATAAATAGATTAATCTATTGGGACCCATTACACCGAATTATCCAATAAACTTAACAAATTCTACAATCTTAATGATCAGACCAAATCATCAATATCTCGCACTTATTAATAAATCCTTTAACCTCAACTGGGTATAACCATACCCTTAAACACAGTTCAACAAGAACTACTACAAGACACCATCAAATTAAACAACTCCCCTTCCAAGGATCTTAGTTAAGATCAAATATGCACCACACTACAGACTCAACTTGATAACCCATATCACAACCATTAATTTCTTTGATTATAACCTCTCGTTTATCCATGACAAGACGTCGCTAAAGGTTTTAACGTTTTCTTTCATAAAAGAGAAGCATTCAACTTCAACACTCAAAATACCCAAAAGAGATACCTTGAGTCAAAGCTTCCACGTATTAAAGGACTTGCAAAAGGAAACTTTCATTATCCAAATCATCAAGCGAAATAGATGGTTCATGTTTTCCAATAAGAAAGGCAAACTCCAATACAAAGGTCAATCTTGACAATTAACCAAGTTCACCAGCCACAAGAATAACTCAACGATTGGGAAAACAATGATTGCTTTATGGGAAAAATTAAACCAATGGAAACATATCAATCCTTTTCAAAGCAACCCATCAACCGTAATGAACTAATAACCCAAGAGAAACTCATCAAGCCCAACTGGACAAGAGTTGACCAAATTCAAAGTCAAAGAAGAGGACAACTTTTCTAAAGATACTTACCATCAACGCCTATACTAAGATATCTGAGGTAACCACTTCCCTATTCTTCCACTTTCCAAGTAGGCAGTTTGTCAATGAACACCACATAAGCCAAAGGCGAAATTACTCGTATGCCCAAAACAACCATTCCTTTTCTTTGTCTTAACCGAAAAGAATCACGCATACCAAGAAGAACCAACTCAATATGATTGGCATCTGTCATAGAGACAAAGCTCAAATAAAACCAAGAGAATATTTCATTATCCGATAATACAACCTTTTCCTCAAACTTTCTTTTAAGATTTCAACTTTCTCTTAAACCATGAGATTCCAAATCATCGCATAGCACACTAATTCTTTTCTTTTAATTTGGAAACCTCAAAGCTATGCTCAGCTAAACACCAAAATCCATACTGATGTAGAGAGACTCTTCCAATCCACAATAACATACTCTGATCAACTTCTTTACCAAAGGAATTACTTTGACAAAATTATTCCCAGCACACCTCAATATAGATTTCCTCCACAATCACATCACCTCAATCTTTTATGGATAATCAACTTAAAATTCACCACATTCACACTCATTTACTTTACCCAAAGTATTCTATCAAAGATCAACACACTATTCAAAATTCGCTTATGTTCATCCACCTATACACATAATATCAGGTCTCCACGGTCCTAGCATAAAAATGCAAAGGCCCAAATTCAACCTCCAAGTCTTCTACCATGAATTTCTAGTATAATTGGTAGGAAATCCTCAAATTCGTTTACTAAAAAATCTCACACAGCTCAACAATAACCTCAGTTATTAATATCAATATTCCTCGCTAATCAAGGAACCGCCCAATGCAATACATTACATCAATCTTAGACCTTCTCTAACCCACTCCAATCAAATTCAGCTACACGACTGCAATATACCCATTCACAATAATCTAATTGATTGATCAAGATTCAAACATACTCAATCACTAACATCAATAAATATATGTATTCTTGACCAAGTTATCTTTAGAGATAATCTAACTCCCATAGGATTAATCACTGAGGCCAAGTCATACTTGATAGTAACTTAACAATCCCTGCTATCCCATCATTTAACACGACTATTAGATTTCACTACACTGCTACTCTCATTAACTTCACCATCGAAACTCTTCTACACAATATTGCTAAGTATCCAAGTATCCATTTGCGATACTCTAATAAATTTATAAAGAGTCTATACTTTCGTTAACTCCAACATTCCAACATAGACAAAGGTTATTGGATCATAACTCGACATAGGTTCCACTAGTTGTAACACCAATCAATTTTGTTTCATCGCCAAAACATTCCTTCGAATCCTCTCTAGGTGTGAAAAGGTCAAAACCAATCCACTTTCTACTGCTCTTCAAAATAGCTTGGTTCCCAAAATCTCACCACTATCATATACTTGTCCACCACCAACCAGTCGCCAAATTACACTTTAGAAGACTCGGCAACACAAGGTGGTTAATTCCTTTCTAAAAAGGAAGAGACAAACTAATACAGGTTTCAACACAAGAAAATGTTGCCCCTCAGAGTGAGCACAAGACCAAGAGAAATAGTCAAAAGGAAATGATCTCTTAAAACAAAATTACAAGTCCGCGGATGAGGGCACATGTCCCACAAGAAGAAATTTTCAACCTCCAAGAATCAAAATAAAACACTACTATGGAAAACCCAAGAAACTCTTAAGCTGTAACAACAGAAAAGTTGCAAGTTACCATTCTTAATTCCAACCTCAAATACCTATGGTACACATTTTCCGTTAACAAAGAAGGCAATTTTCTTTGATTACAACATTACTTGCCAACCCAAACCAGAAATGCCTTTAAAACCAAATCACATTAACCACATTGGAACCAAACAGAACCTTTCCATACGTCACATTGCTCAATTAACTCTATCTACTACAAAAATCATGAACTCCCAAAAGACCACGAATACAAAACTCCAAACATTTCATTTAACTGATATTACAAAAGGCAATTAACTTACTTTCTTTCTAGAAGAATCATCACCACTATGACGAGTCAGAATCTCTTGTGGACATCTTACTAACATCAAGAATAATCTACCCTTAACACAACTCGTTATCGTCAACCCTTCCTTTATTAAGCCCCCAAAGGCTCACCAAAATGTTACATACCCCTTTATCATCTGATCCTCAATTGAGTGTATACCAAAATCTTATACTCTCACTACAACAACCACTTTATTTTAGAGGAAAACTACTGCACAAATTAAAAGGTTATTCCAAAACCCTTTCATCAAAGACATACTATTATCTGATAGTTCTACCATTATGTAAATATTGTTCATCCATTAAATCCCATCAGTTTATCTCTTAGTGATGCTCAACACCAAACATTAATTGCACCTAGCAATTACTTATAATCACTAAGTATCCACAAAAGGTTACTCCAAGATTAATATCCACTAAGACAATAATCTAACTCCTTTTGAACTTAACAATCTCAAACGGTTAGATTAATCCATTGAGACCCGTTAATCCAATTTACCAAAGAAGTTTACCAAATGTTTCACTCTTAAATGATCAACTCAATTTCATCAATATTCTACATTTCTTATTAACTCTATTGATTACAATTAGGTATAACCATACTCTTAATCACAGCTCCTCGAGAACTACTACAAGATATTTTCAAATTAATCAACTTTCCTTTCTTGGATCTTAGTTAGGATCGATCATGCACACACTGCAGACCTAACCTGATAACCCATATCATATCCATTAATTGCTTTGGTTATAACCGCTCACTTAACTAAGACAACACAACACTAAAAGGTTTAACATCTTCTTTCATAAAAGAGATCCATTAATCTTCATTACTCAAAATACCCAAGAGAGATACATTGAGTCAAAGCCTCCACGTACTAAAGGACTTGCAAAAAATAAACTTTCATTAACCAAAAACATCAAGAGAATAAATGGGTCATGTTTTCCGATGAGAAAGACAAAACTCCAATAAAAAGGTCAACTTGACAATTAACCAAGTTCGCTAACCGCAAGAATAACTCATCGGTTGGGAAAACAACGATTGCTTTACGGGACAAACTAAGCCAATAGAAACATATCAATCCTTTTCAAAGCAACCCATCAACTGGGATGAACTAATAACCCAAGAGAAACTCATCAATCACCACTAGATAAGAGTTGACCAATTCAAATTCAAGGAAGAGAACAACTCTTCTAAAGATACTCACTATTCTCATACTATGTACGGTGGTGTAGCCTGGTAAAGTCCAGGGCCACAACCACGACCTCAACCTCTCAACATGGGTTAGCCCCACACATAATAACCATAATATTATAACATAGATATATGAGATCATCTCATAACAGAAAACATTAATACAACGTAACAGAAACGTAAATGCAATGCAAAAACCCAATCCCACCTACTGTGCTTAGTGTGTCAAGTTTAATAATTCAAAAACCACGGACCTACAGCCCGCTCTGATACCAAATGTAACACCCCAGCCAAACAAAGGCCTGGAATGCTACTAAATTAAATAAATTAAACATAATCAAACTAAAACATCTTACAAAATTTTGGCAGAACCTCCTTTGTATAGTTACCTATACTGGAGGTTCCAACAGACAGTTATAAGATATAAAGAATAATCCAAATCGCAATTTGATCATGACGCAATGAAAACTGACTATTCGTTACTATGACATCCATAGTAACTAAACATCTAAGAAATAGATCATGAGCATCCAAAACATCTATTCATTTATTACAAACTAATCCAATCAAGCAATAATCAATATGAGCACTTTAAACAGTTCGTTCATCTCCTAGTTAATTTTTCTTTCATTCTATGGTGGGTAGTTCGTGCAGAAGTGCAAGAAGTCTAATTCTTCCTTTTCCCCATGCATGCCAATCTCGTATAAGTACCTAAAACACAACAAACAACAAGAGGTGAGTCCAATACACAGCAAATATAATAAATGGCATCAACAACATACAAGCATGTAATTCATCAACTATACTTCACAAATCCACATATCAATCACCTTACACACACATGCTATGCAATATGCTCAAAATAATCCTTTTCCTTCTCTTTCCCTTTTGCATTTTACCGGTAATGCAAAGTGTGCATCCGTCGATGCACACCCATGCCTGTGCCATCTGGCATAGGCACCATTGCCCATACTCCGCAAGTATGGGGACCAAAGCCCATGCTTTACAAGCATGGGGACCTTTAGCCCGTCATCAACATGACGGGGGCCTCAAGAGTTGCTTGGTCATCTCATGACCAAGTCTTCAATATGCCAACATGATGCATATGTATGAATTTCTCAAATTAATACAAACATGCATCTGCAACAACATTGCATATGAATATCCCATTCATACTACAAAGCTCACAAACATAGACTTCACAACTAGCAAGCATCCAAGATTAACACATAACTCATATCTCTAGCAACCATGAACATTACCAACTGTACCAACATCACAACTCATGAACACACAATTTCTCATAATTTATATCAAACCTTGCCATTCAACAATATATATTATAACCATCATTATACTTGCCTTCACCGCGAGAGAACGAGGATGTGCAGGAGGTCTTGCCGGGACCAGTCCACCACCTGAATAAATAATTATAACGCACGCTAAGACGACGGTAGTGGACCAAAACAAACTATATAACAACAATCACTAACTCGCAAAAACGTCGAACTCGATCCCAACCCCAATTCCTAAACGTCGATCTGTCCCCTCGGTGGACAGTCAACTTCTAAAATCCATATCTATTGTTATAGGAGTCCGATTAAGGTTTTCTTAGACTTTATGGAAAGGTAATTAAATTCTCCAACTAAGTCTAGTTGGTGAGCCTCTCTGAATCGTCCAAATAATACCCCTACCAAGCCAGTTAATGAAACATCAATTTTTACGTCAGGCTCTCTAGGCAGAACACTAAAAATACAATAACTTTCAGTACGAGTGTCCAAATCTCGAGTTCTTGTGCTTTTTGAAAATCTGAGACAATGATCTACAACTTTCATTATACTAAGCTTCTCTGATTTCCTGTTTAACTAATCGTTTCACCCAGATTTCTAAAACCTGTCAGAAAACCAACGATTCTGCAAAACAGTCCCACTAATAAAATCATAACTTCTGCTACAGAGGCCCAAATTATGTGTTCTAGCACTTCATGGAAAGAGGGCGACGTCCTCTACAATACCCTAGGAGACGTCCAGAACTAATTCTGCCTTTAAACATATCAAAATCTCGATCCTCTCTAATCTTTCCTGAACAGCCCTAAATACCGACATTGCTAAATTAACTAATTGCGCAACTAATCGAGGGGGAATTGGGATTACCCTTTGAAGAACCCGCTGTCGAACACGATGAACACCACACGATCCCTCTCCCCTCCCTTCTTCCCCTTCCTTCTTCTTCCGTCTTCTTCCTTCTTCTTGGTCGATGGCAATGGGAGAGCACCACCAAGAGGGAGGGGAATAGCAATGGAGTGCAAGGGGGGTGTCTACTGTAGCATGACACTGTAGTGGCGGGCGGAGGTACTGTAGCTCGCGTGCTACAGTAGTGCTAGGGTTTGCCCCCTATCTTTGATTGCTGGCTGGCCCCTCATAGGCCTCCTGGGCCAAGGCCCAAGGCCCAGGTTGCCGAGGATTTGCATAAAACCCCCCTTTTTTTCCTTCTGCTAAACTCTTTTCTATTTGATCCTTCTCCCTAATTTTAATTATTCTCTCTCGAATTATATTTGGGGTATTACATGCAAGCCTACTCCCACCCATGTATGCCGCTCTTGCAAGTGGTACCTAAAAGAACAACAAAAGCAAGAGTGAGTCCAAAGACTCAGCAAGTACCAATAAATAAACATTAACTCACAGTTATAGCATAAACATCCCCTAAGAAAACATTACACTAAAACGACTCGCATGCTTGTGTAATGCAAATGAGCAATGCATCTTTTTCTCTTTTACTCTTTTCGCATTTTACCGGTAATGCGAGGTATACATCCGTCGATGTATACCCTTGCCAATGCCCTCTAGCAGTCTAGCACAGGGACCAAGAGCCTATACTCCACAAGTATAGGGACCACAACATATCATCTGCATGATGGGGACCTCTACTCAATGCCCACATTCTACGAATGTGGGGACCACAAGCCCGTCATCTACATGACGGGGACCTCCAATGTGCATACTTGGTCACCACGTGACCAAGTCTCAAAGATGCTCTCAACATGCACGTGTACCAGTACTCCACCTTTCAATGACATGTATAGCAATAACTACATATCAAAATCTCAAACTTTAAATAACGTGTATTGCAACCAACAACATACATGAATAACCTTTAGCCATAACTCAAGCATTCACCATTTTTATTCATACATATCACACTATCATCATTGCATAGCTAATATGTATAAAACACAAGCACTCACTATCAAACATTCACAATTATACTAACAATCAGGATACTTGCCTCAACCGTGCGAGAACGGAGGACGTGAAAAGGGCGCTGCCCCCAGGACCAATCCCCTACCTGAAGATAATTATAAAGCATGCTAATACAATCATACTGGACCAAAAATACAACTAGTAGCACAACCGAACTCGCTATACTCTCTAGCGCATTCCCAATTCCAACTCCTAAAGGTCGATCTGTCCCCTCTATGGGCAGCCATATTCTAAAATCCATAACTTTTTGTACAGGAGTCCAAATGAGGTGTTCTTAGACTTCCTGGAAAGGTTAACAAATTATACATCTAAGTCTAGTTGGTGAGCCATCCTGAATCGGCCATCCACTACCCCTACCAAGCTAATTAACAAAACATCGAATTCACATCGGGTTCTCTGGACAGTATACTAAATCTACCATAACTTTCATTAGATTGTCCAAATCTTGCATTCTTGAGCTTTCTGGAAATCTTAGACAACAATATACCACGTTCATTATATTGAGCTCCTCTAATTTTCCCTTTAATTAATCGCTTAATCCAGATTACTAAATCCTGTCAGAATACCGACATATTTGTAGAACAGTCACACTAATAAATTCATAACTTCTGCTACATAGGTCCAAATAACGTGATCTAGCACTTCACGGAAATATAACGACGTCCTCTACATTACTCTAGGAGACATCCAAGACTGAATCTTCCCTTAACCATATCAAAACGCCGATCTAACACAAACTATCCTGAACAGGTCTAATTACCGATTTTGCTAAATCAAATAATTATACATCTAAACAAGGGGGAACAGAGGTTACCCTTGAAGAAACGATTGCTGAGCATGAAGAACACCCACCTGCGATCTCTCCCCTTCCTTTCACTCTTCTTCCCTTCCTCTTCTTCTTTCTCTTGGCCGATCCACTCCCGGGCGATCTTCCTTCTTCCTCCACTAGGCCGGCAGCGAGAACCACAATTCCTTGGCTGACAGTAGGGGAGAACACCATGGAGAAGGCGCAGGGGAGTAGGGAATGCCAGCCAAGGAGGTTGGGGATGGGGGTGTGGCGGCCACAAAGGGGGGAGGGGAATAGAGGGGTGGCGGCTAGGGTTTTGGGGGAGGGTGGCGCCTCCCCCCCCCCTTTGGCCGGCCACCACTAGGCTTCTTGGGCCAAGGCCCAAGCCCAGGTTGTCCGCCCTTTGTAGAAAACCCCTCTAAACCTCTGCTAAATCATTTTGCTAATTGGTTCCTCCCCCTAATTCTAGTTATTCTCTCTCGAATAATAAATTGGAACATTTCATCTCCTCCCCGAATTCCTTTATTCTTACTTAAGCAAATTTGGGGTATTACACCCGCATGGCACGGCTGTCGCATGGCACTGCTGCCCGCTGGTTGCAAGCCGCCTGCTAGCTCCATGCATGCATTCATGTGCTTTGTTTTTCTATCGCTGCATGCTTCTAGCTTGCATGGCGTCCTTGCTGCAGCATGATTGCTATGGCCACAAGAAAGAGAGAGATAATAAAAAGAAAATGCTGGTTGGTGTGCTGTCGTAACAGAGGAAGGAAAGCGAAAAAAGAAGAAGAAAAGAAAGAGGCGAGATAAAAGGGAAGAGGAAAATTAGGAGGAATATGTCGAGATCTGAATTTTTTCGTCGTGTGGTAACGATCTGATTTCCCTCTCCATTTTATTAATTTAATTAGAGTTTAGAATTGAGATTAGATAGGGGTTTTAGAATTTGTCTAATCGAGGGGAAACCAATTACTAGATCTGTTTAGTCTGCTGTTTTGTTGTACGATTAATTCAGGTACCTTAATGGCGAATATTTGGAATGTCATCTACTAGTTAATTGTAGATAATTTTGTTAACTTTCCGTAGAACATTTAATCATATCGATCGGACGATTAAATTTTGAGTTACGAATTTTGTAAGCCTGCTGTCTAGGGAGTTGTCATTTTTGGCATCATCTTAATAGACTGTAGATTAAAATTAGTAAATGAGCTAATTAGGGTTTTTGAACTACATAAAAAGTGTAAATAACTGTATAAGGATTCTAGAGAGTCCAAGAACACGAATTTTGGTGTAACACCCTAGCTATTCGGAAGCCAAGATGTTACCTAAAACTAATATACAACAACAATACAGAAGAAATTTCAATAGTATCTCAACTATTAGCGTAATAAGATCACCATCTATTAGACCAAATGTAGGGAAATAATTTGAAATCAACAACAGTTCACAATTTCCAATTATTCAAGACTACTAAATCCACTAAGATAATTCTATCAAAAGATTAATCCAAGATGACAAGCAATTGTTTATTGAACCTTAACATAGAGAAAGATATCGTCCATCTTCGAACTCTATTTATTACAATCCATCACTTAACGAATGAATGACAAGAACAAATTCATATTATTGAAATTCAAATGTTGCGAAGTGAATGTATTATATGTGTCTACTCCCTCCCAAGAATGCCGTCAACAGCGATCACCTAGAATAAACAAACACAGGTGAGAATGAGTCCAAGACTCAGCAAGTACAAAGAATATTATGAACTACAATGAATTTGAACATGACAGTATCATTAAAGAATATGAACATAGAACTGAAAGAATCATATGAATGAATGGACTACACTTCTACTTATACCGGTATAGCCAGTGACACACCCGTTAGTGTTCACTTAGGCCCGCATTTAACAAAATACAGGGATCCAAGGCCCGTATGAAGAACGTTTCACACAGGAATCCAAATCTGCCCACATTGGAATGGTGGGTTTTACGTGCCCATACTAGAATTAATGGGTCTTACTTTCCACTCCCGTGGAAGAAACATGAATAATGAATGAATAGAATGAATTACGAATAATGAAAGACATCATCTCATTAAACATGGATTAACGAATGTGAACAGAACATGAAGCATTGAATCTACTCATGGATCATAGAAATAACAGTATGAACATTAAGCACTCAGCATTCACCAACATTAAGAATTACAAGGTATTTGCCTTCTGCTCTGCAAAGCGTTATGAGGCAAGACGGATGCCGCTACACTCGAAATTCCCCTTCCTACACCGATTAAATACTTGAATAAGGAACAACGTGAAAAGGGGTGCTACTCGAAACGTTTAATCGCATCCTCCAAAACCCAAGGTTCACATGGTTGATCTACCCAATTAAACCGATAGTCTAACAGGTTGGTAAAACTGGACAGCAGTACTAAAAGTAACACAACTATTGCTCTGAGACTCAAAACGGAGTGCTCTCAGATTCTATGGAAAGATAACAACATCCTCCACAAAAGTCTAGTTGGAGGAATCTCCCAATTCAGCCAAAAACCTACGCCAATAATCCTATGAAAGTCGAACATCAAATATGTCTAACAGAACCACATAGCAGAAGAGAAATAGTCATATCTTTTGTTCTACAAATCCAAATTAAGTGTTCTTTATCAATCTAGAAAGGTTAACAAAAATTTTACAACAACCTAGTTGGGTGGAAATCCTGAAATTGCGATTAACTTAATCATAACGTAATAAACAAATTGACAGTTAATTCACATTAGGTTTTTAGGACAGCCGAAATGAATCTGTCATATCTTTTGAACCGTAATTCGGAATTGAGTGTTCTTGGCGGCTATGGAAAGCTAAGAACAATTTCCATATAACTCTAGGAGATGGAAATCTCAAATTTGGTCTCTAAGAATAAGAAATCAGCCGCGCAACATTCTGGACAGAACCGAACTACTAGCAGTAGGAATTCGATCCAACAATTCTAATCAAATTTGCATCTACTACGAATCAAACAGCCAAGAACGACTTCTGTTACCCTTGAAGACTCGTAGGAAGACGATGATCAATCTCCTGAAGAATCCTTCTTCCCCTTTCCCCCTTTTCCTCCTTGGCCGACGGCAGTCACAAGATCTCTCCCTTCTTCTCCACCTTGGCCGGCGGCTTGGGCAGCACCAATGGTGGGGAGGAGATGATGGCAGGAGTGGGGGACGGCAAGGAGGCAGGGCGGCGGCTTGGAGAGGGAGGAGATGGGGTCGGCCAAGGGGTGGAGATGGCTTGGGTTGGGAAGGAGGCGCCTCCCCCCTTTTTGTCCCACAATGGCCGGCCCAACAAGGGCCCCCCTGGGCTTGGGCCGGCAGCCCAAGACCCAAAAATTCTCCAAAATCTGAATTTCGATCGCAATTCCAACTCTAAACCATGTTGCAGTCCAAATTGAATAAATTTCCCTCTACCGAATATTACTATCCTTAATTGAGATTCGGGGTATTACAATAATCTAGACAATATATTTAGTCAAAATCAGTACTCTCTTCAGTCACAAAAGGAGGTCATTTTGGGTAACGTCACATTATAAAGTTTAGCTATCATATCCTTTTAAATATTTAAAGTGAACACATGAAATTGATATGTATAGATTTGTCTTGAAGAGTACTTTCATAATATTATAATTTTAGTAGGTTTTACAAATATATTACAATAGAAATGAATGGTCAAATTTGCATTTCGGAGAGCGTGTCGATGTCCAAAATGATTTTCTCTTGTAACAGGAGGGAGTAATTACTGTTCACTTACTAGCCTCAAACCAAGGCAAAGACAACATTAAGAAACAAGATTACATCCCTATGGCCAAATCAATGTATGCAGAGTTTGCTTAGGTCATGTACGTGGGCTTACATCAGCTGTCTATAGTCTCTGCCACGTAGGATTTAAACCAATGTGGCTGAAAAAGAATAAAGAGAGAGAAATATGTTGTCTACAATCTTATAGCCGACTGTAGCACCAGAACCAAGGAGGAAATGTCTTATGTTCATGAAAGCATTAAAAGAACTTGAAAAGACAACTCATTGTATAAGATGTCTATAGTGCTATCTACAGGTGACATAGAGAGTTGCTATAGACAGCAGCTATCTATACCATTGTACATGCCCTTAGTGTGAACAAGCAAAATCATTAATAGGTCGCATTATTTGTCTCTTTCTTTTCTGAGATTTTCAGTCCAAACTACGCATTTGCAGTCCGAACCGAAATCCTAGAAGCGTAGGTAGGGGTGTTAATGGGCTGAAACCCCACCCAAACCCACCCCAACCCACTTCTAAGTAGCATATCAACCCAATCCAACCTAGCCCACTGCTCTACCTCCAAAAACCCAACCCAACCCAACCCACAAACAACTCCAACCCAAACCAATTCTCTCAATTTAGTTTCAACCCATTTCAAACCCATTGCCCAACCCATCAGCCCTGCTACCACCGAACGTCTCGATCATGTTGTGCTCCTGGACCTGCGCATTGAACGTGAGGCAGTCGGCGCTGAACCACGCATCGACGTCGTAGGCGGCATAGTGCTTGCAGCAGCTGGAGACCTTGATGGGCCTGGAGAAGGGGTCGGCGCCGCTTGCATTCCGCGGACGAAGCTGACCGCCTAACAGCCGACGATAAAGGGGTCCTCGCCGGGTGTCTCGCTGGCGTGGCCCCACCGCGGGTCGCGCACGACGTTTATGTTGGGGCTCTAGTACGTGAGCTTGGCGTGGCCCAGGTTGTACGATGGCGAAGCGAGGACACCGTTGTGATAAGTTGAGAAGCTCTCTCGGTTCTTGGACTGGACGAAGTGTGTGTGAGCAGTGTATATAGCAGGGGCCCTTGAACCAGTAGCTGGAGCAGCTAGCTGCATGTAACACCCCAGCCCAACAAGAGCCTGGAATGTTACTAAACTAAACTATAATCAATTTAAACTAGAACAATCTTCTAAAAATCGTGAGAACCTCCTCTCAGATAGTTAACTATACCGAGGTCCCAATGCACAAATATACCATAAGAGAAAAATCCAACATATGCTAATCAACTAAAACATAATCTTAAGCATTCAAGCTATGCTAACCATCATTATTACAATTAATCCAAGCATGAGGTGTAATCATAATTAATTCTCTAATCAAATTCTTTTAACTACAAAAACTATCATTCTAAACAATTCGATGGTTAGTAACTCGTGCCATTGTGCAACCACTCTAGGTTTATTCCCTCCCATGCATACCGTTCTTGTAAAGGGTACCTAAAAAACAAACAACAACAGCAAGAGTGAGCCCAAAGACTCAGCAAGTACAATAAATGGCAACAATAACATAAGCAACTGTAATCATCCACATCCATTCACAAATCTTTACAACACTCATTTCATATGCTCATGCTATGCAAGATGCTCAAAAACACTTTCTCTTTCTGTTTCTCTTTTGCATTTTACCGGTAATGTAAAGTATGCATTCGTCGATGCATACCCATGCCTGTGCCTTCTAGCACAGGGACCAATTGCCCATACTCCGCAAGTATGGGGACCAAAGCCCATGCTCCACGAGCATGGGGACCTTTAGCCCGTCATAATCATGACGGGGACCTCAACAATTGCTTGGTCATCACATGACCAAGCCTTCAATATGTCATCATGATGCATATGAATGAAATCTTAAATCATCATAATCATGCATTCGCAACAACCTCACATATGAATAAACCTATTCATACTACAAGCATTCATGATCACTGACTTCATAATTTTTAAACATACATGAATAGCACATAATTTGTAACACTATAAAACCTGAATATTAACCTTCATAATATCTTAGCAACCATGAACTGCACATATACTCATAGTATTAGCAAACAATGCCATTCACTTATATTAAGTCAATCAACCAAGGTACTTGCCTCAACCGTAAGACGGAAGACAACGACGGAAACCTCTAGCCCCGGGGGTCACCACCACCTGGCAACCGTGAATTATACTAAAAATCAACCAAACTTGCACAACATTGCATTGGAACAAAATGAGAGCAATTGTTCCTAAACGAAACCCAAACATTAACCGATATACTCCCAAAATCCAAATATGTCCAAACAGACAGCTATTAAATAAAAATCCATAACTTTTGAGTCAAAACTCCAAAAGTCATGAATCCAATTTTCCTAGAATCTACATAATCTTAGCTACGACTTCTCAGGTGACCGAAAGGTCAAAATACGACATCTAATGCTTTGTTTTTAATCCCGAAGACCGTTCTGTCATTTTCGGTATCTCTGACTTGGGAAAATCATAACTTTTGTTTGGAACTGCCAAACTCATTGTTCTAAGACTCCCTGGAAACTAAAGAAAACCATCTATCTCAATAAAATTATAAAAAATATTCCCACTGTGCAACAATGGTTTCAAATAGCCAAGCCTTTCACCTCTGTCTACAATAGAAGGACAGATTAAAGTAATAACTTTAAAAATTAATAACTTTTGATCTATCCGTCCAAAATTTATGAACTTTACCTTCCTGGAATCATCATAAAGTTATCTAAATATCTCATGGAGATCATTGGACAAAATTCGGCCATCTCCAAACTCTAATGTACAGAACTACGACCGCTGCACAAATCCTGAGACTGAATTAGCACCCAGTCTTGCAGAATTCGTAACTAATTCATCTTTTATCCAATAATTATGATTTAATACTTTCTAGAAAGCTAACGAAATTCTCCATCTTTCTCCAGGAGACCCTAAACACTTAATCTGCCTGGAACTAACCCAATCTCGCGAATCAACAGAACTGCAGTACTACCGATCTACGACAGCAGGATACTACAATGATTAATCGATAGCAAAACACATCTATAAAACCGAACTAGCTATTGAGAATCACGATCTTACCCACGAAATCCCCCGCTGGACCACGTTGTAGTCCTCGTGAAGATCACCCCCACCTTCTTCTTCTTCCTCTCCCTCCTCCTCTCTTCTTCCCTCTCCTTCCTCTTCCTTATGCCCGGCCAATCTGCAGGGGTAGCACCGGAGGAGAGGGGAGCGCTACAGTAGCGCCGTGCTACAGTGGCGGCAGCGCTACAGTGCCGTGCTACAGTAATTAGGGTGCTAGGGTTTAGGTCCCCCCACATGGGCCCAAAGAGCTATGGGCCAAAGGCCCGAGTTCTAAAACTCCTCTAAAATTCTGAATTTTTTCTTTTCTAATTACTTTTAATTTTAGAACTAGTCACTTATATGTTTTATATTTGAATGGGATATTACACTGCAGAGACTCAAAAACTGACAGGAATTGAAAGCTAAAATTAAAAGTTAGAGAGAGCTGGAGATCTGGCTGCTGATACCACGATCGGATCGGGCATATGTAATGTCCACAGCTCCACCCAAAACCAACCCATCCATTAAACCCCCGGGTTGAACCCATTTCAACCCGAAATTTTTGAACCCACACCAACCCAACCCAACCCGTTTCTACTACAAACCCAACCCAACCCAACCTGTTAACTACAACAACCCATTTCAACACATCCAAACTCAACCCGAATTAAATCCCAACTCGTTCAACCCATTTCAACCCAACCCATTAACACCCCTAAGCGCAAGCAACTCAATGGGAGGGCAATCAAATATTGATATCCATTGACTATACAGTCATGGCGGTTACTAATTAATTACTTTCAATTGAATACTTTCAATAATACCCTCTCTCTCCTCGAGGGTTTGTATGGAATGCCTAAATTCCCATCCTATCATCGTGGAGGGCGGAGATTTTAACCTCAAATTCCGACCGTTCACCGAGATAGGTCAGAAATTTAGGCTTGACAAGCAAGGTCTAAATCGGATCATGTCAGCAAGTAAACAACAGAGGACCAGAAGCACTACATGATGCTGGAAATTAACTATAAACCCTTATTATTTTGTTCGTCTAGGTACACACAAACACCAAGCAACCGAACACCCACACACTACTAGTCTTTTTCAGCCTCCTACCGACGACGGCACCTTCCGATCGGGCACAGACGCTGGTGCGGCGACGGCTCAACGCGGGAAGGCGGTGATCTCGATGCCCTTGTTGCCGAGCGACGGCACGGGCGCCTCGTACGCGCTGAAGAGGCGGTAGGAGGAGATGAGGGAGAGGAGGATGTAGTAGACAACGGAGCCGAAGGTGATGGCCACCGACGTCCGTGCCTACCGGCAGAAGCTGCCAACGGAGCCAAGTTTTATCATGGATGGTTCTATTTATGCTTTTAAATCTCATATATTGATTCATTTAATTCTATTTGATAGACTAAATTGAGTAATTTGTTTAGTCTTATATCCTCATAGTTCTGATGAATCTTGAAGATTTAGATTTAATTGTTAAAGATCTGCTCTCATTGGTACCATTAACCGTTTGGTTCGGTTATTGGTTGAGTAAGAGCAATATCCATGCCAGTTCATAATTAGTTGATTAGTGGTATTATTTAACTTATCTATTTGTAGACATTGCTAGTTCTTGTTAATTAGAACTATTTCGTTATTATTGAATGTGCTGCTGAATTTGGGTTAGTAAGTTAAAGCGAACTGTGTCTGTAAGGTGGTTTAGTAGCATCCTAGGCTCTATGTTGGGCTAGGGTGTTACAGTTGGTATCAGAGCGGGCTGTAGGTCCATGGTAAATGAATAATTAAATTGACACACTATGCACAGTAAGATGGGAATGAGTCCAGCATTGTATTTACGTTTTCGTTATGTCACTTTGAGCATTGCTGTTATGAATTGATTATGAATACTTATGATTTGATTAATATGATGGTTGTGTGTGTTGATAATTGTTGTTAAGAGGTTGAGGTTGTGGTTGAGGCCTTGGGCTTTGCCAGGCTATACCACCATTCGTAGTATGGGAATAGGGAAGCGGCTACCTCAATTACCATAGTTATAGCTGTTGAGGATGAGTTCCTTTAGAAAAGTTGTTATCTTCCTTGAGCTTAAATTTTGGCCAAATCCTGGTTACAGTTGTGGTTGATGATTTTTCTTGAGTTAGTGTTTACAATACAACTGGTGAAGTTTTCATTGGTCTTCCTTGGTCCATAAAGCGATTACTTGATCTCCTAAAAGCTGGTCTATTGTTGCTTGTGTGATCGCCGATTAATAGAACGATTGATCTTTTCATGGGAGGTCTGCCCTTCTTATTGGAAAATATGATTCATTTATTCGCTTGGTATTCTGGACACTGATAGATTTCTATTACAGGTTCTTTAACATGTGTAAGCCTTAGCTTTATGTATTTCTTTTGGATTATTTCGAGTGCATCTTCTTGAATGCCATTTGTTCTGAAAAGGATTAAATCCTTGATGCGGCTAGATTATCTATAACAAATGTTTTGATTTTTCTCATTTAACACTTGATCAAAACAATAGGCATGACTTTATCAAGACTACTGCAGTGCATGAGGATGTCATGCATGCTATTCAAAGCCAAGGAAAGAAAACTTCATGTATGGATGTTGTACTTGAGCGGTCCACGGAGTCAAGCCATGCATATACATGTGCATGCATGCTATTGGGTGTGTGTAACACCCCAGCCTAACTAAGGCCTGGAATGCTACTAAATTAAATAATTAAACGTAATTAAGTTAAAACACCCTACAAAATTTCGGCAGAACCTCCTTTGTATAGTTACCTATACCGAAGGTTCTAACAGGCAGTTATAACAAATAAAGATAATCCAGATTGCATAATCATAAGCATCCAAAATGACTATTCATTTATTACAGATTACTCCAAGCAAGCAATAATCAAGAAGAGTACTTTAAACAGTTCATTCATCTCCTAGTTAATTTTTTTCTTTCATTCTATGGTGGGTAGTTCGTGCAAAATTGCAAGAAGTCTAATTCTTCCTTTACCCCATGCATGCCGATCTCGTAAAGGTACCTAAAACACAACAAACAACAAGGAGTGAGTCCAAGACTCAGCAAATATAATAAATGGTATCAACAACATCCAAGCATGTAAATCATCAACTATACTTTACAAAACCACATATCAATCACCTTTACACACACATGCTATGCAATATGCTCAAAATGATCATTTTCCTTCTCTTTCCCTTTTGCATTTTACCGGTAATGCAAAGTGTGCATCCGTTGATGCACACCTATGCCTGTGCCATCTGGCACAGGGACCATTGCCCATACTCCGCAAGTATGGGGACCAAAGCCCATGCTTTATAAGCATGGGGACCTTTAGCCCGTCATCAACATGATGGGGACCTCAAGAGTTGCTTGGTCATCACATGACCAAGACTTCAATAAGCCAATATGATACATATGTATAAATTCTCAAATTAATACAAACATGCATCTGTAACAACATTGCATATGAATATTCTATTCATACTACAAAAGCTCATAAACATCGACTTCACAACTATCAAACATCCATGATTAACACATAACACAAATCTCTAGCAACCATGAACATTACCAACTATGCCATCATCACAATTCATGAACACACAAATTCTCATAATATATATCAAACATTGCCATTCAACCATATATATTATAACCATCATTATACTTGCCTCAACCGTGCGAGAACGGTGGGCGCGGAGAGGCGCTGCCTTACAGGATCAAACTCCCACCTGAACATAATTATAACCAGGCTAAGACAATCATACTGGACTAAAAGCATAATTAATAACACAAAAGAACTTGCTAAACTCCCAAGCGTTTCCAATTTTCCAATTTGTACCGATCTATCTGCCTCCTCTGTGGACAGTCAACTTAGAAAATACATAACTTTCCCTACAGGGGTCCAAATAAGGTGTTCTAATACTTTCTGGAAAGGTAATTAAATTTTCCAATTAAACCTAGTTGAGGAGCCCTTCTGAATCTGAAATCTATTACCCCTACCAAACCAAATTAAATGACATCAGTTTTCACGTCGGGTTCTCTGGACAGTACACTAAAATCACCATAACTTTGGCTACGAAAGTCCCAATCTTACGTTCTTTAGCTTTCTGGATAGGTATGGAAATTACCCACATTTTTTGTTATAACGAGATCCTCTGATTTCTTCTTTAACTAATAGATTAACCCAGATTTCTATAGACTATCTGGATGTTGATAGATTATCAGGTCAGCGACCCTAAACAATTCATAACTTTCTGACCGTTAAGTGGATTTGGGCGTTCTTGGCGACCACAGAAAGCTAATGACATAACCCAACTATCTCTAAGAGGTTGGATCCCCAGATTCTACATCTAAAGACATGAAAACCGTCGTTCAATCTACTGGACAGAACACGATCTATTAACTACTGATTACTCGATCTACCAAACAAAATCAATTGCAACTAATACACATCAACCAGCGAAAAACACGCGATGTTACCCTTGTAGAATCGCAGGAAGACGATGAACTCTCCCCGCGAAGGTGATCTCGTCTCCTTTCTTCACTTGATCGGCAGCAGGGAGCACCGACGGCGAGGAAGGGAGGCACCACCATGGAGGAGAGGGGCGTGCAAGAGTAGTCGTGCTACAGTGGCGGTGGCGGTACTGTAGCTATAGTGTGGCTAGGGTTTCCCCCTTCCTTTTATTGGTGGCCGGCCCCTCATGGGCCTCCTAGGCCAAGGCCCGAGGCCCAAGTTGCCGAAGAACTGCAGAAACCCCCCTTTTTTATATCTAATTTCTCTTTTGAACGCTTTCTATCGTGGAATAAATCGGAGTATTACATTAAAACCCCCTCTTTCTCCTGTTCAATCGCTTTGCTAAAAGAAACATTCTCCCGATTTAATTATTCTCTCCCGATTTAATTTTTTTTGGGTATTACATTCTACCCTCCTTAAACAGAATTTGACCCCGAATTCTATTCAACCTCAACACCAAATAATAACCACTGCTAAAAGATTTACTAACATTACTATGTACCTGCTGTGAATAACTTTGGATAATGCTCGCGCATGCGAGACTCTAATTCCCAAGTCACCTCTCTCTCGGACGAATGGGACAAAGGCACCATGACACAAACCAACGACTTGTACCTCAGCACTCGCTCTGACCTCTCTAACAACGCACAGGATGCTACTCAAAGGTCAGTGGCTCCCGCGAAACTTCAAACTTTGGATCTCTCTGGTACTCACTCAGCACTGGAACAAATAAGACGATGTGTACTCCGCGCATGGACTCAATATGGTCCTAACGTTTTGCCAACTTCAAACTTCCCACAACTTCCAGAAACAAACCAATGTACCTTGGGATATCCTTCCCTTTGGTACCAAACCACAGAATTTGTGCATAAGCATATGGAACGCTCATTCTATCTTCAGTCGATCTCTTCATCCTAACCAGAGGGTCTTAGATTAGCGAGGGACGCATAATACAACTTATTTTAATCGACTCTAAAAATCAGATTCAACTGAAATCAAAGGATTCACGATGCAATTCCAACTTCCCTCAAAACACTCAAATCCAAAATCGAAGATTCCCCATGAAAACCTTTTCACAATCCAACTAGATAGTTTGCAATTAAACTCCACATAAGCCAAAAGAAATCACTCGAGTGCTCAAATCAACTACTTCATTTTTTTTCCTGAACCGGAAAGAACCACCTCGCCAACATGGAGTCAACTCAAATTGTACATGATCTCCATCATGAAAACCCAACTCAACTAGAACTAATAGATCACTTCTCTACTCGAGAAAACCTTCTTTTCTCAAATGTTCTTTTAAGGGATAAATCCTTTCCCAACTCATGGGTGTCCAGAATTATCACACTAACTCCTTCCTCTTAACCGACAATCCCAAAACGATCCTCAAACCGAAAGAACAACCATACTTATCTAGAGGGACTCTACTAATCCACCAAAAGGATTCTCTAGTCCACTCCTATACCGAAGGAAATTATATTGACAAATGGTTTCCAACACCTCAATAAAGACTTTTCACCCACAACCACATCATCTCATTACATTAAAGATAATCAACTTCAAATCCTCAAAGACACATACTCATTTACCTTACCCAAAGTATTCTATCAAGATCAACACACTATTTAAAATTCGCTTCTGTTCATCTACCTCTACACATAATATTGGGTCTCCAAGGTCCTAGCATAATAATGCAAAGCTTAAATTCAACCTCCAAGTTTCCTACCATGAATTTCTGGTATAATTGATAGGAAATCCTCAAATTCGTTTACTAAAATTTCACATAGCACAACAATAATCTAAGTCATTAATATCAACATTCCTCACTCATCAAGCAACCGCCCCAAGGCGATTCATTTCACCAATCATAGACCTTCTCTAATCCATACCAATCCAATTCAGTCATACGACCACAATATACCCATTCGCACTACCCTAACTGATTGACCAAGATTCAAACATACTCAATCATTAGCATTAATAATTAAATATATTTTTGACCAAGTTATCCTTAGAAATAATTTAAATCCCATAGGGTTACTCACTAAGGCCGAGTCATACTTGACAATAACTCAACAATTCCTACTACCCTGTTAATTAGCACAACACTTAGGCTTCTCTTCACCGCTATTCCCATTAAATTTCACCATCAGAACTCTTGTACACAATCTTACTAGGTATCCAATTGTGACACTATAATAAATTTACCAAGAGTCCATACTTTCGATAATCCCAATATCCCAACATGGACAAAGGTTATTGGATCAAAACCCACCATATGTTCCACTAGTTGTAACACTAATAATAATTTTTTTTTATATCTCATCGACAAACATTTCACTTAAATAGAACTCTCTCTAGGTGTTATAGGTCAAAACCAAATCACTATCTACTGCTCTTTAAATAGCTGAGTTCCCAAAATTCACCACTATCGTATACTTGTCCACCACCAACCCATCGCCGTAATACACTTTATAAGACTTGGCAATACAAGTTGGTTAATTCCTTTCTCAAAAGGAAGAAACAAACAAATACTAGTCTCAACGCACAAGGACAACGTTGTTCCTCGGAGTGAGTAAGAGACCAAGAGAAACAGTCGTATATTAATGATCTCGGAAAACAAAATACAAGTCCGCAGGGTACATTTCCCACAAGAAGGAATTTTCAAACCTCCAAGAATCATAATAAAACACTGCTATGGAGACCCAAGAAACTCTTAAGCTATAACAGCTGAAAAGTTGCAAATTACAATTCTTAACTCCAAACTCAAATGCTGATGGTACACATTTTCCGTTAACAAAGAAAATAATTTTTTTCTTTGATTACAACGTTACTTGCCAATCCAAGAAATGCCTTTAAAACCAAATCACATTAACCACCTAGGAACCAATCAGAACCTTTCCATACGTCACATTGCTCAATTAATTCCATCTACTACATAAATCATGAACTCCCAAAAGTCCACGAATACAAAACTCCAATCATTTCATTTGACTGATATTACGAACGGCAATTAACTTACTTTCTTTCTAGAAGAATCATCACCACTACAACGAGTCAGAATCTCTTATGGACAATCTTACTAACATCAAGATTGATCTACCCTTAAGAAGACTCGTTATCATCAACTCTTCCTTTATTAAGCCCCCAAAGGCTTACCAAAATGTTATAGACCCCTTTATCATCTCATCCTCAATTGAATGTATACCAAAATCTTATACTCTCACTACAACAACCACTTTATTTTAGAGGAAAACTACTGCACAAATTAAAAGGTTATTCCCACACCCTTTCATCAAAGGCACACTTTTATCTGATAGTTCTACCATCATGTAAACATTGTTCATCCATTAAATCCCATCAATTTATCTCTTAGTGATGCTCAACACCAAACATTAATAGACATTATTTGCACCTAGCAATTACTTATAATCACTAAGTATCACAAAAAGGTTACTCCAAGATTAGTACCCACTAAGACAATAATCTAACTTCTTTTGAACTTAGCCATCCCAAACGGTTAAATTAATCTGTTGAGACCCGTTAATCCAATTTATCAAAGAAGTTTACCAAATGTATCACTCTTAATCATCGACTCAGTTTCATCGATGTTCTACACCTCTTATTAACTCTATTGATTACAATTAGATATCACCATACTCTTAATCACAGTTCCTTGAGAACTACTACAAGACACTTTCAAATTAATCACTTTCCTTTCAAGGATCTTAGTTAATATCGATCATTCACACCTTGCAGACCTAACCTGATAATCCATATCTTTTCCATTAATTGCTTTGATTATAACCTCTCACTTAACTAAGACAAAACATCACTAAAGGGCTGAACAACTTCTTTCATAAAAGAGAACCATCAATCTTCAACACTCAAAATACCCAAGAGAGATACATTGAGTCAAAGCCTCCACGTACTAAAGGACTTGCAAAAAGAAACTTTCATTAACCAAAAACATCAAGCGAATAAATGGGTCATGCTTTCCCATGAGAAAGACCAAAACTCCACTATAAAGGTCAACTTGACAATCAACCGAGTTCACTAACCGCAAGAATAACTCATCGGTTTGGAAAACAACGATTTCTTTATGGGACAAATTAAGCCAATAGAAACATAACAATCCTTTTCAAAGCAACCCAACAATCGCGATGAACTAATAACCTAAGAGAAATTCGTCAACCACAACTGGACAAGAATTGGCCAAATTTAAACTCAAGAAAGAGACCAACTTCCTAAAGAAACTCACCCTCAACTCGTAAAACTATGGTACTCAGGGTAACTACTTCCCTATTCTCATAACATGAACGGTGGCATAACCTGGTAAAGCCCAGAGCCACAACCACGACCTCAACCTCTCAATATCAACTATAATCAATTAATTAGCAATCACACTAACTCATATCAGCAATCATCAAAATGATATAGCGGAAACGTAGATGCAATGCTTTGCCCATTCCCATCCTACTGTGCACCAGTGTGTCAAAATTAATATTTCATGAACCACGGACCTACAGCCCGCTCTGATACCAACTGTAACACCCCAGCCTAACTAAGGCCTGCAATGCTACTAAATAAAATAATTAAACGTAATTAAGCGAAAACACCCTACAAAATTTCGGCAGAACCTCCTTTGTATAACAGGCAGTTATAACAAATAAAGATAATCCAGATTGCATAATCATAAGCATCCAAAATGACTATTCATTCATTACAGATTACTCCAAGCAAGCAATAATCAAGAAGAGTACTTTAAACAGTTCATTCATCTCCTAGTTAATTTTTTTCTTTCATTCTATGGTGGGTAGTTCGTGCAAAAGTGCAAGAAGTCTAATTCTTCCTTTACCCCATGCATGCCGATCTCGTAAAGGTACCTAAAACACAACAAACAACAAGGGGTGAGTCCAAGACTCATCAAATATAATAAATGGCATCAACAACATCCAAGCATGTAAATCATCAACTATACTTTACAAAACCACATATCAATCACCTTACACACACATGCTATACAATATGCTCAAAATGATCCTTTTCCTTCTCTTTCCCTTTTGCATTTTACCGGTAATGCAAAGTGTGCATCCGTCGATGCACACCCATGCCTGTGCCATCTAGCACAGGGACCATTGCCCATACTCCGCATGTATGGGGACCAAAGCCCATGCTTTATAAGCATGGGGACCTTTAGCCCGTCATCAACATGACGGGGACCTCAAGAGTTGCTTGGTCATCACATGACCAAGACTTCAATAAGCCAACATGATGCATATGTATAAATTCTCAAATTAATACAAACATGCATCTGCAACAACATTGCATATGAATATTCTATTCATACTACAAAAGCTCATAAACATCGATTTCACAACTATCAAACATCCATGATTAACACATAAATCAAATCTCTAGCAACCATGAACATTACCAACTATGCCATCATCACAATTTATGAACACACAAATTCTCATAATATATATCAAACATTGCCATTCAACCATATATATTATAACTATCATTATACTTGCCTCAACAAATGCGAGAACGGTGGACGCGAGAGAAGGCGCTGCCCCAGGATCAAACTCCCACCTGAACATAATTATAACCAGGCTAAGACAATCATACTGGACTAAAAGCATAATTAATAACACAAAAGAACTTGCTAAACTCCCAAGCGTTTCCAATTTTCCAATTTCTACCGATCTATTTGCCTCCTCTGCGGACAGTCAACTTATAAAATACATAACGTTCTCTACAGGGGTCCAAATAAGATGTTCTAATACTTTCTGGAAAGGTAATTAAATTTCCCAACTAAACCTAGTTGAGGAGCCCTTCTGAATCTGATATCTATTACCCCTACCAAGCCAAATTAAATGACATCAGTTTTCACGTCGGGTTCTCTGGACAGTACACTAAAATCACCATAACTTTGGCTATGAAAGTCCAAATCTTACGTTCTTTAGCTTTCTGGAAAGGTATGGAAATTACCCACATTTTTTGTTATAATGAGATCCTCTGATTTCTTCTTTAACTAATAGATTAACCCAGATTTCTACAGACTATCTGGATGTTGATAGATTATCAGGTCAGCGACACTAAACAATTCATAACTTTCTGACCGTTAATCGGATTTGCGCGTTCTTGGCGGCCACGGAAAGCTAATGACATAACCCAACTATCTCTAAGAGGTTGGATCCCCAGATTCTACATCTAAAGACATGAAAACTGTTGTTCAATCTACTAGACAGAACACGATCTATTAACTGCTGATTAGTCGATCTACCAAACGAAATCAATTGCAACTAATACACATCAACCAGCGAAGAACACGCGATGTTACCCTTGTAGAATCGCAGGAAGACGATGAACTCTCCCCGCGAAGGTGATCTCGTCTCCTTTCTTCACTTGATCGGCAGTAGGGAGCACCGACGGCGAGGAAGGGAGGCACCACCTGGAGGAGACGGGCGTGCCACAGTAGTCGTGCTACAGTGGAGGCGGGGGTACTGTAGCTACAGTGCGGCTAGAGTTTCCCCCTTCCTTTTATTGGTGGCCGGCCCCTCATGGGCCTCCTAGGCCAAGGCCCGAGGCCCAAGTTGCCGAAGAACTGCAGAAACCCCCCTTTTTTATATCTAATTTCTCTTTTGAACGCTTTCTTTCGTAGAATAAATCAGAGTATTACATTAAAACCCCCTCTTTCTCCTGTTCAATCGCTTTACTAAAAAAAACATTCTCCCGATTTAATTAGTCTCTCCCGATTTATTTATTCTCTCCCGATTTAAATTTTTTTGGGGTATTACAGTGTGTTTGATCTAGGAGGAGGCCATGTAGTGCACGTCAAAGAGTTTGAGTTCCTTGAGTTCGACATTGGTACATTCAGGGAAGGACACTCGGATTTGTTTGACAAAAATGAGATCGTTTCGGTCAGGAGATTACGTCTACGTTTTATCTCTTCTCTGTGCAATTTTGGATGGGAGCCACCAAGTCAACCGAAGCCAGTTCAATAAGGAGAGATGGTGCACTAGAAGCTAATTTTATAATTACTTGTAATAGGATAGTTTAATCTATTTTCAGCAATTAGAGTAGCTTAAATATCTAATTAAAGTAGGAGTTTTTTGGGCTAGGATGACTATTCACGTGAACAGTACCAACTCGGATTACTATTCATCGAGACGGATTATTGTTCATGTAATATCCCGCTTAATTATTTGAGTACTTAACAAATTAGAGAAAATATTTAAAGAATTAATTCAGAACTTAGAGGAGGAAACAGAGAAGGGCCTTTGGCCCACGGCCTAAGAGAGAGCTAGCTGCCCTTAAGAAGAAAAGAGGGAGGTCCCTAGAACCCTAGCCGCCCCTACTCTTTATTTTTCCCATGCGCCTCGTCTCCTTGCGTTGCCCTCTACGCCACGCCCAGCTAACCCCTTTGCGCCGCCTTGTTTCCTTACAGCCGATGCAGGCTTTTTCTGCGTTGTAGCACTGCATGCAATCCTTGCTTCGCTGCTGCGGTACCACATGTAAACACAGTTCGGTTTCTAGCGATGCATGAATTGCGTGGCTGCTGCTGCCCCCCTATACTCCAGAGAAAGAGAGAGAAAAAAAATAGATGCTGCCGCCCCTGTTCTCCAGAGAAAAAGAGAGAGGAGAAAAGTTAGATACTACCACCCCTATGCATGCAAATGGCCGCATGGTGCCGAGTAATGCTAGCAAGAGAAATAAAGCATGCAGGCTGATGTGCATTGTGCATGCACGTGTGCTATTGCTGCATGGGAAGAGACTAAGCAAAGAAAGAGAGAGAAAGAGAAAGAAGAAAAAGAAAGAAAGGCTGAGGAAGAGAGAAGGGGAGGAAGGAGAGAGATCGCAGGCGAGGGTTCTTCATGCTCATCAGCAGGTTCTTCAAGGGTAACCTCAATTCCCCTTTGATTAGATGTGTAATTGGATAGTTAATCAACGTCGGTATTTAGATCAGTTAGGACAGTCATGTTGGACGACAGTTTTGATGTAGTTAAGAGCATAATCTATTCTGGACGCCTCCTAGATAATTGTAGATGATGTCGACATCTTTCCGTGAAGTGCTAGATCACGTTATTTGGACGAGCGGTTTAAAAATTATGATTTATTTAGCGCTGCTGTTCTGCGATTCGGTAGTATTCCTGACAGTTAATGATAATTGAACTGTAGCGATTAGTTAAGGGAATATTTAGGAGGTCTCACTATAACGAAAGATATAGATAATTGGCTTAGCTTTACAGAAAGCTAAAGATCATGAGATTTGGACAAAAATAAGGAAAGATATGATAGTTTTAGTATTACTGTCCAGAAATCCGGTGCAAATTCGATGTTTTGTTAATTAGCTTGGTTTATAATTATTCAGGTGGGGGATTGGTCCCAGGGGCAGCGCCCTCTTCGCGTCCACTGTTTCCGCATGGTTGAGGCAAGTATCCTGATTGTAGCATAATTACGATTGTTTGATTGTGATTGCTTGCGTTTTAATCATATTAGCCATGCATGGATGATAGTGTGATGAGTATGAATAAAACTTGGTGAATGCATGTTTATGGCTAAAGATTACCTATGTATGTTGTTAATGCCCTACATGTTATTTGAGGTCTGCGATTTTGGTATGTACTTGTCGATTCATATGTATTGAAAGATAGAGTCCTAGTACGTACGCATATTGAGAGTATACCTGAGACTTGGTCACGTGGTGACCAAGTATATACAGTTGAGGTCCTCGTCATGTAAATGACGGGCTTGTGGTTCCCTGTAATATCCCGTTCAAATATAAAACATATAAGTGACTAGTTCTAAAATTAAAAGTAATTAGAAAAGGAAAATTCAGAATGATCATGATTCTCAATAGCTAGTTCGGTTCTATAGATGTGTTTTGCTACCGATTAATCATTGTAGTATCCTGTTGTCGTAGATCGGTAGCACTGCAGTTCTGTTGATTCGCGAGATTGGGTTAGTTCTAGGCAGATTAAGTGTTTAGAGTCTCCTGGAGATAGATGGAGAATTTTGTTAGCTTTCTAGAAAGTATTAAATCATAATTATTGGATAAAGTATGAATTAGTTATGAATTTTGCAAGACTGGGTGCTAATTCAGTCTCAGGATTTGTACAGCGGTCGTAGTTCTGTACATTAGAGTTTGGAGATGGCCGAATTTGGTCTGATGATCTCCATGAGATATTTATATAACTTTATGATGATTCCAGGAAGGTAAAGTTCATAAATTTTGGACGGATAGATCAAAAGTTATAAATTTTTAAATTTATTACTGTAATCTGTCCTTCTATTGTGAACAGAGGTGAAAGGCTTGGCTATTTGAAACCATTGTTGCACAGTGGGGATATTTTTTTATAATTTTATTGAGATATCTGGTTTTCTATAGTTTTCAGGGAGTCTTAGAACAATGAGTTTGGCTGTTCCAAACAAAAGTTATGATTTTCCCAAGTCAGAGATACCGAAGATGACAGAACGGTCTTCGGGATTAAAAACAAAGCATTAGATGTCGTATTTTGACCTTTCGGTCACCTGAGAAGTCGTAGCTAAGATTATGTAGATTCCAGGAAAATTGGATTCATGACTTTTGGGGTTTTGACTCAAAAGTTATGGATTTTTATTTAATAGCTGTCTGTTTGGGCAGATTTGGATTTTGGGAGTATATCGGTTAATGTTCGGGTTTCGTTTAGGAACGATTGCTCTCGTTTTGTTCCAATGCAATGTTGTGCAAGTTTGGTTGATTTTTAGTATAATTCACGGTTGCCAGGTGGTGGTGAGCCCCGGGACTAGAGGTTTCCGTCGTTGTCTTCCGTCTCACGGTTGAGGCTAGTACCTTGGTTGATTGACTTAATATGAGTGAATGGCATTGTTTGCTAATACTATGAGTATATGTGTTGTTCATGGTTGCTAAGATATTATGAAGGTTAATATTCAGGTTTTATAGTGTTACAAATTATGTGCTATTTATGGATGTTTGAAAATTATGAAGTCAATGATCATGAATGCTTGTAGTATGAATAGGTTTATTCATATGTGAGGTTGTTTGAATGCATGATTATGATGATTTAAGATTTCATTCATATGTATCATGATGGCATATTGAAGGCTTGGTCATGTGATGACCAAGCAATCGTTGAGGTC
The DNA here is from genome assembly GCA_036346405.1 of Phyllostachys edulis. Classification (NCBI taxonomy): domain Eukaryota; kingdom Viridiplantae; phylum Streptophyta; class Magnoliopsida; order Poales; family Poaceae; genus Phyllostachys; species Phyllostachys edulis. The sequence continues at coordinate 16,706,303 of CM070552.1, forward strand.
CCCGTCATGATTATGACTAAGAAGGTCCCCATGCTCGTGGAGCATGGGCTTTGGTCCCCATACTTGCGGAGTATGGGCAATTGGTCCCTGTGCTAGAAGGCGCAGGCATGGGTATGCATCGACGGATGCATACTTTGCATTACCGGTAAAATGCAAAAGAGAAAGAGAAAGAGAAAGTGTTTTTGAGCATCTTGCATAGCATGAGCATATGAAATGATTGTTGTAAAGATTTGTGAATGGATGTGAATGATTACAGTTGCTTATGTTATTGTTGCCATTTATTGTACTTCTTTGAGTCTTTGGGCTCACTCTTCTTTGTTGTTGTTTGTTTTTAGGTACCCTTTACAAGAACGGCATGCATGGGAGGGAATAAACCTAGAGTGGTTGCACAATGGCACGAGCTACTCACCATCGAATTGTTTAGAATGATAGTTTTTGTAGTTGAAGGAATTTGATTAGAGAATTAATTATGATTACACCTCATGCTTGGATTAATTGTAATTATGATGGTTAGCATAGCTTGAATGCTTAAGATTATGTTTTAGTTGATTAGCATGTTGGATTTTTCCCTTATGGTATATTTGTCTGTTGGGACCTCCGTTATAGTTAACTATACAGAGGAGGTTCTGCCGGATTTTTAGAAGATTGTTCTAGTTTAAATTAATTATAGTTTAGTTTAGTAACATTCCAGGCTCTTGTTGGGCTGGGGTGTTACATTCCCACATAGAGGTCCCCATCATGGAGATGATGGGCAATGGTCCCTATACTCGTGGAGTATAGGCTCTTGGTCTCTGTGCCAAAGGGCACAGGTAAGGGTATACATCGACGGTTGTATACCTCGTATTATCGATAAAATGCGAAACGAGATAAAGATAAATGTAATATCTCAAAAATAACCTTCTTGGGGACCCATGCGTAATTAGACGAAAAGGGATACGTAAAAACGGAATATTTTGGAGTTTTAGGGAGGAGTTAGTTTATACTGGGTTAAAAGGATCGTGGGGAGAGAAGGATCCATATTCTAGAAACCTAGCAGTTCTCTTGTTTTTCCCTGCGCCGCCAACCATCATAGGTTTCTCCTTCCGCGCGGCGCGTGGAGGCCACCGCCTTGTTGCTATTTGGCCGCGCGACGCCATCTGCTCGTGTGCTTGCGCTTGTCCGCGTGCAGCTGCTGCCCTTGTGCTTGCATTTGCCGCCCGTGTCACCCAGCGCGTGGAAACCTCGGTTCAACCAGCGCGTGTTCATCTACCGCGTGGCTGCGTGGCTGCGTGGCCGCTCGACCGATGCATCCTGGCTACCGAAGTGCATGCGTAATTGCTGCTATTCATTATTTGGTAAGCATCAGTAGTAATTAGATTTGTCCTTTGTGACTTGTTTCCTTGCCAATAGTTAATGGTGATTATTTAATTGGGTTAATTAAGGATGCATCGGCTGGTTGTTGCTATGATTATTTAATTGGAGATGATGCATGTGGTTCAATAATGGAAGTAGCAAGGGAGAGAGAGAATTAGAAAGTGCTAATTAATCTAGTAGTACAAGATGCTTTGTATACATGATGGAACAGCAAACCGTGAGACCTTTTCCACATTGGCTGCTAATGCTAAAATTAATTAGCAGTGCAAGATATTTTGTATGCATGCATTTTGTTGGAGCAATATTGTAACACCCCAGCTCAACATTGAGCCTGGAATGCTACTAAACTAACAAAGTAATAAATAAAACTAATCAAAATGTAAGACATAATTCTAATTCTCGGCAGAAATCTGGACAGCAGATACTAAATCTATCATATCTTTTGACTCGAACATCGGAATCAAGTGAACTCGGCGGCCACAGAAACTTCAGAACAAGACCCAGATATCTCTAGGAGATCAACTCCTCTGATTCGGCCTCTAAGACGTCGAAACAGCCCGCGCAACATACTGGACAGACTTGATCTACAGCAAGACGAACTCGATCCAATCAAACTAATCTAATTTCGCATCTAAACAACATCAAAACAGCGGGGAAACGAATTGATACCCTTGGAGATGCATGAAACGCTGAACAAAAACCCACGAAGATGATATTCTTCTTCTCCTCCTTTCTTCTTCTCCTTTTTCTCCTTCCACCATGGCGGCGGCACCTGACTTCTTCCTCACCGTGGTAGAGCAGCAGGGAGGGGGCTGCTACAGATACCACGTGCTACAGTGCGGCGCGGTACTGTAGCAGAGGTTAGGGTTTTGGGGAAGGGCACCCCTTCTTGACTCCACTACAAGGCCGCCCACTTGGCTAGGACACCAAAATAAAGCCCAAGGTCCAATCCTCCTCAAATCTTGAATTTTCTTTTAATTTTCCTCTAAACTTTAGTGCATTCAAATTTGAATAAATTTCTCTTGAATAATATGTTCTCTCTATTTGATATTCGGGTATTACATTCTACCCCTCAATGTAATTCGACCTCTAATTCTAACCATCGAAATAAACGAAAGAACAATTGCCATAGAAAAGAAACATCTATTAACATATGTCCGAGCAAACATATGCGGATAGTACTCACAAGATGCGAGACTCCACTCCCAAATGGCCTATCTCTCGGTCGACAAGACCACAAGACATTGACGTAAACTACGCCCGACCTAACACTCAATCCGACATTGCCAAGTACATTCATCGATAAGACTCGAAAGTAAGATACTACTCGGTGGTACACGATGAATACAAAAATCCAAACTCTAGATCTCACAAGTACTCACTCGGCACCAGACATGCCAAAAGTTGCGTGACACCACAGTATGGACCGAGATGGCCATAGCGCCTCATCTACCTCCTAATCTCCAAGAATCGAGCGAAAACAAACCAATGTACCTTGGGCCAACTTCCCTTGGTACTAAAGCACGCAACATCGCAACACACATGGAACACTCGTCCCAATTCTCCATCGATTTATTCATTTTAACAAGGAGTACCTCTTTTAACCGGAACACACAATGTAACTCGCTTTAAACCGCCCTTAACAAAAGCAGATCCCAAATGAAAAATAACGAATTTTCATCACAACCAAGAAAATCAACTCCACACCAAAGGGTCAAATGCAAAAGTGAAGATTAAATCACGAAATTCCTTCCGCTTTCCAAATAGGCAGTTTACAAATAAACACCCTTAAACCGAAAGAGAAACTTCGCAAATACCCAAATTGAATACTTCCTTTAATATTTCTGAACTTATAAGAACCACACATGCCAAACATAAAGTCAAACTCAATTTGCGAAAGACAACCGTCAACGACACATTGCTCAAACGGGAATAAAACAAAACGTTGCACTACTCGAGGAAACAACTGTTTCTCATGTTCTCCTTTAGAAACAAAATTTCTCTCAAACCTTGGAATTCCAATTCATCGCATAACACACTAACTCATCTCTTCTTAACTTGGCATTCTCAACGCTATGCTCAAGTCGAAATATATCACCCACACCTCTGTATAGAGGCTCTATCGACTCCACAGAAACTTTCTCTCAACAACTCCTCTACTAACATAATTAATTTGACAATTGACTCCCAATGTATCTCAGAATAGATCTCACATGTAATCACATCACCTCAATCTTTTAAGAGTAAACAACTCGGAAACCTCAGCACATACATTCATATACTTCATCAAAAGGGTTATATCAATGATCATCCCACTGTTCGAAATCCACCCTTAATCTACTTCCTCTACACATAATCATTGGGCGACAAAAGTCCTAGCATAAAATGCGAAGCCCAAATTTAACCTCCAAGTCTCCTACCATGAATTTCTGGTATAATTGATAGGGAATCCACAATTTCGTTTACTAAGATTTCACACAGCTCAACTATAACCTCAGTTATTGTTATCAACATTCCTCTCTAATCAATTAACCGCCCCAAAGCGAGTTATTTCATCAATATTAGACCTCCTCTAATCCACACCAATCCAATTCAGTTACACAACAACAATATACCCATTCGCAATACTCTAACTGATTGACCAAGATTCAAACATACTCAATCACCGACGTTAATAAATAAATACATTCTTGACCAAGTTATCCTTAAAGATAATCTAACTCCCATAGGGTTCTTGATCGAGGCCGAGTAACACTTGACAATAACTCAACAATTCTCGCTATCCCATTAATTAGCACGACGCTTAGGTTTCTCCACACCGCTACTCTCATTTAAATTCACCATCATAATTCTTCTATACAATCTTACCGAAAGTACCCAATTGCGATTCTCTCATAAGTCGATCAAGATTTCCATACTTCTTTGTTTCTAATGTTCATCAAAATGAACACCAAATCTTAGACCATATCTCGCTATAGGTCCTACTAGTTGCAACAATAAAATTTGATAGCTCCAAAGACAAACATCCTTTTTTTAAATCAAATCCTCTTCAAGGATTATTCTAATAAATCGATTTATTATTCAAAGCCTCTCAAACAACTCCGACACCTAAAGGTTCACAAAACCATCTACTAAACCACCACTACTAGTTGCCAAAACACAAGCGAAAAAACTTTGCAATACTGATTCGGTTAACTCCTTTCTTAGAAGAAGAGGCAAATAGAAATAGATTTCAAGACATCGGAAGCGTTACCACTTTAAAGATTACCAAATCAAGAGAATTAATCAAATAGCAATGATCCCGGAAAACAAAGATGAGATCATAGATGTGGGCACACGTCCCACAAGCAGAGAATATCAAACTTCAAATGAGCATAAAACATTGCTTTTGGGATTCGGAAACTCACGGCAAAAGCAGAAAGTTTAGGCAAAATTCGATAAAGCGCAAGTTACAAAACTTGACTTCAATCTCAAATACTTCTACTTCACTCTTTCCTTTAACAAAGAAAACGACTTCCGTTGGTTACAAAGATCACTATGCCAACTCCAACAAGAAGAGATTTCAAGACCACAACACATAAACCACTTAGGAACTAATAAAACTTCTCAAAGCACGTCACTTTGCTCAAAACAATTTCAGCTACCACATTAATACGAGGTCCGAAAGATCATAAATCTGAAACTTGAAGCATTTTCATTTAATCAATATCGAACAAGCGACCCAATTCCTTTATATAAAACATTCAATATCATCTTCATAATCCCTCATCGACAATCACACTAACAATGAGCTAATACACTATTAACGAGAATCCTCATAGCCTACTATTCCATCGTAAACCTCTCCCAAGGAGACACAAAGCACAAGGTTTAGACAACCCTCTTTTATCTACATCATGCTATCAAATAACAATTTCACAAGGCACACTATCCGAGACCACTTATGCATTCATCCATTCAACCATAAGTGTTGCTCAACACCCACTTCAATTATCATTAACAATTTACAATTGTATTTATCACGTATGCAATTAGAGTCCTACTGCTATTTTCAGTCACATATCCATTTGTAACACAGAGTCAACATTCCACTTTATACTTAGAGTTTAACCACAGATTTAATAACATCGTCTCATTTAATCACCGGGTTTCACAAGGTACTACCTCAACATCCATCTAATCTGATTTACATGTTTCAATCTAGCAATTAAGTATAATCATCAAGTAGTCAACTTATGAAAAATTACAGGATAACTATCCTCTAAGCCATCGTTCAATCACATCCTTAACATAACCATCACTATAGATATATTAATCCATTGGGACCTATAACATCGAATTATCTAATAAATTTAACAAATCCCACAATCTTAATGATCGACCAAATCATCAATATCTCACACTTATAAATAACTTCTTGAACTTCAATCGAGTATAGCCATACCCTTAAACACAGTTCATCAAGAACTATTATAAAACACTTTCAAATTAATCAACTTTCCTTTCAAGGATCTTAGTTAAGATCAAATAAGCACCACTCTCTGAGACTCAACTTGATAACCCATAACACAACCATTAATTTCTTTGATTATATCCTCTCGATAAACCACAACAAGATGTCGCTAAAGGTTTTAACGTTTTCTTTCATAATAGAGAAACATTCAACTTCAACACTCAAATTATCCAAAAGAGATACCTTGAGTCAAAGATTACACGCATTAAAGGATTTGCAAAAGGAAACTTTCATTATCCAAATCATCAAGCGAAATAATTGGATCAAGATTTCCAATAAGAAAGACAAACTCCAATACAAATGTCAAACTTGACAATCAACCAAGTTCACCAGCCGCAAGAATAACTCATCGGTTGGGAAAACAACGATTGCTTTACGGGACAATTAAGCCAAAGGTAGCAAATTAATCCTTCTCAAAGAAGCCCATCAACCGTAATGAACTAAAAACCCAAGAGAAACTCTTCGAGCCCAACTGGACTAGAGTTGCCCAAATTCAAAGTGAAAGAAGAGGACAACTCTTCTAGAGATATTCACTATCAACGCCTATTCTAAGATATCCGAGTTAACAACCATCCTATTCTCATCGCGAATAGTGGTGTAACTTGGTATGACCGAAGCCACAACCACGACCTCAACCTCTCAACATGGGTTATCCCCACACATAATATCTATAGTATTATAATATAGATATAATATATTATCTCATAACAACAATCATCAATACAACATAACGGAAAGCGTAAATGCAATGCTTCACCCATTCCCATCCTACTGTGCACTGTGTGTCAATTTAATCATTCAATTACCACGGACCTAAAGCCCGCTCTGATACCAACTGTAACACCCCAGCTCAACATTGAGCCTGGAATGCTACTAAACTAACAAAGTAATAAATAAAACTAATCAAAATGTAAGACATAATTCTAATTCTCGGCAGAAATTTGGACAGCAGATACTAAATCTATCATATCTTTTGACTCGAACATCGGAATCAAGTGAACTCGGCGGCCACAGAAACTTCAGAACAAGACCCAGATATCTCTAGGAGATCAACTCCTCTGATTCGGCCTCTAAGACGTCGAAACAGCCCGCGCAACATACTGGACAGACTTGATCTCTGAAGAAGACGAACTCGATCCAATCAAACTAATCTAATTTCGCATCTAAACAACATCAAAACAGCGGGGAAACGAATTGATACCCTTGGAGATGCATGAAACGCTGAACAAAAACCCACGAAGATGATATTCTTCTTCTCCTCCTTTCTTCTTCTCCCTTTTTCTCCTTCCACCATGGCGGCACCTGAGCTTCTTCCTCACCATGGTAGAGCAGCAGGAGGGGGGGCACTGATACCTCTGGTCTTGCAAGATCTTGTAGCAGATGTTAGGGTTTTGGGGGAAGGGCACCCCCCTTCTTGACTCCACTACAAGGCCGGCCCACTTGGCTAGGACGCCTTGGGCCGAAAGCCCAAGGTCCAATCCTCCCTCAAATCTTGAATTTTCTTTTAATTTTCCTCTAAACTTTAGTGCATTCAAATTTGAATAAATTTCTCTTCTGAATAATATGTTCTCTCTATTTGATATTCGGGGTATTACAAATATGGGAAATTATTAGCATGTTTCTAGTCGGAGAGATATCGAACGGTAGATTGGTTTAGTCTGTTGTTCTATTGTACGATTTATTAGGGTACCTTAATGGCGAATTTTGGGAATATCATCTACTAGTTAATTGTAGATAATTTAAATAGCTTTCTGTAGAATATTTAATCTTATCGATCGGACGATTAAATTTCGAGTTACGATTGTTTTTGTAAGCCTGCTGCCTAGGGAGTTGTTGTCGTTTGGCATCATCTTAGTAGATTATAGATTAAAATTAGTAAATGAGCTAATTAGGGTTTTTGATCTACATGAAAGGTATAGATAATTGTCTAAGGATTCTAGACAGTCTAAAAACATGAATTTTGGTTGGATAAAACAAAAGTTATGAAAATAGTAAACTTGCTGGTTCGGATGAGTAAATTAGAGACATTGTACTATTGGGACAACGGGTAATGTGTCCGGTAGATTTGAGTTAATTTGGTCGGTTTGGCGTAAACATGCGAGGTCGATTAGTGTAACGGGTTGGTGCTGTGATGATGTTTTTGAGTGTGTGTTATTACTTACTTGTTCAGGGACTGTGGCCTCATGCGCTGTGCCACAATTTCGTCATCCGGCTTCAAAGGACTAAGAGGCAAGTACATGGTAGAGTGGTGAACAACGTGTTGTTCACCATTTTCATTGATATGACTTATCATGCTATTTATTATTCTTTCGCTAAGCTTATTCTTATGCATGATATTGATGACATTGAGTGAATGAGATTACGATATTGAGCTAATAGAATGAGATGTTGAGTTAATGAGATGAATTATGTTGATGAATAATTAAAGATGTTGCATCATTTACATTCATCATGACAGGAGTTGCACGAGAGCAGTCGGTGAGAAAGTCATGTAACTATTAGGTGAGGTCGGTGAGAAAGATACATGACTAGTCCGGAGTGCTCTAGATAAAATCCTACTTCGGTGGGGACTTCACGGGAGTGAAGGATAGAGTGTGTCATCGACGGGTGAACACTCCGCTATACCGGTATCAGCTGATGAGATGCATATGAGCATGAGCATGATGGTGCATTCGCATATATGAGTAAATTGTTAAGATATGCAACTTTATCTATATGGAATATGGCTTGTTTGTTTGAGTATGAGGATGGCATTAAATAGATAGATGATGATGATAGCTTTGAATACGGTTGATAAACTGTTGTTTATGGCTTTATTATGTATTTGCTAAGTCTTGGACTCATTCTTGCTCTATTATTGTTTTTAGGTGATTGTTGATGATGTTTCACACGGGAAAGGCTAGCACACTTGGAATCATACACTACTCCCAATTACTTGATTCATTGGACATGAGAAACCTTTAGTATAACATGATGATTTATATACAGGACATGTTGGTATTGAATAACCTTAGATGCTTGGTTTGTGTTAAGCCTGGCTTATTACCTTACTATTGTCCTAAGATTAAATTATCTATGATTGTCATATCATTATGTTTGTGTTATTGTGACCCGTGGACGGGTTTTATTGTTGAATTGCTTGTTGAAATTCATTATTAATTGTTGATAAAATTGATAGTTAGTGTAGTTAGTAGCATTCTGGGCTCCGTGTTGGACCGGGGTGTTACAGTTGGTATCAGAGTGGGCTTTAGGTCCGTGGTGAATAGATTAACAACTTAGGTAAACTTAATTTGCTAAAATTTGCTTTAGGATTAGTAAAATTAACTAAAATTTGCTAATGGTTAATTAACTTAAAACTTGACACACTGGTGCACAGTAGGATGGGATGGGTCAAGCATTATATTTATGCTTCCGTTATATTGTATTGATGAATTATGTTATGAAATGATCTTGTATGCTTATAATTTAATTATACGGTTGTTATGTGTGATGGTAGTCGATGTCGAGGGATAGAGATCGTGGTTGTGGCCCTGTGCTTGGCCCGGTTGTACCACCGCTTGTGGTATGAGATTAGTGAAAGGCTTTCCTTGGGTAACTTAGTTACAGAGGTTGGTGATGAGCTTCTTTAGGGAAGTTGTTGTTTTCCTTAAGTTTTGCATTGGATATTCTTGTTACCGTTGCGGTTGATGAATTTTATTTGGCTAGTGATTACAATGCAATTGACGAGTCTCCATTGGTCTTTATTGGTTCCATATGGCGATTATTTGTTTTCCCGACGATTGAACTATTTGTGTTGTTGCGAGGGTTATTAATGGGCAGGGTGGATCTTTTCGGGAGGGTTTTATCTTTCTTGTTGGAAAACGTGACTCATTTGTTCACTTAGTATTTGGATTGTGGAAATTTTCTTGTACAAATTCTTTATCATGCGGAAGCTTTGTCCTTACAGATTCCTTTTGGAATAATTTGAGTGTTAATGTTTAATGCCTCACTTTTATGAAAGGAAGTGTAAAAAAAAATTCTTTTGTGGTGTCTTGATTTGTTTAAGTGAGAGGCTGTAACTGTAGAGAATCAATTGATATGGTATGGGCTATCGAGTTAGGTTTGTAGTATTGTGCATAATTAATCTTACTAGTACCCTTGAAAGTGTAGTTGATTAATTTGATGTTGTCTTGTAGTAATTTCTTGATGAACTGTGATTAAGAGTATGGCTATATCTAACTGTAATCAATAGAGTTAATAAGAGGTGTGGAGCATTGATGAATTGAGTTGATTATTAAGAGTGATACATTTGGTAAACTTCTTGGGTAAATTGGATTAATGGGTCTCAATGGATTAATCTAACCGTTTGGGATGGTTAAGCTCAAAAGGAGTTAGATTATTGTCTTAGTAGATATTAATCTTGGATTAATCTTTTGTGGATACTTAATGATTATATGTAATTGCTAGGTGCAATTATTGTCTATTAAAGCTTAGTGTTGAGCATCACTAAGAGATAAACTGATGAGATTAAATGGATGAACTATGTTTACATAATGGTAGAATTATCGGATAATAGTATGCCTTTAATGAAAGGGTTTTGGTAGAACTTTTTGATTTGTGTAGTAGATCTTTTCTAGAATAAAGTTGTAGTTGTAGTGAGGTTGTAATGTTTTGGTGGACTCTCAATTGGAGGATAAGATGATAAGGTAGTATGGAACAATTTATTATTGAGTTTTTGAGAGTTGTATAATGGAAGAGTAGACAATGACGATTTTTGTTAACAGTGTATTATTCTGGATGTTAGTAAGATCGTCAACAATGGGTTGTGAGCATGTTGTTGATTCTTATAGAAAGAAAGTAATTTGATCGTCTTTCGTGGTAACACTAAAAAAAATGTGTTTTGAGTTTTGCACTCGTGATCTTTTGGGGTTCGTGATCTATGTGGTAGCTAAAATTTATTGAGCAAAGTAACGTGTTAGAAAGTTCTATTGGTTTTTAAGTGATTAATGTGATTTGGTCTTAAAAGCTCTTCTTGTTTGAGGTAGCAAAGTGGTGTCGAAATCAAAGGAAATTGTTTTCTTTCTTAACGGAAAGAGTGAAGTGGAAGTATTTGTGGTTGAAGTCAAGTTTTGTAACTTGCAGTTTAATTGAAGTGTGCCTAACCATTCTGTTTTTGCGCATAAACGTTTCTCGATTTTCAAAAGCGATGCTTTATTCTTATTTGAGGTTTGATATTCCCTTCTTGTGGGACTTGTGCCCTCAACTGTGGATTATTCTTTTGTTTTCTGGGATCATTGCTATTTGACCATTTCTCTTGGTCTTGTATTTACCGCGAATGATAAATATTTGTTTTTCTATGTGCTAAAAATTATTTTATTGCCTCTTCTTTTGAAACAGGAATAATCGATTTGTTTTACAAAAAGAAACCTTATAGAGTATATAGTGACGACTGGGTAGTAGTGGTCGAGTAGGTGATTTTGTGAAGCTTTGGGTAAAGTTATTTTCGGTGTAATAAAGGGTGAAGTGATTTTGTAATATAATTCTTAGAAAGAATTTGATTTAAATGGAATAATTGTTGCTGAAATAAAACGGATTATGTTGTTAGAACTAGTAGAACCTATAGTGAATTGTAACCCAAGAACCTTTGTTCATGTTGGTGGAATATTGGAACTATTAAAAGTTTGAATCTTGATCAAATAGTTAGTATTGCAATTGTGTTTTTGCAAGGTTGTGTAGGTGAATCTGAATAGGTTGGTTTAGAAAGGGTCCAAGATTGACGAAGTAATTTAATTGTTTTGGGTAATTAATTGATTATTGAGGATATCGTTTGGATCTTGGGATTTGTAGTCCTCGAATATGAGGATTTCCTTATCAGTTATACCAGAAGTTCATTGTAGAAAACTTGGATTTTGAGATTGGGCTTGTGTTTATGCTAGAACCTTGGTTGCCCAATGATTATGTGTAGAAGTAATAGAATAAAAGTGGATTTCGAAAAGTGTGATGGTCATTGATAGCATCCTTTGAGTGTAGTATATGAGTGTGTGTGATGTGAATTTCAAGTTGGTTATCTTTAACGGATTGAGGTGATGTGATTGTGGGTGAAATCTATGTTGAGGTGCATTGGGAATCATTTATCAATGTAATTCCATTGGTAGAGGAGTTAGAAGGAGTATGGTACCGTGGGGTTTGTAAAGTCTCTCTACAAAAGTGTGGATGGTATTCGGTTTGAGCTTAGCATCGAAGTTGCCAATATAAGTTAACTGAGGTATGGTGTTATGTGATGATTTAGAATCTCAGAAGAGAAAGTTGAATTCTTAAAAGAAAGGTTGAGGAAAAAAAAAGGTTTTCCTGAATAGTGAAATACTTCTTGGTTCTTGTTTGAGTTTGTGTTCATGATGGAAGCCATTTGCAAGTTGGGTTGGCTTTATGTTGGTGTATGCATGGTTCTTTCCGATTAAGAAAAGAAAGGAAATGGTTATTTTGGGCATTCAAATGATTTCACTTTTGGCTTGTGGTGTTTATTTGTAAACTGCCTACATGGAAAGTGGAAATGTTTTCGTGTTGAGTCTTCGATTTTGGTTTTGACTCTTTTAGAGGGGAGTTGGTAATGCGTGGTTGCGATGTGAATCCTTTGTTCTTTAGTTGGATTCTATTTGTAAAAGAGTTTGTTTAAAACGAGTTCTTTTGTACGTCCCAGGTTAAAGGAGGTGCTCCTTGTTAAGGTGAAGACATCGATTAAGGGATGGAATAAGTGTGATGTGTGCTACGTGCAGGATGTGTGGATCTGGTACCAAAGGGAAGGTTGGCCCAAGGTACATTTGTTTGTTTCTGGTAGTTGCGGGGATTTTTGGAAGATAGCATATCTCTAGAACCGCCTCGAGTTCTGACGCGGGGGTATACAACGTTTTGTATGAGCTGGTGCTGACAGAGTACATGAGAGACCTAGAGTGTGAGGTTTCGCTAGAACCGTTAACCATCGAGTAAAAACCTTACCTTCGAGTGTCGTCCGTTGAGTGTACCTGAAAAAGTCGAGATGAGTGTTGAGATGTAAGACGTTGGAATACATCAAGGTGATGTGGTTCCATCAGTCCGAGAGAGAGGCGACCTGGGAGTTGGAGTCTCGTATGCGCGAGCTATATCCGGAGTTGTTCCCGTCGGGTACATGTGATTTGTTGTTCAATTTCAGTAGTATGGTTGTTCTTTGAGTAGAACGGCGAGTGGAATTTGGGGTCGAATTCTGTTAAGAGGGGTAGAATGTAATATCTCAAAAATAACCTTCTTGGGGACCCATGCGTAATTAGACGAAAAGGGATACGTAAAAACGGAATATTTTGGAGTTTTAGGGAGGAGTTAGTTTATATTGGGTTAAAAGGATCGTGGGGAGAGAAGGATCCATATTGTAGAAACCTAGCAGTTCTCTTGTTTTTCCCTGCGCCGCCAACCATCATAGGTTTCACCTTCCGCGCGGCGCGTGGAGGCCACCGCCTTGTTGCTATTTGGCCGCGCGACGCCATCTGCTCGTGTGCTTGCGCTTGTCCGCGTGCAGCTGCTGCCCTTGTGCTTGCATTTGCCGCCCGTGTCACCCAGCGCGTGGAAACCTCGGTTCAACCAGCGCGTGTTCATCTACCGCGTGGCTGCGTGGCCGCTCGACCGATGCATCCTGGCTACCGAAGTGCATGCGTAATTGCTGCTGTTCATTGTTTGGTAAGCATCAGTAGTAATTAGATTTGTCCTTTGTGACTTGTTTCCTTGCCAATAGTTAATGGTGATTATTTAATTGGGTTAATTAAGGATGCATCGGCTGGTTGTTGCTATGATTATTTAATTGGAGATGATGCATGTGGTTCAATAATGGAAGTAGCAAGGAGAGAGAGAATTAGAAAGTGCTAATTAATCTAGTAGTACAAGATGCTTTGTATACATGATGGAACAGCAAATTGTGAGACCTTTTCCACATTGGCTGCTAATGCTAAAATTAATTAGCAGTGCAAGATATTTTGTATGCATGCATTTTGTTGGAGCAATATGGGAAATTATTAGCATGTTTCTAGTCGGAGAGATATCGAACGGTAGATTGGTTTAGTCTGTTGTTCTATTGTACGATTTATTAGGGTACCTTAATGGCGAATTTTGGGAATATCATCTACTAGTTAATTGTAGATAATTTAAATAGCTTTCTGTAGAATATTTAATCTTATCGATCGGACGATTAAATTTCGAGTTACGATTGTTTTTGTAAGCTTCTTTGCCTAGGGAGTTGTTGTCGTTTGGCATCATCTTAGTAGATTATAGATTAAAATTAGTAAATGAGCTAATTAGGGTTTTTGATCTACATGAAAGGTATAGATAATTGTCTAAGGATTCTAGACAGTCTAAAAACATGAATTTTGGTTGGATAAAACAAAAGTTATGAAAATAGTAAACTTCTTTGGTTCGGATGAGTAAATTAGAGACATTGTACTATTGGGACAACGGGTAATGTGTCCGTAGATTTGAGTTAATTTGGTCGGTTTAGGCGTAAACATGCGAGGTCGATTAGTGTAACGGGTTGGTCTTTGTGATGATGTTTTTGAGTGTGTGTTATTACTTACTTGTTCAGTGGATCTGTGGCCTCATCTTGTTGTGCCACAATTTCGTCATCCGGCTTCAAAGGACTAAGAGGCAAGTACATGGTAGAGTGGTGAACAACGGGTTGTTCACCATTATCATTGATATCACTTATCATGCTATTTATTATTCTTTCGCTAAGCTTATTCTTATGCATGATATTGATGACATTGAGTGAATGAGATTACAATATTGAGCTAATAGAATGAGATGTTGAGTTAATGAGATGAATTATGTTGATGAATAATTAAAGATGTTGCATCATTTACATTCATCATGACAGAGTTGCACGAGCAGTCGGTGAGAAAGTCATGTAACTATTAGGTGAGGTCGGTGAGAAAGATACATGACTAGTCCGGAGTGCTCTAGATAAAATCCTACTTGGTGGGGACTTCACGGAGTGAAGGATAGAGTATGTCATCGACGGTGAACACTCCGCTATCTAGGTATCGGTGATGAGATGCATATGAGCATGAGCATGATGGTGCATTCGCATATATGAGTAAATTGTTAAGATATGCAACTTTATCTATATGGAATATGGCTTGTTTGTTTGAGTATGAGGATGGCATTAAATAGATAGATGATGATGATGATAGCTTTGAATATGGTTGATAAACTGTTGTTTATGGCTTTATTATGTATTTGCTGAGTCTTGGACTCATTCTTGCTCTATTGTTGTTTTTAGGTGATTGTTGATGATGTTTTACACGGGAAAGGCTAGCACACTTGGAATCATACACTACTCCCAATTACTTGATTCATTGGACATGAGAAACCTTTAGTATAACATGATGATTTATATTTAGGACATGTTGGTATTGAATAACCTTAGATGCTTGGTTTGTGTTAAGCCTGGCTTATTACCTTACTATTGTCCTAAGATTAAATTATCTATGATTGTCATATCATTATGTTTGTGTTATTGTGACCCGTGGACGGGTTTTATTGTTGAATTGCTTGTTGAAATTCATTATTAATTGTTGATAAAATTGATAGTTAGTGTAGTTAGTAGCATTCTGGGCTCGTGTTGGACCGGGGTGTTACAATAAAAAGATGCATTGCATGTCCGCATTACATAAGCATGGGAGTTGTCTTTAGTGTAATGCTTCTTTTGGTATGTTGATGCTATAACTGTGAGCTTAGTGTTCCTTTATTGATACTTGCTGAGTCTTTATACTCACCCTTGCCTTGTTGGGTTTTTAGGTACCACTGGCAAGAACGACATGCATGGGAGGGAGTAGTCTTGCATGGATGCACTCACTACCACTCGTCTTAAAAGAATAATATCATCTAGTTTATATTCGAATAATAAGCAAACTGATTGAGAATTAGTTACGGCTTTGGTTGAATGTTTTGGATTAATTGTAATAGTGAGAGTAGCAAATTTTGATTATGCTTATTAATGCTTTAGCCGAATCGATTATCTTGCATGTTTGGATGAATTTGGATGTTGAGATATTGTTAATGATATAGTTAATTGCTGGAACTTCTGTATAGTGTAATACTCCAGAATAGAATTCGAGATAAAACAAATAGTTAGAGAGATGACTTTGTTTATGAGCTTGTAGTATGAAAAGGATTTTTATATGCAATATTGCTGCGGATGCATGTTTGTTAATTTGAGAAATTCATACCTATGCATCATGTTGCTTATTGAAGACTTGGTCATGTGGTGACCAAGCAACACTTGAGGTCCCTGTCATGTTAATGACGGACTAAAGGTCCCCATGCTTGAAGAGCATGGGCTTAGGTCCCCATACACGTGGGTATGGGCAATGGTCCCTGTACCAGATGGTACAGGCATGGCTGTGCATCGACGGATGCACACTTTGCATTACCGGTAAAATGCAAAAGGGAAAGAGAAGGAAGTGGATCATCTTTTGAGCATATTGCATAGCATGCGTGTGTATGATGGTTGATATATGGATTTGAGAGGTTTAACTGCTGATTTGCATGTTTGTACATTGTGATGCCATTTATTATATTTGCTGAGTCTTTGGGCTCACTTCTTGTGTTTGTTGTTTTTTTAGGTACCACTTGCAAGAACGGCATGCATGGGAGGGAGTAGGATTGCTAAGGATGCACTCATTACCACACATTCTTTTAAAGATGATTACCATTTAGTTCATACCTTAATAATAAGTAAACTGCTTAAGGATTAATCTTGGCTATGCTTGAATGCACTAGTCTATTAGTAATAAAGAGAGCGGTAAATTTTGTTTATGCTTGCTGATATTTTAGCTGATTGAGTGTTTATGAACGCTTTGTTGAACTTTGGATGTTGAGAAATTGCTATTAATATATGCATCTGTTGGAACCACCAGTATACTTAGTTATACAAAGGAGGTTCTGTCGAATTTTTGTAAGATGATTTAGTTTGAAAATGTTTAAATTTACTTTATTTAGTAGCATTCTAGGCCTTTGTTTGGCTGGGGTGTTACATATAGTTAACTATACAAAGGAGGTTCTACCGAAATTTGGTAATTGGTCTTAGCATAGATTTGTTTAATTTTTATTTTAGTAGCATTCCAGGCTCAATGTGGAGCTGGGGTGTTACAGTTCACCCACGCCAACTATTCATCCGGATTATATATTTAGGGGTGGATCCCCATTGTAAGCAATTCAGAGTTGAAGAAAATACAAAAAAGTCACAGGTTTATGTGGCGCATAATGAATACATGAGTTTCGAAAATTCCCATCTAGGGTTTTGTGATTGTGTGAATATTGGATGGAGGTTGTTCTTCTAAGATCCGTGATTCCTTGTGGATCAACTCACCAATTCGTAGCATCTTCAATTGCTCATGGTTTGGTGTTGTTTTTCGTGTTTGATTTTGTTTCTCTTCGGATTGATTCAACATCTACCAAGTATTACTTGCTTTGGAGATACAGTTATTCTTCCTTTTTGCTAAACGAAGAAGGAGAAAAGCTAGGGTTTTGCTTCAATCAAGCTTGAAATACAAGTACCGTGAAAGATTGGGCCACATTACGCATCAACTACATGTTGATCTATATCAATCCTTTTGTGATGTCTTGTTATGTTTAAGTGAGAGATGGTAAACATAAAAGTTTATTGTTATGGTATGAGTTATCAACTCGGATTTGTAGCGTGGTGCACGATTAGTGTTAACCCAGATCCTTGGGGTTGAAGTTGATTAACTTGATGTTGTCATAGAGTAATTATCTTATGAGTAGTGACTAAGAGAATGTGTAACACCCCAGCCCAACACTGAGCCTAGAATGCTACTAAACTACTTTTCCAACTAATATTCATTAACACACTATAAAATTTCAGCAACCAAAGTATTAATAAAACCCACCAATGGGTCATAAAAGAACATGAATAAATACTTGTCAAGCATGAATAAATAAGTGAGGGAAACATAGCAAGACAATAAGTCTAAAATAGCACCAAACCAGTAAATCCAAAACCTTGGAGCAAAACAGCCTAGTCCAAAGCATTCATCTAAGTTTATTCAATTTCTAACATGTCCAAAAAGTAGTCCAATGATAATGAATCAAATGGTTCTCGTGGTAAATAATCATGTGTCTGGAGTATGAAACTATCCCATGTACACTAGTCCCTCTCGATCGTAGCGCCATCAATGATCACCTAAAAACAACAAAAGCGCAAGGGTGAGTCCACGACTCAGCAAATACATCAATATACAATGAACAATGATAAATCAATAGTATTCAATAACTTCATTATCATCACATGTCCTTCTATTAATATTCTCATGCCATTCTCTTCTCTTTGTTTTCACACACATTCATCTCATATCTCAATGCAACTCTATTCTACGTGTCCATATGCACTTCTTTCACATATACCAGTATAGCATGAGTGTACGCTCGCGACAACGTTCACTCTCAAGCCCATTCCTCCTCAAGGATCGGGGACCTTCTCCACTCCCGTGGAGTTGTGATCAATCATGATCACCTGCTCATATGCAAAGATGCTTATGAATGCAAAAATGCATAATTTCATCATATCCAAATTTTTCCTCATGTTCGTCAACAAGATATAGTCATACCATTCTATTGCTTGCAATTAAATAAGAGTAAAAGCACAACAATAATGGTAATGAACGATAAAGAAATACAGTGATCAATCATTGATAGCTATCTACCATGCACTTGCCTTTACTAGTTGCGATGCACGGTTTAGCTAGAAGATGGCAACAAGCACAACGTCTCTCCTACATTAAACACTCAAATTTTAATACAAGCTACATCATCACAAGAACAACAATTAATTGACATCGCTCCTACACGTCCCCTAAAAACACAGCGCGTACCCAATACCGAACAGTCACCCCTCGCTGTCCTCATACTAAAAAGGGCGTAACTTTTGACTCACAATTCCGTTTATGGCAAACCACCCCATTTTGGAATTGTAATACCTTGATCTTATTCCAAGGGAGAATTCATGCATTAGAAAGAACTAAACATGCTAGAAAGGGGTTTATCTGCGAAAACCCGATTATTTCTAAGAAAGGAGATTAAACAAAAGAGAGAATAATCTTTTAAAATGGGGTTTTCCGCTTTTGTGTGCCAACCTGGGCCCTGGGACTTGGCCCAGGAGGCCCATTCTTGGCTGGCCAAAGAGGGGGCACTCCCACCCCCTAACCCTAGCTGGCCTCCTTCCTCTCCCTCCTAGGCGCCTCCACTCCCTCCCTTGAGTCGCCACCCCCTTTTCTCCCCTCTAGGCCAGCACCTCCCCTCATGTCCAGCAAGATCCAGCACCTCCCCTCCATTGATGATGCCTCCTCGCTGCTGCCCAAGATTTGCGAAAGAAGGGAGAAGCCGTGGTGGTGTTCGTCGAAGGTGAAAGGAAGGGCATGGGTAAAGAGGAGTTCTTCGTAGGGGATCTCCAGTAGGTTCCATTGGTGTCTTCAAGGGTAACGATTGAATTCCTCGCTGTTTTGTTTGAGTTAGATTCGTTTTGCCATCAAGTAGGGGATCGTAGCACTGCTGTGTAGATCGGTTGATTCTGTCCTTTTGTTGACGCGCGGTTTTGGGTTAGATCCGAGCAGATTTAGGGATTAGTGTCTCCTGGAGATAGATGGAAAATTTTGTTATCTTTCCAGAAAGTGCTAATTTATAATTTTTGGATAAACATTTAATTAGTTATGAATTTCGCAAGACAGGGTGCTAAATTAGTCTCAAGACTTGTGCAGCGAACATAGATCTGTAAATTTGATATGGGAGACGGCCGAATTGGGTTAGTTGGTATCCTTGAGAGTTGTATGTATTTTCATTATGTTTCCATAAAGTTAAATTTCATAATTTCTTGATATCTAGATCAAAAGTTATTAATTTTAGAAGTTCAGGCTGTAATCTGCCTCTCTGTTGTGGACAGAAGAGCTTTACTTGACTATTTGCAACATTTGTTGCACAATGGAAATATTTGAGATAATTTTATTGATATATCTGGTTTCCTTTAGTTTCCAGAGAGTATTAGAACAATGTGTTTGGTTGTGCCGAACAAAAGTTATGAAATTCACAAGTTAGTAGTACCAAAGATAACAGATCAGTCTTCGGGATTTAAAACAAAGGCTTAGATGAACTAGTTTGATCTTTCGATCACCTGAGAAGTTGCAGCTAGGCTTGTGTAGGTTCTAGGAAAATTAGTTTCATGGATTTTGGAGTTTCGACTCAAAAGTTATGAATTTTTTGTTAACAGCTGTTCGTATGGACAAATTTGGGAATTTGAGAGTGTTTTGATTAAATGTTCGGGTTGCAGTTAGGGACGCTTGTTCTCCTTTTGTTCAATTGCTATGCTGTACACTGTTGGTTAGTGTACTTAGTATATCGTTTTACGGCTGCCAGGTGGTGGTGAACCCCGGGGCTAGAGCTTTTCATCATTGTCTTCCGTCTCACGGTTGAGGCAAGTACAATTGATCTGTCTTGTTTGTTGTTTGTTCCACTTGATTGATGAATATGAAATGGGTAATTTCGGTACTCCTTGTTTCCCTTCATGGTTGATATACCTTGATTCTTCGATAATATGTTTACGTTCAACATATACATTCGTTCTTTCTTTCGTGTTCACCACTGAACTGGGTAGTGAAGTCCCATCATTCCAACATGGGCAAGTACTTTAATATTCTTACAGCTAGTGAATGCTAATTGCTTGTTGTTCGCACTGCGTTTTTCTATGACCTATGATAAAATTCAATGGTTATGTTCCTTTTGTATTCGAGTATTCCATGATTACAGTTGGATGTCTTTCATTATTCATATTTCATTCTATGCATCCATTATTCATGTTTCATCCACGTGAGTGGATTATGAAGACCCATCAATTCTAGGATGGGCACATAAGACCCACCACCATTCCAACGTGGACAGATTTGGACACCTGTATGAAACGTTCTTCATACATGATTTGGATCCCTGTATTTTGTTAAATGCGGGCTTAAGTGAACACCGATAGGTGTGTCACTAGCTATACTGGTATAAGCATGTGTGCAGTCCTTTCATTTCATTCAATCCATTCATTCCATTCATTCATATATTCATTTAGTGTGATGTTCATATTCTTTAAAGATGTTGTCTTGTTCATATTTGTTGTATGTCCAATTCTTTACTGTACTTGCTGAGTCTCGGACTCATTCTTGCTTTGTTTGTTTATTTTAGGTGATCATTGATGATGGCTCTATTGGGAGGGAGTAGACACGCACTATTCACTCACTTCATCATATTCCAGTTTCAATAATAGGACTTGGTTGTGTCTTTCATTCGTTAATTGATGAACTGTAATAATTAAAGTTAGACATGGTTGATATCTATCTCTATGTTATGGTTGATTAAGTACTGCTTGTGATCATTGATCACCCCTTTGATATACTTATTTGGATTCAGACTATATTCCTTCCATTGTTCTCTTAAATTTTGATCTCTTTTTGTCATTAGACAATATAATGTTTAAATTCTTCCGCATTAGGGTTGTATGTTAGATTATTTAGGTGACATCTTGGCTTCTGAATAGCCAGGTGTTAGTTTCAAAGAGGTTATAGATAACATTAACAAAAATCTAATATCCAAATTCATTTAGTATCGAGCGGGCTTTAGGTCCGTGGTAAATAAAGTATTAAAATGACACACTGTGCACAATAGGTGGGATTGGGTAATTCATTGTTTCCGCATTCCTAGTGGTATGATTCTGTAACACCCCAGCCCAAATAAGGCCTGGAATGCTACTAAATTAAATAATTAAACGTAATTAAACTGAAACACCCTACAAAATTTCGGCAGAACCTTCTTTGTATAGTTACCAATACCGGAGGTTCCAACAGGCAGTTATAACAAATAAAGATAATCCAGATTGCTTAATAAACAAGATATAATCAAAACTGGCTATTCGTTACTATGACATCCATAGCAACTAAATATCTAATGAATAGACCATAAGCATCCAAAACGACTATTCATTTATTATAGATTACTCCAAGCAAGCAATAATCAAGAAGAGTACTTTAAACAGTTTATTCATCTCCTAGTTAATTTTTTTCTTTCATTCTATGGTGGATAGTTCGTGCAAAAGTGCAACAAGTCTAATTCTTTCATTCCCCCATGCATGTCGATCTTTCCTGTGGTACCTAAAACACAACAAAGCAAGGGGTGAGTCTAATGACTCAACAAGTATAAGTAAATGGCATCAACAACATACAAGCATGTAACTCATCAACTATACTTCACAAAACCACATATCAATCACCTTACACACACATGCTATGCAATATGCTCAAAATGATCCTTTTCCTTCACTTTCCCTTTTGCATTTGACTGGTAATGCAAAGTGTGCATCCGTCGATGCACACCCATGCCTGTGCCATCTGGCACAGGGACCATTGCCCATACTCCGCAAGTATGGGGACCAAAGCCCATGCTTTACAAGCATGGGGACCTTTAGCCCATCATCAACATGACGGGGACCTCAAGAGTTGCTTGGTCATCACATGACCAAGACTTCAATAAGCCAACATGATGCATATGTATAAATTCTCAAATTAATACAAACATGCATCTGCAACAACATTGCATATGAATATTTTATTCATACTACAAAAGCTCATAAACATCGACTTCACAACTATCAAACATCCATGATTAACACATAACACAAAACTCTAGCAACCATGAACATTACCAACTATGTCATCATCACAATTCATGAACACACAAATTCTCATAATATATATCAAACATTGCCATTCAACCATATATATTATAACCATCATTATACTTGCCTTAACCGCGAGAGAACGAGGGATGTGCAAAAGGTGCTGCCCCCGGTACCAGTCCACCACCTGAATAATAATTATAACGCACGCTAAGACACAGCAGCGGACCAAAACAAACTAAATAACAACAACCACGAACTCGCAAAAACATCTAACTCGATCCCGTCCCAAATTCCTAAACGTCGATCTGTCCCCTCGATGGACAGTCAAATTAAAAAATCCATATCTATTGGTACAGGAGTCCAAATAATATGTTCCTAGACTTTCTGGAAAGGTAATTAAATTCTCCAACTAAGTCTAGTTGGTGAGCCTCACTAAATCGGCCAAATAATACCCTACCAGGCCAGTTAATAAAACATCAATTTCATGTTGGGCTCTCTGGACAGAGCACTAAAACCACCATAACGTTTGCTACGATTATCCAAATCTTGTGTTCTTTAGCTTTCTGGAAAGGTATAGAAATTACCTACATTTTTCGTTATAACGAGATCCTCTAATTTTCATTTTTTAACTAATGTTTTAACCCGCTTTTTCTCTGATCGTCGAATGTCGACAGATTAGCGAACAGCGACACTAAATAAATCATAACTTCTGCTACAGGGGTCCAAATTATGTGTTCTAACACTTCACGGAAAGATGGCGACGTCCTCTACAATACTCTAAGAGACGTCCAGATCTAATTCCACCTTAAAATATATCAGAACCTCGATCTCCTCTAATCTGTCCTGAGCAGCCCTAAATACCGACATTGCTAGAACGACTAATTGAACATCTAAACAAAGGGGAACGAGGTTTACCCGAGGTGAGGTGCTGAAGATCATGCGCAGCCCGCGAACCTACCTCTTCCCTCTATTCTCTTCCTTTGGCCGAACAACCCAATTGGGTAGCACCGGAGATGGCAGCGAGGTGAGCTCGGTTGGGGGGGAAGATGGTGCCGCAAGGGGGAATGAAGAGGAGGGGAGGCTACTATTCACGGCAACACTGTAGCAATGGCGGCGGTACTGTAGCACGTCGTGCTACAGTAACCCCTTAGGGTTTTCCCCTCTCCCTTCTTCTTTTGTTGGTGGTCAGCCCACCTCTTGGTTATGGGCCGAAGGCCCATATCTATTTCCTTCATTTTTCTTTATAAATTCAAATTATTAATCATTTTCTAATTCATTAAATACTCATTTAATAAAATGGGATATTATAGATTCATTATGTTGTACTTTATTGAATCGCTTTCGTACTATCGTTCTTGTTGTTAAACCATGATATGTTATGATATTCTATATCTATGTATTTATACTATGATTGTCATGAGATGATCCTGTATATTCATCGTTGATTATATTGGTTACGCGTGTCGTTAGTGGATGTTAAGAAGTTGAGGTTGTGGTTGTTACTCTGGGATTCGCCAGGTTACACCATCGTTCGTGGTATGTGGTTAGGGGAGTAGTTACCCTGAGTACCATCGTTTCAGGTGTTGAGCGTGAGTTGCTTTGGAAAGTTGTTATCTTCCTTGATTTCTGAATTTGACAAATTCTTGTCCGGTGGTGGTTGATGAATTTCTCTTGGGTTCGTGATTCATGGTAGTTGATGAGTTTCAATGGGTCTTTAATGGTTCTCTGAAACAATTATTATTTTTCGACTGTTGAGTTGCTTTAACTACTTGTGATCTTCATCAATTGGCAATATTGATATTTCCATGGTTGTTCCTTCTTTCTCATTTGAAAAGAACGACTCATTTACTTGTTTGATCGTTTGGATAATGAGAGTTTGCGTTGCAATTTCGTTAACATGAGAAAGCTTTGGCTCCATGTATTTCTTTTGGATCATTCCGCGTGTTGAAGTTTAATGCATCTCTTTTTCTGAAGAAAAGTGTTAAAACCCTTTTGTGGTGCCTTGTTGTGGTTAAGTCGGAGATTGTAATCAAACAAAATGGTTGAGTATGGGTTTCTATTGGTCCCTATTTTTTTTTCCAAAACAGTTCTTATCTTTCCGACTGTTGAGCTCTCTTTGCTACTTGTAAACGTTGTTATTTGACAAGATTGTTCTCTTTTGTTTTAGTCCTATCTTTCTTCTTGATAAAGGGGACCTGATTATCTGTTTGGTATTTTGGATAATGAGAATGATCTGTTACAAAGTTCATTGAAGAATGTTTTGATTCTGCTCACTTCTTTTGGAGTAGTTGGAGTGTTGGAGTTTAGAACTTTTCCTTGAAAAACAAAGCGTCGAAACCCTTTGTAAAGTTTTGTGGTATTAAATGAGAATATTTCAAGTTTTGCTTTCATAATCTTTTGGGAGCTCATGGAGTTTGTGGTAGCTGAAATTATTTCAAATAAAATGATGTATTGTAATGTCCTATGGCTTCTCAAGAAATTCGTGTGATTTAATCTTAAAGACTATTTGGTCTAGGTTCGCATTGTGAGGTTGCAATCAAAGAGAATTATTATGTTGATTCCTTTAAGAAGAAGAAAAAAAATTTGCTTGTTTTTCATGATATTCCGTAAATGAAAATGTTTCGAGTTTTGTGGCTAAGATCATTTGGATCTCGTGTTTCATGTGTAGTTGAACTGTTCCGACCAAATATGATGTGTTGAAGAATTTTATTGGTTCTTATTTAGTTCTTGTGGTTTGGACTAAAGACCTTATCTTGTTCTTTGTGGCAAAGTGTTGTTAGTCAAAGGATTAATTTCAGTGTTAAAGGAAATAGTGTAGTAGGAGTATTTGAGAATTGGAGTCAAGTTTTGTAACTTGTGGTTATTTGAATCGTTCTTAAACTTTCTGCTCTTTCTGCACCAGAGTTGTCGAGTTTCCATTGCAAAGTCATTTTCTTATTGGTTGTTATTTGCTATTCTTTTTTTGAGGGATGTGTACCCTCAACTGTGAACTCAACTTTTCTTTTCTAAGATCATCGTTATCAGATTATTTCTTTTAGTTTTGTGCTCACTGTGGAGAGTCACGTTTTCCTGTGTGACGAAACCTATCCTTATTCGCCCCTTTCTTTTGAGAAAGGATCAATAGTTGTGTGTTGGAAAGTTTTACAAAGCGTGTGTTGGCGACTGTTTGGTGGTGGTTAAGTATTTGTAGTGGTATGATTTTGCTACCAAGCTATTAGAGGAGTAGTAGAAGATGAATTGGTTTTGACCTGTACCTCTTGGAGGAAATTTGATTCCAATGGAATGTATGGCGTTGTAGTAAAACTGAATAATGTTACGTCTAAGTAGAACCTATGGTATAGTGTAGTTCTAGAACTTTGGTTCATGTTGAAGTGTTGGGGATTATCAAAGGTATGGAAACCTTGATCAAATTTATTGAGTAACGCAATTGGAAAGTATTGCGATAATGTGTGGGTGATTTCTGATGATGTCAATGAGTATGTTAGATTTGTGGGGATTTTAGAGGTTTAATCCAATGATTTCACTATCTGTTATAAGAGAAATTCGTGGTAGAGTTCTTGGAGGTTAAATTTGGGTTTTGCATTTTTATGCTAGACTTTTGGTCGCCCAAAGATTGTGTGTAGAGGAGATAGAAACCTGGAGTATTCCGAGCAGTCAAATGATTGTTGATAGAGTCCTCCTGATGTAGTTCATGAGCGGGTGTACTGAGGATTCTGAGTTGTTATTCTGGAAAGTTAGAGTCGATCGGATTGCGTGCGATCTATTTTGAGGTGCTTTGGGTGCCTTCTGTCAAAATAATTTTGTCAGTAGGAGGAGTTGTCTAGCATGATCGCCGGGGTCAATAGGTCTCTCCACAAGGGTGTGGATGATTTAATTCGGTTCAAGTGTAATATGAGGATGTTAAATTAAAAGGTTTGAGCTCATGTGGTATGCAATGAATTCGAATTCCAAGGTTTGAGAGAAACTTTATTCCTAAAAGAGAAACTGAGGAAAAGGATGTTTCCTCAGGTAGTGAAGTGTTTTCTTGATTCTTGTTTGAGTTTTGTGTTGTTGACTGGTGTCTTTCGCACTTTGAGTTGGCGCTTTGTTGGCATGTTTGATTCTTTCCAATTCAGACATACCAAAAGAAGTATTTGGTTTGGGCATTCGAAAACTGTCTATTTAGAAAGTAGGATTGTTTTCGTGATGAATTGTCAAATTTGGGATTTTATCTTTTGGTGGAGAGTTAGTATTGTGTGGATGCAATGAGAACTCTCTATTTCCAGTTGGATTCTCTTTGTGAGTCAGTGGTTTAAGAACCGGTTCTGTAGCACCTCAGCCCAACATGAGACTGGAATGCTACTAAACTAACAATATAACAAATTAAAACTAAGACATTTTTTTTCTAAATTTCGGCAGAACCTCCCTTGTATAGCTAACTATACCGAAGGTCTCAGCAGTTAAAACAAATATCATAACTAAACAATCCAACATCCAGCATAATCGATAGGCATTCAAGATATGCTAATCAACTAGAGCATAACAAAATGTATCCAAAATATGCTACTCATCACTATTACAAATAATCCAACGCATAAAGCATAACCATAACAAATCCTTTTAGCAGTTTAATTATTTATTAAGGCATGATCTAAAATTTAATCAACTATAAAAGATTTGTGGCAGTGTGTGTGTCCGAACATATGACTACTCCCTCCCATGCATGTTGTTCTTGTAAGGGGTACCTAAAAACCACAAATAAAGCAAGAGTGAGTCCTCAGACTCAGCAAAGTACTAATAATAAGACATTATAACACACCGTTATAACATAAGTATCCATTCTCAAATCTTTACCACACATCATGTCATATGCTTATGCAATGCTCAATGCAACCTTTCTCTTTAACTCATTTTGCATTTTAACGGTAATGCAAGGTATGCAACCGTCGATGCATATCCATGCCTGTGCTCGCAAGCACAGGGACCAAGAGCCCAATACTCCGCAAGTAATGGGGACCACAAGCCCACACTCCACAAGTGTGGGGACCTTAAGCCCGTCATATACATGACGGGGACCTCAAAAATAAATATGCTTGGTCACCACGTGACCAAGCCTCAAACATGATCTCGATATGCACATGCACAGTTACTCTATTCATCATTAACATATAATAGCAATAACATCATACATAAATAGAACGTAATCATACATTGAGCATTCACCAATATTAACACACATATCATTCCAACAACCATGCATAGCTAATATGTATCAAATACTCGCAATCATGATCAAGCATTCGCATTTAATGTCATGGTCACTTTGAGAAGGGTTTAAATACAAGTGCCTATTGTTTAGAACACAACATAATGCCTACTTATTTATCTCTTACATGTATAACTAATCAGAGTAACACAGTTGAAGAATGGAAAGGTCTCAGTTGGTTTTCACCCACTTTACTTGAATTTCATGTTGGGAAGGTGAAATTTGATCATATGAGTCAGTTGTGTAATTTGAAATATGATTTCGAGCTATCGATTGTGCAAAACAACAAGAAGAACACAATAATTGATTCATATATTGTAACACCCCAGCTCAACATGAGCCTAGAATGTTACTAAAAAAACAAAGTAATAAATTAAACCTAAGACATTTCTCTATATTTCGGCAGAACCTCCTTTGTATAGTTGGCTATACCGGAGGTTCAACAGTTTAATAAACATCATTCAATATTCCAAACAACCAGTTATAACGAATTATCAAAGAATATCCAGAAATATGCTAATCAACTATCGTAATCAAAATGGGGCATCCATATCCATCTAATCAACGCTATTACAATTTATTCCGAGCATAAGGCATAACCATAAAAGGAATCCTTTAAGCAATTTACTCAAAACTAAATCCAATATCCAATTTTATTCAATATGAGTGAACCGTGACTGTGTGCACAATTCTTAGATTTATTCCATCCCATGCATGCCGTTCATACGAGGAGTACCTAAAACACAAACAAAGCAAGAGTGAGTCACAAGACTCAGCAAGTACAATAACAGGCAACAATAACATAAACAAATATAATCATCAACAAATCTTCATAACAAACATGCCATATGCTCATGCTATGCAAGATGCTCAAATTCACTTTCTCTTTCTCTTTCTCTTTCTCTTTTGCATTTTACCGGTAATGCAAAGCATGCATCCGTCGATGCATGCCCATGCCTGTGCCATCTTGCACAGGGACCATTGCCCATACTCCACAAGTATGAGGACCTAAGCCCACACTCCACGAGTGTGGGGACAAAAAGCCCGTCATATTCATGACGGGGACCTCAACAAAAAGAATGCTTGGTCACCACATGACCAAGTCTTCAATATATCAGCATGATGCATATGAACCGTTCCTAAATCATCATAATCATGCATTCTCAACAACATCACATATGATTGAACTTATTCATTCTTCTATCATTCATATTCATATTTATTCTTAACATTAATAAACAAGACCATTAATATCCATAACACTCTAGCATCTATGAATATCATATATACTAACAATACTAGCAAACAAGGTCATTCACTCAAAACAACTCTAGCAAAACAAGTACTTGCCTCAACCGTGCGACGATGGAAGATGCGAAGAGGGTGCTGCCCCCGGAACCACTCCCCCACCTGAATTAAATTTATAAGCATCTAAGATAGTGTTTTCGGACAAAGAAACAAAATTAGAAGCACAAACGAACCTGCTACAGTCTTTAACGCAACCTAACCCCCAAAATTCCTAAACTGCCATTTGTTCCCTTAACAGACTGTCACATTCTAAAATCCATAACTTTTCGACCAGAGATCCAAATCTGGTGTTCTTAGACTTTCTGGAAAACTTATCAAACTCCCCACCTAAACCTAGTTGGTGATCTTTCCTGATTCAGCCTTTATATATCCTTGCCAATCAGATTTCCAAAACTGCTAAATCCCGTTAGAGGTTCTGGACAGCGAGACTAAAACTAACATAACTTTCAGTCCAGACATCCAAAAATTATGATATTTATCTTTCTGGAAACCTTAGGAAATAACCTAAAACTTTTGTTTTGGTGAGATCTTCCAGAAAATTCATTAACTATATGCTACAGACAGATTAACAAAAACTGTCAGCATAATAACAGAATTACAGAATAGCAACGCTACAAAATTCGTAACTCCTAATCCGCTCGTCCAAACGACGTGATCCAAGAACCCACGGAAAGCTAGTGACGCTACCCACAACTCTCTAGGATACGGCCAGATCAGAAATTGCAGTTATCATCCTCAAAACAGTCAGCCACTACAGACTGCCCTAAATCGATCTAATACCGACATTGCCTAAATACATGAATACAGGACTAATCGAATGGGATTGGATGTTAACCTTGGAGATCAAGATGAAGAATGTGAAATCCCAGCGCTCCCCATCCCCTTCTTCCTCTCTTCCTTCTCTCTTCCCCCCTTCTCTTCCTCCTTTCTTTCTCTTCCACCTTCTTCCTTCTACTAGACTTGCAAGGAGGCAGCGGCACTTGGGAGGGGAGGTGCTACAGTAGCGGCGCTACAGTACAGTGGGGGAGCTACAGTAGCAGGACTAGGGTTTGGGTGGCCTTCCCCCTTCCTTTTGAGGCCGGCCGACTCAATTGGGCCAAGACACCGTGGGCCAAAAGCCCAGGTTTTGTTACTC
The DNA here is from genome assembly GCA_036346405.1 of Phyllostachys edulis. Classification (NCBI taxonomy): domain Eukaryota; kingdom Viridiplantae; phylum Streptophyta; class Magnoliopsida; order Poales; family Poaceae; genus Phyllostachys; species Phyllostachys edulis. Next base: position 16,736,577 of record CM070552.1, read on the forward strand.
TCCCTTAGAAATCTGAATTTCTAAATTTGATTTATTTAATTCTCCCTCTAATGCTATACATGATATTACATTCTACCCCCCTTAAACAGAATTCGACCCCGAATTCTTCTGGTCGTTATTCTCGGAAGAGCACCCAAAACTGAATTTAAACAACAGCTAATACTGACCTGTCGTGAACAACTCTGGTTATAGCTCGCGCATACGAGACTCCAACTCCCAAGTCGCTTTCCTCTCGGACCTATGGGACTGCATCACCTGGTGGATACCAACGTCTTACATCTCAACACTCATACTGACCTTTCCAAAACCACTCAACAGGCATGACTCGAGGGCTCAGTTCTACGCGTGAGTCAATAGCTCTGACGAAACCACACACTCCAAATTTCTCAAATACTCCATCGACACCGGATCATACAAAACATTGTGTACCCCGCACCATAACTCGAGACAGTCCCAGCGATACGCTATCTTCCAAAATCCCCATAACTTCCAGAAACATACCAATATACCTTAGGCCAACCTTCCCTTCGATACCAAACCAAACAACCTGCACAATCCACACAGAACTCCGGTTCCCTCTCTCAAAATCTATCACTTCATCCTAACAAGGAGAACCTCCTTTAACCAAGGACGCACAACACAACTCACTTTAAACAAACTCTCTTACAGACAATGCCCAACTGAAAATAAATCACTCTCATCGCAACCATGCATTACGAACTTCCCACCAAAAGAGTCAAATCTAGAATCAAAGATTCATCACGAAAACTTTTCCACTTTCCAATTAGGCAGTTTGCAAATAAACACCACATAGGCCAACAGAGAATTCGCTCGAACGCCCAAATCAAACACTTCATTTACTCTCCTGAACTGGAAAGAACCACCTTGCCGATCATAAAGTCAACTCAAATTGTACATGATCTCCATCATAAAAACCCAACTCAAACAAGAACCAATAGAGCACTTCTCTACTCGAGAAAATATTCTTTTCTCAAATGTTCTTTTAAGAAATAAATCCTTTCCCAAATCATGGGCTTCCAAATCATCACACTAATTCATTCTCTTAACCGACAATCCCAAAACGATCCTCAAACCGTAAGAACAACTATACTTATTTAGAGGGACTCTATTAATCCACAAAAGGATTCTCTAGTCCACTTCTATACCAAGAGAATTATTTTGACAAATGGTTTTCCAACACCTTAATAAAGATTATTCATTCACAACCACCTCACCTCTTTCTGTTACGGATAATCAACTTGAAATTCTTAGCGCACAAACTCAATTACTACACCCGAAAGATTCCATCAATGATCATCACACGATTCGGAATCCACTTTTATTCTACTATTTCTCCACATAGTCATTGGGCAAACAAGGTTCTTGCATAAAACACCAGCTCGATTTCAATAGCCAAGACTCCTACAATGATCTTCTGGTATAAAAGTTAGGGAAATCCTCAGATTCGATGAATAAAATTCCCACAACCTAAACATACTCAATCATTAACACTGACATGTAAACATATTCTCGACCAAATTATCTTTTGAAAGAATCTAACTCTCAGAGGGTTACTCACTGATTCCAGGCCATACCTGACAATACTCAACAATCTCTGCTACCAATTTAATTGCCGTGACGATTACTTCGCTAATCCAGCTCTCAGTAAACCACGCCATCATATTCCACCTGCACAACCTTGCAAATTACCTAATTGTGCTATTCTAATGTTCCATCAAATGAACAAAAATCTTGAATCCAGAAATCATTATCGGTTCTACTAATTGCAACATCAAAATCAGTTAGCTCCAAGGACAACCATTCTATTAAAATCAAATCCTCACCAAGAATTACTCCAAGAAATCAATTTATCACCCAATGAATCTCAAACAGCATGACACCTACAGCCTCATCAAAATCATCCACTTGACCCCCCTATCAAGTTGCCATTATACATCCTAAAAGACTTTGCAACATGAATAGGTCAATCCTTTCTCAGAAGAAGGTATAGATGGAAACAATTTCCAGTACATTTAAAAACGCTTACCACTCGCAGTAGACACAAGACCAAGGAAAATAGTCAAATAGCCAAGATCTCAAAAAACAGAATACGAGACCATAGATGAGTGCACAGGTCCCTCCAGAAGAGAATTTCAACCCTCAACGAATAAGGATAAAACATGGCTATTGAAACTCAAGAAACTATTCAGCAGCAATAACAAAAAAATTAAGCACACTTCAATAAGTTGCAAATCACAAAGCCTCACTCCAACCTCAAATACTTCTACTAGACTCTTTCCTTTACCAAAGGAAACAATTTTTTTTATTACAATACCATTCTGCCAACTTAGACAAGAAGAGCGTTTAAGTCCAAATCACTTGAATCACTTAAGAATCCAGTAGAACTTTCCAACACATCACTATACTTGAACCAATTTTAGCTACCACATCAATCCTAAACTCCAAAAGATCATGAGTTCAAAACTCAAGACATTTCATTTATACGATACCACGGAAGACGATCAAATTCCTTTTCTTCTAAAAGAATCAACACTACCCTCATCATCTCATACTCACGGTCTTACTAACCTCATCATTATATACTCTTAGCATGACTCATCATAGCCTACTATCTCATCATAAACATTTACAAAAGAACACAATAAATTATTTCAATTTTTTTCAATAAGATTGCAACAATCAACTTGTTCAAGAGAATATCTCATGCACAAACTACCTTATCGAAGTAACCCTCTTTTAACAAGGGCATGCTGCCCCAAGTCATCCTCGCAAGACACAGATACAAAGATTACTTTTAATTTCCACCACTCACCTGTTAGCAAAAGTTCAATACCAATTTAGTGCACACTAATTCCAATCCAGAGGCTATTATAAACAATTGGCGATTATTCCACCATGAAAGAATTTATATTCCTTTCTCTATTTGCATTTCCACTAACATTTAAGAAATCATCCAGTAGTCAATTAAAGAAAATTTCCAAATTATTAACCACTAAGGCAACAGTCGAACACACCCTTAACTTTCTCTTACACAGTTGGATCAATCCATTGAGACGAAATAATCCAATAAGTTTAGCAACCTAAACAATTTAATGATCAACCATTTCATCAAGCACATACTATTGTCCGACAATTCCACCATGATGTAAACATAGATCACATATCAAATCCCATCAGTTCATCTCATAGTGATGTTCAACACCAGACTTTAATACACAATAATTGCACCTAGCCTGTACGTATGATCACTACGTCTCCGCTAGAAATAACTCGAAGACTAATATCCACTAAGATAATAATCTAACATCTTCTGGACTTAACCATCCTAAATGGTTAGGTTAATCCGCTGAGACCCGTTTATTCATTTACCCAAGAAGTTTACCAATTTATCACCCTTAGCGATCAAACTAATTCATCAATATCTTACACTTTTAATAGCTCTATCGCTTCCAATTAGGTATAACCATACTTGTAACCGCAGTTTATCAAGAACTACTATAAGACACCATCAAATTAATCAACTTCTTTCAAAGACCTTAGTTAAGATTCATCATGCACACACTGCTGACCCAACTTTGATAATCCATATCATATCCATTAATTTCTTTGATTATAACCCCTCACTTAACCATGAGAATACATCGCTAAAGGGTTTAACATTTTCTTTCATCAAAAAGAACCATTCAACTTCAATACTCAAAATACCCAAAAGAGTTACATTGAGTCAAAGCTTCCACATACTAAAAGACTTGCAAAAGGAAACTTTTATTATCCAAAACATCAAGCGAATAGATGGGTCATGTTTTCCAATAAGAAAGACAAAACTCCAATGCAAAGGTCAATCTTAACAATTAACCAAGTTCACTAGTCGCAAGAGTAACTCAACAATTAGGAAATCAATAGTTGCTTTAAAAGACAAGTTAAGCCAATGGAAGCACATCAACCTTTCTCAAAGCAACCCATCAACCGCAATAAACTAATAACCCAAGAGAAATTCATCAATCACAACTGGATAAGAGTTGACCAAATTCAAATTCAAGGAAGAGAACAACTTTTCTAGTGATACTCACTATCACGCCTGAACTAAGATATCCGAGGTATCCACTTTACTATTCACTTACTACGAACGGTAGTATAACCTGGTAAAGCCCAGAGCCACAACCACGACCTCAACCTCTCAACATCGATTATCCCCACACAATAATAATCATATAATCAATTAATGAGCAATCATACTCCATTCATATCAGCAATCATCAATATGATATAGCGGAAATGTAAATGCAATGCTTTGCCCATTCCCATCCTACTGTGCACTAGTGTGTCAAAGTTTTAAGTTGATAAGACATTAGCAAATTTTTAACAAATCTATTCACCACGGACCTAAAGCCCGCTCTGATACCAACTGTAACACCCCAGCTCAACACGAGCCTAGAATGTTACTAAAAAAACAAAGTAATAAATTAACCCTAAGACATTTCTCTATATTTCGGCAGAACCTCCTTTGTATAGTTGGCTATACCGGAGGTTCAACAGTTTAATAAACATCATTCAATATTCCAAACAACCAGTTATAACGAATTATCAAAGAATATCCAGAAATATGCTAATCAACTATCGTAATCAAAATGGGGCATCCATATCCATCTAATCAACGCTATTACAATTTATTCCAAGCATAAGGCATAACCATAAAAGGAATCCTTTAAGCAATTTACTCAAAACTAAATCCAATATCCAATTTTATTCAATATGAGTGAACCGTGACTGTGTGCACAATTCTTAGATTTATTCCCTCCCATGCATGCCGTTCGTACGAGGAGTACCTAAAACACAAACAAAGCAAGAGTGAGTCACAAGACTCAGCAAGTACAATAACTGGCAACAATAACATAAACAAATATAATCATCAACAAATCTTCATAACAAACATGCCATATGCTCATGCTATGCAAGATGCCCAAATGCACTTTCTCTTTCTCTTTTGCATTTTACCGGTAATGCAAAGCATGCATCCGTCGATGCATGCCCATGCCTGTGCCATCTTGCACAGGGACCATTGCCCATACTCCACAAGTATGGGGACCTAAGCCCACACTCCACGAGTGTGGGGACCAAAAGCCCGTCATATTCATGACGGGGACCTCAACAAAAAGAATGCTTGGTCACCACGTGACCAAGTCTTCAATATATCAGCATGATGCATATGAACCGTTCCTAAATCATCATAATCATGCATTCTCAACAACATCACACATGATTGAACTTATTCATTCTTCTATCATTCATATTCATATTTATTCTTAACATTAATAAACATGACCATTAATATCCATAACACTCTAGCATCTATGAATATCATATATACTAACAATACAAGCAAACAAGGTCATTCACTCAAAACAACTCTAGCAAAACAAGTACTTGCCTCAACCGTGCGACAATGGAAGATGCGAAGAGGGTGCTACCCCCGGAACCACTCCCCCACCTGAATTAAATTTATAAGCATCTAAGATAGTGTTTTCGGACAAAGAAACAAAATTAGAAGCACAAACGAACCTGCTACAGTCTTTAACGCAACCTAACCCCCAAAATTCCTAAACTGCCATTTGTTCCCTTAACAGACTGTCACATTCTAAAATCCATAACTTTTCGACCAGAGATCCAAATGTGGTGTTCTTAGACTTTCTGGAAAACTTATCAAACTCCCCACCTAAACCTAGTTGGTGATCTTTCCTGATTCGGCCTTTATATATCCTTGCCAATCAGATTTCCAAAACTGCTAAATCCCGTCAGAGGTTCTGGACAGCGAGACTAAAACTAACATAACTTTCAGTCCAGACATCCAAAAATTATGATATTTATCTTTCTGGAAACCTTAGGAAATAACCTAAAACTTTTGTTTTGGTGAGATCTTCCAGAAAATTCATTAACTATATGCTACAGACAGATTAACAAAAACTGTCAGCATAATAACAGAATTACAGAATAGCAACGCTACAAAATTCGTAACTCCTAATCCGCTCGTCCAAACGACGTGATCCAAGAACCCACGGAAAGCTAGTGACGCTACCTTTCCGTGGGTTCTTGGACCACAAAAGTTTGAAGGGATAGAAACTAGTGGATGTAGAATATTATGGGAAGAGTTCTGGATAGCTCTTCTATAAGGAACGATATGATGAATTTGGTTGTAGTGTTGCTGAGACTCTTGAATGATGAAAGATTTCGATTCTCAAAGTTTTATTGCGATTTTGTACCAAATTATGAATGTGAGGTAGAACGGCTGAATATGTGGTTGTAATTGCTCATGTGATTTGGCAAGGAAAGTTGGTAGCATATAGATTTCATGATGAAGCCAGTTGATAGCAACAAGGGTTGGAGTGCAACTGTTATGTATTGACGTGTGGTGTTGAACATCAATAAAAGTTGAAAAAAACTGCTAGGGTTTCTGGTTTCTAATTTCTTTTCCTACGTTTCCCTTTTTACCCCGGTACGAAACAACTCCTCCCGCACACCCATTCTAGGAAATGATTCCTCTCTAAAAACTCTAAAACATCCCGTTTTCACATATCCCCTTTTATCTAATTACGTGTAGATCCTCGAGAGAGTTATTTTTAGAATAACCCACTAATTCCTTTCGTTCTCTCTCTTTAAAGAGTTTCGAGGTATTACAAGTTCTATTGTGCATTCTTGTTTAAAGGACGTGTTCCTTGTTAGATGAAGAGTTGATTTAGAATTGGGACAAGAGTTCCGTGTGGGTTGAGCAAGTTTTGTGCTTTCGTACCAAAAGGGAAGTTGGCCCAGGTACATTGGTTCGTTTTCAATAGTTGCAGGGATTAGGAAGTTGGCGTATCGCTTTGACCGTCTCGGGCCATACGTAGGTACGCAACTTTTGGTTTGTTCTGGCACCGGTTGATTACCTAGGAGATCTGGAGTTTGAGTTTCATTAACGCCGTTGACCATCGAGAAGAATCTTACCTTGAATCTCTTTTGATGAGTGTACATAGACATGTCGGGTTCAGTGTTTGGACAGACATCATTTTATGTCAATGTCTTGTGAGCTCATCATTCTGACAGAGAAGCCACTTGGGAGCTAGAGTCTCACATGCGCGAGCAGTATCCAAACTTGTTCACAACTGGTACGCGTTTGTCATTGTTACTTTCCAGTCGCAGCTTTCTTTCGGGAAGGTCGGTGAGTAGATTCGGGGTCGAATCCTATTAAGGGGGGTAGAATGTAATGCCCCGATCTTATTCCAAGGGAGAATTCATGCATTAGAAAGAACTAAACATGCTAGAAAGGGGTTTTTCCGCGAAAACCTGATTATTTTTAAGAAAGGAGATTAAACAAAAGAGAGAATAATCTTTTAAAAAGGGGGTTTTCGCGTTTGTGTGCCAACGTGGGTCCTGGGCCTTGGCAAAGGAGGCCCATTCTTGGCCGACCAAAGGGGGGGGGCGCCACTCCCACCCCCTAACCCTAGCCGGCCTCCTTCCTCTCCCTCCTAGGCGCCTCCACTCCCTCCCTTGAGCCGCCACCCCCTTTTCTCCCCTCTAGGCCAGCACCTCCCCTCCATTATTGAAGCCTCCTCGCTGCTGTCCAAGATTTGTGGAAGAAGGGAGAAGCCGTGGTGGTGTTCATCGAAGGTGAAAGGAAGGGTATGGGGAAAGAGGAGTTCTTTGTAGGGGATCTCCAGTGGGTTCCATTGGTGTCTTCAAGGGTATCGATTGAATTCCTCGCTGTTTCGTTTGAGTTAGATTCGTTTTGCCATCAAGTAGGGGACCGTAGCACTGCTGTGTAGATCGGTTGAATCTGTCCTTTTGTTGTTGCTCAGTTTTGGGTTAGATCCGAGCAGATTCAGGGATTAGTGTCTCCTGGAGATAGATGGGAATTTTTGTTATATTTTCAGAAAGTGCTAATTCATAATTTTTGGATAAACGGTTAATTAGTTATGAATTTCGCAAGACAGATTGCTAAATCTGTCTCAAGACTTGTGCAGCGAACATAGATCTATAAATTTGATATGGGAGAAGGCAGAATTGGGTCAGTTGGTCTCCTTGAGAGTTTGTAGGTATTTTCATTATGTTTCCATAAAGTTAAATTTCATAATTTTTGGATTTCTAGATCAAAAGTTATGAATTTTAGAAGTTCAGGATGTAATCTGCCTCTCTGTTGTGGACAGAAGAGCTTTACTTGACTATTTGCAACATTTGTTGCAGAATGGAAATATTTGAGATAATTTTATTGAGATATCTGGTTTCCTTTAGTTTCCAGAGAGTATTAGAACAATGTGTTTGGTTATGCCGAACAAAAGTTATGAAATTCACAAGTTAGTAGTACCGAAGATGACAGATCGGTCTTCGGGATTTAAAACAAAGGCTTAGATAACTAGTTTGATCTTTCAATCACCTGAGAAGTTGCAGCTAGGCTTGTGTAGGTTCTAGGAAAATTGGATTCATGGCTTTTGGATTTTCTACTCAAAAGTTATGAATTTTTCCTTAACAGCTGTTCATTTGGATAGATTTGGGAATTTGAGAGTGTTTTGATTAAATGTTTGGGTTGCAGTTAGGGGCGCTTGTTCTCCTTTTGTTCAATTGCTATGCTGTACACTGTTGGTTAGTGTACTTAGTATAATGTTTTACGGCTGCCAGGTGGTTGTAACACCCCAGCCCAATAAAGGCCTAGAATGCTACTAAAATAATTAATTTAAAACATATACAAACTAAAACTTCATACAAAAATTCGGCAGAACCTCCTTTGTATAACTAAATATACCGGAGGTTCCGTCAGATGCATAATTTATTATCAATATCTCAATATCTAAAATCCATCAAGCAACCATAGTGAATCTATTCAGCTAAAGCATAAGTAAGCATAATCAAGATTTACCACCCTCATTATTACAAATAGTTCAATGCATTCAAGCATAACCAAAATTATTCCTTAAGCAGTTTGCTTTTGTTAAGGTATGAACTAATGATCATCATCTCTAAAAGAATGTGTGGTAGTGAGTGCATCCTTAGCAAATCCTACTACCTCCCATGTATGCCGTTCTTGCAAGAAGTACCTAAAAACACAAAAAAACAAGAGGTGAGCCCAAAGACTCAAAGAAGTATAATAAAAGGCATCAACAATGAACAACCATGTAAATCAGCAATTAAACCTCTCAATTCCACATATCAACTATCTTACACATGCATGTATGCAATATGCTCAAAAGACAATTCTCTTCCTTCTCTTTCCTTTTGCATTTTACGGTAATGCAAAGTGCGATCCGTCGATGCACACCCATGCTGTACCATCAGTGCAGGGGACCATTGCCCATACACCACGCGTATGGGGACCTAAGCCCATGCTCTTCAAGCATGGGGACCTTTAGCCCGTCATCAACATGACGGGGACCTCAAGAGATGCTTGGTCATCACGTGACCAAGACTTCAATAATTCAGCATGATGCATATGTAAGAACTCTCAAAATTATCACAACATGCATCCACATCAATATTTCATATGAATATCCTATTCATAAAGCTCATAAACATAGAACTCACAATTATCATATATCCATGATTAACACGTAAATCATAACACTAGCAACCATGAACATTATCAAACATGCCATCATCACGATCATGAACACACAAATACCCATTATACATATTAAACATTGCCATTCAGCAATATCTATTATAACCGTCATTATACTTGCCTTAACCGCGAGAGAGTGAAGGATGCGCCGAAGGTGCCGCCCCCGGGACCCGTCCACCACCTGAGTAATTAATATAGCGCATACTAAGATAGCAGTAGCGGAACAAACCAAAGCATACAACAACAATCACTAACTTGAAGAGCGTCTAACTCGATCCCAACCCCAAGCCTACACGTCGATCTGTCCCCCTCGGTGGACAGTCGACTTCAAAAATTCATAACTATTTCTACAGAAGTCAAATTCAGGTTTTCTTAGACTTTCTGGAAAGGTAATTAAATTTCCTAAATAAACTTAGTTGGGGAGCCCTGCTGATTCTGCCATCTACTGCCCCTACCAAACCAATCTACAGAACATCAATTATCACGTCGGGTTCTCTGGACAGTACACTAAAATTATCATAACTTTTGCTACGAAAGTCCAATTCTTACGTTCTTTAGCTTTCTGGAAAGGTGAGGAAATTACCCATATTTTTCATTATAACGAGATCCTCTAATTTCGTGTTTAAATAATATATTAACTCAAATTTCTACAGACTGTCAGAATGCTGACAGATTATCAGGACAGTGACACTAGAAAATTCATAACTCGCTAATCGTTAATCGGATTTGGGCGTTCTTGGCGGCCACGGAAAGCTAAGGACACGACCCAACTTTTTCCAAGAGATGGGATCCACGGATTCGGCTTCGAAGGACCTCAAAACCGCCGTTCAAACGACTGGCCAGAAAGGGATCTAATCAGCCGACATTGCTAAACATCCAATTAATCAACTAATCCATGGGGAACGATGGTTACCTACGACGAGTTGCTGAAGATCACGAACACTTGCTAGAGACCTCCCCTCCTTTGCCTTTCTCCCTTCTTCCCCTTCCTCTTCCTCTTCTTCTTGGCGGGGCAATCACCCGGGTGACCTTCCTTCTTCCTCCACTTGGCCGGTAGCAACAAGGATCGTCTTCACCGGCAGCGAGGGGGAGGAGATGCACTGTAGCCACGCACTGTAGCGGTGGTGGTACTGTAGCTACAGTACGGATTAGGGTTTCCCCCTCCTTTTATTGGTGGCCGGCCCCTCATAGGCCTCCTGGGCCAAGGCCTGAGGCCCAAGTTGCCGAAGAACTGCAGAAACCCCCTTTTTCTTATGTCTAATTTCTGTTATGAACGCTTTCTTGCTTAGAATAAATCGTAGTATTACAGTGGTGGTGAACCCCAGGGCTAGAGCTTTTTATGATTGTCTTCCATCTCATGGTTGAGGCAAGTACAATTGATCTATCTTGATTGTTGTTTGTTCCACTTAATTGATGAATATGAAATGGGTAATTTCGGTACTCCTTGTTTCCCTTCATGGTTGATATACCCTGATTCTTCGATAATATGTTTACGTTCATATACATTCGTTCTTTCTTTCGTGTTCACCACTGAAGATGGGCAAGTACTTTAATATTCTTAAAGCTAGTGAATGCTAATTGCTTGTTGTTCGCACTGTGTTTTTCTATGACCTATGATAAAATTCAATGGTTATGTTCCTTTCGTATTCGAGTATTCCATGATTACAGTTGGATGTCTTTCATTATTCATATTTCATTCCATGCATCCATTATTCATGTTTCATCCACGGGAGTGGATTATGAAGACCCATCAATTCCAGGATGGGCACGTAAGACCCACCATTCCAATGTGGGCAGATTTAGACACCCATATGAAACGTTCTTCATACGGGATTTGGATCCCCGTATTTTGTTAAATGCGGGCTTAAGTGAACACCGACGGGTGTATCACTAGCTATACCGGTGTAAGCATGTGTGTAGTCCTTTCATTTCATTCAATCCATTCATTCCATTCATTCATATATTCATTCGGTGTTATGTTCATATTCTTTAAAGATGTTGTCTTGTTCATAGTTGTTGTATGTCCAATTCTTCACTGTACTTGCTGAGTCTCAGATTCATTCTTGCTTTGTTTGTTTATTTTAGGTGATCATTGATGATGGCTCTATTGAGAGGGAGTAGACACGCACTATTCACTCACTTCATCATATTCCAGTTTCAATAATAGGACCTGGTTCTGTCTTTCATTCGTTAATTGATGAACTGTAATAATTAAAGTTAGATGTGGTTGATATCTTTCTCTATGTTATGGTTGATTAAGTACTGCTTGTGATCATTGATCACCCCTTTAATATACTTATTTGGATTCAGACTATATTTCTACCATTGTTCTCTTAAATTTTGATCTCTTTATGTCATTAGACGAGATAATGTTTAAATTCTTCCACATTAGAGTTGTATGTTAGATTATTTAGGTGACATCTTAGCTTCCGAATAGCTAGGGTGTTACAGGAATCTACACAAAATTTTTCACATTTTCTTAGATTACCAAGACTTCTAATTAAATCATCTAGTCCCCCGTTTTTATTCTAGAAGACCGATCTATCATCTTCGGGACAGCGAGCCTTACTAAAATCATAACTTGAAAATTACTCGTCCGCTCGATATGGTTAAATACTCTATGGAAAGATACTAGAATTATACTGAAATTATCTACAATTAACTAGTAGATGACATTCCCAAAATTCGCCATTTAAGTATTTGAATAATTCGTACAACAGAACAACAGACTAAAAACCAATCTACTGTTCGATATCTCCCTGACTAGTAACATGCTAATAATTTCCCTTACTGCTCCCATGAAACATGCTAATAAAACATGAAGCACTAACTAGCTAATGACTCACCTTTATTATTTAAATATGCATGCATACAATGGTACGGCCAAACTAGTTAACTACTAATTAGCATTATTTAATTAATCTATCTCTTCCCTACTAATCCAATTAATGAAACACAAACAACCCTATTAAAATAATCACCATCAAAATAATCTCTCTCCTAACTATCCCAATTAAAATAATCCTAGCAGTGCACCAACCAATCAACTACTAACTCAACACTATTAGTTTAATGCTAACACAAGCAGCCAATCTGTTCTTGCATGCCTGCGTGCTAGTAGTCACTATTAGTTTAATGCTAACACTAGCAGCCAATCTGTTCCAGCGTGCATGCGTACTAGTAGTCATCTATATCCTTTAATAATTCAATCAAAGGCATGCACGCATGCAATTGCTACTGGTCGACCACTAGAAAACAAACACACAACACAAGAAGATGATCCCTTACGTGAGCAGCAGCACAATTTGCAAATACTTCCACGCGGCTTGCACTGGATCGGCTGGAAATCACTACCTTGACTGAGTAGCAGAACCGAGGCAGAGTGGGCAGCAGGCGGGCAGGACCGCAGAGCGAGTGGCAGTGGTGATGTGCGGTAGATTCCACACACACGGCCGAGCAAGAAAAAAACAGCGGTAGCGCACGGAGGAATAAAAGAAAAGAGTGCTAGGTTTCTAGAATCCACTCTCCCCATGATGTACAAACCAACTCCTTCCTAAAAACTCTAAAATATCCTATTTTCATGTATCCCCTTTTAGTCAGCATGGGTCCTCAAGAGGGTTAAATTTCAGAAAACCCCACTAATCCCTTTCGTTCTCTTTCTAAAGCGTTTCAGGGTATTACAGAATGTCCATACCTAAATGGAGTTAGAAGGGTTATTAAAAGTATGGAACATTAAAGAACTAGTTTGATCACTATGGGTGACAAATTTGGTAAGCTTTTTGGGTAGATTGGATTTGCAGGTCTCAACGTGTTAGTCCAACCCTTTGAGATGGTTAAGTCCAGAAGGTGTTTAAGAGGTGAGCTGATGGGATGTGATTGGGATCTATGTTTACATGGTGGTGACTAGGATAATAGTACGTTTTGATGGGAAGGTTGATCATTAAAAATTGTTTAGTTTGCTAAACTTGTTGGATTACTTGATCTCAATGAATTAATTTAACTATGTAGGAAGGAAGAGGTAAAGATGTATTTGCATGTTGTCTTAGTGGATTACCTAGAAGTTTTTCTTTAATTTGTTGCTTGATGATCTTATATTTGCTAGTGGGAATGCAAACAGAGAAAGGATCATAAATTCTTCCATGGTTGAATAATAGTTAAATGTTTATGATAACCGCTAGATTGGAATTGGTGTGCACTAAATTGATGTTGAACATTGCTAATAAGTGAATGATTGGAATTTAAGGGTGATCTATATATGTGTGTTTTGCGAGGATGACCTGGGCAGCATGCCCTTGTTAAAAGAAGGTTTACTTTGATAGTGTGGTTTGTGCATTAGATATTCTCTTGACTAAGTTGAGTTTTGCAAGAGAAAAAAGAAATATGAAATAAGTTATTGTGTTTCTCTTGGAAAGGTTGATGATGGGATAGTAAGTTATGTTGGTTCATGCCAGGAGTGCATTATATGATGTTAGAAAGATTAACAGTATATGGTTGTGAGGTCACTGTTGATTCTTTTAAGAGGAGAATAAATTGCTTGCTTTTCGTGATATCTCGTAAATGGAAATGTTTCAAGTTTTGCAGAGGTGATCATTCGGACCTCATGATTTTCTTTCCGACCCTCGATTTCATAAATTGGAGCTCAGGTACGCGTCGTTGTGGCAAGTTTCACACCGGCTTGGAAAGATTACAAATGCACCTAGAAATGAGGTAGGGCACACTAGAAGTCCATTATGGGAGTTTGATGTTCGTTTTCTTTCCATTATTCCAAATGCACCTAGAAATGACGTAGGGCACACTAGAAGTCCATTATGGGTGTTTGGTTTTTATTTTCTTTCCACGCCTCGATTTCATAAATTGGAGCTCAGGGTACGCGTCGTTCTGGAAAGTTTCACACCAGCTCGGAAAGATTCCAAATGCACCTAGAAATGAGGTAGCTCACACTAGAAGTCCATTATGGGAGTTTCATGTTCATTTTCTTTCCATACCTCGATTTCACACAGTGGAGCTCTGGGTACCCGTCGTTCTGCAATGTTTCACACTTGGTCGGAATTATTCCAAATGCACCTAGATATGACGTAGGGCACACCAGAAGTCCATTATAGTTATTTGGTGTGGATTTTCTTTCCGTGCCTTGATTTCGTAAATTGGAGCTTAGGGTACGCGTCGTTCTGGAAAGTTTCACACCGGCTCGGAAGGATTCCAAATGTACCTAGAAATGAGGTAGGGCACACTAGAAGTCTATTTTGGGTGTTTCGTATTGATTGTCTTTCTATGCCTCGATTTCGTAAAGTGGAGCTCTGGATACCGTCGTTCAGCAAAGTTTCACACCTGCTCGGAATTATTCCAAATGTAGCTAGAAATGACATAGGGCACACCAGAAGTCCATTTTGGGAGTTTGCATTGATTTTCTTTCCGTGCCTCGATTTGATAATGTGGAGCTCCGGGTACCCGTCGCTCTGCAAAGTTTTATACCTGCTCAGAATTATTCCAAATGCACCTAGAAATGACGTAGGGTACACTAGAAGTCCATTATGGGTGTTTGGTTTCGATTTTCTTTCCGTGCCTCGATTTCATAAATTGGAGCTCAGGGTACGCGTCGTTCTGGAAAGTTTCACACCGGCTCGGAAAGATTCCAAATGCACTTAGAAATGAGGAAGGGCACACTAGAAGTCCATTATGGGAGTTTGATGTTCATTTTCTTTCCTTGCCTCGATTTCATACAGTGGAGTTCTGGGTACCCGTCGTTCTGGAATGTTTCACACATGGTCGAAATTATTCCAAATGCACCTAGATATGACGTAGGGCACACCAGAAGTCCATTATAGTTATTTGGTGTGTATTTTCTTTCCATGCCTTGATTTCATAAATTGGAGCTTAGGGTACGCGTCGTTTTGGAAAGTTTCACACCGGCTCGGAAGGATTCCAAATGCACCTAGAAATGAGGTAGGGCAAACTAGAAGTCTATTTTGGATGTTTCGTATTAATTGTCTTTCTATGCCTCGATTTCGTAAAGTGGAGCTCTGGATACCGTCGTTCAGCAAAGTTTCACACCTGCTCGGAATTATTCCAAATGTAGCTAGAAATGACATAGGGCACACCAGAAGTCCATTTTGGGAGTTTGCATTGATTTTCTTTCCGTGCCTCGATTTCATAATGCAGAGCTCCGGGTACCCGTCGCTCTGCAAAGTTTTACACCTGCTCAGAATTATTCCAAATGCACCTAGAAATGACATAGGGCACACTAGGAGTCCATTATGGGTGTTTGGTTTTGATTTTCTTTCCGTGCCTCGATTTCATAAATTGGAGCTCGAGTGCAGCGTGGATTGCGGAAAGTTTCACACCGGCTCGGAAAGATTCCAAATGCACTTAGAAGTGAGGAAGGGCACACTAGAAGTCCATTATGGGAGTTTGATGTTCATTTTCTATCCATGTCTCGATTTCATCTGATTGGAGCTCTGGGTACCCGCTGGATTCGGAATGTTTCACACTTGGTGGAATTATTCCAAATGCACCTAGATATGACGAGGGCACACCGAAGTCCATTATAGTTATTTGGTGTGTATTTTCTTTCCGTGCCTCGATTTCATAAATTGGAGCTTAGGGTGCAGCGTGGATCTGGAAAGTTTCACACCGGCTCGGAAGGATTCCAAATCCACCTAGAAATGAGGTATGACACAATAGAAGTTTATTTTGGGTGTTTCGTATTGATTGTCTTTCTATGCCTCGATTTCGTAAAGTGGTGCACCTAGAAATAAGGTCAGAATTATTCCAAATGCACCTAGAAATGACATAGGGCACACCAGAAGTCCATTTTGGGTGTTTGCATTGATTTTCTTTCCGTGCCTCGATTTCATAATGTGGAGCTCCGTGTACCCGTCGCTCTACAAAGTTTTACACCTGCTCAGAATTATTCCAAATGCACCTAGAAATGACGTAGGGCACACTAGAAATCCATTATGGGTGTTTGGTTTTGATTTTCTTTCCGTGCCTCGATTTCATAAATTGGAGCTCAGGGTACGCGTCGTTCTGGAAAGTTTCACACCGGCTCGGAAAGATTCCAAATGCACCTAGAAATGAGGTAGGGCACACTAGAAGTCCATTATGGGAGTTTGATGTTCATTTTCTTTCCATGCCTCGCGATTTCATACAGTGGAGCTCTGGGTACCCGTCGTTCTGGAATGTTTCACACTTGCTCGGAATTATTCCAAATGCACCTAGAAATGACGTAGGGCACACCAGAAGTCCATTATAGTTATTTGGTGTGGATTTTCTTTCCGTGCCTCGATTTCTTAAATTGGAGCTTAGGGTACGCGTAGTTCTGGAAAGTTTCACACCGGCTCGGAAGGATTCCAAATGCACCTAGCAATGAGGTAGCGCACACTAGAAGTCTATTTTGGGTGTTTCGTATTGATTGTCTTTCTGTGCCTCGATTTCGTAAACTGGAGCTCAGGATACCGTCGTTCAGCAAAGTTTCACACCTGCTCAGAATTATTCCAAATGCACCTAGAAATGACATATTTACACCTGCTGAGAATTATTCCAAATGCACCTAGAAATGACATAGGGCACACTAGAAGTAGATTATGGGTGTTTGATTTTGATTTTCTTTCCGTGCCTCGATTTCATAAATTGGAGCTCAGGGTACGCGTTGTTTTGGAAAGTTTCACACCGGCTCGGAAACATTCCAAATGCACCTAGAAATGAGGTAGGGCACACTAGAAGTCCATTATGGGAATTGATGTTCATTTTCTTTCCATGCCACACGATTTCATGCAGTGGAGCTCTAGGTACCCGTCGTTCTGGATTGTTTCACACTTGCTCGGAATTATTCCAAATGCACCTAGAAATGACGTAGGGCACACCAGAAGTCCATTATAGTTATTTGGTGTGGATTTTCTTTCCGTGCCTCGATTTCATAAATTGGAGCTTAGAGTACGCGTCGTTCTGGAAAGTTTCACACCGGCTCGGAAGGATTCCAAATGCACCTAGAAATGAGGTAGGACACACTAGAAGTCTATTTTGGGTGTTTTGTATTGATTGTCTTTCTGTGCCTCGATTTCGTAAAGTGGAGCTCTGGATACCGTCGTTCAGCAAAGTTTCACACCTGCTCGGAATTATTCCAAATGCACCTAGAAATGACATAGGGCACACCAGAAGTCCATTTTGGGTGTTTGTATTGATTTTCTTTCCGTGCCTCGATTTCATAATGTGGAGCTCCGGGTACCCGTCGCTCTGCAAAGTTTTACACCTGCTCAGAATTATTCCAAATGCACCTAGAAATGACGTAGGGCACACTAGAAGTCCATTATGGGTGTTTGGTTTTGATTTTCTTTCCGTGCCTCGATTTCATAAATTGGAGCTCAGGGTACGCGTCCGTTCGGAAAGTTTCACACCGGCTCGGAAAGATTCCAAATGCACCTAGAAATGAGGTAGGGCACACTAGAAGTCCATTATGGGAGTTTGATGTTCATTTTTTTCCATGCCTCGATTTCATATCAAGTGGAGCTCTGGGTACCGCTGGCTCGGAATGTTTCACACTTGCTCGGAATTATTCCAAATGCACCTAGAAATGACGTAGGGCACACCAGAAGTCCATTATAGTTATTTGGTGTGGATTTTCTTTCCGTGCCTCGATTTCATAAATTGGAGCTTGGGGTACGCGTCGTTCTGGAAAGTTTCACACCGGCTCGGAAGGATTCCAAATGCACCTAGAAATGAGGTAGCGCACACTAGAAGTCTATTTTGGATGTTTCGTATTGATTGTCTTGTTGTGCCTCGATTTCGTAAGGTGGACCTCTGGATACCATCGTTCAGCAATGTTTCACACCTGCTCGGAATTATTCCAAATGCACCTAGAAATGACATAGGGCACACCAGAAGTCCATTTTGGGTGTTTGTATTGATTTTCTTTCCGTGCCTCGATTTCATAATGTGGAGCTCGGTGCAGCGTCGCTCTGCAAAGTTTTACACTGCCGATGAATTATTCCAAATGCACCTAGAAATGACGTAGGGCACACTAGAAGTCCATTATGGGTGTTTGGTTTTGATTTTCTTCCGTGCCTCGATTTCATAAATTGGAGCTCGAGTGCACGCGCTGTTACGGAAAGTTTCACACGGCTCGGAAAGATTCCAAATGCACCTAGAAATGAGGTAGGGCACACTAGAAGTCCATTATGGGAGTTTCATGTTTATTTTCTTTCAATGCCTCGCGATTTCATACAGTGGAGCTCTGGATATAAATCGCTCGAATGTTTCACAAATGAGGAAGCACCTAGAAATGACGTAGGGCAGAGAAGTCTATTTTGGGTGTTTCGTATTGATTGTCTTTCTGTGCCTCGATTTTGTAAAGTGGAGCTCTGGATACCGTCGTTCAGCAAAAGTTTCACACCAGCTCGGAATTATTCCAATTGCACCTAGAAATGACAAAGGCACACCAGCAGCCCATTTTGGGTGTTTGCATTGATTTTCTTTCGGTGCCTCGATTTCATAATGTGGAGCTCCGGGTACCCGTCGCTCTACAAAGTTTTACACCTGCTCAGAATTATTCCAAATGCACCTAGAAATGACGTAGGGCACACTAGAAGTCCATTATGGGTGTTTGGTTTTGATTTTCTTTCCGTGCCTCGATTTCATAAATTGGAGCTCAGGGTACGCGTCGTTGTGGAAAGTTTCACACCGGCTCGGAAAGATTACAAATGCACCTAGAAATGAGGTAGGCCACACTAGAAGTCCATTATGGGAGTTTGATGTTCATTTTCTTTCCATTATTCCAAATGCACCTAGAAATGACGTAGGGCACACTAGAAGTCCATTATTGGTGTTTGGTTTTGATTTTCTTTCCATGCCTCGATTTCATAAATTGGAGCTCAGGGTACGCGTCGTTCTGGAAAGTTTCACACCGGCTCGGAAAGATTCCAAATGCACCTAGAAATGAGGTAGGGCACACTAGAAGTCCATTATGGGAGTTTCATGTTCATTTTCTTTCAATGCCTCGATTTCATACAGTGGAGCTCTGGGTACTCGTCGTTCTGGAATGTTTCACACTTGCTCGGAATTATTCCAAATGCACCTAGAAATGACGTAGGGCACACCAGAAGTCCATTATAGTTATTTGGTGTGGATTTTCTTTCCGTGCCTCGATTTCATAAATTGGAGCTTAGGGTACGCGTCGTTCTGGAAAGATTCACACCGGCTCGGAAGTATTCCAAATGCACCTAGAAATGAGGTAGCGCACACTAGAAGTCTATTTTGGGTGTTTCGTATTGATTGTCTTTCTGTGCCTCGATTTCGTAAAGTGGAGCTCTGGATACCGTCGTTCAGCAAAAGTTTCAAACCAGCTCGGAATTATTCCAAATGCACCTAGAAATGACAAATGCACACCAGCAGCCCATTTTGGGTGTTTGCTTTGATTTTCTTTCCGTGCCTCGATTTCATAATGTGGAGCTCCGGGTACCCGTCGCTCTGCAAAGTTTTAAACCTGCCCAGAATTATTCCAAATGCACCTGGAAATGATGTAGCGCACACTAGAAGAACATTATGGGTGTTTGGTTTTAATTTTCTTTCCGCGCCTCGATTTCATAAATTGGAGCTCTGGGTACGCGTCGTTTTGGAAAGTTTCACACCGGCTCGGAAAGATTTCAAATGCACCTAGAAATGAGGTAGGGCACACTAGAAGTCCATTATGGGAGTTTGATGTTCATTTTCTTTCCATGCCTCGCGATTTCATACAGTGGAGCTCTGGGTACCCGTCGTTCTGGAAAGTTTCACACCTGCTCGGAAAGATTACAAATGCACCTAGAAATGATGTAGGGCACACGAGAAGTCCATTATGGCTGTTTGACTTCATTTTCTTTCCATTATTCCAAATGCACCTAGAAATGACGTAGGGCACACTAGAAGTTCATTATTGGTGTTTGATTTTGATTTTCTTTCTGTGCCTCGATTTCATAAATTGGAGCTAGAGTGCGTGCATTGCTCGGAAAGTTTCACACCGGCTCGGAAAAATTCCAAATGCACCTAGAAATGAGGTAGGGCACACTAGAAGTCCATTATGGGTGTTTCAAGTTGATTTTCTTTCAATGCCTCGATTTCATAAAGTGGAGCTCAGGATCTGCTGTTTTGGAAAGTTTCACGGAATGTTATTCCAAATGCACCTAGAAATGACGTAGGGCACACTAGAAGTCCATTTTGGGTGTTTGATATTGATTTTCTTTCCATGCCTCGATTTCATAAAGTGGAGCTCGGGTACCGCGTTGCTCGAAAGTTTCACACTTGCTCGAATTATTCCAAATGCACCTAGAAATGACGTAGGGCACACTAGAAGTCCATTATGGGTGTTTGGTTTTGATTTTCTTTCGTGCCTCGATTTCATAAATTGGAGCTTAGGGTACGCGTCGTTGCTGGAAAGTTTCACACCGGCTCGGAAGGATTCCAAATGCACCTAGAAATGAGGTAGAGCACACTAGAAGTCTATTTTGGGTGTTTCGTATTGATTGTCTTTCTGTGCCTCGATTTCGTAAAGTGGAGCTCTGGATACCGCTGCTCAAAGAAAGTTTCACACTGCTCGGAATTATTCCAAATGCACCTAGAAATGACATAGGGCACACCGAAGTCCATTTTGGGTGTTTGTATTGATTTTCTTTCCGTGCCTCGATTTCATTGGATTGTGGAGCTCGGTGCCGAAATGATCGCTCGCAAAGTTTTACACCGCTCGGAATTATTCCAAATGCACCTAGAAATGACGTAGGGCACACTAGAAGTCCATTATGGGTGTTTGGTTTTGATTTTCTTAACGTGCCTCGATTTCATAAATTGGAGCTTAGGGTGCGCGCTGATTCGAAAGTTTCACACGGCTCGGAAGGATTCCAAATGCACCTAGAAATGAGGTAGGGCACACTAGAAGTCCATTTTGGGTGTTTCGTATTGATTGTCTTTCTATGCCTCGATTTCATAAAGTGGAGCTCCGGGTACCCGTCGCTCTGCAAAGTTTTACACCTGCTCAGAATTATTCCAAATGCACCTAGAAATGACGTAGGGCACACTAGAAGTCCATTATGGGTGTTTGGTTTTGATTTTCTTTCCGTGCCTCGATTTCATAAATTGGAGCTCGTGGTACGCGTGGCTGCTCGAAAGTTTCACACGGCTCGGAAAGATTCCAAATGCACCTAGAAATGAGGAAGGGCACACTAGAAGTCCATTATGGGAGTTTGATGTTCATTTTCTTTCCATGCCTCGATTTCATCGGTGGAGCTCTAGGTACCGCTGGATTCGAATGTTTCACACTTGCTG
Organism: Phyllostachys edulis; assembly: GCA_036346405.1. Classification (NCBI taxonomy): domain Eukaryota; kingdom Viridiplantae; phylum Streptophyta; class Magnoliopsida; order Poales; family Poaceae; genus Phyllostachys; species Phyllostachys edulis. The sequence goes on from CM070552.1 coordinate 16,758,469, forward strand.
GAATTATTCCAAATGCACCTAGAAATGACGTAGGGCACACCGAAGTCCATTATAGTTATTTGGTGTGGATTTTCTTTCCGTGCCTCGATTTCATAAATTGGAGCTTAAGTGCAGCGTGATTCGAAAGTTTCACACCGGCTCGGAAGGATTCCAAATGCACCTAGAAATGAGGTAGGGCACACTAGAAGTCTATTTTGGGTGTTTCGTATTGATTGTCTTTCTATGCCTCGATTTCGTAAAGTGGAGCTCTGGATACCGTCGTTCAGCAAAGTTTCACACCTGCTCGGAATTATTCCAAATGCACCTAGAAATGACATAGGGCACACCAGAAGTCCATTTTGGGTGTTTGCATTGATTTTCTTTCCGTGCCTCGATTTCATAATGTGGAGCTCGGTGTACCCGTCGCTCTGCAAAGTTTTACACACAGTAATTATTCCAAATGCACCTAGAAATGACGTAGGGCACACTAGAAGTCCATTATGGGTGTTTGGTTTTGATTTTCTTTCCGTGCCTCGATTTCATAAATTGGAGCTCAGGGTACGCGTCGTTTTGGAAAGTTTCACACCGGCTCGGAAAGATTCCAAATGCACCTAGAAATGAGGTAGGGCACACTAGAAGTCCATTATGGGAGTTTGATGTTCATTTTCTTTCCATGCCTCGATTTCATACAGTGGAGCTCTGGGTACCCGTCGTTCTGGAATGTTTCACACTTGCTCGGAATTATTCCAAATGCACCTAGAAATGACGTAGGGCACACCAGAAGTCCATTATAGTTATTTGGTGTGGATTTTCTTTCCGTGCCTCGATTTCATAAATTGGAGCTTAGGGTACGCGTCGTTCTGGAAAGTTTCACACCGGCTCGGAAGGATTCCAAATGCACCTAGAAATGAGGTAGCGCACACTAGAAGTCTATTTTGGGTGTTTCAGATTGATTGTCTTTCGTGCCTCGATTTCAGAAGTGGAGCTCAGAGACCGCTGTTTCAAAGAAAGTTTCACACACCTAGAAATGAATTATTCCAAATGCACCTAGAAATGACATATTTACACTGCAAAGTTTTACACCGAGAATTATTCCAAATGCACCTAGAAATGACATAGGGCACACTAGAAGTAGATTATGGGTGTTTGATTTTGATTTTCTTTCCGTGCCTCGATTTCATAAATTGGAGCTCAGGGTACGCGTCGTTATGGAAAGTTTCACACCGGCTCGGAAAGATTCCAAATGCACCTAGAAAAGAGGTAGGGCACACTAGAAGTCCATTATGGGAGTTTGATGTTCATTTTCTTTCCATGCCTCGATTTCATGCAGTGGTGCTCTAGGTGCCCGCCGTTCTGGAATGTTTCACACTTGCTCGGAATTATTCCAAATGCACCTAGAAATGACGTAGGGCACACCAGAAGTCCATTATAGTTATTTGGTGTGGAGTTTCTTTCCGTGCCTCGATTTCACAAATTGGAGCTTAGGGTGCGCTGGCTGCTCGAAAGATTCACACCGGCTCGGAAGGATTCCAAATGCACCTAGAAATGAGGTAGCGCACACTAGAAGTCTATTTTGGGTGTTTCAGATTGATTGTCTTTCTCGTGCCTCGATTTACGTAAAGTGGAGCTCTGGATACCGCTCGTTCAAAGAAAGTTTCACACAGCTCGGAATTATTCCAAATGCACCTAGAAATGACAAAGGCACACCGAAGTCCATTTTGTGTGTTTGCATTGATTTTCTTTCCGTGCCTCGATTTCATAATGTGGAGCTCCGCAATCGCTCTCGCAAAGTTTTAAACCCGCCGTAATTATTCCAAAGGCACCTAGAAATGATGTAGGGCACACTAGAAGAACATTATGGGTGTTTGCTTTTGATTTTCTTTCCGTGCCTCAATTTCATAAATTGGAGCTCAGGGTACGCGTCGTTTTGGAAAGTTCCACACCGGCTCGGAAAGATTTGAAATGCACCTAGAAATGAGGTAGGGCACACTAGAAGTCCATTATGGGAGCTTGATGTTCATTTTCTTTGCATGCCTCGCGATTTCATACAGTGGAGCTCTGGGTACCCGTCGTTCTGGAAAGTTTCACACTTGCTCGGAATTTTTCCAAATGCACCTAGAAATGACGTAGGGCACACCAGAAGTCCATTATAGTTATTTGTTGTGGATTTTCTTTGCGTGCCTCGATTTCATAAATTGGAGCTTAGGGTACGCGTCGTTCTAGAAAGTTTCACACCGGCTCGGAAGGATTCCAAATGCACCTAGAAATGAGGTAGTGCATACTAGAAGTCTATTTTGGGTGTTTCGTATTGATTGTCTTTCTGTGCCTCGATTTCGTAAAGTGGAGCTCTAGATACCGTCGTTCAGCAAAGTTTCACACCTGCTCGGAATTATTCCAAATGCACCTAGAAATGACATAGGGCACACCAGAAGTCCATTTTGGGTGTTTGTATTGATTTTCTTTCCGTGCCTCGATTTCACATTGTGGAGCTCCGGGTACCCGTCGCTCTGCAAAGTTTTACACCTGCTCAGAATTATTCTAAATGCACCTAGAAATGATGTAGGGCACACTAGAAGTCCGTTATGGGTGTTTGGTTTTGATTTTCTTTCCGTGCCTCGATTTCATAAATTGGAGCTCAGGGTACGCGTCGTTCTGGAAAGTTTCACACCGGCTCGGAAGGATTCCAAATGCACCTAGAAATGAGGAAGGGCACACTAGAAGTCCATTATGGGAGTTTGATATTCATTTTCTTTCCATGCCTCGATTTCATACAGTGGAGCTCTGGGTACCCGTCGTTCTGGAATGTTTCACACTTGGTCGAAATTATTCCAAATGCACCTAGATATGATGTAGGGCACACCAGAAGTCCATTATAGTTATTTGGTGTGGATTTTCTTTCCGTGCCTCGATTTCATAAATTGGAGCTTAGGGTACGCGTCGTTCTGGAAAGTTTCACACCGGCTCGGAAGGATTCCAAATGCACCTAGAAATGAGGTAGCGCACACTAGAAGTCTATTTTGGGTGTTTCGTATTGATTGTCTTTCTGTGCCTCGATTTCGTAAAGTGGAGCTCTGGATACCGTCGTTCAGCAAAAGTTTCACACCAGCTTGGAATTATTCCAAATGCACCTAGAAATGACAAAGGCACACCAGCAGCCCATTTTGGGTGTTTGCATTGATTTTCTTTCCGTGCCTCGATTTCATAATGTGGAGCTCCGGGCACCCGTCGCTCTGCAAAGTTTTACACCTGCCCAGAATTATTCCAAATGCACCTAGAAACATTATGGGTGTTTGGTTTTGATTTTCTTTCCGTGCCTCGATTTCATAAATTGGAGCTCAGGGTACGCGTCGTTTTGGAAAGTTTCACACCGGCTCGGAAAGATTTCAAATGCACCTAGAAATGAGGTAGGGCACACTAGAAGTCCATTATGGGAGTTTGATGTTCATTTTCTTTCCATGCCTCGATTTCATACAGTGGAGCTCTGGGTACCCGTCGTTCTGGAATGTTTCACACTTGCTCGGAATTTTTCCAAATGCACCTAGAAATGACGTAGGGCACACCAAAAGTCCATTATAGTAATTTGTTGTGGATTTTCTTTGCGTGCCTCGATTTCATAAATTGGAGCTTAGGGTACGCGTCGTTCTGGAAAGTTTCACACCGGCTCGGAAGGATTCCAAATGCACCTAGAAATGAGGTAGAGCACACTAGAAGTCTATTTTGGGTGTTTCGTATTGATTGTCTTTCTGTGCCTCGATTTCGTAAAGTGGAGCTCTGGATACCGTCGTTCAGCAAAGTTTCACACCTGCACGGAATTATTCCAAATGCACCTAGAAATGACATAGGGCACACCAGAAGTCCATTTTGGGTGTTTGTATTGATTTTCTTTCCGTGCCTCGATTTCACATTGTGGAGCTCCGGGTACCCGTCGCTCTGCAAAGTTTTACACCTGCTCAGAATTATTCTAAATGCACCTAGAAATGACGTAGGGCACACTAGAAGTCCATTATGGGTGTTTGGTTTTGATTTTCTTAACGTGCCTCGATTTCATAAATTGGACCTTAGGGTACGCGTCGTTCTGGAAAGTTTCACACCGGCTCGGAAGGATTCCAAATGCACCTAGAAATGAGGTAGCGCACACTAGAAGTCTATTTTGGGTGTTTCGTATTGATTGTCTTTCTGTGCCTCGATTTCGTAAAGTGGAGCTCTGGATACCGTCGTTCAGCAAAAGTTTCACACCAGCTCGGAATTATTCCAAATGCACCTAGAAATGACAAAGGCACACCAGCAGCCCATTTTGGGTGTTTGCGTTGATTTTCTTTCCGTGCCTCGATTTCATAATGTGGAGCTCCGGGTACCCGTCGCTCTTCAAAGTTTTACACCTGCTCAGAATTATTCCAAATGCACCTAGAAATGACGTAGGGCACACTAGAAGTCCATTATGGGCGTTTGGTTTTCATTTTCTTTCCGACCCTTGATTTCATAAATTGGAGCTCAGGTACGCGTCGTTGTGGAAAGTTTCACACCGGCTCGGAAAGATTACAAATGCACCTAGAAATGATGTAGGGCACACGAGAAGTCCATTATGGCTGTTTGACTTCATTTTCTTTCCATTATTCCAAATGCACCTAGAAATGACGTAGGGCACACTAGATGTTCATTATGGGTGTTTGGTTTTAATTTTCTTTCCATCCCTCGATTTCATAAATTGGAGCTCAGGGTACGCGTCGTTCTGGAAAGTTTCACACCGGCTCGGAAAGATTCCAAATGCACCTAGAAATGAGGTAGGGCACACTAGAAGTCCATTATGGGAGTTTCATGTTCATTTTCTTTCAATGCCTCGCGATTTCATACAGTGGAGCTCTGGATACCCGTCGTTCTGGAATGTTTCACACTTGCTCGGAATTATTCCAAATGCACCTAGAAAAGACGTAGGGCACACCAGAAGTCCATTATAGTTATTTGGTGTGGATTTTCTTTCCGTGCCTCGATTTCATAAATTGGAGCTTAGGGTACGCGTCGTTCTGGAAAGATTCACACCGGCTCGGAAGGATTCCAAATGCACCTAGAAATGAGGTAGCGCACACTAGAAGTCTATTTTGGGTGTTTCGTATTGATTGTCTTTCTGTGCCTCGATTTCGTAAAGTGGAGCTCTGGATACCGTCGTTCAGCAAAAGTTTCACACCTGCTCGGAATTCTTCCAAATGCACCTAGAAATGACAAAGGCACACCGGCAGCCCATTTTGTGTGTTTGCATTGTTTTTCTTTCCGTGCCTCGATTTCATAATGTGGAGCTCCGGGGACCCGTCGCTCTGCAAAGTTTTAAACCTGTCCAGAATTATTCCAAAGGCACCTAGAAATGATGTAGGGCACACTAGAAGAACATTATGGGTGTTTGCTTTTGATTTTCTTTCCGTGCCTCGATTTCATAAATTGGAGCTCAGGGTACGCGTTGTTTTGGAAAGTTCAACACCGGCTCGGAAAGATTTCAAATGCACCTAGAAATGAGGTAGGGCACACTAGAAGTCCATTATGGGAGCTTGATGTTCATTTTCTTTGCATGCCTCGCGATTTCATACAGTGGAGCTCTGGGTACCCGTCGTTCTGGAAAGTTTCACACTTGCTAGGAATTTTTCCAAATGCACCTAGAAATGACGTAGGGCACACCAGAAGTCCATTATAGTTATTTGTTGTGGATTTTCTTTGCGTGCCTCGATTTCATAAATTGAAGCTTAGGGTACGCGTCGTTCTAGAAAGTTTCACACCGGCTCGGAAGGATTCCAAATGCACCTAGAAATGAGGTAGTGCATACTAGAAGTCTATTTTGGGTGTTTCGTATTGATTGTCTTTCTATGCCTCGATTTCGTAAAGTGGAGCTTTGGATACCGTCGTTCAACGAAGTTTCACACCTGCTCGGAATTATTCCAAATGCACCTAGAAATGACATAGGGCACACCAGAAGTCCATTTTGGGTGTTTGTATTGATTTTCTTTCCGTGCCTCGATTTCATAATGTGGAGCTCCGGGAACCCGTCGCTCTGCAAAGTTTTAAACCTGCCCAGAATTATTCCAAACGCACCTAGAAATGATGTAGGGCACACTAGAAGAACATTATGGGTGTTTGGTTTTAATTTTCTTTCCGTGCCTCGATTTCATAAATTGGAGCTCAGGGTACGCGTCGTTCTGGAAAGTTTCACACCGGCTCGGAAAGATTCCAAATGCACCTAGAAATGAGGAATGGCACACTAGAAGTCCATTATGGGAGCTTGATGTTTATTTTCTTTCCATGCCTCGATTTCATACAGTGGAGCTCTGGGTACCCGTCATTCTGGAATGTTTCACACTTGGTCGGAATTTTTCCAAATACACCTAGATATGACGTAGGGCACACCAGAAGTCCATTATAGTTATTTGGTGAGGATTTTCTTTCCGTGCCTTGATTTCATAAATTGGAGCTCCGGGTACCCGTCGTTCTGGATCCGTGCCATGACTTTTCAAAGGCTTTCAAAGACTCTTGTGAGCCTTTGAAAAGTCATGGCAAAGCTGGATATCTTCCCAAGATGTCGTACATGCTGCGGAATCATCAAATTTGTCAACTCTCGCGCGTTGGTCGGTCTGAATGTGCAGTTTGCACTTGAATAGCCATAACTTTTTATAGAAAGCTCCAAATCACGTGCTATTTGATCCGTTGGAAAGTAGACTTGATAAGCTTTCCAAATATATATGTTGTTCATGCTAGATCCTTCCGAGTTGCTGCAAAGATCGTCATGAACCCATACCTTCCATCGTCCCATAATTTGCATGCTATTTTTGTGAGCATCAAAACACCCCGAGAAGCATCATGTTCTTGATATTCACATAAGGCATCTCCTTCAAACCTAACAATAAGCGATGACCCGCTATTAGGTAGTATAATATTCTCAGTTAAACTTAAAGGAAATTCACGGAACAGATTCACCTGTCGGTTAAGCTTCTTTGCACAAGCTTCACCCAGAAGCTTCTCTTGTTCTTTAACTCTTTTAGTAAGCTCATGTTGTTCTGAGGTACTTGTTGAATTGAAAACACTATATGGAACACTATAGCTAAGGATGTCCGCATCATCCTCCCTTTCTTCAAGAAAAGCCGTCCTCGGCTTTTGATAGCCTGAAAATGTGCTAGACAAAGAAAACAATGTATATGTATGGTATATATATGAATCAATTATTGTGTTCTTCTTGTTGTTTTGCACAATCGATAGCTCGAAATCATATTTCAAATTACACAACTGACTCATATGATCAAATTTCTCCTTCCCAACATGAAATTCAAGTAAAGTGGGTGAAAACCAATTGATACCTTTCCATTCTTCAACTGTGTTACTCTGATTAGTTATACATGTAAGAGATAAACAAGTAGGCATTATGTTGTGTTCTAAACAATAGGCATTTGTATTTAAACCCTTCTCAAAGTGACCATGACATTGCGCAATAGATGGTTTGCGCAAAATATGCAATTTTAAATCAGCAAGATTATCACAAGTAATGCATATTCGATAAACTTGAAACATGTTGTCTACACCAACATCTCCAATCAAATTGAATTTATATGTGTATATGTAGCTATTTACTAGTGATCTTAAGCATGAAATTTCAGAAACCTTCTTAATCACACTAGATAGCTCTTTAGGTTTATTGAATATAATATAACACAAAGAATCATTAAGGAATATTCTACTAAGAACTTCTTTTTGAGTAATCAATTCCACATTATGCAAATTAAGCACATCAAATTTAGAACGTGGAATCATGAAAGGAATAACGGAGTTCTCAGTTTTACGCACCTTGTCTTGATGAACTATCAATTCAATACCAATAGTGTTACATTGATCGTCCTCCTCAATTAATGTAGGAGTCGTGGGTATCGTAATGTCATTATGTAACACCAGGGTAGCAGGCATTCCCTCTCCAACCATGGTTATGTCTTCGTCTTTCTCTTCTAATGGTGAGGGCTCTTGAATGTTTAACTCCTTATCTGCTTGTTCAACCTGCACAATGTGAGATACAACACTAAAAATAGAGGGTAAGTTGTTAGGTTCAAAAATAATCTTACTTGGCCTATCATCTCTCTCTCTTTTTTCTTTTGGTGTGTCTCTCACATACTCAATTGGGATGCTCTCAACCTCGCATATGGTGGAGTCACACAGCTCACTCGTCTTATCACTCTCACTCAATTTGGCTATGTGGCTCTCATCCTCACATGGGTTCTGATACATCTCATCCTTGCAAGACCGTGGGCTAGCAATGGCACAATTACCACCAACCACGACCTGCTTAGAAGAAAAATTTCAAGCTCGACCTTTTCTCAAGTGACACACCAGTGGATGAATAAGAACTAAAGAGTCGACGCAGATTTAATTGATGTGCTTGCATGTCTTTAAGTCTCTTTTCCACCTTCGTAGCATATTTCACAAGATCTTGCAGCCTACGAAAATATTCATCTTGAAGTGCAGTAACGATCTGAAAATTCAAGCCTGCTTTGAAGTATTTCTTTTCTTGATATGCACTAGTGACATTGGCCCGGCGCATTGCATGATTCAACTCAATATAGTAATCTTGGTCAACATTGCATCCTTGTGTAATGCTCTCCGCATGGTGTAGTAGTTCCCGCTCATAATAGGTTGGAACAAATTCTCTTCTCATGGCCTTTTTTAAATAGATCCAAGATGTAATGAATCGTTTCCCACTTAGTTGTTGCCACCAACTAGAGGCATAGTCCTTAAAAAACATAGTGGCCACTCTCACTTCCTTGGCTTCTAATTCAAACTTCTGGGATTCAAGTTCTAACTCCATGTCTTGTACCCACTCAAGATACTCCTCCGGATCATTACTACCATAGAAGGGAAGATATGTATATTCACGATCTGCCATTGTTAGTAGCACAGCAAAGAGTATGTATGTAGATGTATGTGTATCTCTCAAACTCACTCGTCTTACCAAATCACATTCTTACCTTTCCGAAGTAAATTGAGGTCAAAATCTCACACTTCATATTGTAGGTGAAAACAACGTGAGAAAAGAGCGAATTTCAAGAGCAAGTCAAAACACGACAATGGATGTTTATGTGGAGCTTGGTATGGATACCTACTTAATCTGAAAATTCTAGGTATTGTAAAGCTAAGTAAATATCCAAACTAGAATTCAATGCCTAGTTGCTGATCACAAACATATAAGTGAAAAACAAAGCAACTCACATGCAAAGATATTGGAACTTAGTGCAATTAAGGTATGAGCTATGTAAGATATAAGTGAAGACCAAAATAGCTCGTATTGCACAAGTTATAGAAAGACAGTAGCGAGTTGCAAATAATGAAACTAGGGCACAAGATTGCACAAAATATTGATATTCTAACAATTGAATCAAGAATGAGTGGGGATTTTTGCTCAAGTTTATGGTTCGGCTTTGCACTTTCTTTTTCGTTTTCTCTTTTTTTTTCTCTTTTTTTTCTCTTCTCTTTTTCCGTTTTTTTAACTATGGCCGAAATTCTTGTTTAACAAAAATGACCAAAAATTCTTTCCCACCTTTTGATCTTTGAACAATTGCAAGAACACAAATATTAAGATGCAGCCCTAAGCAACGATTTGGCTAGTCTTAAATAGGTCAAAGTATTCGCAAAAGGATTGAAAGGTTCACAAAGGATAAATTGATGTCTCACTTCTTTTTGTGTTATTTTTTTTTGTGTAAATACGACTAAAAAAAAGATCAAACTAGGCTCAAATAAAAAGCAACGCAAAAAAATTCAAGATCAGCAAACTAAACTTGATTCTAATGGACAAAAACTTAACAAAACTCACTAGAATAACAAATTAAATACTACAATTTGAAAGAATTTTTTTTATGCGGCTTTTTTCGTCTATAGGAAAAAAAAGAAATCTAGATAACTGGAAAAAGATCCTACCGAGTCAACGGAGCTCTGATACCAAGATGATACGGGGGGGTTCCCGATCTTCTCGACGTAGGATCGAAGATAACTTGCACGCTTGACTTGACAAATCGTAGTTGCTCACCCGATGCCAATGCATGAACTTGCAACTCTTTAATCCGCCCAATCTCACGTGTACTCCACCCGACCACCAAGTGGAGTTTTACCGATCCTCAATTCCCAGCGGAAAGACGAACGGTCTTTGGAAGAAAACGCCCTATTCCCCTTCAAGTCGTTGGCCTTCACCAAACTTCTTGGAAGAATCAAGAGTTGATGCAAAAAGCAATCAAAATCTTTAATCGTGGTCTGAAGATACAATGGGGTCTACCCCTTAATATATAGTGCCCTTCTACACCTTATGGCTGGCCAAGAGGCCCTACTCCTATTCTATTTCGGAATTAGAACTCCTACTCCAATTTGGACACAATCTAAAACAAAAAGTAATCTCTGAGTTTACAACCGTCACATTGTTTCAGTCATATCTTTTGATGCGTGATGAATCTGAGGCTGAGCGGGTATCCGTTGGATCGGGCTTGAAGTTAGCTTTCCAAAAAGTACAAGAACACCCAAATCGGACTCCGTTTGTGAAAGTTATGACCTTTTTAATTTGTACTGTACTGCTGATTCCGAATCCGATTTTGATGCTGATTCCGAATCCGAATTTAATCCAAACCTTCCTAACTTCAATTTCATTAATTGAAACGACTTGCAAAGTTTTAAACCTGCTCAGAATTATTACAAATGCACCTAGAAATGACGTAGGGCACACTAGAAGTCCATTATGGGTGTTTGGTTTTCATTTTCTTTCCATGCCTCGATTTCATAAATTGGAGCTCAGGGTACGCGTCATTCTGGAAAGTTTCACACCGGCTCAGAAAGATTCCAAATGCACCTAGAAATAAGGTAGCTCACACTAGAAGTCCATTATGGGAGTTTGATATCATTTTCTTTCCATACCTCGATTTCATACAGTGGAGCTCTGGGTACCCGTCGTTCTGGATTGTTTCACACTTGGTCGGAATTATTCCAAATGCCCCTAGATATGATGTAGGGCACACTAGAAGTCCATTATAGTTATTTGGTGTGGATTTTCTTTCCGTGCCTCGATTTCATAAATTGGAGCTTAGGGTACACGTCGTTCTGGAAAGTTTCACACCAGCTCGGAAGGATTCCAAATGCACCTAGAAATGAGGCAGGGCACACTAGAAGTCTATTTTGGGTGTTTCGTATTGATTGTCTTTCTATGCCTCGATTTCGTAAAGTGGAGCTCTGGAAACCGTCGTTCAGCAAAGTTTCACACCTGCTCGGAATTATTCCAAATGCACCTAGAAATGACATAGGGCACACGAAGTCCATTTTGGGTGTTTGCATTGATTTTCTTTCCGTGCCTCGATTTCATAATGTGGAGCTCGGTGCTGTAAGCTCTGCAAAGTTTTACACCTACTCAGAATAATTCCAAATGCACCTAGAAATGACGTAGGGCACACTAGAAGTCCATTATGGGTGTTTGGTTTTGATTTTCTTTCCGTGCCTCGATTTCATAAATTGGAGCTCAGGGTACGCGTCGTTCTGGAAAGTTTTACACCGGCTCGGAAAGATTCCAAATGCACCTAGAAATGAGGAAGGGCACACTAGAAGTCCATTATGGGAGTTTGATGTTCATTTTCTTTCCATGCCTCGATTTCATACAGTGGAGCTCTGGGTACCAATCGTTCTGCAATGTTTCACTCTTGGTCGGAATTATTCCAAATGCACCTAGATATGACGTAGGGCACACCAGAAGTTTATTATAGTTATTTGGTGTGGATTTTCTTTCCGTGCCTAGATTTCATAAATTGGAGCTTAGGGTACGCGTCGTTCTCGAAAGTTTCATACCGGCTCGGAAGGATTCCAAATGCAAGTAGAAATGAGGTACGGCACACTAGAAGTCTATTTTGGGTGTTTCGTATTGATTTTCTTTCTATGCCTCGATTTCGTAAAGTGGAGCTCTGGATACCGTCGTTCAGCAAAGTTTCACATCTGCTCGGAATTATTCCAAATGCACCTAGAAATGACATAGGGCACACCAGAAGTCCATTTTGGGTGTTTGCATTGATTTTCTTTCCGTGCCTCGATTTCATAATGTGGAGCTCCGGGTACCCGTCGCTCTGCAAAGTTTTACACCTGCTCAGAATTATTCCAAATGCACCTAGAAATGACATAGGGCACACTAGAAGTCCATTATGGGTGTTTGGTTTTGATTTTCTTTCCGTGCCTCGATTTCATAAATTGGAGCTCAGGGTACGCGTCGTTCTGGAAAGTTTCACACCGGCTCGGAAAGATTCCAAATGCACCTAGAAATGAGGAAGGGCACACTAGAAGTCCATTATGGGAGTTTGATGTTCATTTTCTTTGCATGCCTCGATTTCATATAGTGGAGCTCTGGGTACCCGTCGTTCTGGAATGTTTCACACTTGGTCGAAATTATTCCAAATGCACCTAGATATGATGTAGGGCACACCAGAAGTCCATTATAGTTATTTGGTGTGGATTTTCTTTTTCTGCCTCGATTTCATAAATTTGAGCTTAGGGTACGCGTCGTTCTGGAAAGTTTCACACCGGCTCGGAAGGATTCCAAATGAACCTAGAAATGAGATAGGCACACTAGAAGTCTATTTTGGGTGTTTCGTATTGATTGTCTTTACGTGCCTCGATTTACGTAAAGTGGATTTGTGGATCCGTCGTTGACCAAGTTTCACACACTGCTTGGAATTATTCCAAATGCACATAGAAATGACATAGGGCACACGAAGTCAATTTTGGGCATTTGCATTTATTTTCTTTCCATGCCTCGATTTCATAGTGTGGAGCTCGGGTTTGAAATCGCTCTGCAATGTTTTACACCGCCGAATTATTCAAAATGCACCTAGAAGTGACGTAGGGCACACTAGAAGTCCATTATCGGTGTTTGGTTACGATTTTTTTTAGGGCCTCGATTTCATAAATTGGAGCTCGAGTGCAGCGTCGTTCTGGAAATTTCACACCGGCTCGGAAAGATTCCAAATGCACGTAGAAATGAGAAAGGGCACACTAGAAGTCCATTATGGGAGTTTGATCTTCATTTTCTTTCTATGCCTCGATTTCATAGAGTGGAGCTCTAGGTACCCGTCGTTCTGGAATGTTTCACACTTGCTCGAATTATTCCAAATGCACCTAGAAATGACGTAGGGCACACGAAGTCCATTATAGTTATTTGGTGGGGATTTTCTTTCCGTGCCTCGATTTCAGTAAATTAGAGCTTAGGTGCAGCGTGGATTCGGAAAGTTTCACACCGGCTCGGAAGGATTCCAAATGCACCTAGAAATGAGGTAGCGCACACTAGAAGTCTATTTTGGGTGTTTCGTATTGATTGTCTTTCTATGCCTCGATTTAAGTAAAGTGGAGCTCGGATAAAATGGATTCAACAAAGTTTCACACCGCTCGGAATTATTGTAAATGCACCTAGAAATGACATAGGGCACACCGTAAGTCCATTTTAGGTGTTTGTATTGATTTTAGTTTCGTGCCTCGATTTCATAATGTGGAGCTCGGTGCCGATAAGCTCTGCAAAGTTTTACACTGCTCGTAATTATTCCAAATGCACCTAGAAATGACGTAGGGCACACTAGAAGTCCATTATGGGTGTTTGGTTTTGATTTTCTTTCCGTGCCTCGATTTCATAAATTGGAGCTCGAGTGCAGCGTCGATTCGGAAAGTTTCACACCGGCGGAAAGATTCCAAATGCACCTAGAAATGAGGTAGGGCACACTAGAAGTCCATTATGGGAGTCTCATGTTCATTTTCCTTCAATGCCTCGCGATTTCATCTGATGGAGCTTTTGGTACCGTGGATTCGGAATATTTCACACTTGCTCGGAATTATTCCAAATGCACCTAGATATGACGTAGGGCACACCAGAAGTCCATTATAGTTATTTGTTGTGAATTTTCTTTCCGTGCCTTGATTTCGTAAATTGGAGCTTAGGGTACGCGTCGTTCTGGAAAGTTTCACACCGGCTCGGAAGGATTCCAAATGCACCAAGAAATGAGGTAGCGCACACTAGAAGTCTGTTTGGGGTGTTTCGTATTCATTGTCTTTCTGTGCCTCGATTTCTTAAAGTGGAGCTCTGGATACCGTCGTTCAGCAAAAGTTTCACACCAGCTCGGAATTATTCCAAATGCACCTAGAAATGACATAGGGCACACCAGCAATCCATTTTGGGTGTTTGCATTGATTTTATTTCCGTGACTCGATTTTATAATGTGGAGCTCCGGGTACCCGTCGCTCTGCAAACTTTTACACCTGCTCAGAATTATTCCAAATGCACCTAGAAATGGCGTAGGGCAGACTAGAAGTCCAGTATGGGTGTTTGGTTTTGATTTTCTTTCCGACCCTCGATTTTCATAAATTGGAGCTCAGGTATGCGTCGTTGTGGACAGCTTCACATCGGCTCGGAAATATTACAAATGCACCTAGAAATGAGGTAGGGCACAGTAGAAGTCCATTATGGGATTTTATGTTCATTTTCTTTCCATGCCTCGATTTCATACAGTGGAGCTCTACATACCCGTCTTTCTTGATTGTTTCACACTTGCTCGGAACTATTCCAAATGTACCTAGAAAAGACGTAGGGCACACGAGATGTCCATTATAGTTATTTGCTGTGTATTTTCTTTCCGTGCCTCGATTTCATAAATTGGAGCTTAGGGTACGCGTCATTCTGGAAAGTTTCACACCTGCTCAGAATTATTCCAAATGCACCTAGAAATGACGTAGGGCACACTAGAAGTCCATTATGGGTATGGTTTTCATTTTCTTTCCGTGCCTCGATTTCATAAATTGGAGCTCGAGTGCAGCGTGGATTACGAAAGTTTCACACCGGCTCGGAAAGATTCCAAATGCACCTAGAAATGAGGTAGGGCACACTAGAAGTCCATTATGGGAGTTTGATGTTCATTTTCTTTGCATGCCTCGATTTCATACAGTGGAGCTCTGGGTACCCGTTGTTCTGGAATGTTTCACACTTGGTCGGAATTATTCCAAATGCACCTAGATATGACGTAGGGCACACCAGAAGTCCATTATAGTTATTTGGTGTGGATTTTCTTTTTGTGCCTCGATTTCATAAATTTGAGCTTAGGGTACGCGTCGTTCTGGAAAGTTTCACACCGGCTCGGAAGGATTCCAAATGAACCTAGAAATGAGATAGGCACACTAGAAGTCTATTTTGGGTGTTTCGTATTGATTGTCTTTCTGTGCCTCGATTTCGTAAAGTGGAGCTGTGGATACCGTCGTTCAGCCAAGTTTCACACCTGCTTGGAATTATTCCAAATGCACATAGAAATGACATAGGGCACACCAGAAGTCAATTTTGGGCATTTGCATTGATTTTCTTTCCATGCCTCGATTTCATAGTGTGGAGCTCCGGGTACCCGTCGCTCTGCAAAGTTTTACACCTGCTCAGAATTATTCAAAATGCACCTAGAAGTGACGTAGGGCACACTAGAAGTCCATTATCGGTGTTTGGTTCTGATTTTTTTTCCGGGCCTCGATTTCATAAATTGGAGCTCAGGGTACGCGTCGTTCTGGAAATTTCACACCGGCTCGGAAAGATTCCAAATGCACGTAGAAATGAGAAAGGGCACACTAGAAGTCCATTATGGGAGTTTGATCTTCATTTTCTTTCTATGCCTCGATTTCATAGAGTGGAGCTCTAGGTACCCGTCGTTCTGGAATGTTTCACACTTGCTCCGAATTATTCCAAATGCACCTAGAAATGACGTAGGGCACACCAGAAGTCCATTATAGTTATTTGGTGGGGATTTTCTTTCCGTGCCTCGATTTCATAAATTAGAGCTTAGGGTACGCGTCGTTCTGGAAAGTTTCACACCGGCTCGGAAGGATTCCAAATGCACCTAGAAATGAGGTAGCGCACACTAGAAGTCTATTTTGGGTGTTTCGTATTGATTGTCTTTCTATGCCTCGATTTCGTAAAGTGGAGCTCTGGATAAAATGGTTCAAAGAAAGTTTCACACCGCTTCGGAATTATTCTAAATGCACTTAGAAATGACATAGGGCACACAGGAAGTCCATTTTGGTGTTTGTATTGATTTTCGTTAGTGCCTCGATTTCATAATGTGGAGCTCGGGTGCCGATTCGCTCTGCAAAGTTTTACACTGCTCGTAATTATTCCAAATGCACCTAGAAATGACGTAGGGCACACTAGAAGTCCATTATGGGTGTTTGGTTTGATTTTCTTTCCGTGCCTCGATTTCATAAATTGGAGCTCGAGTGCAGCGTGGATGCTGGAAAGTTTCACACCGGCTCGGAAAGATTCCAAATGCACCTAGAAATGAGGTAGGGCACACTAGAAGTCCATTATGGGAGTCTCATGTTCATTTTCCTTCAATGCCTCGCGATTTCATACAGTGGAGCTTTTGGTACCCGTCGTTCTGGAATATTTCACACTTGCTCGGAATTATTCCAAATGCACCTAGATATGACGTAGGGCACACCAGAAGTCCATTATAGTTATTTGTTGTGAATTTTCTTTCCGTGCCTTGATTTGATAAATTGGAGCTTAGGGTACGCGTCGTTCTGGAAAGTTTCACACCGGCTCGGAAGGATTCCAAATGCACCAAGAAATGAGGTAGCGCACACTAGAAGTCCGTTTGGGGTGTTTCGTATTCATTGTCTTTCTGTGCCTCTGTAATACCCCAAAAGTATTCAAGAATATTCAAAAGAGTATTTGGGAGAGATTAATTGAATTCGGAGATGGACCAAATATAATATAGATTTAGCAGCAATTAGATGTTTAATGATGAACTGTAACAGATAGAAATTAACTGGTGAAGGAAGGATACCTTCTCCATATATTGGATGTTTTATTTATGCCTTCCTATGATATACATTGGTACCTCGGTATTGATTTATAATACAAAGGAGGTTCTGCTTAATTTTGGTAAGATGGTTGTAGGTAGTTCGTTTTATTTGTTTAATTTAGTAGCATTCGAGGCTCATGTTGAAATTTGGGGTGTTACTGATTGGTATCGAGCGGTTTGTAGGTCCGTGGTATTGAAAATATTAAACTTGACACACTAAGCACAGTAGTTGGGGATGGGTTTTGCATTGCATTTACGCTTCCATCGAGTAAATAGTTACTTTTGTGCTACTCTGATTGCTAGTTGATCATTGTGCTTAATGTATGATATGATCTTATATACTTATAATTGATTATATCGGTTATATATTATGATAGTTGATGTCGAGAGATTGAGGTCGTGGTTGTGGTACTGGGCTTTACCGAGTTACACCACCGTTCATAATAAGAGAATAGTGAAGTGGTTACCTCGGATAACTTAATGCAGGCGTGATTGTGATGTACCTTTAGAAAAGTTGTTATCTTCTTTGACTTTGGTCAACTCTTGTCGATTGTGACTAATGAGTTTCACAAGGGTATTTTGAGTGTTGAAGATTAGTGGATCTCTTTTATGAAAGAAGATGTTACACCCTTTAGCGATGTTTTGTCATGATAAGATGAGAGGTTATAAACAAAGCACTTAATGAATATGATATGGATTATCAAGATTGGGTGACGATTGTGTGCATGATTGATCTTAGCTAAGATCCTTGAAAGGAAAGTTGAATAAGTTGAGGTTGTTCTCTAGTAGTCTTGATGAGTTTGTGACTATGAGTATGATTTGTATTTAGGTGGAATCAATAGAGTTAGTAACAAGTATGGAACGTTGACGAACTGGTTTGATCACTATGGGTGATTAATTGATAAGCTTCTTGGATAGAGTAGATTTGCGAGTCTCAACGGATTAATCTAACCCTTTGGGATGGATAAGTCCAGACGATGTTAGAATATTGTCATAGTGGATATTAATCTTGAAGTTAACTTTTATGGATAAGTAATGATCATATGAAATTGCTAGGTGCATTTATTACGTATCGAAGTATGGGTTGAGCATTACTAAGAGATGAACTGATGGAATGTAATTAGTAATTTATGTTTACATGATGGTGGAGTGGTAGGATAATAATATGTCTTTGATGAGAAGGTTGATCCTTAAAAAAAATTGTTTAGTTTACTAAACTGGTTGGATACTTGATCTCAATGGATTAATTTAAATGTGTAGGAAGGAGAGATAAGGATGTTTTTGGTTGCTTGATGGTCTTATGTTTGCTAGTGGGAGCATAAATAGAGAAATGACCATAAATCCTTCCAAGACGATATAATAAATCAGCTATTTACGATAACCATTAGATTGGAATTGGTGTGCGCTAAATTGATGTTGAGCTTTGCTAAAAGGTTAATGATTGGAAATTAAGGGTGATCTATATAGGTGTGTTGTGAGGATGGTAGGCGGTATGCCCTAGTTAAAAACGGTTTACTTTGATAGTGGGGTTTGTGCATTAGTTATCATCTTGACCGGGTTGAGTATTGCAACCTTATAGAAAAAAAATGAAATAGGTTATTGTGTTTCCTTGGAAAGGTTAGTGATGGGATAGTGAGTTATGTTGGTTCATGCCGAGTGCATGATAGGATGTTAGAAAGACTAACGATTATGGTTGCTAGAGTGATGTTGATTCCTTTAAGAGGAGATTAATTTGATTGCCTTTCATGATATTCCGTAAATGAAAATGTTTGAGTTTTGCGTGAGATCATTTGGATCTCATGATTTATATGGTAGTTGAACTGCTCAGAGCAAAAAAAAAAAAAATTGATGTGTGAAGGATCTTATTGGTACTTGCGGGTTGGTCTTAAGAACTTATCTTGTTCGAGCTAACCAAGTATTGTTGTAATCAAAGAATTGTTTTACGTGTTAGCGGAAAGAGTGTATTAGGAGTATTTGAGGTTTGAAGTCACGCCAGTAACTTACGGTTTGATATCCTCTTCTTGGGGAAGCTGTGCCTTCAATTGTGGACTCCTCTTATGTTTTCTCGAGTTCATTGCCAATTGATTGTTCCTTTTGGTCTTGTGTTTACCATGAATGGTAGCGTTTATCTGAATCTTTGAAATTACTATTAATATTCATATTGGCCTCTTCTTACGAGAAAGGATTAATTGATTCATGTTGCAAAACCTTTAAAGATGAATTTTGGCAATGAGATAGTGGTGGTCGAATAGATGATTCCGTGAGGCTTCGGTGTCAAGATGTTTGGGATGCATGGCGCAATAAATCAATTTATTAGGATAACCCTTGGAAAGGATTTGATTTAAATAGAATGTTTGTCTTTGGAGCTAACGAGGTTTCGTTATCGCAATTAGTAGGACCTATAGCAAGATGTGGTCCAAGATCTTGTGTTCATTTTGATAGAACATTAGAATTAGCAAGTATGGAAATCTTGATCGGTTTCTTAGAGTATCGCATTTGGAGTACTCGGTAAGATTGTGTAGAAGATTTATGAGGTGTAGTTTAATGAGAGTAGCGAGAATAGAGGAATCTAGTAGCCGTGTTAATTAATGGGATAGTAAAATTTGGTTAAGTTATTGTCAAGTATGACTCGGCCTCGATGAGTAACCCTTTGGGAGATAGATTATCTCTAAAGATAACTTGGTCAAGAATATAATTATTTATTGATGTTAGTGATCGAGTATGTTTGAATCGTGATCAAGCAGGTTAGGGTCTTGTGAATGGGTATATTGTGGTCGTGTAGTGAATATGATTGGTGTGGGTTAGAGAAGGTCTAAGATTGGTGAAATGAATAAGCCTTAGGCATTATTTAATTAGTGAGGAATGTTGATATTAATGGTGAGGGTATTGTTGAGTGTGTGAAATTTTAGTCATCGGATCGAGGTTACTGTCAAGTATACTAGAAGTTCATGGAAGGAGACTTGGAGGTTAAATTTGGGGCTTTGCGTTTTACTGCTAGGACCTTGGAGACCCAATATTATGTGTAGAGGGAATGAGCGAAGCGAATTTTGAATAGTATGTTGATCTTTGATAGAATACTTTGGGTAAAGTAAATGAGTGTGAATGTGGTGAATTTCAAGTTGATTAACCTTAAAAGATTGAGGTGAGGTGATTGTGGCTGAAATCTATATGGAGGTGTGTGGGGAATTATATGTCAAAGTAATTCCCTTGGTAGAGAAGTCGATCGAGTATGTTATTATGGATTGGAAGAGTCTCTCTTCCTAGATGTGGATTTTGTGTTAGGTTTGAGCATAGCTTTGAGGTTGCCAAATTAAAAGAAAAGAATTAGTGTGCTATCACGATGATTTGAGATCTCATGGTTTAAGTGAAAGTTGAATTCTCAAAAGCAAGTTTGAGGAAAAGGTTGTATTCTTGGATAATAAAATATTCTCTTGGTTTTATTTGAGCTTTGTCTCTATAATGGATGCCAATTATAAATTAAGTTGGCTCTTCTTGGTATCGTGATTCTTTTCGGTTAAGAAAAAAAAGAAATGGTTGTTTGAGACATCTGAGTGATTTCGCCTTTGGCTTATGTAGTGTTCTTTGGCAAATTGCCTACTTGGAAAGTGGAAGAGTTTCATGATGAATCTCTTGGTTTTGGGCTTAACCCTTTTTGGTGATAAGTTGGTAATTGCGTGTTTGCGATGAGAATCCTTTATTTTCGCCGTTCTGTTTCTAAAGAGTTTGTTAAAAATGAGTTCCGTTGGCGTCCACGGTTGAAGGAGTTGCCCATTGTTAAAGTGAAGAGATCGATTGATACAAGAAACAATAGTTTTTGTACCATGTGCGAGGTTGTGTGGCTTGGTACCAAGGGAATGTTGGCCCAAGGTACATTGGTTGTTTCTGAAAGTTGTGGAGATTTGAGAGATAGCGTATTACTAGGACCGTCTAGAGTCTGGCGTAGAACCTGATTGTTTTGTATGACACGGTGTCTAGGGAGTACTCGAGAAATCCGAGTGTGAAGTTTCGTTAGAACCGTTGACCTACAAATAAGACCGTACCTTCAAGTCATGTCCGTTGAGTGACTCTTGAAAGGTTGGGACGAGTAATAAGGCGTAACACGTCGATTCGTCAAGGTGCTTTGGTCGCATGCAGAGAGAGAGAGAGACCACACAGGAATTTGAAGTCTAGCAAGCGCGAGCAATATCGAATTATTCACAAGGTATGTGCTAATATTTTTTAAGTATTAGCTGTGGATATACCTTGGCGTTAAGAGTGATTAGAATTAGGGTGAATTCAATTTAAGGGGTAGAATGTAATACCCCAAAAGTATTCAAGAATATTCAAAAGAGTATTTGGGAGAGATTAATTGAATTAGGAGAAGGACCAAATATAATATAGATTTAGCGACAATTAGGCAGAGGGGTTTTCTGCAGTTTTTGACAACTTTGGGCCTCGGGCCTTGGCCGAGGAGGCCCATGAGGGCCGCCACCAATAAAAGGAGGGGAACCCTAGTGCTACAGTACTGCCGCCCTAGTACTGTAGCGCTGCACTGTAGCATCCCCTCTTGCTATGCCAAGAGGAGAAAGGATGGAGAGGAAGGAAGAAGGAGGAGCGGGGAATTGTGTCGAGGAGAAAGCAAGGAAAAGAGAAGGAGAGGATCCTCGTGCGGTGCTGGTGTGGGTGTTAAATCAACGATTTGTCAAGGGTAACACCGATCTCCGATAGTTTAGAGGTTTAATTGGTTGTTTAATCAATGTCGGGTAATAGATTCAATTCTGTCCAGATTCTTGGATGTAGGTTTTCGTATCTTTAGATGCAGAATTTGGGGATGACTTCTCTTAGAAAGTTGGGTGACGCCCTTAGCTTTACGTGGCCGCCAAGAACACCCAAATCCGATTAACGGTCAGCAAGTTATGAATTTTTTAGTGTCGCTGTCCTGCTAGTCTGTCAGATTTCTGACAGGTTGTAGAAACCTGGGTTAAGCCATTAGTTAAAGACGAAATCAGAGGATCTCGTTATAACAAAAACTGTAGATAATTTCCATACCTTTCCAGGAAGCTAAAGAACGTAATATTTGGATAATCATAGCAAACGTTATGGTGGTTTTAGTGTACTGTCCAGAGAACCTGACGTGAATATTGATGTCCTAAAGAGTGGCTTGGTAGGGGCATTTGATGGCAGAATCAGAAGGGCTCCCCAACTAAGTTTATTTAGATAATTTTATTATCTTTCCATAAAGTATTAGAACACCTGATTTGGATTCCTGAGCAGAAAGTTATATAATTTAGAAGTTGACTGTCCGCAGTGGACACTTAATCGATCGGCAGAAATTGGAAGGTTGGGAAGCGCTTGGGAGTTTAGCGAGTTCAATTGTGTTCTTATTTGTTTATGGGTCCAGTATGCTTGTCTTAGATTGGGCTATTATTATGTTCAGGTGGGAGGGTGATCCGAGGGGCAGCGCCTTCTTGGCGTCCATCGTCCTCGCGTGGTTGAGGCAAGTATTCGGGTTAAAGAATAATGATGATTGTTTGCTAAGATTGATTGTGTCTTGATCGTGATTGCCATGCATGGATGTTATTGTGATGAATTACAATATATCTTGGTATATTCAAGCTATGGTTAAAGTTTCTGTGTTCATGGTTAATGCTTACATGTTATTATGTACATGTTGAATTCATATGTTTAGAAGATAATGTCATTGAACATATGCATGTAGTAAGCATGATTGAGTTTTGGTCACGTGGTGACCAAGTATGAATTGTTGAGGTCCCGTCATGTCGATGACGGGCTAGAAATCCCCACATTCGTGTAATGTGGGCAATGAGTAAAGAGGTCCCCATCATGCGATGATGGGCAAAGGTCCCTATACTTGTGGAGTATAGGCTCTTGGTCCCTATTGCGAGTGCATAGACATGGGTATACATCGACGGTTGTATACCCGCATTACCGATAAAATGCGAAAAGAGATAAAGATTAAAAGGTGCATTGCATGGTTGCATTACATAAGCATGAAGGCTATGTTTAGCGTAATGTTTAATTGTGAATATTAATCTTTTGATTGTGTTTCTATATTTGGCCTTGTTGATACTCTTTGAGTCTGTGGACTCACCCTTGCTTTGTTGTGCTTTTAGGTACCACGGCAAGAGCGGCATGCATGGGAGGGAGTAGCTTTTCTTGGATTGCACACACTACCCTTCATCCTAATAAAATCATATCATGTAGTTCATACTATATGAATGAGTAAAGCTATTAAGTTTCATTAATAGATTTGGTTGAGTGTTTTGGTCTATCTGTAATGTTGAGATTAGCAAGTTGGATTATGCTAAATATTTCTCTATCGGATTAGACTATATTATATGCTTGGATGATAGTGAATGTTGATTTGTTGATGAAGCTGTAATAAGTAAACCAAGATGGGAAGGAAGGATACCTTCTCCATGATTTATTCTTGCTTGTGAATCTAGTTTAATGATGAACTGTATGAGATAGAAATTAAGCGGTGAAGGAAGGATACCTTCTCCATATATTGGATGTTTTATTTATGCCTTCCTATGATATTACATTGGTACCTCCGGTATTGATTAATAATACAAAGGAGGTTACTGCGAATTTTGGTAAGATGGTTGTAGGTAGTTCGTTTTATTTGTTTAATTTAGTCGCATTCCAGGCTCATGTTGGGCTGGGGTGTACCCGTCACTCTGCAAAGTTTTACACCTGCTCAGAAGTATTCCAAATGCACCTAGAAATGATGTAGGGCACACTAGAAGTCCATTATGGGTGTTTGGTTTTGATTTTCTTTCCGTGCCTCGATTTCCTAAATTGGAGCTCATGGTACGCGTCGTTCTGGAAAGTTTCACACCGGCTCGGAAAGATTCCAAATGCTCCTAGAAATGAGGAAGGGCACACTAGAAGTCCATTATGGGAGTTTGATGTTCATTTTCTTTCCATGCCTCGATTTCATCTGATTGGAGCTCTGGGTACCAAATGATTCGGATTGTTTCACACTTGGTCGGAATTATTCCAAATGCACCTAGATATGACGTAGGGCACACAAGAAGTCCATTATAGTTATTTGGTGTGAATTTTCTTTCCATGCCTCGATTTCATAAATTGGAGCTTAGGGTACGCGTCGTTCTGGAAAGTTTGACACCGGCTCGGAAGGTTCCAAATGCACCTAGAAATGTGGTAGGGCACACTAGAAGTCTATTTTGGGTGTTTCGTATTGATTGCCTTTCTATGCCTCGATTTCGTAAAGTGGAGCTCTGGATACCGTCGTTCAGCAAAGTTTCACACCTGCTCGGAATTATTCCAAATGCACCTTGAAATGACATACGGCACACCAAAAGTCCATTTTGGGTGTTTGCATTGATTTTCTTTCCGTGCCTCGATTTTGTAATGTGGAGCTCCGGTTACCCGTCGCTCTGCAAAGTTTTACACCTGCTCAGAATTATTCCAAATGCACCTAGAAATGACGTAGAGCACACTAGATGTCCATTATGGGTGTTTTTTATTTATTTTCTTTCCATGCCTCGATTTCATAAATTGGAGCTAAGGGTACGCGTCGTTCTGGAAAGTTTCGCACCGGCTCGGAAAGATTCCAAATGCACCTAGAAATGAGGAAGGGCACACTACAAGTCCAATATGGGAGTTTGATGTTCATTTTCTTTCCATGCCTCGATTTCATCTGATGGAGCTCGGGTACCGTGGATGCGGAATGTTTCACACTTGGTCGGAATTATTGCAAATGCACCTAGATATGACGTAGGGCACACCAGAAGTCCGTTATAGTTATTTGGTGTGGATTTTCTGTCCGTGCCTCGATTTCATAAATTGGAGCTTAGGGTACGCGTTGTTCTGGAAAGTTTCACACCGGCTCGGAAGGATTCCAAATGCACCTAGAAATGGGGTAGGGCACACTAGAAGTCTATTTTGGGTGTTTCGTATTGATTGTCTTTTTATGCCTCGATTTCGCAGAGTGGAGCTCTGGATTCCGTCGTTCAGCAAAGTTTCACACCTGGTCGGAATTATTCCAAATGCACCTACAAATGACATAGGGCATACCAGAAGTCCATTTTGGGTGTTTGCATTGATTTTCTTTCTGTGCCTCGATTTCATAATGTGGAGCTCCGGGTACCCGTCGCTCTGCAAAGTTTTACACCTGCTCAGAATTATTCCAAATTCACCTAGAAATGACGTAGGGCACACTAGAAGTCCATTATGGGTGTTTGGTTTTGATTTTCTTTCCGTGCCTCGATTTCATAAATTGGAGCTCAAGGTACGCGTCGTTCTGGAAAGTTTCACACCGGTTCGGAAAGATTCCAAATGCACCTAGAAGTGAGGTAGGGCACACTAGAAGTCCATTATGGGAGTTTGATGTTCATTTTCTTTCCATGCCCCGCGATTTCATACAGTGGAGCTCTGGGTACCCGTCATTCTGGAATGTTTCGCACTTGCTCGGAATTATTCCAAATGCACCTAGAAATGACGTAGGGCACACCAGAAGTCCATTATTGTTATTTGGTGTGGATTTTCTTTCCGAGCCTCGATTTCTTAAATTGGAGCTTAGGGTGCGCGTCGTTCCGGAAAGTTTCACACCGGCTCGGAAGGATTCCAAATGCACCTAGCAATGAGAAAGCGCACACTAGAAGTCTATTTTGGGTGTTTCGTATTGATTGTCTTTCTGTGCCTCGATTTCGTAATGTTTTCTCGAGTAGAGAAGTGCTCTATTGGTTCTTGTTTGAGTTGGATTTTTATGATGGAGATGGTGTACAATTTGAGTTGACTTATGTTGACAAGGTGGTTCTGTCCGGTTCAGGAAAATAAATGAAGTGTTTGATTTGAGCATTTGAGCGATTTGTTTTTGGATTATGTGGAGTTTATTTGAAAACTACGTTGTTGGAGTGCGGAAAGGTTTTCATGAGGAATCTTCGATTTTGGATTTGAGGGTTTTGGAGGTAAGTTAGTATGTGCATTTGGTATGTGCATTGTAAATCCTTTGTTTTCAATTGAATCTGATTATTAAAATTTGATTAAAATAAGTTGTGTTGCACGTCCCTGTTTAACGGGGGGTTCTCCTTATTATGATGAAGAGGTCGACTGAGAGATGGAACAAGAGTTCCATATGTTACGTGCAAGTTATGTGGTTTGGTCCCGAAGAGAAAGATAGCCCAAAGTATACATTGGTTGTTTTCGATAGTTGCGGGGATTTTGGAAGATGGAGTACGCAATGTCTGGTATGTTCTGGTGCCAAATGAGTACCTGGGTGATTCGGAGTTTTGAGGTTTCGTTAGAGCCATTGAACAGCGAGTAAGACCTCACGTCTGAGTCTCGTTTGGGAAGTATACTAGAGAGGTCGGAACGAGCATTGAGGCATAAGACATTGGTATCCGTGAAGGTGCCATGGTCGCATCACTATGAGCAAGAATCGACAAGGGAACTGGAGTCTCGCATGCGCGAGCAGTATCCGAGTTTGTTCCCCACGGGTACGTGTTCTACTGTTGTTAGATTCTAATCACAATTTTTCTTTCACATAGATTCGGGGTCGAATCCTGTTAAGGGGGGTAGAATGTAATACTACGATTTATTCTAAGCAAGAAAGCGTTCATAATAGAAATTAGACATAAGAAAAAGGGGGTTTCTGCAGTTCTTCGGCAACTTGGGCCTCAGGCCTTGGCCCAGGAGGCCCATGAGGGGCCGGCCACCAATAAAAGGAGGGGGGAAACCCTAATCCGTACTGTAGCTACAGTACCACCGCCGCTTCGGTCGTGGCTCTGATGCATCTCCTCCCCTCTTGCCGGTGAAGACGATCCTTGTTGCTACGGCCAAGTGGAGGAAGAAGGAAGGTCACCGGGTGATTGCCCGACCAAGAAGAAGAAGAAGAGGAAGGGAAGAAGGAGAAAGGCAAAGGAGGGAGGTCTCCAGCAAGTGTTCGTGATCTTCAGCAACTCGTCGTAGGTAACCATCGTTCCCCATGGATTAGTTGATTAATTGGATGTTTAGCAATGTCGGCTGATTAGATCCCTTTCTGGCCAGTCATTTGAACGGCGGTTTTGAGGTCCTTAGAGGTAGAATCCGTGGATCCCATCTCTTATAAAAAGTTGGGTCGTGTCCTTATCTTTCCGTGGTCGCCAAGAACGCCCAAATCCGATTAACGATTAGCGAGTTATGAATTTTCTAGTGTCGCTGTCACGATAATCTGTCGACATTCGACAGTCTGTAGAAATTTGAGTTAATCTATTATTTAAACACGAAATTAGAGGATCTCGTTATAATGAAAAAGATGGGTAATTGCCTCACCTTTCCAGAAAGCTAAAGAACGTAAGAATTGAACTTTCGTAGCAAAAGTTATGATACTTTTAGTGTACTATCCAGAGAACCCGACGTGATAATTGATGTTCTGTAGATTGGTTTGGTAGGGGCAGTAGATTGTAGAATCAGAAGGGCTCCCCAACTAAGTTTATTTAGGAAATTTTTTTACCTTTCCATAAAGTCTAAGAAAACCTGAATTGGACTTCTTTAGAAATAGTTATGAATTTTTGAAGTCGACTGTCCACCGAGGGGGACAGATCGACGTGTAGGCTTGGGGTTGGGATCGAGTTAGACGCTCTTCAAGTTAGCGATTGTTGTTGTATGCTTTGGTTTGTTCCGCTACTGCTATCTTAGTATCGCTATACTAATTACTCAGGTGGTGGGCGGGTCGTGGCGGCACCTTGGCGCATCCTTCACTCTCTCGCGGTTAAGGCAAGTATAATGAGCGGTTATAATAGATATTCTGAATGGCAATGTTTAATATGTATAATGGGTATTTGTGTGTTCATGATCGTGGTGATGGCATGTTTGATAATGTTCATGGTTGCTAGTGTTATGATTTACGTGTTAATCATGGATTTCGATAATTGTGAGTTCTATGTTTATGAGCTTTATGAATAGGATATTCATATGAAATATTGATGTGGATGCATGTTGTGATAATTTTGAGAGTTCTTACATATGCATCGTCTTTGAATTATTGAAGTCTTGGTCACGTGATGACCAAGCATCTCTTGAGTCCCGTCATGTTGATGACGGGCTAAAGGTCCCCATGCTTGAAGAGCATGGGCTTAGGTCCCCATCTGGCGTGGTGTATGGGCAATGAATCCTGTGCCGGATGGTGCGAGCATGGGTGTGCATCGACGGATCGCACTTTGCATTACCTGGTAAAATGCAAAAGGAAAGAGAAGGAAGAGAATTGTCTTTTTGAGCATATTGCATACATGCATGTGTAAGATAGTTGATATGTGGAATTGAGAGGTTTAATTGCTGATTTACATGGTTGTTCATTGTTGATGCCTTTTATTATACTTGCTGAGTCTTTGGGCTCACCTCTTGTTTTTAGGTACTTCTTGCAAGAACGGCATACATGGGAGGGAGTAGGATTTGCTAAGGATGCACTCACTACCACACATTCTTTTAGAGATGATCATCATTAGTTCATACCTTAACAAAAGCAAACTGCTTAAGGAATAATTTTGGTTATGCTTGAATGCATTGAACTATTTGTAATAATTTTGGTTTTAGTTTGTATATGTTTTAAATTAATTATTTTAGTAGCATTCTAGGCCTTTATTAAATTTGGGGTGTTACAATTGGTATCGAGAGCTAATTTGTAGGTCCGTGGTGAATGGAACTAATTAAAATTTGCTAGTGTCTATTCAATTTAAAAATTTGACACACTAGTGCACAGTAGAATAGGAATGGGCAAAGCATTGCATTTATGTTTCCGCTATATCGTATTGTTGATTGCTGATATGAATTGAGTATTATTGCTCATTAACTGATTATATGATTATTATGAGTGGGGATAACCCATGTTGAGAGGTTGAGGTCGTGGTTGTGGCCCTAGGCTTTACCAGGTTACACCACCGTTCGTGGTGTAGGAATAGTGAAGTGTCTATAGCGGATATCATAGTACAGGCGTTGATAATGAGTATATTTAGAAGAGTGGTTCTCTTCCTAGAATTGGCATTTGGTCAACCCTTGTCCAATAGTGATTGGTGAATTTCTTTTGGGTTATTATTTCTTTGCGGCTGATGGGTTGCTTTGAGAAAGGTTGGTGTGTTTCCCTTGGCTAAATTCGTCTCGTAAAGCAATCATTGTTTTCCCAACCGATGAGTTATTCTTGCGGCTGGTGAACTTAGTTGATTAACAAGTTTGACCTTTGTATTGGAGTTTTGTCCTTTTCATTGGAAAACATGAACCATTTATTCGCTTGATGTTTTTGGTTAATGAAAGTTTCCTTTTGCAAGTCCTTTATTACGTGGAGGCTTTGACTCAATATATTTCTCTTGGGTATTTTGAGTGTTGAAGATTTATGGTTCTCTTTTACTAAAGAAGATGTTAAACCCTTTAGCGATGTTTTGTCGTGGTTATGTGAGAGGGTATAATCAAAGCAATTAATGGATGTGATATGGATTATCAGGTTGGGTCTGCAGTGTGTGCTTGATCGATTTTAACTAGGATCCTTGAAAGGAAAGTTGAATAAGATGAGGTTGTCCTCTAGCAGTTCTCGATGTTTGTGACTATGAGTATGACTATATTTAGTGGAATCAATAGAGTTATTAAGAAGTGTGGAGCGTTGATGAAATGGTTGATCAATAGAATTGTTTAGTTTGCTAAACTTATTAGATTATTCGGTCTCAATGGATTAATCTAATTGTGTAGGAAGAGGAATGTAAGGATGAGTTATTTGATGTCTTAGTAGATAATAACATGGAATTTTCTTTAATTGGCTATTCGATGATCTTAATTTCGCTCGTGGGAAAAAAAACAAATAGAGAAAGGACCAACAATTTTGTCCATGATTGAATTATCATCAATGGTTTATGAAGGATTTAATATGTAACTTTGTGGTTGCATGATGGTGAAATTGTCGGATAATAGTATGCCTTTGATGAAAGGGTTTTAGAATAACCATTTAAATTGTGTAGTAGGTTCCCTCAAAAATTAAGTGGTTGTTGTAATGATATTGTAAGAATTTGGTATACTCTGAATTGAGGATGAGATGATAAAGTGGTATGTAATACTTTGGTAAGCCGTTGGGGGCTTTATAAAGGAAGAGTTGACGATAACGAATCTTGTTAAGAGTAGATTATTCTTGATGTTAGCAAGATTGTCCACAAGGGATTCTAACTCGTTGTAGTGGTGATGATTCTTCTAGAGAAAGGAAATTAATTGCCTTGCGTAATATAAGTTAAAGGAAATGTTTGGAGTTTGCATTCGTGGTCTTTTGGGAGTTCATGATTTACATAGTAGATGGAATTAATTGAGCAATGTGACGTATGGGAAGGTTCCGTTTGGTACCTAAGTGATTAATGTTATTTGGTTTTATAGGCATTTCTTGTTTGGATTGGCAAGTAATGTTGTAATCAAAGAAAATTGCTTTCTTTGTTAACGGAAGATGTGTACCATAAGCATTTGAGGTTGGAGTTAAAATTGTAATCTGCAACTTTTCCGTTATTCTGACTTAAGAGTTTCTTGAGTTTCAATAGCAATGTTTTATCTTGATTTATGGAGGTTTGATATTCCTTCTTGTGGACATGTGCCCTCAACTGTGGACTCGTATTTTACTTTTCGAGATCATTGCTATTTGATTGTTCTTGTTGGTCTCGTGCTCACTCAGGAACAACGTTTTCTTGTGCGTTGGAACTGTTTTTGGTTTGTTTCTTCCTTTTGAGAAAAGGATTAACAAACTTATGTTGCCAAGTCTTATAAAGTGTAATATAGCGGTTGGTTGTTGGTAGACAAGTATTTGGTAGTGGTGAGATTTTGGGAACCAACCTATTTGAAATCTGAGAAGGCAGTTGAATTGGTTTTGACCTATAACACCTGGAGGGAGTTCTATTTAAAAGGAATGTTTGTCGATGAAATAAAATTGATTAGTGTTACAACTAGTGGAACCTATGGCGAATTATGATCCAATAACCTTTGCCCATGTTAGGATTATCGAAAGTATGGACTCTTGATAAATGCATTAGAGTATCGCAATTGGATACTAAGTAATAGTGTGTAGAAGAGTTATGATGGTGAAGTTTAATGAGAGTAGCGGTGTGGAGAAACCTAAGCGTTGTGCTAATTAATGGGATAGCAGGAATTGTTGAGATATTGTCAAGTATGATTCGGCCTCAGTGGGTAACCCTATTGGGGTTAGATTATCTCTAAGGATAACTTGGTCAAGAATTTATTTATTTATCGATGTTAGTGATTGAGTATGTTTGAATCTTGGTCAACCAGTTAGAGTATTGCGAATGGGTATACTTTGGTTGTGTACCTGAATTGGATTGGTGTGGATTAGAGGAGATCTAAGATTGGTGAAATAAATCGCCTTGGGGCAGTTACTTGATTAGTGAGGAATGTTGATAATAATAACTGAGGTTATTATTGAGCTGTGTGAAATTTTAGTAAAGGAATATGAGGTTTTCCTATCAATTATAGCAGAAATTCGTGGCAGAAGACTTGAAGGTTGAATTTGGGCTTTGCATTGTTATGGTAGCACATTGGAGACCCAAATATTATGTGTAGAAGTAGATGAACAGAAGCGAATTTTGAATAGTGTGTTGATCTTGGATAGTATACTTTGGGTAAAGTAAATGAGAATGTGTGCTGAGAATTTGAAGTAGACTATCTTTAACAGAATGAGATGATGTGGTTGTGGGTGAAAAATCTCTATTGAGGTGATGGAAACCATTTGTCAAAATAATTCCTTTAGTAGTATAGGAGTGGACTAGAGAATCCTTTTGTGGATTAGTAGAGTCCCTCTAAATAAGTATGGTTGATCTTTCAGTTTGAGGATCATTTTGGGATTGCCGATTAAGAGGAAGGAGTTAGTGTGATAATTCTGGACACCCATGATTTGGGAAAGGGTTTTATTTCTTAAAAGAACATATGAGAAAAGAATGTTTTCTCGAGTAGAGAAGTGCTCTATTGGTTCTTGTTTGAGTTGGATTTTTATGATGGAGATGATGTACAATTTGAGTTGACTTATGTTGACAAGGTGGTTCTGTCCGGTTCAGGAAAATAAATGAAGTGTTTGATTTGAGCATTTGAGCGATTTGTTTTTGGATTATGTGGAGTTTATTTGAAAACTACCTTGTTGGAGTGCGGAAAGGTTTTCATGAGGAATCTTTGATTTTGGATTTGAGTGTTTTGGAGGAAAGTTGGTATCTGCATTTTGATACGGGGGATGCCCGATCTTCTCGGTGAGGAACCGTGGATAGATGATGCGAAGTAGAGCGAAGTCACTAATGAACACTTCGCGCCAATGCACGAACCCTCAACTCTTTGGAATCGCCCAAAACACACGGATACATGATCGTCGCGAGACCACAAGCGACGATCGCCAAGTCCCCAATTCCCAATGGAGCAGCGGCTTGACCTTGAATTGCAGAACGAATCAATGGATCGCCTAGTCCTCTCTCAAAGTCCTCGCATGAACTCTGGTTTAGAAAGAACAAGCAATAGCTATGTTTCAATTCTTATGCATAAACTGGTCTTCGGATACAATGGGGGTCTACCCCTCAATATATAGTGCCCTTCTCCACCTTATGGCTGGCCAAGAGGCCCTACTCCTACTCTATTTCGGAATTAGAACTCCTACTCCAAGTCAGACACAATCTAAAACAAAAAAAGGAAACTCTGAGTTTACAACTGTCACATTGTTTCGGACATATCTTTTGATATGTGATGAATCTGAGGCTGACCGCGTATCCATTGGATCGGGCTTGAAGTTAGCTTTCCAACAAGTACAAGAACACCCAAATCGGACTCCGTTTGTGAAAGTTATGACCTTTTTAATCCGGACTGTACTGCTGATTCCGAATCCGATTTTGATGCTGATTCCGAATCCGAATTGAATCCAAACTTTCCTAACTTCAATTTCATTAATTGAAACGACTTGAATCCGTGTGAAACTTGAGAAAGAGACTCTTGTAAGTCTTTGGAAAGTCATGGCATAGCTGGATATCTTCCCAAGATGTCGTACAAGCCGCGGAATCATCAACTTTGTCAACTCTCGCGCGTTGATCGGTCTGAATGTGCAGCATGCACTCGAATAGCCATAACTTTTTATAGAAAGCTCCAAATCACGTGCCGTTTGATCCGTTGGAAAGTAGACTTGATAAGCTTTCCAAATATATATATTGTTCATGCTAGATCCTTGTGAGTTGCTGCGAAGATCGTCATGAACCCATACCTTCGATGCGTCCCACATGCTATTTTTGTGAGCATCAAAACACCCCAAGAAGCATCGTGTTCTTGATATTCACATGAAGCATCTCCTTCAAACCTAACAATAAGCAATGACCCACTATTAGGTAGTATAATATTCTCAATTAAACTTAACGAAAATTCATGGAACAGATTCACCTTTTGGTTAAGCTTCTTTGCACAAGCTTCACCCACAAGCTTCTCTTGTTCTTCAACTCTTTTAGTAAGCTCATGTTGTTCTGATGTACTTGTTGAATTGAAAACACTATATGGAACAGTGTAGCTAAGGATGTCCGCATCATCCTCCCTTTCTTCAAGAAAAGCCGTCATCAGCTTTTGATAGCTTGAAAATGTGCTAGACAAAGAAAACAACGTATATGCATGGTATATGTATTTATCATCTGTTTTATCAGCCCTTTTGCTTTGCAAATCATGTATAGTACAACGATAGCCATTTGATTGATGTGATGTATTCATCTCAGTACGCCTATCATTCACATGATGATTTCCACAAAAAGTACTAGACAAAGAGAAAAACGTATGTACGTGATATATGTATGAATCAATTGTTGTCTTATTCTCATAGTTATGCACAAAATAATTAGCAGAACAATAGCCATATGATGTATTTGATATATACATTGTGATACTTTCATTCACATCATTCTCCCTCCCATGAGAAAAAGTCGTCCTCGACTTTTCTAAGGACATGGACAAGATATAAAAGGGACTAACTAGATCAAGTTCTTCAAATTTGGGGGAGAAAATTCTTAATGCCTTCCATGCTACAACTTCACTATGTTGTTTACTATTACAGGATAAACAAGTAGGTATCATGTTACGTTCTAGACAATAGGCTCTTGTATTGAAACCCATCTCAAAGTGACCATGACAGTGCTCAAAAGAAGGTTTGAGCAAAACATGCAATTTTAAATCAACAGGATTATCATAGGTAATGCATATTCGATATGCATAGAATGTGTCAGCTACACCATAATCTCCAATCAAATTGAATGTAGATGTGTAGGCATAAGGTACTAGTGATTTTAAACATGAAACTTCAGTAAGGTTCCCAATCATACTAGATAGCTCTCTAGGATCATTGAACATGATATAGTATAAAGAATCATCAAGAGATATTGTAACACCCCAGCCCAACATGAGCCTGGAATGCGACTAAATTAAACAAATAAAACGAACTACCTACAACCATCTTACCAAAATTCGGCAGAACCTCCTTTGTATTATTAATCAATAGGAGGTACCAATGAGAATATCATAGGAAGACATAAATAAAACATCCAATATATGGAGAAGGTATCCTTCCTTCACCGATTAATTTCTATCTGTTACGAGTTCATCATTAAACTAGATTCAAGCGATAATAAATCATGGAGAAGGTATCCTTCCTTCCCATCTTGGTTTACTTATTACAGTTCATCAACAAATCAACATTCACTATCATCCAAGCATATAATATAGTCTAATCCGATAGAAATATTTAGCATAATCCAACTTGCTAATCTCAACATTACGAGATAGACCAAAACACTCAACCAAATCTATTAATGAAACTTAACGGTTTACTCATTCATATAGTATGAACTACATGATATGATTTTATTAGGATGAAGGGTAGTGTGTGCAATCCAAAAGCTACTCCCTCCCATGCATGCCGCTCTTGCATGGTACCTAAAAGCACAACAAAGCAAGGGTGAGTCCACAGACTCAGCAAGTATCAACAAGGCCAAATCTAGAAACACAGTCACAGCATTAATATTCACAATTAAACATTACGCTAAACATAGCCTTCATGCTTATGTAATGCAACCATGCAATGCACCTTTTAATCTTTATCTCTTTTAGCATTTTACGTAATGGGGTATACAACCGTCGATGTATACCCATGCCTATGCACTCTGGCAATAGGGACCAAGAGCCTATACTCCACAAGTATAGGGACCTTTGCCCATCATCAGCATGATGGGGACCTCTTTACTCATTGCCCACATTACACGAATGTGGGGACCTCTAGCCCGTCATCGACATGACGGGGACCTCAACAATTCATACTTGGTCACCACGTGACCAAAACTCAATCATGCTTACTACATGCATATGTTCAATGACATTATCTTCTAAACATATGAATTCAACATGTACATAATAACATGTAAGCATTAACCATGAACACAGGAAACTTTAACCATAGCTTGAATATACCAAGATATATTGTAATTCATCACAATAACATCCATGCATGGCAATCACGATCAAGACACAATCAATCTTAGCAAACAATCATCATTATTCTTTAACTTGAATACTTGCCTCAACCACGCGAGGGCGATGGATGAAGAAGGCGCTGCTTACAGGATCACCCTCCCACCTGAACATAATAATAGCCCAATCTAAGACAAGCATACTGGACCCATAAACAAATAAGAACACAATTGAACTCGCTAAACTCCCAAGCGCTTCCCAACCTTCCAATTTCGCCGATCGATTAAGTGTCCACTGCGGACAGTCAACTTCTAAATTATATAACTTTCTGCTCAGGAATCCAAATCAGGTGTTCTAATACTTTATGGAAAGATAATAAAATTATCTAAATAAACTTAGTTGGGGAGCCCTTCTGATTCTGCCATCAAATGCCCCTACCAAGCCACTCTTTAGGACATCAATATTCACGTCAGGTTCTCTGGACAGTACACTAAAACCACCATAACGTTTGCTATGATTATCCAAATATTGCATTCTTTAGCTTCCTGGAAAGGTATGGAAATTATCTACAGTTTTTGTTATATCGAGATCCTCTGATTTCGTCTTTAACTAATGGCTTAACCCAGGTTTCTACAACCTGTCAGAAATCTGACAGACTAGCAGGACAGCGACACTAAAAAATTCATAACTTGCTGACCGTTAATCGGATTTGGGTGTTCTTGGCAGCCACGTAAAGCTAAGGGCGTCACCCAACTTTCTCTAAGAGAAGTAATCCCCAAATTCTGCCTCTAAAGATACGAAAACCTACGTCCAAGAATCTGGACAGAATTGAATCTATTACCCGACATTGATTAAACAACCAATTAAACCTCTAAACTATCGGAGATCGGTGTTACCCTTGACAAATCGTTGACGAACACCCACACCAGCACCGGCACGAGGATCCTCTCCTTCTCTTTTCCCTTGCTTTCTCCTCGATTGGCCAATTCCCGGCGTTCCTCCTTCTTCCTTCCTCTCCATCCTTTCTCCTCTTGGCATAGCAGAGGGGGATGCTACAGTGCAGCGCTACAGTACTAGGGGCAGCAGTACTGTAGCACTAGGGTTTCCCCCTCCTTTTATTGGTGGCGGCCCCTCATGGGCCTCTGGGCCAAGGCCGAGGCCAGGTTCTTAGAAAAACTGCAGAAAACCCTCTGTCTAATTCTTTGCTAAATCTATATTATATTTGGTCCTTCTCCAATTCAATTAATCTCTCCCAAATACTCTTTTGAATATTCTTGAATACTTTTGGGGTATTACATTCTACCCCCCTTAAATTGAATTCGACCCCGAATTCTAATCACTCTTAACGCCAAGGTATATCCACAGTTAATACTTAAAAAAATATTAGCACATACCTATTGTGAATAATTCTGGATATTGCTCGCTTGCTAGACTTCAAATTCGGTGGTCTCTCTCTCATCTGCTGCGACCAAAGCACCTTGGCGAAGCGGCGTGTTACGCCTTATTACTCGTCCCAACCTTTCAAGAGTCACTCAACGGACATGACTTGAAGGTGCAGTCTTATTTGTAGGTCAGCGGTTCTATGAAACTTCACACTCTGGATTTCTCGAGTACTCCCTAGACACCGGGTCATACAAAACAATCATGCCCCTTACGCCAGACTCTAGAGCGGTCCTAATGTCGCTATCTCTCAAATCTCCACAACTTTTGAAACAACCAATGTACCTTGGGCCAACATTCCCTTGGTACCAAGCCACACAACTTCGCACATGGTACAAAAACTATTGTTTCTTGTATCAATCGATCTCTTCACTTTAACAATGGGCACCTCCTTCAACCAGGGACGCTCAACGGAACTCATTTTTAACAAACTCTTTTAGAAAGCAGAACACTGGCGAAAATAAAGGATTCTCATCGCATAAACACGCAATTACCAACTTATCACCAAAAGGGTTAAGCCCAAAACCAAGAGATTCATCATGAAACTCTTCCACTTTCCAAGTAGGCAATTTGCCAAAGAACACTACATAAGCCAAAGGCGAAATCACTCGTATGCAGAAACAACCATTTCTTTTCTTTTTCTTAACGAAAAGAATCACGCATACCAAGAAGAGCCAACTTAATTTATAATTGGCATCTGTTATAGAGACAAAGCTCAAATAAACCAAGAGAATATTTTATTATCCAAGAATACAACCTTTTCCTCAAACTTGCTTTTGAGAATTCAACTTTCACTTAAACCATGAGATCTCAAATCATCGCATAGCACACTAATTCTTTTCTTTTAATTTGGCAACCTCAAAGCTATGCTCAAACCGAACACAAAATCCACATCTAGGAAGAGACTCTTCCAATCCATAATAACATACTCGATCGACTTCTCTACCAAGGGAATTACTTTGACATATAATTCCCCACACACCTCCATATAGATTTCAGCCACAATCACCTCACCTCAATCTTTTAAGGTTAATCAACTTGAAATTCACCACATTCACACTCATTTACTTTACCCAAAGTATTCTATCAAAGATCAACATACTATTCAAAATTAAACCATTCATTCACCTCTACACATAATATTGGGTCTCCAAGGTCCTAGCGAAAACATAAAGCCCCAAATTTAACCTCCAAGTCTCCTTCCATGAACTTCTAGTATACTTGACAGGTAACCCTCAGATCTGATGACTAAAATTTCACACAGCTCAACAATACCCTCAGTCATTAATATCAACATTCCTCACTAATTAAATAACAGCCTAAGGCGATTCATTTCACCAATCTTAGACCTTCTCTAACCCACACCAATCATATTCAGCTACACGACCACAATATACCCATTCACAGTACCCTAACTGTTTGATCACGATTCAAACATACTCGATCACTAACATCAATAAATAATTATATTCTTGACCAAGTTATCTTTAGAGATAATCTATCTCCCAAAGGGTTACTCACTAAGGCCGAGTCATACTTGACAATAACTTAACTTGACCTTACTATCCCATTAATTAACACGGCTACTAGATTCCTCTATTACGCTACTCTCATTAAACTACACCCTCATAAATCTTCTACACAATCTTACTGAGTACTCCAAATGCGATACTCTAAGAAGCGATCAAGATTTCCATACTTGCTAATTCTAATGTTCTATCAAAATGAACACAAGATCTTGGACCACATCTTGCTATAGGTCCTACTAATTGCGACAACGAAACTCGTTAGCTCCAAAGACAAACATTCTATTTAAATCAAATCCTTTCCAAGGGTTATCCTAATAAATTGATTTATTAGCCATGCATCCCAAACATCTTGACACTGAAGCCTCACGGAATCATCTATTCGACCACCACTATCTCATTGCCAAAATTCATCTTTAAAGGTTTTGCAACATGAATCAATTAATCCTTTCTCGGAAGAAGAGGCCAATATGAATATTAATAGTAATTTCAGCACTTTCAGATAAGCGTTTACCATTCATGGTAAACACAAGACCAAAAGGAGCGATCAATTGGCAATGAACTCGAGAAAACATAAGAGGAGTCCACAATTGAAGGCACAGTTCCCCAAGAAGAGGATATCAAACCGTAGATTCTGAGCGTGACTTCAACCCTCAAATACTCCTAATACACTCTTTCCGTTAACACGAAAACAATTCTTTGATTACAACAATACTTGGTTAGCTCGAACAAGATAAGTTCTTAAGACCAACCCGCAAGTACCAATAAGATCCTTCACACATCAAATTTTTTTTTTTTTTTGCTTGGAGCGGTTCAACTACCATATAAATCATGAGATCCAAATGATCTCACCATAAAACTTCGAAACATTTTCATTTACGGAATATCATGAAAGGCAATCAAATTAATCTCCTCTTAAAGGAATCAACATCACTCTAGCAACCATAAGCTGTTAGTCTTTCTAACATCCTATCATGCACTCTGGCATGAACCAACATAACTCACTATCCCATCACTAACCTTTCCAAGGAAACACAATAACCTATTTCATTTTTTTTCTATAAGGTTGCAATACTCAACTTTGGTCAAGATGATAACTAATGCACAAACCCCACTATCAAAGTAAACCGTCTTTTAACTAGGGCATCTTGCCCGATTCATCCTCACAACACACCTATATAGATCACCCTTAATTTCCAATCATTAACCTTTTAGCAAAGCTCAACATCAATTTAGCGCACACCAATTCCAATCTAATGGTTATAAATAAGCAGTTGCGATTATCTTGTCTTGGAAGGATTTATGGTCATTTCTCTATTTATGTTCCCACTAGCAAACATAAGACCATCAAGCAACCAAAAACATCCTTATCTCTCCTTCCTACACATTTAAATTAATCCATTGAGATCAAGTAATCCAACCAGTTTAGTAAACTAAACAATTTTTTTAAGGATCAACCTTCTCATCAAAGACATATTATTATCCTACCACTCCACCATCATGTAAACATAAATTACTAATTACATTCCATCAGTTCATCTCTTAGTAATGCTCAACCCATACTTCGATACGTAATAAATGCACCTAGCAATTTCATATGATCATTACTTATCCATAAAAGTTAACTTCAAGATTAATATCCACTATGACAATATTCTAACATCGTCTGGACTTATCCATCCCAAAGGGTTGGATTAATCCGTTGAGACTCGCAAATCTACTCTATCCAAGAAACTTATCAATTAATCACCCATAGTGATCAAACCAGTTCGTGAACGTTCCATACTTGTTACTAACTCTATTGATTCCACCTAAATACAGTCATACTCATAGTCACAGCTCATCAAGACTACTAGAGAACAACCTCAACTTATTCAACTTTCCTTTCAAGGATCTTAGCTAAGATCAATCATGCACACACTTGTCACCCAATCTTGATAATCCATATCATATTCATTAAGTGCTTTGTTTATAACCTCTCATCTTATCATGACAAAACATCGCTAAAGGGTGTAACATCTTCTTTCATAAAAGAGATCCATTAATCTTCAACACTCAAAATACCCTTGTGAAACTCATTAGTCACAATCTGGACAAGAGTTGACCAAAGTCAAAGAAGATAACAACTTTTCTCAAGGTACATCACAATCACGCTTTGTACTAAGTTATCCGAGGTAACCACTTCACTATTCTCTTACTATGAGCGGTGGTGTAACTTTGGTAAAGCCGGAGGCCACAACCACGACCTCAATCTCTCGACATCAACTATCATAATATATAAGCGATATAATCAATTATAAGTATATAAGATCATATCATACATTAAGCACAATGATCAACTAGCAATCAGTAGCACAAGAGTAACTATTTACTCGTTGGGCGTAAATGCAATGCAAAACCCATCCCCAACTCATGTGCTTAGTGTGTCAAGTTTAATATTTTCAATACCACGGACCTCTGACGCGCTCGATACCAATCAGTAACACCCAAACCCAACATGAGCACGGAATGCGACTAAATTAAACAAATAAAACGAACTACCTACAACCATCTTACCAAAATTCGCAGAACCTCCTTTGTATTATTAATCAATCTGGGAGGTACCAATGAATATCATAGGAAGGCATAAATAAAACATCCAATATATGGAGAAGGTATCCTTCCTTCACCGATTAATTTCTATCATTACAGTTCATCATTAAACTAGATTCACAAGCGATAATAAATCATGGAGAAGGTATCCTTCCTTCCCATCTTGGTTTACTTATTACAGTTCATCAACAAATCAACATTCACTATCATCCAAGCATATAATATAGTCTAATCCGATAGAGAAATATTTAGCATAATCCAACTTGCTAATCTCAACATTACAGATAGACCAAAACACTCAACCAAATCTATTAATGAAACTTAACGGTTTACTCATTCATATAGTATGAACTACATGATATGATTTTATTAGGATGAAGGGTAGTGTGTGCAATCGAGAAAAGCTACTCCCTCCCATGCATGCCGCTCTTGCCGGTGGTACCTAAAAGCACAACAAAGCAAGGGTGAGTCCACAGACTCGGCAAGTATCAACAAGGCCAAATCTAGAAACACGATCCACAAGATTAATATTCACAATTAAACATTACGCTAAACATAGCCTTCATGCTTATGTAATGCAACCATGCAATGCACCTTTTAATCTTTATCTCTTTTCGCATTTTATCGGTAA
The DNA here is from genome assembly GCA_036346405.1 of Phyllostachys edulis. Lineage (NCBI taxonomy): Eukaryota > Viridiplantae > Streptophyta > Magnoliopsida > Poales > Poaceae > Phyllostachys > Phyllostachys edulis. The sequence goes on from CM070552.1 coordinate 16,799,934, forward strand.
TGGGGTATACAACCGTCGATGTATACCCATGCCTATACACTCGGCAATAGGGACCAAGAGCCTATACTCCACAAGTATAGGGACCTTTGCCCATCATCGGCATGATGGGGACCTCTTTACTCATTGCCCACATTACACGAATGTGGGGACCTCTTGCCCGTCATCGACATGGCGGGACCTCAACAATTCATACTTGGTCACCACGTGACCAAAACTCAATCATGCTTACTACATGCATATGTTCAATGACATTATCTTCTAAACATATGAATTCAACATGTACATAATAACATGTAAGCATTAACCATGAACACAGGAAACTTTAACCATAGCTTGAATATACCAAGATATATTGTAATTCATCACAATAACATCCATGCATGGCAATCACGATCAAGACACAATCAATCTTAGCAAACAATCATCATTATTCTTTAACCCGAATACTTGCCTCAACCACGCGAGGACGATGGACGCGAAGAAGGCGCTGCCCAGGATCACCCTCCCACCTGAACATAATAATAGCCCAATCTAAGACAAGCATACTGGACCCATAAACAAATAAGAACACAATTGAACTCGCTAAACTCCCAAGCGCTTCCCAACCTTCCAATTTCTGCCGATCGATTAAGTGTCCACTGCGGACAGTCAACTTCTAAATTATATAACTTTCTGCTCAGGAATCCAAATCAGGTGTTCTAATACTTTATGGAAAGATAATAAAATTATCTAAATAAACTTAGTTGGGGAGCCCTTCTGATTCTGCCATCAAATGCCCCTACCAAGCCACTCTTTAGGACATCAATATTCACGTCAGGTTCTCTGGACAGTACACTAAAACCACCATAACGTTTGCTATGATTATCCAAATATTGCATTCTTTAGCTTCCTGGAAAGGTATGGAAATTATCTACAGTTTTTGTTATATCGAGATCCTCTGATTTCGTCTTTAACTAATGGCTTAACCCAGGTTTCTACAACCTGTCAGAAATCTGACAGACTAGCAGGACAGCGACACTAAAAAATTCATAACTTGCTGACCGTTAATCGGATTTGGGTGTTCTTGGCAGCCACGTAAAGCTAAGGGCGTCACCCAACTTTCTCTAAGAAGTAATCCCCAAATTCTGCCTCTAAAGATACGAAAACCTACGTCCAAGAATCTGGACAGAATTGAATCTATTACCCGACATTGATTAAACAACCAATTAAACCTCTAAACTATCGGAGATCGGTGTTACCCTTGACAAATCGTTGGCGAACACCCACACCAGCACCGCACGAGGATCCTCTCCTTCTCTTTTCCCTTGCTTTCTCCTCGATTGGCCAATTCGGCGTTCCTCCTTCTTCCTTCCTCTCCATCCTTTCTCCTCTTGGCATAGCGATAGGGGGATGCTACAGTGCAGCGCTACAGTACTAGGGGCAGCAGTACTGTAGCACTAGGGTTTCCCCTCCTTTTATTGGTGGCGGCCCTCATGGGCCTCTGGGCCAAGGCCCGAGGCCCAAAGTTGTCAAAAGCCGCAGAAAACCCCTCTGTCTAATTGTTTGCTAAATCTATATTATATTTGGTCCTTCTCCGAATTCAATTAATCTCTCCCAAATACTCTTTTGAATATTCTTGAATACTTTTGGGGTATTACAGATATTCTAGTAAGAACTTCCTTATGAGTAATCAATTCCACATTATGTAAATTGAGCATAGATATTTCAGAACATGGAATATTTAAAGGAACACTAGAGTTCTCACTCATACGTACCTCTTCTTGATGAGGATTCAATTCAACACCATTATTGTTACCTTTAATGTCCTCCTCAGTTGTTGTAGGTGTTGTAGATATCAAATCATCATCATGAAACCACGGGACAGCAAGCACTCCATCCCCAACCGTAGTTATCTCCTCGTTGTTTACTTCCATGGTCTTTGGTCGTTGAACATTCAACTCCTTTTCTTTAATATCAACTTTGCACAATATGAGAAACAACACTAGGAGTAGAGAGTAAATCGTTAATTTCAGAAATAACCTCGGTTTGGCTATCATCTACTTCCCTCTTTTACATTGATGTATCTCTCTCACACTCAATTGAGATGCTCTCAACCTCACATATGGTGGAATCACATAGCTCACTCTCTTTATCATTCTCACTCAATTTGGCTATGTGGCTCTCATTTTCACATGGGTTTAGATACATCGCATCCCCAAAGATTGTGGGTCATCAATTGAGCAATTACCAGCAACCACAATCTCTTCATGAAGCAATGGGGCAGCACTACATGAAGCCTGGACCAAAGGAAAAGTCGCCTTCTCATGTGACACACTAGTGGACTTCAAATCGTGTCGCACCTGTCAACCTTTCAACTATGGGCGCTTGTAGTGGCGAGGTACAAAACGCGTGCGAAATCTTTGCTTCATCTGCTCCCGGTGATAATCGGCAATTCATGGCACTCCATACGCTTTGAACAAACCGCTCCCACCAATGTGTGGCATAATCAGTCAAACTATTGGACGCAAGTAAGAGCTTCCTCTCATTGGAATAGTTGTGCATCCGAAATAGCATATCAATTTGTAGCTCCCAAGTGAGGTATTCTTCCACATTTGTACTACACGAAAATATAGGGATAGGAAATTTGGGTTTATCAACAAAATCCTCGAGTGTCGTGCGTGTGTAAGCGACAATGCACGTTGGAGTGGTTGAACATGGTGCGTAGCTCCAAGAAGTTGTTGTTGATGTAAAATGCCTTGCAATGCGTAACCTCCTCCCGAGGTTGTTCAATCGATCTTAGCTTCCCGAGCTCATCGCGCACACTACTATCACGATTATGAAGTTTCTTTTGTAGCATTTCGTGCAAGCGAGTGTACTCCGCCCACGTAACCGGTGTTTTTGGATTAGTTGGACCCTTCTCGTGACCTGACATGGCAACAACTCACAAATAGCAAGCGAAATGATATCCAAGTTAGGAAAACAAAAATCTCTCTCTACGCTCTCAACTCACTGTCCTGAACACAAGGCAAGCTTACCGTTCAAAAGTGAATCAAGGACGGCAAATCAACACTTGTGACAGTGAATGACCTCAACCCGGTAATGTATGAGCGTAACCAAGAGCAAGGGAGTACACAAACGGGTGTAGGTGGAGCTTGGAAGGTAATTGTATATCCTATGCAAACTGATATTCAAGATATTGTAAAGCTAAGTAATGATCCAAGCTAGAGTAGTTTGCCGATGTGCTGATCCAATGGGTTTAAGAGAAGTGTATGAACGCACACGCAAAGATAAATGTGACTTAATGCAAACAAAGGAATGAGCTAGTGAGAAGCAATCGGAAATTGTGATGCACAAGCTCGTTTTGCACCAAGTACTAGGAGAGACGCTAGCCAATTGCAATGATTATGAAAATAAGGGCACAAGATTGCTCAAAGAGATGAAAGACACAATCTGAAATTATGGACTAGGGTTTACTCTTCCCAAATTCGGCCAGCTCCTTTTGTCTTTTCTCTTTTCTTTCTCAAAATCGCAAGAACAAACTCTTCCTCCTTCGGCTATTAAGGCAACCGAAAGGAAAAGTTGGTATTGGTATTTGCGGGTTTGTCTCTTTTTTTTTTTTTTAAGCCGTGGCTTTTTCTTCAAGTCATTGCCTTTTTTCTTTCTACTTTTGCAATGGCGAATGAAAGTTTTGATTCACCCTTTGATTTGCATGTCTCAAAATTTTCAGAAGTGTAAACTAATGCCAAAAGCAGCCCTTAATGCAATTATCAAAAGCTAGTCTCAAAGGATGAAAAGGTAAAAGTGAAGATACAAATTACTCTCTCTCTTTTTTTTTGGGTGCTAATTGACGGAAGCAACCAGCAATTTTCTTGGGTTTAAGTAAACACAAAAGATGAAGCAACGCAAAGGAAACACAAGGATCAGCACTAAAACAAAAAACTCTAATGGATAAAAACTTAACTAAACTCACAAGAAAAAACAGATTGAATCTAGGGTTTGGAAATTTTGTGTTGTAATTTTAGGTTTAATGGACTATAGGACGAAAACAAATCTAAACTATGGGTAAATAGCTCTCACCGAGTAAACCTAGAATCGATACGATATGATACGGGGATGCCCGATCTTCTCGGTGAGGAACCGTGGATAGATGATGCGAAGTAAGCGAAGTCACTAGCTGAACACTCGCGCCAATGCATGAACCCTCAACTCTTTGGAATCGCCCAAAACACACGGATACATGATCGTCGCGAGACCACAAGCGACGATCGCCAAGTCCCCAATTCCCAATGGAGCGACGGCTTGACCTTGAATTGCAGAAGCGAATCAATGGATCGCCTAGTCCTCTCTCAAAGTCCTCGCATGAACTCGGTTTAGAAAGAACAAGCAATAGCTATGTTTCAATTCTTATGCATAAACTGGTCTTCGGATACAATGGGGGTCTACCCCTCAATATATAGTGCCCTTCTCCACCTTATGGCTGGCTAAGAGGTCCTACTCCTACTCTATTTCGGAATTAGAACTCCTACTCCAAGTCAGACACAATCTAAAACAAAAAAAGGAAACTCTGAGTTTACAACCGTCACATTGTTTCGGACATATCTTTTGATACGTGACGAATCTGAGGCTGACCGAGCATCCATTGGATCGGGCTTCAAGTTAGCTTTCCAACAAGTACAAGAACACCCAAATCGGACTCCGTTTGTGAAAGTTATGACCTTTTTAATCCGGACTGTACGGCTGATTCCGAATCCGATTTTGATGCTGATTCCGAATCCGAATTGAATCCAAACTTTCCTAACTTCAATTTCATTAATTGAAACGACTTGAATCCGTGTGAAACTTGAGAAAGAGACTCTTGTAAGTCTTTGGAAAGTCATGGCAAAGCTGGATATCTTCCCAAGATGTCGTACAAGCCGCGGAATCATCAACTTTGTCAACTCTCACGCGTTGATCGGTCTGAATGTGCAGCATGCACTCGAATAGCCATAAATTTTTATAGAAAGCTCCAAATCACGTGCCGTTTGATCCGTTGGAAAAGTAGACTTGATAAGCTTTCCAAATATAAATATTGTTCATGCTAGATCCTTCTGAGTTGCTGCGAAGATCGTCATGAACCCATACCTTCGATGCGTCCCACATGCTATTTTTGTGAGCATCAAAATACCCCGAGAAGCATCGTGTTCTTGATATTCACATGAAGCATCTCCTTCAAACCTAACAATAAGCAATGACCCACTATTAGGTAGTATAATATTCTCAATTAAACTTAACGGAAATTCATGGAACAGATTCACCTTTTGGTTAAGCTTCTTTGCACAAGCTTCACCCATAAGCTTCTCTTGTTCTTCAACTCTTTTAGTAAGCTCATGTTGTTCTGATGTACTTGTTGAATTGAAAACACTATATGGAACAGCGTAGCTAAGGATGTTCGCATCACATTTGGTATCTGCATTGTAAATCCTTTGTTTTCAATTGAATCTGATTATTAAAATTTGATTAAAATAAGTTGTGTTGCACGTCCCTGCTTAACAGGGGGTTCTCCTTATTATGATGAAGAGGTCGACTGAGAGATGGAACAAGAGTTCCATATGTTACGTGCAAGTTATGTGGTTTGGTCCCGAAGAGAAAGATAGCCCAAAGTATACATTGGTTGTTTTCAATAGTTGCGGGGATTTTGGAAGATGGCGTATCGCTAGGACCGCCTTAGGGTCCATATGCGGAGTACGCAATGTCTGGTATGTTCTGGTGCCAAATGAGTACCTGGGTGATTCGGAGTTTTGAGGTTTCGTTAGAGTCGTTGAACAGCGAGTAAGACCTCACGTCTAAGTCTCGTTTGGTACGTATACTAGAGAGGTCGGAACGAGCATTGAGGCATAAGACATTGGTATCCGTGAAGGTGCCATGGTCGCATCACTATGAGCAACAATCGACAAGGAGGCGGAGTCTGCATGCTTGCGAGCAAATATCCGAGTTTGTTCCCCACCAGCACGTGTTCTCTTGTTTTAGATTCTAATCGCAATTTTTCTTTCGCATAGATTCGGGTGAATCTGTTAGGGGGTAGAATGTAATACTACGATTTATTCTAAGCAAAAAAGCGTTCATAATAGAAATTAGACATAAGAAAAAGGGGGTTTCTGCAGTTCTTCGGCAACTTGGGCCTCAGGCCTTGGCCCAGGAGGCCCATGAGGGGCCGGCCACCAATAAAAGGAGGGGGGAAACCCTAATCCGTACTGTAGCTACAGTACCACCGCCGCTTCAGTGCGTGGCTACCGTGCATCTCCTCCCCCTCGCTGCCGGTGAAGACGATCCTTGTTGCTACCGGCCAAGTGGAGGAAGAAGGAAGGTCACCCGGGTGATTGCCCGGCCAAGAAGAAGAAGAAGAGGAAGGGGAAGAAGGGAGAAAGGAAAAGGAGGGGAGGTCTCCAGCAAGTGTTCGTGATCTTCAGCAACTCGTCGTAGGTAACCATCGTTCCCCATGGATTAGTTGATTAATTGGATGTTTAGCAATGTCGGCTGATTAGATCCCTTTCTGGCCAGTCGTTTGAACGGCGGTTTTGAGGTCCTTAGATGCAGAATCCGTGGATCCCATCTCTTAGAAAAAGTTGGGTCGTGTCCTTATCTTTCCGTGTCCGCCAAGAACGCCCAAATCCGATTAACGATTAGCGAGTTATGAATTTTCTAGTGTCGCTGTCCTGATAATCTGTCAGCATTCTGACAGTTTGTAGAAATTTGAGTTAATCTATTATTTAAACACGAAATTAGAGGATCTCGTTATAATGAAAAAGATGGGTAATTTCCTCACCTTTCCAGAAAGCTAAAGAACGTAAGAATTGAACTTTCGTAGCAAAAGTTATGATAATTTTAGTGTACTGTCCAGAGAACCCGACGTGATAATTGATGTTCTGTAGATTGGTTTGGTAGGGGCAGTAGATTGTAGAATCAGAAGGGCTCCCCAACTAAGTTTATTTAGGAAATTTATTTACCTTTCCGTAAAGTCTAAGAAAACCTGAATTGGACTTCTGTAGAAATAGTTATGAATTTTTGAAGTCGACTGTCCACCGAGGGGGACAGATCAACGTGTAGGCTTGGGGTTGGGATCGAGTTAGACGCTCTTCAAGTTAGCGATTGTTGTTGTATGCTTTGGTTTGTTCCGCTACTGCTATCTTAGTATGTGCTATACTAATTACTCAGGTGGTGGACGGGTCCCGAGGGCGGCACCTTCGGCGCATCCTTCACTCTCTCGCGGTTAAGGCAAGTATAATGACGGTTATAATAGATATTGCTAAATGGCAATGTTTAATATGTATAATGGTTATTTGTGTGTTCATGATCGTGGTGATGGCATGTTTGATAATGTTCATGGTTGCTAGTGTTATGATTTACGTGTTAATCAGGGATATCTGATAATTGTGAGTTCTATGTTTATGAGCTTTATGAATAGGATATTCATATGAAATATTGATGTGGATGCATGTTGTGATAATTTTGAGAGTTCTTACATATGCATCATGCTGAATTATTGAAGTCTTGGTCACGTGATGACCAAGCATCTCTTGAGGTCCCCATCATGTTGATGACGGGCTAAAGGTCCCCATGCTTGAAGAGCATGGGCTTAGGTCCCCATCTGGCGTGGTGTATGGGCAATGGTCCCTATGCAGATGGTACAGCATGGGTGTGCATCGACGGATCGCACTTTGCATTCTGGGTAAAATGCAAAAGGAAAGAGAAGGAAGAGAATTGTCTTTTTGAGCATATTGCATACATGCATGTGTAAGATAGTTGATATGTGGAATTGAGAGGTTTAATTGCTGATTTACATGGTTGTTCATTGTTGATGCCTTTTATTATACTTCTTTGAGTCTTTGGGCTCACCTCTTGTTTTTCTGTGTGTTTTTAGGTACTTCTTGCAAGAACGGCATACATGGGAGGAGTAGGATTTGCTAAGGATGCACTCACTACCACACATTCTTTTAGAGATGATCATCATTAGTTCATACCTTAACAAAAGCAAACCGCTTAAGGAATAATTTTGGTTATGCTTGAATGCATTGAACTATTTGTAATAATGAGGGTGGTAAATCTTGATTATGCTTACTTATGCTTTAGTGAATAGATTCACTATGGTTGCTTGATGGATTTTAGATATTGAGATATTGATAATAAATTATGCATCGGTGGAACCTCCGGTATATTTTGTTATACAAAGGAGGTTCTGCCGAATTTTTGTATGAAGTTTTAGTTTGTATATGTTTTAAATTAATTATTTTAGTAGCATTCTAGGCCTTTATTGGGCTGGGGTGTTACAATTGGTATCGAGCGAGTGTGAGGTCCGTGGTGAATGGAACTAATTAAAATTTGCTAGTGTCTATTCAATTTAAAAATTTGACACACTAGTGCACAGTAGAATGGGAATGGGCAAAGCATTGCATTTATGTTTCCGCTATATCGTATTGTTGATTGCTGATATGAATTGAGTATTATTGCTCATTAACTGATTATATGATTATTATGAGTGGGGATAACCCATGTTGAGAGGTTGAGGTCGTGGTTGTGGCCCTAGGCTTTACCAGGTTACACCACCGTTCGTGGTGTAGGAATAGTGAAGTGTCTATAGCGGATATCATAGTACAAGCATTGATAATGAGTATATTTAGAAGAGTGGTTCTCTTCCTGGAATTGGCATTTGGTCAACCCTTGTCCAATAGTGATTGGTGAATTTCTTTTGGGTTATTATTTCTTTGCGGTGATGGGTTG